>CM077157.1:139978342-140595141 GCA_039583875.1 Platanthera guangdongensis
GTATTAGATGTGTTTTGAGTTTATATATGCAGGTTAAGTAATTGCGGGAAATGCAGAAAAATTTCTAAGTCCATATGTCGACACTTAGAGAAGCAGTGTCGACACTTATGAAGGCCTGTGTCGACACTGGAGAAAAGCTTTGTCGACACTTGGAGTAGATTGTGTCGACACTTGGAAAGGACTGTGCGACACCAGAATAAATTGTGTCGACATACAGAGGTAGTGTCGACATACAGAGAAGCAAAGTCGACATCATCTGTGTCGACCCAAAAGGCAGTGTCGACACACAGAAAAGTATAGTCGACATCAATTGTGTCGACACAAGAGGCAGTGTCGACACACAGATGACTTTGCCGACATCAACTGTGTTGACACACAGGACTTGTGTCGACACACAGCAAAGTTTCACCAAAGTTAAAGTAAAGAAGTACTTGTGTCGACACAAAGGAGATGTGTCGACACACAGCAAAGTTTGAGCAAAGTTAAAGTGAAGAAGTGTTTGTGTCGACACACTCAATCAGTGTAGACACATTCTAACGAAGCTGTGTCGAGAAGCTGTTACAACAAAAAAAAGAGTTGTGTCGACACCACAAATGCTAGTGTCGACACTTAGTCTAATTGTGTCGACACTTAGTCTAATTATGTCGACACATAATTAAGTTCAGTCTCGACACTTTCAGACAGACAGTGATTTTAAGAAATGACTGGATGACTTGACAGCTGCCATTTCTAACCAGTCAACTACTACTGTCAGAGCTGTCAGAAGGTTGTTAGAAACCGGATCAGCCGGTTACCATGGAGGAAGACTATATAAAGGCTTTTCTCCTTCAACAAAAAGTGATGATCAATCATTGAAGAATACAAATTCTGATCAATACAGATAGAAGTAATAATACATAAGATTTTTGTGAGAAGATCTAAGAAGAAGTTGGAGAGAGAGAGCTCCATCTAAGAAGTGCAGTTGCTGAACCAGGCTGGCAAGAAAGATTCAGATTGAGATCTGAATCTTAAGTCAGAAGCTGATTGAAGATTAACTTCTCAAGAGTTCAACCCTACTGAGTTCAGATTCAAGAAGCTTTGAAGAAAGCTAAGAGAGGTTGTGCTCTGCCATCAAGTTCTTCCAAGAACTCATCAAGAAGCCATCCATCCCTTCTCTCTTTAACAAGGTGGTGGTTATTAACTTTGTTTAATCAAATTTCTATAAGATCTATTATAGATCTGAGCTGTAAGCATATTTTATAAAGGCTGAGTGTAAGAGATTTAGATCTCTGAGTGTAGGTCTTATTGAAGACTGAGGTAGGGCTTTGTGCCTGAGTTGTAGGAGACTGTGTTCTCTGAGTGTAGGCCTTGTTGAAGGCTGGTGTAGGGCTGTTTGCCTGAGTTATAGGAGTGGGGACACTCTGTGTTGTAGGAGCCCTGTTGGGGTTTGGTGGTTTGAGTGTTAACCCTCAGTCCGCAACATACTCCAAGTTCCCAAAAGACCCCATTCAGCAGGGACGCGGACAGTATTTGGCCGTCGCCCAGTCCGGCACTGTCGCCAGTCGCGCCAAGGGTGATACTCCAGCAGCGGACGCAAATGCCCAGTCAGCGCGCAGTCCGACGGCGCGTTGGGCAAGTCTCTCCAGCGGCGGACGCAGTTCCCCGTCCGCCCAGGCCGCCAGACTCCGGTGGCCGCGCCCAGCAAACAACAGTGGAAGCTCCAGTTCGCGAGCCCAGTCCGCCCCTTCTGTGCGGACTGGCGTGTTCTTTCTTTTTGCTTCCCGTCACCGCTGCCCGGTTCTCCTGTACCCCGGGCAGCCGGTTATTTTAGCCCTGCCGCTTGGGCAGGCCCCCTATCCTATAAATAGGGGGGAGGTGGTGCACTCAAGGCACGCTGACTCGGACCCAGGAGCCTACTTGTTACAGGCTGCGGACTCGATTCTTGTGCCTTGCGGACTCCCCTTTGCTCTGCTTCCCTTAGTCCTTTCCTTTCACTTGTAACCCACTTCTTCTTCAATCAAGAGAAAGCCCGTCGCAAGAGAGGCATTCAGGCCGCGACGGGCGAAGTTGTTGTTGCCGTGGTTCACGGCCCTGCTCTTCTCCCAGTCCTCATCCGCTTAGTAGATCGCTACTCGCAGTCTCTCTTTTTCCCCGTGTTCGAACAGTTAGTGGTTGTGCTCGACCTCCCTTGTGTTTTCGTTGCATCAACATATACATGTGTGAATTATTACATGTTTATGTTTACCCTGCTGTAAATAATCTGCTTTACATCATTTTGTAATCTTTAATTATGAATGGTGTATATCATTGACTAAGGGTTATGACTTCTCCAAATAGGGGGAGATTGTTGGGTACATTGGTCAAATGTACCTGATTTGAAGAAGCCTCACCCAACTCAATGATATACATCATAATGTATTTGATGTATGTTGAGTTTACTTGTGCAGGTTAAGTAATCACTGGACTGAAGCAAAAAGTTTCTAAGTCCATGTGTCGACACCCAGAGGGAAAGTGTCGACACTCAAGAAAGCTTGTGTCGACACCCAGACAAGCAGTGTCGACACTTGGAGTCATTGTGTCGACACCTGGGATGCAGAGTCGACACCAGACAGAAAGTGTCGACACTTGGAGCTGTGTCGACACTCAGTGAAGAAAAGTGCAGACAGAAAGTGTCGACACAAGGAGCTGTGTCGAAACCCAGTGAAGCTGAGTCTACACCAGAAAGTGTCGACACTTGGAGCTGTGTCGACACTCAGCAAAAGTCTGCAGAGACTAAGTACAAGTGTCGACACTCAACACAAAGTGTCGACACTAAGCAGAAGAGTCAGCACATGAAGTAAGTGTCAACACTCAACACAATGTGTCGACACTAAGCAGAAGAGTCAGCACTTGAAGTATGTGTCGACACCCAGAACAATGTGTCGACACACAGCTGAAGACTCAACACTTGAAGAAAGTGTCGACACAAGGAGCTGTGTCGACACTTAGCAAAAAACAGAATTATCTCCAAAATATTCTAAGTGCAAGTGTCGACACTAAAGGAATGTGTCGACACTCAGCTGAAGTCTCAACAAGAAGAAGGTGTGTCGACACAAGGAGCTGTGTCGACACTCAGCAAGAATCAACATAGAAGACTATGTGTCGACACCAAGAAGTAGTGTCGACACTTAACAGATTCAACACAAGAAGATGTGTCGACACAAAGGAGATGTGTCGACACTTAGAAGAATTCAGCAAAAGCTAGAAGAACAAGTACTTGTGTCGACACTCAATTTCAATGTCGACACATGAAGAAGAATCTGTGTCGAGACATACAAGAAGTTGTGTCGACACCTTGTAGACTTGTGTCGACACTTACACAGCATGTGTCGACACTTGGACTATAAGTGTCGACACTTAAAGACGGAAAGTCTCGACACTATCAGACAGTTAGAGATTTTCAAGAAATGACTGGATGATTTGACAGCTGCCGTTCCAGCCGGTCTACAGCACCTGTCAGAGATATCAGAAGTCAGTTATGGACCGGTCCAGCCGGTTACCATGAAGAAAGCCTATAAATAGGCACCTACAGTTTACAGAAATTGTGGTTCAGAATTGAAGAGTTGTTCAGTGATTCAGATTGTTGTTCAAGTAGATCACATTGTTGAAGAACAAGTTATTAAATCAAGAAGATCTTGCAGTCCAAGTGCAGATCTAAGAAGTTGGAGCGAGAGGGCTCCATCCAAGAAATCAGCCTCTGGAACTAGGCTGAGAAGAAGGATTCAGATACATTCTGGATCTTAAGTGGCAGAGTTCAAGGAACAACTACAGGAGGATTCAGTCTTATTCAGTTCTACTCAAGAAGCTTTGAAGAAAGCTAAGTCAGATTGGATCCAGCCGAGTTCTTCCAAAAACTCATCAAGAAACTCTCAACTCCCCTCTTTTATTTCTGAGTTGTAGAGTTATTATTTGTAATACATTTTAACTTGTAGGATCCTTTGGATCTGAGTGATTTGTAAGCCTGTATTTAAAGGCTGAGGGTAGGGCTTGTTAGCCTGAGTGTAGCAGATAGAGATCTCTGAGTGTAGGCCTTGTTGGCTGAGTGTAGGCCTTGGTTGGCTGAGTGTAGGCCTTGATTGGCTGAGTGTAGGCTTTGGGATAAAGCTGAGTTGTAAGGCTTTGGGCCTGAGGTGTAGGAACCAATTTGGGTTCTGAGCTAGTGGAGGAGTTTGGCCGAATCTAGTACACTGCTAGATAGGCGAAGGGGGAAAGTGGATGTACCCATATCTTGGGGAACCACTATAAACCACTGTGTTGTGCTGTGATTGTGCTGTGTATGCTGTGAATACTTTGTGATTGCTGTGCAAAAGTTACAAATCTGTGATAATAAACTGTTTGCTGCCAGTAAAGTTAGAAAAGGATTAGGTCACCTATTCACCCCCCCCCCCTCTAGGAGTTTAGGTACCATATCTTTCAATGTCATCAACTGGCTTCTTGCACTTTTGATCTTTCTTCTTTAGCTCTTCAGCCCTTATCTTTTGTATTTCAAAATAATGATAAGCTTTGGGAAATATTTGCTAGGCTCCTGTGCATTAGGAAGTAGCTTCCAAGTTTTGCCTTCCTTCTATACTATACAATAGCTTCTTGTCTGGCTTCATGTTTTCTCCACTCTTGCTCAGAGTACCATTTGCCCCTTTCTAGGATACTGTCCTTTGCAGGTTTCCAAGCAGTCAGTATATATTTCTAGAAGTAGGACTCCACTGCTCAAAATCTGGCTTTAACTCAGCCTGTTCTCTAAATCTCTTCTTTGACAATAGAGCTTCTTGCTATTTCAAAAATGTCTCTGACACAGGCTTATCTACTTTCTCAATGATCACATTTTGAACACCTTCAGGAGGGCTATACATGGATTGTACTTCTTGATGTATCATCTCAAAATCTGCTGGAGGATAAATTACTTGAGCAACTTCAGCTTGTTCACCTCCAAAATAAGCAGGATGCACTCCAGATTCAGCTACATTGTCATCATCACATAGGGGTGGATATCCAAGTGTAGCTCTGATGCTATTGGAAATCCATTTAGCATGATCAGATCCAGCTTTGACTAATACTCTCTCCCCCTTTATGACTTCTCTGGCAACATGATCTCTGAGATCATCCTTTTGGAATCTGACTTGTTCATCCATGAAATTGACTCCATCTTTATAGAATGCCTTTAATTTCAGTAGATGTCCAGAAATAGTCTTTTGAGAGTCCTGAATAGCTGTTTGTACAACAGCTATTCCTTCCTGGAATTTCTTATCAAACTCTGCCTTGGCTGCAGTGCTTGCTTCAGTTTGAGCAGTAACAAGATTCTTCATCTCAGTAACAATCACATTATGTGATTCTGTCAGATTTTCATTCATTCTAATCTGATTCTCTAGAACATATCCTTGTTTTATAGCCATATCATCCACTTGAGTCTTTATCTTTTCCTGATGAGTAGCTAGGTAAGCAACAGCATTCCCACCTTTGTGGAAACAATCAGTCATTTTCTTTTTATTTTGATTAACTTCAAATCTTATTGACTTTATATCCTGAGCCAGATCAAATTGAAGTGACTTATGGCATTCATCCATATACTTTTTTAGAACCTTCCTTTGCTCATCCATTTAGATCTGCAAGGCCACCAACAATGAGCTGTAATCAGCTATTGCGGCAGGTTGTGGAGCAACAATTTGTAAATCCTTCTTGTAGCTTTGGCTTCTCCTTTTGAAGACCATAAGCTTCCTCTTCTTAGCTCTTAAAGCTTCTTCATCCTCAAATGCAGAGGTACTAGCTATGTCAACCCTGTCCTTAGGACTAGGAGGCAATTCCTTCTCAGTCCTTGGTAGCTTCCCGTGAGTCCTTTGCTCCTCCTCAGTTCTGGTTTGCTCCTCAGCATTCCTTGCAGTCTCTCCTTGAGATCTTACATGCTCCCCCTCAAGGTTAAGTAGGTCCTTCTCAAGAGCAGTTTTCTCCCCCTCAAAACCATCATGCTCCCCCTCAATATTATCTTGCACTAAATCAGGAAACAGCTCTTCTAAGGTAAACTCTTGTTGAGTAGGATCTTGGTGTACCACAAACTCAGGATCAATATCAGTAGCAACAGATGTATCCTCCATGATTACATCTTGTGGTTGACTGTGTAGTTCTGTGGGCTGGTCAACATCAACCAAAAATTCAGTTAGTGTCTCATCTTTATCAATAAGAATTGATTGATTCACCTCTTGAATTACCTAAAGGATTGTTTGTGTTGCCATTTCACTATCCAAGTGAGTAGGCACTTCCTCATGGTGAGGCTCCCCCTGCACTTGTCCACCATCTGCAGTATCTTGTGCAGGAACTTCTTGTGCTATAGATTTCTCAGGAACCTCTTGCCTTTCCTCATCAGGCATGTCCTTAATTAGGACCATATCCCATCTTGAGATAATCCTAATGTCCATCCACCTCATGTGGTTAATTTTAGAACCATCAGCTTGGTCCATTACTTCAGGAATGGTTCCAGCTAAGTATAGAATCATTATCCTATCCAGATTGGGCTTCTTCAGACTTTCCTTAATCTTTTCGAAAATCACTGCTGCCCAGTCAGTGTTTATTCTGTAGATGATCCTTGTCATCAGGCTGAACATGTAGGATGAAATCCTATCATGTCCCCTGGCTTGCAGAGGATGACTTTGCCAACTATTTCTGATAGAAATTTGTCTTGATGATTCATTCCTTTTCTGTTCATGGCAGATCCAATCTTCAAGGTGGGATCCAAACCACACCATTGAAGTACTTCCCTTGTCTTAGATGCAGGAACATCTTCCTCCTCTTGTGTTCTTGGTAGATGTAGAACTTTCCTTAGATTTTTCTGGGTGATTTTCACTTTGACTTCATGGACTGTGGATCGAATTTTTAGTCCAGTTTCATCTAGGGTTGCAGCACTAAAGAATTTTAGGATTTCCTTCTTCCAAATCTTGGTTGGTTTAGATACCACAAATTCTAACCCATTCTCAGTAATTAGGGTTACAACATCCTTAATTTCTGGTTTCGCATGGTCAAATGCATTGCGTACTAGCTCATATCGTTCATTGACGTTCTCCTCGAGCTTTGGCGCCATTAGGGTTTAGAGAAATCTTGAATTTAGATGAGAGAGATGTCGACACAAAGGTTTGGTCTCGAAACTATGGAGAGCTTATCGATAGACAATGTTGAGGACCTATTTATACCTTTCTAAAAATGAAGGTGAAAAGGCGCGTCAATATGCTCTAAATGTGTTGACACTATTGAAAAGTGTCGACACAGACTACTTAAGTCTTGACAACAGTATTGACTTATATGTGTCGACACCAATTATGATGTGTCGACACAAATACATCTGCGCTCGACGATTAGTCGATACTCTACTCGACGAAATCTATGTTAATCCTAAGTGTCGACACCACTTCTGGATGTGTCGACACCTACTCTGGATGTGTCGACACTACTTCTCTGAAGTGTCGACACCAACTTTCTAGATGTGTCGACATCATTTTTCTGGAATGTCGACACCACTTCTATGTGTCGACACAGACAACTCCTTGTGTCGACACCATTTTACTTGGCCAAATTTTGTGAAACTAATCTATGTTCAACATGCCTAATTTAATTTTAAACTTATTGAATTTAGTTTCATCTAAAGGGTTAGTAAACATATCAGTAATTTGATTATCTGTTTCGACATATTCCAGTGAAATGTCTTCTTTCTCTACATGTTCTCTAAGAAAATGGTATCTAATTTCTATATGCTTAGTCCTACTATGTGAGACAGGATTATTAGCTATAGAAATTGCACTTGTAGAATCACGAAACAAAGGTGTTCTACTTACTTGAATACCATAGTCTTCTAGCTGGTGCTGAATCCACAAAAGTTGTGCACAGCAGCTTCCTGCAGCAACATATTCTGACTCAGCTGTGGAGATTGCCACACTGGTATGCTTCTTACTGCTCCAAGACACTAGTCTTCCACCTAAAAATTGACAGGTGCATGTAGTACTTTTTCTATATTCCTTGCAACCTGCAAAATCTGCATCTGAATAGTCTGTCAGTAGAAAATCTCCATTCCTAGGGTACCAAAGGCCTAGATAAGGTGTGCCCTTAAGATATCTCAAAATCCTTTTGACTGCAGTCAGATGAGATTCTTTAGGGCATGCTTGGTACCTAGCACAGACACATGTAGCATACATGATATCTGGTCTACTAACAGTCAAATACAGTAGGGAGACAATTATCCCTCTATATAAAGTTTCATCTACAGGTTTCCCTACATCATCTTTGCTTAGAGACATACTTGATCCCATAGGAGTTTTCATGGTAGTGGATGATTCCATACCATACTTCTTTATTAACTCTAGGGTGAACTTAGACTGGCATATGGACAGGCCATCTTCAGTCTGTCTTACTTGGAGACCCAAGAAGAACTTAAGTTCTCCCATACTGCTCATTTCAAATTTTCCTTGCATAAGTTTTGCAAACTTTCTGCAAAGATTACTTTCAGTAGACCCAAATATTATGTCATCAACATATATTTGGACTAGGATTATCTTTCCTTTATATTCCTTAAGGAATAGAGTCTTGTCTATTTTCCCCCTTGAGAATTTGTTCTCAATGAGGAAACTAGACATGGTTTCATACCAAGCCCTTGGGGCTTGTTTTAACCCATACAATGCTTTCCTAAGTCTATAAACATAATCAGGTTTGAGAGGATCAACAAAACCTGAGAGCAGCTCTACATAGACTTCTTCCTTTAGATTTCCATTTAGGAAAGCTGACTTTACATCCATTTGAAATACCTTAAAGCCTTGATATGTTGCATAAGCAAGGAACATCCTAATTGCGTCCAGTCTTGCTACTGGGGCAAAGGTTTGATCAAAGTCAATTTCTTCCTGCCTATATCCTTTTGCAACAAGTCTTGCTTTATTCTTCACAATGATTACATTCTCATCCAATTTGTTCCAAAGATCCACTTTGTTCCAATGATGTTGTGGTCCTTGGGTTTAGGAACTAGCTTCTAGACCTTGCATCTTTTGAACTGATTCAGCTCCTCTTGCATGACATCTATCCAATGTGTGTCTAGAACAGCTTCTTCAAATTTCTTTGGTTCCACTTATGCTAGGAAGTTGGAGCAGAGAACTGTGCTCAGGTTCCCGCTTCTTGTTTGCACTCCTTGTCTTGGATCACCAATTATCTGATTTGCTGGATGATCCTTTAAGTGTCTATTAGTTGGAGGTAGTCTATCTTCAGGTTGAACACCTCCAGCCTCTTCATTAAGCTGCACCTCTTGGTTTTCTTCAGCATCGGGAGTGTCTTGTACACCCCCTGGACAACAGCCACCATTTTCCACTTCCTGAGTTGTAGTAGAATCTTCTGTAATGGTAAGCTTGTCCATTCTCTCATTTATACCTGTAGAACTCCAAGCACTACTTGGCAACTCACAGTTAATCAGTCTTGTTTCATCAAAGACTACATGTACAGACTCTTCCACAACTTGAGTAATCAAGTTGTAGACCTTATTAGCCTTACTATTGTTGTTGTACCCAACAAAGATCCCATACTGGGATTTGGCAGCAAACTTAGTTAGATAAGACTTGTAACCAAATATCCTAAAATAGGATAAGTTTGGTGTTCTGCCCTTCACAATCTCATAGGGAGTCTTTTTGTGTCTCTTGGTGATAGTAGCCCTATTGATCACATGACATGCAGTGTTTACTGCCTCAGCCCAGAAATATTCCGGGAGAGAAGTATCACTCAATAGAGTTCTACCAGCCTCTATCAATGTTCAATTCTTCCTTTCAGCAATACCATTTTGCTGTGGTGTTCTAGGTGAGGAAAATTCTTGAAAAATCCCAAATTTTTCACACAGTCTTGTCATACTTTCAGACTGAAATTCAGTACCATGGTCACTTCTGATTTTGACCACTGTACTGTCCAACTCATTCTGAATTTGTTTAACAAAACTATATAAGACACTTGGGGTTTCAGATTTTTATCTTAGAAGGAACACCCAGGATTATCTAGAATAGTCATCTACCACCACAAATGTGTAGACCTTCCTACCTAGACTATGAACTGGCATAGGACCAAAAAGATCCATATGTAAGAGGTATAGACACCTCACTGAATCCTTGTTTTCAAGGCTATGAAAGGTGGATTTGGTCTGCTTGCCTTTTTGACAAGCTTGCCTTTATACACTTAACTTGAGGACCATTCCTCACTAACTCTTTGCTAAAGAGTTGACCAATAGTCTTATAGTTAAGATGAGCTAGCCTCTTGTGCCATTTAACACAATGAGACGCTCGCTCATCAGCTATAAGATAAATAGGAGAAACATTGTTCTCAAACACAAAGTTAAGACAATAAACATTTCTCTTTCTATATCCTGTCAATATGACTTTTTGATCACTTGACCTTTTGATATGACATCCATTCTTAATTAATGAAATGTCATATCCTAAATCACTCAACTGACTTATGCTAATAAGGTTATGTTTCAAACCCTTCACATAGGACACTTGAGAGATAGTAATTTGATTATTAGAAATGTTACCAAATCCTTTAATAATTCCTTTTTCAGAACCACCAAAGGTTACTTTAGGGCCATCCATGATAGGTGTGCAGTCCTTCAGCAACCCCCTTATTCTAGTCATGTGCCTGGAACATCCACTGTCCAAGTACCATATAGGGGCATGGACACTTGGACTCACCTGCAACACAGATTACCTAACCTTAGAACCCAAATAAGTTTTGGGTCCTTGGTTCATGTTAGTCTGAACTTTAACAAATCTGCCTGTAGCTCTTCTAGCAGGCAGATTGCTACTCTCCTTGACACTGGAATTGTGCCAACAATCTAAGGCAAAGTGGCATACCTTGCCACAACACCAGCACTCAAACTTGTTGTACCTTTGTTTAGGTACAACCCTAGCTGAACTGTCTACAACAGGTTTCTTGTTTTGTGCTGGGGCTTTGTCTTTAGATTTGGACCTAGCAGTCCATGCAGTTTTCTTAAATCCTAACCCAGCCTTACCTTTTGAGGTACAAACTCATCAATCAAGGGTAATACAGATTTAGGTTTAGAAAAACTTGCAAATATCTCCTTCTCTTTCTGGAGTCTAGTCTCCAGACTTCTAATCTGATCATTCTTGAATGTGATTGTGCCCATTTGAATAACAGTTATGTTTTTCAATCTGGCAATCTCATTCAGTTTTTGATCCAGCAACTTCTCTGAATCTAATGCAGCTATTTTAAGATCTGCAATTTCCTTAGCCTGAGATTTGGCCAGGTTTTTGCTCTTCTTAAGTTCCTGCAATAAATCTCTATATTCATCTATCAGCTGATGAATATCACCTTCAGACTCAGACCCATCCACATCACTTGATGCAAATGTTGCTGACTCTGACTCAGTACTGTAATCGAAAGGACATTGTACCTTACTAGGACCAGGCTGATCCTGGCATTTGTCTTCTTCTGACACAGCTATCAGTCTCTTGCACTGATGGTCTTCTAGTTCATATATAGAGCTCAGCACCTGTAGAAACTCTTCTTCTTCATCTGCTGCATATAGACCAATGTAGGCCTCAGCTTCAGATTCTGACTCTGAAGTAGATTGGTCTGACAAGGTGTTCTCCTTCTTAGCAACAAAAAATTTCTCCTTCTTGCTTTGGTGTTGACTCTTCTTCTTATCTGCAGTCTCTTTTCCTTTATTTGGACACTCAGCCACTACATGTCCAGGCCTATTACAGCAGTAGCAAACAATCTTTGATGTTGTAGACTTGTTTGGCTTAGACTTGCACCTATCTTTCCTGGATGACTTCCTCTTTTGATAGTAATCATCCTTAGGCTTAGATGTGGATGGCTTAGACTTCCACTGCTTCTTCTTTAGAAATCTCTGAAACTGTCTTGTGAAGGCAGCAAAATCTTCATCTGAGTCACTTCTTTCAGAACATTGGTTATCAGAATTATCTGAAGGTGTTTCAGAAACTATCATAGAAGGTGATGGAGACATCCTCCTATTTTTCCTAGTGGATTCAACCTTAAAGGCCACATACTTGTCTCTATGCTCCGCTTTTGTACTCTTCTCTACTTCTTTCCTAGCCATCAGTTGCATCTCATATGACAGCAACTTTTCAAACAAGGTTGGAGGAGAAATATCTGCAAGTTTGGCCACTTATCTAATGACACAAATCTTAGTGTCCCAATCCTTTGTCAGGGATCTTAGGAATTTATCATTCAGTTCATAGGTACTGAAGATTCTTCCATAGGACATCAGCTCATTAACTATTCTATAGAACTTTTTGTAGCACTCAATTATACTGTCAGACTTTCCTTGTCTGAAACTCTCATACTCCTAGTTTAGCATAGATTTTCTATCTTGTCTTATTTCTTCAGAACCTTCCATGTAGACTATCAAAGTATCCCACATTTCCTTTGAAGTCTTGCAGTGAATCAAATTTTGAAAGGTAGAATCATCTATGACACTTATTATGATGTTCCAGGCCCTCTTATCTATAGTTGCCAAGATGATCTCATACTTGGTCATCTCTGAATAATCCTTGGGAATTCTTTGGTTTGCATCTATAACTGAAATCTTCATAGGAATATAAGGACCTTTTACTGTGATATAGATCCTTGGATCAGAAGCCTCCATAAACAGCCTGACCCTTTCTTTCTAGATGCCAAATATCTCCTTTCTGCATATGGGTAATTTCATAGACCCTAGCTCCTTATGATTTTCACCTGAACCCATTTTCTTAATTCTTGAATCTGCCTTATGGATCTACTCAGACTGTTAAGTCTTTCTTTGAGTAACATCTCTCTGATACCACTTGAAATAATTAGTGCCTAACCACCTAGAGGGGGGGTGAATAGGTGTACTTTTTCTTTTACTTTTAAGGCAGAAAATATGTTCTGTAATTTAAGCAACAATTGCAAATTCTACAGCTATCACAGAAATATTCACAGAAATATCACAACACAGATTGCATACAGATTTTTATAGTGGTTCCCCAAGGTCTGGGTACATCCACTTTCCCCCTTCGCCTATCTAGCAGTGTACTAGATTCGGCCTAACTTCTTCTCTTCACCTCAGATCCTCAGATCTTACTGTAGCTCAGAACCCCAACAGGGCTCCTACAACTCAGAGTGTCCCCACTCCTACAACTCAGGCAAACAGCCATACCCCAGCCTTGAACAACGCCTACACTCAGAGAACACATTCTCCTACAACTCAGGCACAAAGCCCTACCTCAGTCTTCAATACGACCTACACTCAGAGATCTAAATCTCTTACACTCAGCCTTTATAAAATAGGCTTACAGCTCAAATCTATAATAGATCTTACAGAAATTTGATTAAACAAAGTTAATAACCACCACCCTGACAAAGAGAGAAGGGATGGATGGCTTCTTGATGAGTTCTTGGACGAACTTGATGGCAGAGCACAACCTCTCTTAGCTTTCTTCAAAGATTCTTGAATCTGAACTCAGTAGGGTTGAACTCTTGAGAAGTTGATCTTCAATCAGCTTCTGACTTGAGATTCAGATCTCAATCTAAATCTTTCTTGGCAGCCTGGTTCAGCAACTACACTTCTTAGATGGAGCTCTCTCTCTCCAACTTCTTCTTAGATCTTCTCACGAAAATCTTCTGTATTATTACTTCTATCTGTATTGATCAGAATCTGTATTCTTCAATGATTGATCATCACTTTCTATTGAAAGAGAAAGCCTTTATATAGTCTTCCTCCATGGTAATCGGCTGATCCGGTTTCTAACAACCTTCTGACAGCTCTGACAGTAGTAGTTGAGTTGTTAGAAATGGCAGTTGTCAAGTCATCCAGTCATTTCTTGAAATCACTGTTTGTCTGAAAGTGTCGAGACTGAACTTCATTATGTGTCGACACAATTAGACTAAGTGTCGACACAAGTGGACTAAGTGTCGACACTAGCCTTGGTGGTATCGACACAACTCCTTTTGTTGTTGTAATAGCTTCTCCACACATCTTCTTTAGAATGTGTCGACACTGATTGAGTGTGTCGACACAAACACTTCTTCACTTTAACTTTGCTGAAACTTTGCTGTGTGTCGACACATCTCCTTTGTGTCGACACAAGTACTTCTTTACTTTAACTTGGTTGAAGCTTTGTTGTGTGTCGACACAAGTCCTGTGTGTCGACACAGTTGATGTCGACAAAGTCTTCTGTGTGTCGACACTGCCTCTTGGTGTCGACACAATTGATGTCGACTATACTTTTCTGTGTGTCGACACTGCCTTTTGGTGTTGACACAGATGATGTCAACTTTGCTTCTCTGTGTGTCGACACTGCCTCTGTATGTCGACATAATTTCTTCTAGTGTCGACACAGCCTTTCCAAGTGTCGACATAATCTACTCCAAGTGTCGACACATCTTTTCTACATTGTCGACACAGGCCTTCATAAGTGTCGACACTACTTCTCTAGGTGTCGACATATGGACTTAGAAATTTTTCTGCATTTCCTCAATTACTTAACCTGCACATATAAACTCAAAACACATCAAATACACCTTGATGCATATCATTGAGTAGGGTGAGGCTTCTTCAAATCTGATACACATTTTCCAATGTACCCAACACATATGTTGATCCTAACGAAAACTACCAAGGATGGAGCCGCCCGAGGAATTTTGGAACGAGTGCTTTAAAGGCACCTCACGGAGAAATCATCCATAAGGATTACGGTCCATTCGTTCATGGAGTGAGTGAAAAGAAGACACCAAATGTAAAGCCTGTTGTACTCAAACCACTTAAGACGAAGATGTCTTGTGTGTGTTGTAATCACGAGGCTTCTACCTCCAAGTCAACTGCTCTTGCAAGACCACCCTTTTATAAGGTAAAGCAGGAGAACAAGAGGAGATATAATAGGTTTGACGGTTGGTGTTGTAGTAAGGTTGGTCACTTTGTCATCGATTGTTAGTTTAATCCTATGGATCTTAGAACTCAACGAGTTAATACTACTAGAATGAGTACCCGTAATATTAACACTCCTAGTGGTGTTCAGCTAAATAGGAACCAAGGATCCAAACCTATTTGGGTTCCTAAGGGAAATTAGTTAATAAATGCAGGTATGTCCAAAGGCCAACAAAATGCTTTTTTGCTATTTGAACAACGGATGCTCTCGACATATGACCAGGACAAGAAGCCTACTTCAGAACTATACCCCAGTTGAGGACGATTCAAAAGTTATTTTTGGCGTTTCATATACAGGAATCTCAAAAGGTTACATTATGATTACTAACGATGTAGTCTCTTTCACATATGTGGCAAATGCTGAGGGATTACAACATAATCTCATTAGCATAAGTTAATTATATGACAAAGGCTATATGGTAGAGTACTATGAGGATACGTGTCTGATAAATTCGTCTGATAGCTTAGAAACTATTTTTAATAGGCTCTCTGAGTAGAAATATTTTATGCTTAAATTTTCTTTGTTTACACTCTTCTACATCAGTGTACTTTTTAACAAAAGATATTGCATCTATTTGTGACCAATGGCTCAAGAGATTAACACATATTAATTTCAAAACTATTAATATATTATTTTCTCACAACTTAGTGCGTGATGAGTTATAAATATTCGTATTTTTATGTACATTAATTAAGTCATTTTAGTTTCTTTTTGTTATTTTTGTTTATTTTTCTTTAATAAATTGCTTCTTTGTTGTAAAAATTCTCAAACTTATGTTTATTTTTGTTTCCTGCAATTTCACAGAAATCTGCGAAATATTGCAAATACACGCCCGTGTACTTTGGGTCATGCCCGTGACCAGGGGGTGATACTTCAATCCCGTGAAATTAGCCGCAAATCTGAAGAAAAAATATGACACGCCCTAAGACACGCCCGTGTCATTTGACATGCACCATGACCAAGACCCGTGTCACGCCATCGACGAATTCGCCCTCGACGATCGTCGACCGACCCAACACACCCAACAACACGCCCGTGACCTAGGGCGTGACTACTCCACCTGGCCCGACAAGACAACGCAATGACTTTTTTGACACAACCCGCACCCAGATCCACCTCCCTGATACGCCCACCGCCACGCCCGTGACCGAGGGCGTGACATTCTCGTGTACAGCCGCAAGTCAAAGAATCCATCAAATTGCCGGATCACATCACGCACAGTGCTGACACGGCACCTATACGCCCGTATCACCGGACGTGTACTACAAGAATTTAGCCTATATGTCGGCCCTTGTTGTAAGGTGTTTAGGTTCCGAATTTTGAACCATTTTGTTGATTAAGGGATGCTGTTTGGAGTTGTTTTGGGGCTATGCGAGGAATCTTTCCCCTCCTTTTCAAGTTTGTTTAAGCTTTTGTAATCAACACTTTTTTGTTAATAAAATCGTTTGGTTTTTTTATCCTTACAATGCTTTGAAATGTCTCTCAATGCCTCCTTTTCATCAATCTTTTGTATCTTTGTTTTCATTTTCATATAGGGAGTGTGCGTGTATGAGTTCATTTTTGCGGAATTAATGATTTAAAATGAAAAAGCGTTTGCTTTACTTTCATTTTTATCAAAATTTGCTAGTCGTTGATATAGTCATTTTTCTTATCATAGTACTTAGAATTGTTTAGATTTAGGATTTTTATTCTTTTATATTCGTTCTTATGTACTTGTAAAACGATTTCAAAAGTGGTTTTTATTATTCTTTAACTTAGATTTTCCTTTTTTAGGTTATAAAACTTTTGGTTCTTTTTAACTTTCTTGCACTTTTTAAACCCTTTTACAAATCTATAAGAAGGGATTATGTGTTAATTTAATTTTTCAACATCTTTGATTTTCGCATTTACTTAAAAAGATTTTTGCTCAAACAATTTTTATTTTTACTTTTTATGCATTTCCATGAAATTTTAACGATAAAAATGTAAACATTTTAATTTTTCAAGCACCTGTTTTTCTCGCATTAATTTGAAAACTCTTTTGCTAAAATATTATTTTTTTTTTGTCTTTTTACGCATTTCTACCACATCCTAGTGGTAGAAATGCAGTTATTTTAATTTTTCGATAAGTTTGTTTTCCTTATTTTTTCGCTTGCGTGCGTGCATGTATGAGATAATGTTTTTCGTTTTCTTTCATTTTTGTCGAGGGTGTGTGTGTGTGTTTTTCTTTTCAGTAGAGTAGGTGAGTTTTTATTTCAAGTAGAGTGCGTTGGAGTTTTTCAATTCAGTAAAGTGTGTGTGTGTGCGTTTTCATTTATACAAGTGTGTGTGTGTGTGTGTGTGTGTGTGTTTGTAATTTATGCATGTGTGTGTGTGTGTGTGCATTTTCATTTATGCAAGTGTGTGTGTGTTTTTCTTTATGTAGAGAGTGTGTGTGTGAGAATCTATTTTCTCCTACTCGTTTGAGTAGGACTCGCTTTCATTTTCCACCTACTCATTTGAGTAGGACTTGTGTGTGTGAGTATTTAATTTCAATAGATTGTGTGTGTTTCCTTTTTTCTTTCTGCAGTGTGTGTGCATTTTACTTTTCAGTAGTGTGTTTGTGTGTGTTTTAATTTCAGTAGAGTGAGTGCATGTGTGCATTTATTTCCTCCTATTTGTTTGAGTAGGACTCACTTTTATTTATCGCCTCTCGTTTGAGTAGGACTTGTCATTTCAATTATGCAATTTTCCCTTTTTTGTAACTTAGTTTTTGTTTCTTTTTCTTTATTATGAGTTTGGTTGCGTGCGTGTGTTTTTACCTTTTTTTAGTAGCTTTTCTATTTTTAATATTAGGTTATCATATTCTTTTTCTTATTTTTTTGTAACTCTTCAGCGCTTAGTTTATAACTCACGTCTAACCAAACTCATAAGCCATCCTCATTCCATGAGTGGCTAATCGCTTTTAGCCCTCGGTATCGAAGAGCATTGGTATATAAAATGTTTTAAATAACTAAAGATCTTATTTTTCTATTTAATTAAAAACTTAAGGTTTACCTAGGGTTAACGACGTGTAGAACAACATATCGATGTGTGGGCTCGATTTTCGTTATCCATACGCTAGCTAGCCGAGAGGCCGTGCGTATGGACTGATCACCCCTAGGTAAAGAGAGTTCTGCACTAACCTTTGAGAGAGGAGGCACGCTAAATCTACCGGATTGGGTCCCCCCTGCAATAGTAGGGTTCTTAGCGTACTGCAGACATTAAGAGGAATCCTTCATCGGATGAAAGCCCGGTCGAATAGTCTTAATGTCCGGTTGAGCGATATTCCGAGAGATAGGAGAGATCATTCTTTTGGAACCTCCACGGCCAAGTTTTCGCTTTAATTGAATTGAAACCTAATATCTCTATTTATTCAAATTTATTTTACTCCTAACGTAATTCAATATCGAGTGTTATCTCTTCATCGACCTTTATTCTTAATCTACTTCCATCCTTTTTTAGTTAAAATCGACAACTTAAATATTTCGGTAAAATAGTTGTTCTTTCGGAGTAGTAGGGATAATCAACCCATTCCCGGGAAATTTACGATCTGGATATTCTCCCGAATATCCTGTATTACTTGCGATAGGTGCACCTGCCTACAATTCACTGCGCGAAATCCGGACCCGTCGTGCTCCCTAGATAATTTAGAGCCGGGCTTCGCGCGCATCAAGTTTTTGGTGTCATTGTCGGGGACTCACCGAGTTGTTATTTTGAAATCCGAAGTCTATTACTTTTACATATATTTCTAAAAATTAAAAAAAAAACTTAAACACTTTACTTAAAAATCCAAAAAAAAAGAAAGTTAATTTTCTAGTTTATATTTTAGGGTGTACAACCCGTAGACGCCCTTCGGAGTCCGAACATTTGGATTTTGATCCTGAGATCGTACGCTCACTTGCGCGTATTCGGTCTCAACACCGAAATCCCTCTTTGGATCCTAAAGAATCCATCGGAGAACCCTCTGCCATTGCTATGGCTGACCCAAATCCGAACGCGGCCGTCGAGCGTACAATGTATTATTACGCCTGACTGAATTTGGATGATACTGGGTTTAGTATTGTTCGCCCGACGGTGGAGAACAATAATTTTGAGATCAAATCGAGCGTTATTCAAATGATCCAAAATGTTGTGCAGTTCGATGGACTGCCAGATGAGGACCTGAACGTTCATTTATCTAGTTTTTTGGAAATATGTGATACCTTTAAGATCAATGGCATCACTGATGACGCCATTCGTTTGTGCCTTTTTTTCATTCTCCTTAAGATCAAAAGCTAAGGCGTGGTTGAATTTTCTCCCACGAGGACGTATCACCACCTGGGACGAGCTTGCGGAACGGTTCTTAACAAAGTATTTTCCGCCCGCCAAAACTGCAAAGTTGCGGGCGGTCATTTATTCATTTGTGCAGAACGATTCCGAGTCTCTATTTGAGACTTGTTAGTGCTTTAAAGAAATATCCGCAGGTGTTCGCACCACGTGCTGCCTGCGTGGTTGCAGGTCAAAATCTTCTATAATGGGCTTAACTATCAGATGCGTCAAATGATTGATGCGGCTGTCGGGAGCACTCTGAATAATAAGACCCACGAGGCTGCTCAAGCTCTTATTGAAGAGATGGCTATGAACACCTACCAATGGAATGTCCCGCGGGGACGTCCCAAGCAGGCGGCCGGCCTCACCGAAGTGGATGCCACTACCCACTTAGCCCTTCAAGTCGAAAGGCTGACGAAGCAGGTGGCAGAGATGTCTACTGCCTCCTCCACTCCTCCTTGAGCGATTCCCCCCAATGTCAGTGTAGTCAATAAGTTCGTAGACTACGTGGGAAATGCTGGGCAACCTTCCTTCAACCCCAACAACAATCCTTATAGCAATAACTATAATTCAGGTTGGAGGAACCACCCTAACATCTCATGGAGCAACGCGATTAATACGCAGCACCCTCCCAATTCTTATGATCTCGGATTTCTGCCGCCTCACCCTCTTCCAAAACCCTCCCCGATGGAGGAAACATTTTCTAAATACATACCTTTCAACGAATCAAATATCCGGAACATCACTAGATCGCTAAAAAACTTAGAACTCCAGGTTGGACAGCGAGTACGAATGATTTCCGAGCGCGCTCTCGGGGCACTGCCGGGAAATACGAAGCCCAATCCACAGGAGAATATCAACGCTATAACCCTCCGTAGCGGAAAGGAGGTGATCGATCCAAAACGGATCCATCCGTCGGTACATATTTCACCTCTGACCCCTTTTCCCCCTTCTTTGATTACACCACCTTTACAAATTGTAAATGAAAAAATTATTAAAACGCCCTTGCCGTATCCACATAAGCTCGATAGTGAGCGTAAGGATGCGCAGTACGAAAAATTTATTTATTATTAAAAATAAATTCATATTAATGTTCCCTTCTGCGAAGCAATCTCGCATTAATTTGAAAACTCTTTTGCTAAAATAATTTTTTTTTTGTCTTTTTACGCATTTCTACCACATCCTAGTGGTAGAAATGCAGTTATTTTAATTTTTCGATAAGTTTGTTTTCTTTATTTTTTTCGCTTGCGTGCGTGCATGTATGAGATAATGTTTTTCGTTTTCTTTCATTTTTGTCGAGGGTGTGTGTGTGTGTTTTTCTTTTCAGTAGAGTAGGTGAGTTTTTATTTCAAGTAGAGTGCGTTGGAGTTTTTCAATTCAGTAAAGTGTGTGTGTGTGCGTTTTCATTTATACAAGTGTGTGTGTGTGTGTGTGTGTGTGTGTGTGTGTGTGTGTGTGTGTGTGTGTGTGTGTGTTTAATTTATGCATGTGTGTGTGTGTGTGTGCATTTTCATTTATGCAAGTGTGTGTGTGTTTTTCTTTATGTAGAGAGTGTGTGTGTGAGAATCTATTTTCTCCTACTCGTTTGAGTAGGACTCGCTTTCATTTTCCACCTACTCATTTGAGTAGGACTTGTGTGTGTGAGTATTTAATTTCAGTAGATTGTGTGTGTTTCCTTTTTTCTTTCTGCAGTGTGTGTGCATTTTACTTTTCAGTAGTGTGTTTGTGTGTGTTTTAATTTCAGTAGAGTGAGTGCATGTGTGCATTTATTTCCTCCTATTTGTTTGAGTAGGACTCACTTTTATTTATCGCGTCTCGTTTGAGTAGGACTTGTCATTTCAATTATGTAATTTTCCCTTTTTTGTAACTTAGTTTTTGTTTCTTTTTCTTTATTATGAGTTTGGTTGCGTGCGTGTGTTTTTCCCTTTTTTTAGTAGCTTTTCTATTTTTAATATTAGGTTATCATATTCTTTTACTTATTTTTTTGTAACTCTTCAGCGCTTAGTTTATAACTCACGTCTAACCAAACTCATAAGCCATCCTCATTCCATGAGTGGCTAATCGCTTTTAGCCCTCGGTATCGAAGAGCATTGGTATATAAAATGTTTTAAATAACTAAAGTTCTTATTTTTTTATTTAATTAAAAAACTTAAGGTTTACCTAGGGTTAACGACGTGTAGAACCACATATCGATGTGTGGGCTCGATTTTCGTTATCCATACGCTAGCTAGCCGAGAGGCCGTGCGTATGGACTGATCACCCCTAGGTAAAGAGAGTTATGCACTAACCTTTGAGAGAGGAGGCACGCTAAATCTACCGGATTGGGTCCCCCCTGCAATAGTAGGGTTCTTAGCGTACTGCAGACATTAAGAGGAATCCTTCATCGGATGAAAGCCCGGTCGAATAGTCTTAATGTCCGGTTGAGCGATATTCCGAGAGATAGGAGAGATCATTCTTTTGTAACCTCCACGGCCAAGTTTTCGCTTTAATTGAATTGAAACCTAATATCTCTATTTATTCAAATTTATTTTACTCCTAACGTAATTCAATATCGAGTGTTATCTCTTCATCGACCTTTATTCTTAATCTACTTCCATCCTTTTTTAGTTAAAATCGACAACTTAAATATTTCGGTAAAATAGTTGTTCTTTCGGAGTAGTAGGGATAATCAACCCATTCCCGGGAAATTTACGATCTGGATATTCTCCCGAATATCCTGTATTACTTGCGATAGGTGCACCTGCCTACAATTCACTGCGCGAAATCCGGACCCGTCGTGCTCCCTAGATAATTTAGAGCCGGGCTTCGCGCGCATCAAATTTTTGGTGTCATTGTCGGGGACTCACCGAGTTGTTATTTTGAAATCCGAAGTCTATTACTTTTACATATATTTCTAAAAATTAAAAAAAAAACTTAAACACTTTACTTAAAAATCCAAAAAAAAAGAAAGTTAATTTTCTAGTTTATATTTTAGGGTGTACAACCCGTAGACGCCCTTCGGAGTCCGAACATTTGGATTTTGATCCTGAGATCGTACGCTCACTTGCGCGTATTCGGTCTCAACACCGAAATCCCTCTTTGGATCCTAAAGAATCCATCGGAGAACCCTCTGCCATTGCTATGGCCGACCCAAATCCGAACGCGGCCGTCGAGCGTACAATGTATTATTACGCCTGACTGAATTTGGATGATATTGGGTTTAGTATTGTTCGCCCGACGGTGGAGAACAATAATTTTGAGATCAAATCGAGCGTTATTCAAATGATCCAAAATGTTGTGCAGTTCGATGGACTGCCAGATGAGGACCTGAACGTTCATTTATCTAGTTTTTTGGAAATATGTGATACCTTTAAGATCAATGGCATCACTGATGACGCCATTCGTTTGTGCCTTTTTTTCATTCTCCTTAAGATCAAAAGCTAAGGCGTGGTTGAATTTTCTCCCACGAGGACGTATCACCACCTGGGACGAGCTTGCGGAACGGTTCTTAACAAAGTATTTTCCGCCCGCCAAAACTGCAAAGTTGCGGGCGGTCATTTATTCATTTGTGCAGAATGATTCCGAGTCTCTATTTGAGACTTGTTAGTGCTTTAAAGAAATATCCGCAGGTGTTCGCACCACGTGCTGCCTGCGTGGTTGCAGGTCAAAATCTTCTATAATGGGCTTAACTATCAGATGCGTCAAATGATTGATGCGGCTGTCGGGAGCACTCTGAATAATAAGACCCACGAGGCTGCTCAAGCTCTTATTGAAGAGATGGCTATGAACACCTACCAATGGAATGTCCCGCGGGGACGTCCCAAGCAGGCGGCCGGCCTCACCGAAGTGGATGCCACTACCCACTTAGCCCTTCAAGTCGAAAGGCTGACGAAGCAGGTGGCAGAGATGTCTACTGCCTCCTCCACTCCTCCTTGAGCGATTCCCCCCAATGTCAGTGTAGTCAATAAGTTCGTAGACTACGTGGGAAATGCTGGGCAACCTTCCTTCAACCCCAACAACAATCCTTATAGCAATAACTATAATTCAGGTTGGAGGAACCACCCTAACATCTCATGGAGCAACGCGATTAATACGCAGCACCCGCCCAATTCTTATGATCTCGGATTTCTGCCGCCTCACCCTCTTCCAAAACCCTCCCCGATGGAGGAAACGTTTTCTAAATACATAGCTTTCAACGAATCAAATATCCGGAACATCACTAGATCGCTAAAAAACTTAGAACTCCAGGTTGGACAGCGAGTACGAATGATTTCCGAGCGCGCTCTCGGGGCACTGCCGGGAAATACGAAGCCCAATCCACAGGAGAATATCAACGCTATAACCCTCCGTAGCGGAAAGGAGGTGATCGATCCAAAACGGATCCATCCGTCGGTACATATTTCACCTCTGACCCCTTTTCCCCCTTCTTTGATTACACCACCTTTACAAATTGTAAATGAAAAAATTATTAAAACGCCCTTGCCGTATCCACATAAGCTCGATAGTGAGCGTAAGGATGCGCAGTACGAAAAATTTATTTTATTATTAAAAATAAATTCATATTAATGTTCCCTTCTGCGAAGCAATCTCGCAGATGCCTAAGTATGCAAAATATTTAAAACAATTTCTTTCTAATAAATAAAAAAAAGAAAATATTTCGTATATATCTCTGAATGCTGACTGCTCAGTGGCTCTTACTAATAAATCGCCCCTTAAAAGATATGATCCGGGACGGTTCTCCATCCCGTGCCTTTTTGGCAATATATTTGTAAAATACGCTCTTGTAGATTTAGGCGCGAGCATTAATTTGATGTCGTTCTCGCTCTTTCAAAAATTAGGTTTGGGCACTCCGGCACCTACTAAAATGTAAATCCAATAAGAGGATCGCTCGATTAAGTTTCCCGTCGAGGTAGTGGAGGACGTACTTGTCCGAGTTGATAAGTTTACCTTTCCGATACACATCGTCATCTTAGACATCGAGAAGGACACTGATGTACCCAATATACTCGGTCGCCCTTTTCTTACCACCTCCCGTACATTAGTTGACGTAAGTAACAGTCGCCTCCTCCTTCGGGTAGGAGATGACGAAGTTACTTTCTCTATTAATCCCTCCATAGGTGACTCGTCATCGAGCGATAACTTTTGTTGTAATTTAGATACCTATCTCGGAGATTGTTCTTCACCTATTTCCAAGTCTACTTTTTTACACGACGACATTTTTGTGCACGAAAATTTTAACTGCGAAGAGGATAACCCTCCTAATTCGTCTTTCGAACCTTTTGGATCGAACAACATTAAAATTAAAACCTCGTTAGAAGAACCTCCCTGCCTTGAACTCAAACCCCTACCTGATTCACTCAAATACGCCTTTTTGAGAAAAGATGTCACCCTTCCCATTATCATTTCTTCGCATTTGAGCGGTTCAAAGACTTCCGATTTATTGGGAGTTTTACTTAAACATCGCCATGCAATTGCGTGGCAAATTTCCGATCTAAAAGGGATTAACCCTTCTTTTTGCACCCATAAGATTTTTCTTCACGATAATTGCTGCAAAACTATTCAGCCGCAGCGACGACTTAACCCAAACATGAAAGACGTCGTTAAAGCCGAAATTATTAAATTATTAGATGCAGGGATTATTTATCATATATCAGATAGCTAGTGGGTTAGTCCTGTTCACGTGGTGCCCAAAAAGGGTGGTCTTACCATAGTGGAAAACGAGGATAATGAACTCATCCCAAATCGTACTGTTCGGGTTGGCGGGTGTGCATCTATTATAGAAAACTAAATGATGTCACCCATTATGATCATTTCCCACTACCATTCTTAGACCAAATTCTAGAGCGTTTATCCGATCATCCGCATTTTTGTTTTCTTGATGGCTTATCGGGGTTTTTCCAAATCCCTAGTTCCCCCGATGACCAAGAGAAAACAACTTTTACCTGCCGATTTGGTACCTTCGCATACCGAAGAATGCCATTTGGCCTCTGCAATGCGCCAGCTATATTCCAAAGATGTATGATGACAATCTTTGGCGAGCTGGTAGGAGACATTATGGAAGTCTTTATGGACGACTTCTCTATTTTCGGATGCTCTTTCCCATCTTGTCTTCGCAATTTAGAACGTGTCATTCAGCGATGCGAGGACACACATCATGTTTTAAATTTGGAAAAATGTAACTTTATGGTTCGAGAAGGTTTGGTTCTCGGCCATAAGATTTCGTCTCAGGGGATGGAGTCGAGAAGGCCAAAGTTGAAATTATAGAAAAACTTCCCCTGCCTTCTAACGTTAAATCTATTAGGAGTTTCTTAGGCTATGTGGGCTTTTATAGACATTTCATTCAAGATTTTTCAAAAAAAACAAAGTTGCTTACTCGACTCTTGGAGAAGGAATCAAATTTTGTCTTTGATAGCGAATGCGAGTCTGCATTTATTTTTATAAAATGAAAACTTATCAATTCACCCATTTTAGTGGAGCCCGATTGGACCCTTCCGTTCGAAATTATGTGCGACGCTAGTGATATTGTCATAGGTGTCATTCTTGGCCAACGTATAAACAAATATTTTCATCATATTTATTACGCTAGTAAGATGCTCACTTCCGCAGAAGGAAATTACACGACAACGGAAAAGGAACTTTTAGCCGTCATTTTTTTCTTTTGATAAGTTTCGCTCGTATATAACGCTATATAAAGTTGTCATATTTACCGACAACTCAGCCTTAAAATATTTGTTAGCAAAAATGGACGCAAAACCCCGCCTTCTTCGATGGATCCACATGCAAGAATTTGATTTAGAGATCCGGGACAAGAAGGGCACGGAAAATTTAGCCTCCTCCGATCACCTCTCCCGCTTAGAAAATCCCGGTGAGGAAGCGCTCGTCGAATCTGACATAAATGACAGATTCCCCGAGGAACGCCCCCTAGCGATAAATACTTGTTCATCTTCCCCGCCTTGGTTCGTAGATTTTGCGAACTATTTAATTACGATGGTGCTCCCAAAAGATTTTTCGAGCCAAGAAAAGATGAAATTCTTTTCTGACTTGAAATATTTCTTTTGGGAGGACCCTTTTCTTTTTCGTATCTGCACGGACCAAGCAGTCTGAAGATGCTGTTGATGTACGAAAATGCAAAGGGGGTCGAGCACCACCAGCTAACAGTTCAAGCACAGGGGAATAGAAGGGGAAAGAGAGACTGTGAGTAGTAATCTACTAAGCAGACGAGAGCAAGAAGAACAGCAGGGCCGTGAGCCATGGCAACAACAGACTTCGCCCGTCGCGGCCTGAATGCCTCTCTGGCGACGGGCTTTTCTTTGACTGAAGAAGTGTTTGATTACAAGTGAAGGAAAAGAGGAAGAGGCAAGAGCTGAGCAAGCTGGACTCCGCAAAGCACGAAATTCGAGTCCGCAGCCTTTAACAAGTAGGCTCATGGGCACGAGTCACCGTGCTTTGGGTGCACCACCTCCCCCCTATTTATAGGATGGGGGCCTGCCCAAAAGGGCAGGGCTAAAATAACTGACTGCCCGGGGTACAGGAGAACCGGGCAGTGGTGACGGGAAGCAAAAAACAAAGAACACGCCTGTCCACGTAAAATGGGCGGACTGGGCTCGCAGGCTAGAGCTTCCTTCTGCTGTAGGGCGTGATCCTGCCGGAGAATGGCGGCCTGGGCGGACTAGGCACTACGTCCGCCAAAGAGGGATCAATCCAGAGCTCCAAAGGTATGCCAAACTGGGCAGACGACGCACCAAGTCCGCCGCTGAGGGGGTCATCCTTGGGACTGCTGATGCTGCTACTCCGCCAAGCTCGGCGGACGGCCAAACCGAGTCCGCCTATGATGAGCCTGAGACCTTCGAACTATGCCGAGTCGTCGAGCCATGTGGATTGCCAAATTGGGTCCACGGATAGTGAAATAGGACCTTGGCATCTTGTAGGCGTTGCGGACTGAGGGGTTAATATAATCCCCTCACATTTTTAAGTTTTCAAAAAACTTCGAAAATGTTTTCTTAACCGCCGAGTCCGCGAGCCTCATTAATGCTGTCAGCGCTATAAATATTGCTGGAGGGCCTGGAACTGTTAAAAATTCCAATCGACATGGGGCACTATTTACCGCTTGCGGTCTCCACTTTGTAGTCCGGCATGACGAGGCATGGTGCTTTCTTCACTAGTCTTCCTGCAAAAAGCGAGAAGACAATAACTCCAATGAAAACTAAGAAAATAATGAAGAG
Source organism: Platanthera guangdongensis (assembly GCA_039583875.1). NCBI lineage: Eukaryota > Viridiplantae > Streptophyta > Magnoliopsida > Asparagales > Orchidaceae > Platanthera > Platanthera guangdongensis. The sequence continues at coordinate 140,005,794 of CM077157.1, forward strand.
AGCGACGAGAGGGGAGCTTGTCCGCTCTACTAGAGAGAGTTCCCATAGCTAGAAGACTACTGAGAAAGCAGTCCGCCATGCTGATATATCTGTGCATGAGAAGGAGGATGCTGCCGTCTCTCACACTGAACAGCCGTTGAGAAGTGAGAAGTCATTAAATATGTCGGACACCGCCCCCACTCAAAAAACTGCGAACTCGGCGGACACAGTTTGTGAAAATAATAAGACCGAAGTGTCATCCCCCAACGCCCAGGAACCCATCGTTAACCTTGATGAAGATAGGCGGTCTGCAGGAGAAGAAATTAGGAAAGACATGCCTTCAAAGGCATTAGTTACTGCAAACCTTGAGACGGTCCGCGAGAGCCAGCCAGATTTAGGGAAGGCTGCTGCATACTCTGCTGGAAAAAGGTGCCCTTCTGGAAAGAAGAGGAAGAGGGACAAGTCGACTGTGGCTGAGTAGGTTGAAAAGAAGCTACGAGCGATGAAAGAGAAAAATATCTCCGTGCGGACTGGAGATGCGGACTTGCAGCACAGGCCGCGTGAAAAAGAAGTTCCTGAAAGCGACTTAGTTACACCGGAGGCCCAAGTCCAGGGAGGCAATTCTCTCTCCACGGTCAGTTTGTCCACGGACGAGATACTAGATTCCATAGATGTCGACCAACTTGATCTCATCAATTAATCCTTGCTGGATGCACTGCAACCTGAGGTGGAAATCCTTGGGGTTAAGAGCGCCGAGCTCCCCTCTTTATCCGCTGCTGAGGAAAAAGAGAAGGTAAGACTGAAAGAGAAGATAGCGGAGCAGAAGAAACAAATCGCTGCCCATATAGCTACTGTCGAGGCGGCCTCGAAGCAGGCCGCGGTAGACAAAAATGCTGAGGATCTGCGGACTGCCGCAGAGCTGTTGCAGACAGGTAACCTTCAACCGACGCCTAAATATTTTAAGCGTCAGTGGCTTTACAGGTCGCCACAGTGGAATTCGAGACCGATCAAGATCATCACCGAGACTGATGATATTGTTGTTTCAACAAGCTATGCTTCTAAAAAAAGAATCAAAGTCCATCGAGAATGGAAGAAACGGTTAAGCGCCTTTGACCCGGAGTGGGCAAGGCGGCCTATCTTCGATAGCCGGCAACTCGCTGCTGCTTTTTCCAAAAGTGATCTTTTATCCTGATACTTGGAGTCCGCTGCGGACTATATTTTTGAATGTGAAATTGATCTTCTTTGTTGAAGGTAGAAGAAAGTCTCCACCAGGCTCTATCGAGAGTGGCGAGATTGTTGTTACACCGAATACCGGTGTTAACGCGGGCTCATATGATGAGTCCGCAAGAGGTGAGCTGCCTAGCCTGAATTACATCAGAGAGTTAGAAAAGTGGTTTCAAGCTGAAATTCAAGAAATTAGAGCGGAGTTAAAGAAGGCGGAAGATCGCGAGAAGGTATCGACGGAGCGCGAGAAAGCCTTCAAGGATCAGATCGCCAGTATCTCAAGGGCGCTGGAGAGGTCTGATAGGGAGAAGAAAAGGCTTGCTGATGATGTCCGCTTCTACAAAGGAAAGCACTTGGCGATGGCAAGGGAAGAGAAAGGGAAGCGGGCTGCCGAGGTTGCTGAACAGAGATCGTGATTGCCAGATCACGTCGCTCCGGAGGCGGCAGCACCAGTTGGTGGTGGCCAAAATTCCGCGGACGAGGAGCCGAGGCCGGCAATGGAGCCGATGATTCCCCTGAGTCGGGTAGACCGGGAGGCCGCTCACATGGACTGGACCATTAACTCCATTCATCATCACATTTGTCGCTTGTGTAGCGAGGTTCTTCAAATAAGCGACCAGGCGGCACACGTGTGCAGGGACAGGACAGAGAGGACAACGCGAACTGAAAATAAGGACCGCTGAGTCCACAAAACTGCGAACTATAAGATTTGTTAATGTATAATTATTTGTGTTTTAAACAATACTCTATGATGTGGATTGTGATGAACTGTAGTGTGTTTTATGCGGACTAAATTAGGTATCCACACATTTTATTGTTAACTGCTTTTGTGATCTGTGACGAACTGGGCAGACTAATGCTGCGTTCGCATTTCAACTAATTATCCTGTAGGTGGTTACGAATTGGCGGACTGAAAACCATGTCCGCTTTATTTTGTGCTTGGAACTTTGCTTGGCAGGTACTCGACTGGAAGCAGCAGAGTGAATTTAGGTTTGTGTCCGCGTTGTTTTTAATTTTTGCTGTATGAACAGTTGGATTATGGCAGATTTTGCGGACGGAATAAGCAAGCTGTGCGGCCTGGCTAAAAAGGCTGTCAGGACCCACTACTATAAATATAGCCCCATTGCTTCTTCTATGCAGGGAAACAGGTGTAGTTGAAGACCCTGCGGCCTACCAAGATGGGGTCCGCCTGGAATGACGCTGCGGTTGCTTTCCATGCTGCCGGCCACAGAAAATGCACTCTAACGGTGGCCGACAGTGAGGCCTTTGTTGAAAGAAAAATGGAGGACTCTAAAGTAGAGTTGAGGATACTTATATCACTTCAGAGTCACAAAACACAGATTTGGTGAGAAAGATACTTATATCACTTCTCCCAAAGTTTAATCCAAAGGTGACTACCATTTCAGAGTCACATGATCTAAAGTCTCTCCAAATTGAGAATCTGATAGGCAATCTGAAAACCCACGAAGTAGAGTTGAGGATTCAACAAAATGAGTATAGCCTGGAGCCAAGAGAGAATGCTTTGCCACTGAAGTCCATGAAGGAAGTGGAAAATGAGTCCGATGAGAGTGATGATGGTGATGAAGAGATCTTATTTGTAAAGAAATTCAGGAAGTTCATGAGAAATCCTGAAAGAACAAATTCTTTCACGAAATTTTTCAAGAAGCAAGAGTCTGGGTATAGTAAAGGAAAAGCCCAAGTTGAAGGAGAGGATGATGAAGAGAGATCACCACCTGAGTGCTATCACTACAGGAGAGTTGGCCACATTAAGAGAAAGTGCCCAAAATATCTGAAAGAGCAGAAGGAGAAGCGACACAAGAAGAAGGATAAGAAGAAAGTTTTGAAGGCTGAAAACTTGGACGACGTCACATCTGAGGAGTCAAGCAGTTCAAGCTTAGAGAATGAAGAGGAGGCCAACATTAATCTAATGAGAAAGGGTGTCTCATCATCTGATGATGAAAGCAGTGTCCAGAGCGACACTGAGGTAAATCCTCCTTCATATGAAGATTTGTATATTGAATTTTTTACAAGCATGCAAGTATTTTGATAAAAGTTTGAATGAAATTAAATTTCTGAAATCTGAAAATAAAAAATTGAAAAATGAAGTAAAAATACTTGGGAAGGAGAAAGTGACTTGTCAAGATGATTGTCCGTCTTCGACAAGGATACTAAAACTTGAGAAAGATCTTTGTAAGTCTCGATCATGGGTTGAATCTCTTACAAGAGAGAAAGAGGCCTTAGAGAGATCTCTAAATATTTCTCAGTCTCAAGTGGAAGGCAGCAAAAAGTCCTTCACAAGCCGTTGCAGCACCATTGTTGCCGAAAACACTACATTGAGAGGACGAGTCCGTGATCAAGAAATGGACACCAACAAGTTCGGAATGGGCCAAAAGTCACCGAATATGATCTTGGCAAGCCAATGCTATGGTTCGAAAAAATTCGGACTTGGTTACTCTCCAGAACAATATCGCCCGGCGAAATCCACTGTTGCTAGCGATAAGGAAAAATCCAGAAAATCATTTTTTAAAATTAAAAATAATAAATCTACTATCACTTCTGTTCCCAGCAAAAGTTCAAAATTTATTTTGAAAAACCTGTCTACTTCTTTCATCACGTGTGCCAAATGTAATAAGTTTAGTATCACAACACACACTTGTAAGAAGACGGGACATTGTTCTGTTAGACAAATCTGGGTACCTAAAGCTTCCCCCTATACTATGGGAGGAACCACTTGGGTAACTAGATCTTTACTCTCATCCTCGTTTTTGGTGTGTTGGCAGGATAATGACAATGAAGACGTGTGGTACTTGGACTCATGTTGTTCCAGGCACATGACGGGCAACAAATCGAAGTTCCTTAGCCTAGGGATGAAGAAAGGAGGAGTTGTTACATTTGGTGATAACGAAAAAGGAAAGATCATCAACATTGGAGTAATAGGTAACAAGTCATTTACTATCTCAAATGTTTTGCATGTTAAAGGTTTGACGCATAATTTAATTTCTATAAGGCAATTATGTGATGTTGTTTTAAATATCTTATTTGACACATCTTCAAATTTATGCAAAATTATTGATTCCAAAACAAACAATATGTTCTTACAGCTCCTAGATTTCAAAATATTTACATGATTAACTTTAATGATTTGTCACATTCTTCACTAAAATATTTTATGTCTAAAAATGATGAATTAGATTTGTAGCACAGGCATCTTGGACATTCTACTTCCAAGCTAATTATAAAATTATCTCACAATAAACTAGTTAAAGGTTTACCTATTTTGCATGGAAATCTATCGTCTTTATGTTCACCATGTCAAAAAGGAAAATTTTCAAAATCTTCATTTAAGAGCAAAAAAGTTGTTTCCACTACTAGACCGTTACAGTTGATTCATATGGATTTCTTTGGTCATGTTAATACACTAAGTGTAGGTGGTAGAAAATACACTTTTGTTTTGATTGATGATTATTCACATTTATGTTGGATAATTTTCTTAACGTCTAAATCTGATGCATTTTTAGAATTTTCCAAAGTATGTATACGTGTTCAAAATGAACTAGATTCAAAAATAAAATGCCTTCGTTCGGATCATGGAGGTGAATTTGATAATGAAAAATTATATCTTTTTGAAATGAGCTAGGAATTAAACATGAATTTTCCGCTCCTCGCACACCGCAACAAAATGGTGTGGTAGAGAGGAAAAATAGATCTTTACAAGAAGTAGCTCGTACTATGCTATCAGAATTCAAATTACCTAGATCATTTTGGGCAAAAGCCATTAGTACTGCTTGTTATGTTATTAATCATGTTATGCTTCGACCGTTTTTGAAATTGACACCTTATGAATTATATTTTTAAATGAAACCAAATGTGTGTTATTTTAAAGTTTTTGATTGTAAATGTTTCATTTTGAACACTAAAGATAATTTAGGCAAAGTTGATGAAAAATGTGATGAAGATATTTTTATTGGCTATTCTTCAACTAGTAAGTCTTATAGAGATTACAATAAAAGGACAAAAATTGTTGAAGAATCTATTCATGTTAAATATGATGAGCTTTTTCCTTGTGTACAAACTAATAGTACATGTTGTAACGTCCCGATTCGCTCTAGGTCCCTCGTGCACATTTTTGAGTCAGGAGAGCTGACTTGGGTTCAGGGAAGTGCGGGCAGCTAGGCTGCACTTGTAAATGGGAGGAGAAATCAGTCTAGAATAGGACACGGGTAGAGACACGGGCGTGTCCCTGCCCGTGTATGAGAGGCCAGCTCTCGAGTCGACGACTCGAGTAGGTCCAGAAAAGGACACGGGTAGTGACAAGGACGTGTCACTACCCGTGTGTATGAAGACACGGTAGGGATATGGCGTGTCCCTACCCGTGTATATCCAACCAGTATTCCCATGAAGGATACGGGTAGAGACACGGGCATGTCCCTACCGGTGTGTGTCGAGCAGAGCTCGACGAAGTTTGCCCCGAGGAGGGCACGTGTAGAGACACGGGCGTGTCCCAACCCGTATGTGACAAGTGAAACTCGATGAATCGTATCCAGAGCAGGACACGGCCAGAGAACACGGCTGTGTCATGTGGACACGAGTAGGGACACGTGCATGTCCCTACCCATGTTTGTGTATTAAACCGACATTGGAACCGTCGACGACGCTTCACCCGAGCAGGATACGGGTACGGACACGGGCGTGTCCCTACCCGTGTCACTTTGCACTTATAAGGGAAATGAAAACCCTAGCTATTTTTACTCTCATTCCAAGCCCTTTTTCCTGGAGAAATTGCTGTAGAGAGGGAGAAGGTGCTGGAGCAAGTCCAAGAGGTGAAAATCCGCTGCCGCAGAGGAGAAGAAGATGCCGCCGAGAAGAGTTACAAGATCCTTGGCCGGAAATGGTGGAAATGCCGGAAACGAGGTGAGCTTCCTCCCAACACCCTTGGTGCAAGATCTGTAGATATATCTAGGTGAGATGTCGACTTAAAAGAGTCTAGACTTGCGAGATGATGATTTCCCTGGGAAGAGGCCGTTCTAAGGCTTGTGCTTAATGGATAATGGTGTCTTCAACCTCTCCATCCTTCTATGTGAAGATGGGGGACGGTTTCGTGAAGAGAAATGGACTTAGGAGGGTGAATAAGGGGGGAGGAATTTCTGATGTGATTTGGGGAAGATCGGCTTGAGGAGGTAGATGAACCGATGCAGTTCATTCCGCCTTAAGATGTGTGCATAATCTGTGTTCTGCACACAGCGATCTTCTTGGCCATTTTCAGGTGTGATATGTTCAGAACTGGGCTTTCGACTAAACACGAAAGTTGAAGTCCTTGAAAATACCTTTCGAATGAGTGGTTGCACAAATTCAAGCGAAGTATGTAGCCACAGAAAATTCTGAACGAAATTGACGGCCGACAAACCAAGCATGCAGAAATTGTGTTTTGTACGCAGCGGACTTTGAAGCCGATTTCAAGTGTGTTACTCTCGAATCTGGGTTGTGATCTGAATATGAAAGTTGTAACCCATGGAAATACGTTTCCATCGAGGGGTTATACTCCTTCACCGGATTCCTATGGCTTCGGGAATCTCCGGTCAAAATTGGTGTCCAGATGTGTTCTGTATTTAAAATTTTGGGTTGGTGTAGAGACGGGTTTGGACTCGGTAGAGACAATGTAGAATATTAACTTTGAGGTTGGGTGAAATCTTTTATGTTAACCATCATAGTTCTATGAATGATGAAGTTTGATAATTGGATCCCACATAATTGATTTGTCAAATGAAGCATACTTAAATGAAGCGACTTCGTAGAAATTGGTGAACCAATAAAAATGCGCATCATGTTAATAATGTGTCGAAATCATTTGTAATTGAAATGTAGGATGCTAATCTATGGCCTTGTGAATAACTGTTTAATGGAATGAATTTAGTAGTCCAAAGCTTAGAGTGGTGTCTCCCTATGGGTAGCATTGTGAAAGGATGTAGGTGCGTGTGTTTCACCGCACTGGTTTGGATAGTGTTGAGAAGAGTCATAAATCGACGGTTGGGCTTGGTCCTCGTGATTTCTCTGGGGCTCCTTCCATGCCACGGTGATGTGGAAATGCATGCGGTGTGAGTCGACACGCGGTGTCGTAATCCTAGGTTAAGGATAGTGTGGCAGGTCTACGGGCTCGCCGGTCTTCACACCGACGGGAGCCGACAGATAGACCTTGGGCGGTTGGGCTTGGTCCTCAGTGTTCATGTCCCGGGGCTCTTTTCGTGCCAAGTGAGCGGTTGGGCTTGGTCCTCGTGCTTTTTCCGAAGCTCCTTCTGGGTCACACAAGGCCAGTTCGGGGCTTGGTTCTCGATGCACATCTACCCGAGACTCCTGCTAGGTCGTAGCACGCATGGGGGATCCACTGTTGTGTTCTTAGTGTTGAGGCATATGGAGGCCTAAGTGAAACAGTGTGGATGCCCGCTTAGTAGTAGAGAAGCCCGCTATACTGTCGCCTCTTGGCCACGGCAGTTGATGCCTGAGAGGTTAGCTACCTGCTCGAATAGTGGGAACTACAAGTCGGTGTCGACATAGCGGTTGCATGTGTATGATCATGGGTGAGTCATTGCATTGCATACATATCATTACAACGCATTGCATAACAAGATCCTTATTGTATAAGTTTGTATGGGCACTCCTATACGATGAGTTACTTTATGTCAAACTGATCCTTAACTTATACGCTTGTATGAGAATCCTTATAAGTTAAGTTACTTTCCTGTTGTAGATACTTATACTTGATGGATGATTATAGCTCTTGTAGATTTGCTAGATTAAAATGATGTTAATCATATTGTACTTATTCCACCTGCTTGTACCTACTTATATTACTTATTATATATTGTACCCTTGTTCCTATCTCCGCCCGGTGCCGAGGAGTCGCCGGAGGAGCGGATGTGAAAGCCACTTAGTCTTTTTGACTAACGGTTGCTACGTCTTCCTTTTTAGAAGGTCACCCCGTAGGTAGAGGAGCCGCAGATTATGCAGCAGGACAGCCAGGCCAGGACAACAGGGCCTGAAGGGACGGTACCGTCGCTACCATCAGTCACTGATATGAGTGTTGAGCGACATTGATGTAGCCCTTTTGGGCGTATATTAGCTGTATTCTGATACTTTAGAAGCTTGTTATTAGCTTCTTACCTTATTGTACTTTTGGACTATTATGCTTTGTGTGCATTTGACTTCTATATTATGTTTCGATTGTGTAAAAGTAGCGAACACGCAGCTAACAAACAGACAGAAATTTGAATATTTGAAATTTTATTATCCAAAAAAGATATCATTTACAAAGGTATGACCTCCCTTTTATAGAATGGACGAGATATGAGCGAGTACAAACAAACAATGTGGGATTAAACATGTACAGGGCTGAGCAGCTAGAAATTAAAGAGACCGTATAGGCCGCGTAGTTAGACAGATGGGTTAACCGCTCGACAACTCCAGCAGGATAAGAACATGCCGTAATAGGAGACCGATAGACCGCCCGTTCTCCAGGCTTCTGAGTGAGACCGCCAGACCGCTCGGACTATAAACAACAACAGTCTGAATATGAACCTGCTGGGAAGGAACTGCTAGAACGCGCAGTCAACAAACCGCCAGACAAGACCGCAAGGCCGCCCGGTCTAATACTTCAACACTCCCCCTCAAGCTGGAGCATAGATATCAATCATACCCAGCTTGTCACAAATGTGGAAGAAGGAAGTAGAGACCGGTTTTGTGAAGATATCCGTCAATTCTTTGTCAGAGGTGATAAACAGAGTACAAATTTGTTTCTTCAAAATCTCCTCCCGAATGAAGTGGCAGTTAACCTCTATATGCTTTGTTCTCTCATGGAAGACCGGATTTTTGGATATGTATATAGCGGCCTTGTTGTCACAGAACATAGGAAGAGGATAGTCATAGACCTCTCCTAGGTCAAGCATGAGAGCCCGCAATCACTTTAACTCACATGTGGTTGACGCCATACTCCAGTATTCGGCTTCTGCACTGGATCAGGAGACAACAGACTGTTTCTTGCTTTTCCAACTCACAAGATTTCCTCCAACAAAAGTACAAAAACCTGATGTGGATTTACGATCGCCTTTATCATCCCCATAGCTTCAATATGAGTAGACTTCAACCATCAGATTACCATTCCTCCGAAAGATTAGCCCTTTGCCCGGTGCTGCTTTGATATACTCTGAAATCTTCAAGGCAGACTGAAGATGGCACTCCCTGGGAGCTTGCATAAATTGACTGACCTTGCCTACAACATAGGAGATGTCGGGTCCGGTCACCATGAGATAGATGAGTTTGCCCACCAAACGTCTGTACCTTGTGACATCAGATAGAAGAGGCGAGTCATCCGTCCATGTTTTGTCTTCTCCAATAGCCATGGGAAACCGGGCCGGTTTGGCACCTATCAATCCTGCCTCTTGTAGAAGATCAAGGGCATACTTCCGTTGGGAGCGAACCAAAGAATCAAGCTTCCGAGAGATTTCTATCCCCAAAATGTATTTCGGGGAGCTCATATCCTTCGTGACTAGGTGTGAATGGAGGTGTTTCTTCGGCAAGTCCACCCCAGCTTGGTCATCGCCAGTAAGAAGAATATCATCCACATACACTGCCAAAACCACCAGTCCCGAGGCCGTTTTGCGAATGAATAAGGAGTGATCGGCCGAACTCCATGCAAAGCCGATGGTAGCCACAATGCCACTGAACTTGTCGAACCACGCCCGAGGGCTCTGCTTTAGGCCATAAATGGCCTTCGTCAAACGGCATACGCGTGTCTCCCCCTGAGCAACATACACAGGAGGTTGCTCCATGTAGACGTCCTCCTGAAGATCTCCATAGAGAAAGGTATTCTTGACATCATGCTGGGAAATAGCCCAATTCCTGTTAACATCCACAGAGAGAAGAACTCGGATGGTGCTGAGGCGAGCAACCAGAGAGATAGTGTCAAAGTAATCAAGGCCGTAAGTCTGAGTGAAGCCTTTGGCCACCAGTCGGGCCTTGGAGCGATCCACAGTGCCGTCGGGGAGAAATTTCACAACAAAGACCCAGCGATAGCCAACCACATCAGTAACCACAGTGGAGGAACAAGGGTCCAGGTACCCCTTTTAGTAAGAGTAGCCATCTTTTCATCCATGATAGATTTCCAATGAGGAATAACAAGAGCCTCCTGGTAGGTGCGGGGAGTAGTAGCAGCGAAGATATCCAAGGCAAAACACCTGCAAGAAGGAGAAAGCCAATCATAGGAAACAACTGCCGCAAGCGGGTGTTGAGTACACGCCCGCACCCCTTTGTGAAGAGCAATGGGAAGATCCAGGTCGACGGGTGCCTCAGCGACTGGAGCGTCCGTGGCGGAGAAGACTGGCCCGGGACTAGAGAGACGGCTGCGGAGAAGAGGGAGGAGGGGTAGGGGTGAGACATACAAAGAAGGAGACGGAGGAGGAGATGAGGGAAGAGTGGAGACGTCGATAGGATTGGAAGGAACGGAGGGAGGCGGTGGAGAAGTAGAGACATCAGGAGGAAGAGAGTAGTCAAGAGAGAAGTAGGAAGCATTATCAAAGAATGTAATGTCCGCGGAGATAAATTGTTTGCGCAGAACGGGGTCAAAACAACAATAGCCTTTTTGAGTGGTAGAGTACCCCAAAAAGACACACTTGGTGGAATGGGAGGAAAGCTTGTCGCGGGTAGCGGATGGAGCGTAAACAAAAGCCGTACACCCAAAGACACAGAGAGAGAGAGGAAAAGGTTCCTTGCGGGGGTATAGAATGGAGAAGGGGGTCTGGCCGTGGAGAATCGTGGAGGGAAGATGATTGATGAGATAGCAGGCGAGGAGCACAGCGTAGCCCCAGTAGGAGCGGGGTACTTGCATCTGCGTCATGAGAGTGCGAGCGACATCAAGGAGGTGACGGTTTTTACGCACCGCTACCCCATTCTGCTGGGAGGTGTAAACACAGGTGGTTTGATGAAGAAGACCATGTTGCCGAAAGAAAGAGGAGAACTCATGACTAAGATATTCCTTAGCATTATCAGAGCGTAAAACTTTAATAGAAATGCCAAATTGAGTCTTGATCATAAAATAAAAGGATTGCCAGATAGAAAATAGTTCAGAGCGTTCTTTTAATAGATATACCCAGGTACATCTAGAAAAATCATCTATAAAAGTTACAAAGTAGGAACTACCCCGACCAACGGTGAGGGTAGGAGCAGGACCCCAGACATCAGAATGAATGAGATCAAACGGGCGAGAGGAGCCACGGCCTTGCTTCGGCGGGAAGGAGGAGCGATGATGTTTGCCAAGCTGACACGCATCACAGTTGAGCAGAGGACTGGTCGGAGGTAAGTGGGGCAGAAGTTGTCGAAGAATCCGAGGAGAAGGATGTCCAAGGAGAAGATGTCATTGAAGCAGATCTGTAGAGGAGGAGGAGTAGGTGGACAGAGCGGAAACGTTGTCTAGAAAATAGAGTCCGCCGCTCTCAGTCCCAGTAGCAATCGTCCGCTGGGTCCTCGGGTACTGAAAAGAACAAGAAGTGGGAGTGAATAAGACAGAGCACTGAAGTTGCCGGCATAAAGTAGTAACAGATAATAAATTGCATGGGAACATCGGGACATAGAGAGTGTCCTCCAAGCGAAGCAACGAGGTGACTTGAACCATGTCCATCCTAAGCACCAGGGACGGTGAACCATCCGCCACACGAACCGGGGTTAGGTGGTCATGCGTTTCAAGGAGAGAGAATCAATGAGAGTTGCCAGTCATATGATTTGTAACACCCGAGTCAATCAGCCATTTACCTTGGGTAACGACGTGGGCACTACCTGAAGTCGTGGCCACAGAGGCAGACGGCCGAGAGGAGGCGGAGGTCGAGCAAGGAGCATCACCGGAAGGGCGAAAATGAGAATGTTTCTACCAGCAGCGGTCAATAGAATGGCCGGTATGACCACAGTGAGAGTAGAGGAACCTGGACGAACCACACCCGCCTGAGTGGCTGCAGCCACTAGGACCCCCCCCCCCCCCCGCTGAGCCTGGTGAGCATAGGAGTCCTGGGATGGAGGGGAGGCTAAAAGAGGCCGCTGGAGCAGCGAAGTAACAGCGGCAATGCGAGCCACGGTGGCATCCAAAGTAGGATATTCCTCCTCACCCAAGATCTGCTGGCGGATCATATCATAGGAATTGGGAAGACAGAGAAGATAACAAACAACCAGGAGTTCCTGAAAGTGTTTGTGCTGGTCGGCCAAGTCCGCGGAGAAGGGGCGATTCTGTAGGATCTCTGCGCCAATAGCCTGAACCTTCTGGTAAGCCGCAGTAGGAGACATAGAGGGGCGTGCGAAAAGGTCCGCATAAAGAGTATAAATGCTTGACATCTGGCCCCCCTTCGAATAAAGAGCAGCTAGGTGAAGCCAGGCGGCCTTGACCGTCTCATCATGGCGAATGACGGGAAGGCACTCATCAGAGAGGCTGTTGGCCAGCCAAGTGTGGACAAGGGCATCACTCGCATCCCAGTCATCAAATTCAGGACAGTTAAGAGGAGGAGGGTCATCGGTGAGGTGATGACGCTTGCACTGAGAACGAAGAAGAAATGTGAAAGAAACGCTCCAATCAGGATAGTTGGAGCCAACAAGCTTAGAAAGCGTGCCAAGGTTTCCCAAAGGAGTAGGAGGAGGAGGAGCTGCAGCAGTGGTGGAGGTAGAGATAACGGGGGTGGAGAGACCGGAAGTGGCCATAGAGAAGGCAGGAAACCGCGCGAGAAGAAGAGAAGCCGCGGGGAGTGAAAAAAGGAGAGCAAGCCGCACGACCTAAGGAGGAGGCCGGGACACGAGAAAGAAACCGCAGCGAACAAGGACGATACCGCAACGGGCTAAAGAGAAGAAGCTGCAACTGCACGGTGGCAGAACACCAACGGCCAGGAAGCAGACCAAGGCACAGGGTAAGAGGTCGCGCGAACTGAAAAAGTCCGAGCGAACAGAAGAGAAGAGGAAGCAAAGGACCCAAGAGAACAGGTCGAGAACAGATCGAAGAAAGACGCGCGAATAGGGAGAAGCCGCGTGAACAGCACAACGGTCAGAAGAGAAAACAAGCCGCGAGAACTGGTCGCGGAAAGAAGAAACAAGCCGCACGTGCAGAGAGAGCTTAGTCAGGTAGAAAGGACCGAGTGCTCTGATAACATGTAAAAGTAGCGAATACGTAGCTAACAAACGGACATAAATTTGAATAATTGAAATTTTATTATCCAAAAAAGATATCATTTACAAAGGTATGACCTCCCTTTTATAGAATGGAGGAGATATGAGAGAGTACAAACAAACAATGTGGGACTAAACATGTACAGGGCTGAGCGGCTATAAATTAAAGAGACCGCATAGGCCGCGCGGTTAGACAGATGGGTTAACCGCTCGGCAACTCCAGCAGGATAAGAACATGCTGCAATAGGAGACCGATAGACCGCCCGGTCTCCAGGCTTCTGAGTGAGGCCGCCAGACCACTCGGACTACAAACAACAACAGTCTGAATATGAACCTGCTGGGAAGGAACCGCTAGACCGCGCAGTCAACAAACCGCCAGACAAGACCGCAAGGCCGCCCGGTCTAATACTTCAACAGGTTGGGTTGGCATAAGTTGATATTGGATGTAGCCGGCAGAATAAGCAGCTTGTGGTACAGGTTAGCCCGTGTGCTAATGCTACCGCAAGGCGTCTGTTCTGGGCATAAGACCCCCTTCGTGCCGTGTTTTGGAATCCGGGAGTGGGGTCTTACAAATCGTATCAGCTTGCCACAATCCTCAACTACATAAGTCATTCAACAATGGTACCACCCCCGTTCGATTACTCAGTTTGGGGACAAACTGACTTAGCGGAAGCATTGTTGTGCCCATATATAATTCACACTAAGTATGTCCAACATTGACCTTAAGATTAGCCAACCTGACCATATGTTTGTATTCTATGTGTAGATTCCAGTGCACGTTGAACCGATGGGGGGCACTAATGCCCCTTCCATACCCACTCAGTTCCAACAATCAGAGTTGGGACAGACGCTCTCAGCTATCATGGATGCCTTTAGGTCACAGCAGACCCTAGTACAACAACAGGCTCCGGGCTCAAACTGGCTGATCACTTTCCGGGCTCTCTCCCCTCCCACCTACCTTGGGTCAGAGTCGGCTATGTGCACTAAAGAATGGCTCGACATGGTGCAGGAGCTATTGGCAGTGATCCGTTGCCCAGCCAACATGGCTGTAACGTTGGCGATGTTTGTCCTGGAACTACACGCCAAGAGGTGGTGGAAGTCCCTGATGGGCTCTACCTTTCAAGGACGAGTTTACACGGAGATAAGCTGGAGAGAGTTCTTGGAGTGTTCTTAGAGCACTTCATTCCCTCATCTGCTCGAGATGAACTCGAAGAGAGGTTTCTACTATTGAAGCAAGGATCAAAATCGGTTACGGAATATCAGCGAGAGTTCCAACATCTCGCGAGATTCGCGGACTCATATGAACTGGATGACAGAGGTTACGCTAAGCGCTTCTACAAAGGGCTATGGGATCCCCTGAGGTAGGCCCTTTTGTTTATAGTGGACTCTAGCTTAGCGTAGATAATCAACATGGCAAAGAGATTAGAGGCGGACCACTTGTGAAGTGGTAAGAGGCCTGCTGATGGTGTGATGGAAGCTGGCCCTAGCAACAGAAGGAGACATGAATATAGAGGAGGAAGGGGACATCAAAGAGGTGGAAGACGTGTCCACCGAAATTTTAGAGTGGAGCACCCGGTTCCACAACCGCTAGTATTGCCTCCAACTCCACAGCCTCAACAGTTCCGGCAAACAGAGGGGCGTTATGGGCGGGTGTGCTTCGAATGCAATCAACCAGGGCACATCGGACGTTAATGCCCGCAGCTGTTTGGGAATGCTCCTCTTGATCTCCCTCCGGCAGCTCCACGAAGGCGGGGACACATGCGTGGTCGAGGACGAGGACCACGAGGAGGAAACCCCGGACTGGTTCGGGAGCAAGTGTTCGCTCCGGATATGACAAGGGTGCGGAACCGCCAGGAGGTGATTACAGGTATGTTACAGCTAGTTATCTCATTTTCATTGTTAAACATTAAGTTGCTTAAGATGTACTAGATATCTAGCGTTGAGTTTTGGTTATTGGTACTTAGGCACCGTGGTAGTCGGCGGGAAGACGGCCTATGCGCTGTTCGATACCGGTGCCTCACACTCTTTTGTGTCCGGGGACTTCATTAAAGATGTGGAGGGTGTACAATACTTCTCTGGCATCGCTCGACGAGTACGCCTCCCAGACGGCTCTGAGATGACCGCAACCACTAAGTGCGAGTTAGAGATATTCATTGGGGGGAAAGGCCTTTGATACCCCAGCCACAGTC
The DNA here is from genome assembly GCA_039583875.1 of Platanthera guangdongensis. NCBI lineage: Eukaryota > Viridiplantae > Streptophyta > Magnoliopsida > Asparagales > Orchidaceae > Platanthera > Platanthera guangdongensis. The sequence goes on from CM077157.1 coordinate 140,021,369, forward strand.
TTGAGGATGCCAGAGTTTGATCTCATTCTAGGCATGGCGTGGTTGGACTGGCACTTCGCAAGAATCGACTGCGCGGAGAAACGAATTTACTTGAGGCATGGAGACAACGATGTTATCTTTCAAGGTATTAGATTCGCTCCTCGTATGTTGTTATCTTATGTTCAGGCTTTAAAAGCCCATATGAAGGGGGATGAAGTCTTCGTGATCTGTTTTGAGTTGAAGGAGGTAGCGTTGGAAATGAAAGACGTACAGGTAGTGCGGGACTTCCTCGAGGTATTTTGTGAGAAACTGCCATGATTACCCCCGCATAGAGGAGTTGATTTTCAAATTAATCTAGTACCGGATGCCAAGTCTGTATCCAGGGCCCCTTACCGAATGGCCCCGAAGGAACTCATGGAGTTTAGAGTTCAGTTACAGGAATTGGTGGAGTCATGGTTTGTTCACCCTAGCTCGTCACCCTGGGGAGCCCCTGTTTTGTTCATCAAGAAGAAGGATGGAACCCTGCGACTATGCATAGACTATCGGGAGCTCAATCGACTGACGGTGTGGAACACTTATCTGCTACCCCGGATCGACGAGCTGTTCGATCAACTGGTAGGAGCACATATGTTTTCCAAGTTGGATTTACGCTTGGGGTATTATCAGTTGAGGATATGATAGGAGGACATCCAAAAAATGGCTTTTAGCTCAAGGAACGATTTGTACAAGTTTACCGTAATGTCGTTTGGGCTCACAAATACCCCTTCGACTTTCATGAGCCTGATGAACAAAGTGTTTGAGCCTTATTTGGACATCTTCATCATCGTTTTCGTCTACGACATCCTGGACTACTCAAAGATAGAGGAGGAGCACATCGAACATCTGACCTTGGTATTGAAGAAACTAAAAGACCATGCCTTGTACGCCAAGTTAAGCAAGTGCAAATTCTGGCTTAAAGAGGTTGCCTTCTTGGGCCATGTGATCAGTGGTGCTGGGCTAGCTGTGGATCCGGCCAAAGTGCGTGTCGTGAAGGAGTGGTCGCTCTTGAAGTCAGCAGCCGATGCGCGGAGCTTCCTTGGACTTGACGGGTACTATCGCAAGTTCGTAAAAGGATTCTCAAAGATTGCCCTTCCTCTTACCTCCTTGACAAAGAAAGTTGTGCCATATGAGTGGACACCCCAGTGTGAAGCTGTGTTCCAAGAGCTGAAGGATAGACTTACCTCTGCCCCCATCCTAGCTCTTTCGTCTGGGAAGGAAGGATTTCAAGTTTACACTGACACATCATATCAAGGGATGGGAGCAGTACTGATGCAGCATGATCATGTAATTGCCTACGGCTCAAGACAGTTAAAGAAGCATGAACTCAATTATCCGGTTCACGATTTAGAATTGGGGGTAGTGGTGTTTGCCCTCAAAGTTTGGAGACACTACCTATATGGAGGTCATTGTGAGATATTTTCAGACCACAAGAATTTGAAGTATGTTCACACTCAGAAGAAACTTAATTTGAGACAACGACAGTGGTTGGCTTTTCTGTGCGATTATGAGTTCACCCTGAACTACCACCCCGGAAAAGTGAACTCGGTGGCTGATGCATTGAGCAGAAAAGTTCCGGAGTCGAGCTCTGAGTCTCGGTTGATGCGCATGGAGTTAGCTCGGGTGCTCGAAGAGATGGAGATTACTTTGGTGTTTAAGGTTCCCTCGGAAGAATACATAAAGTATATGGCGACCATGAGTATAGTCTGCGATATCCGGGACCGAATCCAGTCGGAGCAAGGAAGGGATGTGGCTCTGGCCCCGACAATCAAGTCAATTGAAGATGGGACTACTGACGAGTATACATTAAAAGACGGCCTCGTTTTTTTCCACAGCTGACTCTACATTCCCAAAGGCGGTAAAATTCGGGAGGATACCTTGAGAGAGGCACATTGCACTCAGTATTCTGTGCATCCCGACATTGCCAAGATGTACGCCAGCTTGCAAAAGACCATGTGTTGGCCGGGTATGAAGAGGGATGTCAGATATTTTGTTACACATTGCGAAGCCTGTCAAAGGGTGAAGGCGGAATGCAAGAGCCCCGGTGGTTTATTACAGTCATGGCCCATCCCCGAGTGGAAGTTTGAGGATATCTCCATGGACTTCATTCATGGGTTACCTCGCTCACGCTCAGGGAATGATTCAGTGTGGGTGATCGTTGATCTCTTGACAAAAGTAGCCAGGTTCATCCCTATGAAGAAAGAGGCTCACATGGATGTCTTGGTATGCCTCTTTGTGGAGCAGTTTGTGTGGTACCATGGCGTGCCTAAGACAATCATTTCTGACCGGGAATGTCGTTTTACCTCTAAGGAGTGGAAGGCTGTGCAGACATATTTGGGTTCGCGCCTTACATTTAGCACATCGTTTCATCCTCAGACGGACGGGCAGTCTGAGAGGACCATCAGAACATTGGAGGACCTATTAAGGTTGTGTGTGTTGGATAGAGGAGAGTCGTGGGAAAGGCTCTTACCACTGGTGGAATTCTCCTATAACAACAGCCATCAAGCTAGCATCGGCATGGCGCCCCATGAAGCCCTTTACAGAAGAAGGTGTAGAACCCCCTTGTCTTGGGTGTAAGATGAAGACCCGAAGGCTTTGGGAATTGAGTATATTAATGATACATATGCGGTGGTTAGACTGATACGGGACCGCATGATTGAGGCTCAAAGTCGTCAAGAGAACTATTATAATACAAAGCACCGGATTGTGGAATTTCAAGTGGGTGATAAGGCATTTCTGAAAATCCGCTCGATGCATGGAGTGTCATGGGTGCGTGGTGTGAAAAAGCGCAGCCCAAGGTATGTTGGGCCTTACACTATATTGGAAAGAATTGGCTCTTTGGCCTATCAGTTGGAGTTACCACAAGAGCTAAAGAACCTCCACGGCATGTTCCATGTGTCGTCACTTTGAAAGGCGCTGTAGCGGCCCGAACAATATATCCCCACCACTGATGGGGCAGTGGCACCTGATAGGTTTGTGCGACTAGAGCCAGTGTGGATCATAGACAACGAGATAAGAATTTTGCGCCGCAAAGTGTTCCTCTGGTGAAGGTGTTGTGGTCTAATCATGGGAAGGAGGAGTATACATGGGAGCTAGTGGACTTGATGCAAAAACGATACCTGAAGATGTTTGCTCAAGGTAATTCTTAAAAGCATATTTTTCTGTTATGTTTTTTCTCCCCATAGCCTTAGCTTGATTTCAAGGATGAAATCTTTTATTTTGTTTATAGGATTTGTAACATCCCGATTCGCTCTAGGCCCCTCGTGCGCGTTTTTGAGTCAGGAGAGCTGACTTGGGTTCATGGAAGTGCGGGCAGCTGGGCTGCACTTGTAAATGGGAGGAGAAATCAGTTCAGAATAGGACACGGGTAGAGACACGGGCGTGTCCCTACTCGTGTGTGAGAGGCCAGCTCTCAAGTCGACGACTCAAGTTGGTCCAGAGGACACGGGTAGTGACACGGGCGTGTCACTACCCGTGTGTATGAAGACACGGTAGGGACACGGCGTGTCCCTACACGTGTATATCCAACCAGTGTTCCCGTGAAGGACACGGCTAGAGACACGGGCGTGTCTCTACCCATATGTGTCGAGCAGAGCTCGAAGAAGTTTGCCCTGAGGAGGACACGGGTAGAGATACGGGCATGTGCCTACCCGTGTGTGACAAGTGAAACTCGACGAATCGTGTCCAGAACAGGACATGGCCAGAGAACACGGTCGTGTCATGTGGACATGGGTAGGGACACGGGCGTGCCCCAACCCGTGTTTGTATATTGAACCGACATTGGAACCGTAGACGACGCTTCGCCCGAGCAGGTCACGGGTAAGGACACTTGTGTTTCCCTACCCGTGTCACTTTTCACTTATAAGGGAAATGAAAACCCTAGTCGTTTTCACTCTCATTCCAATCCCTTTTTCCTGGATAAATTGCTGTAGAGAGGGATAAGGTGCTGGAGCAAGTCCAATATGTGAAGATCCGCTGCCGCCGAGGTGAAGAAAATGTCGCAGAGAAGAGTTACAAGATCCTTGGCCGGAAATGGTGGAAATGCCGGAAACGAGCTGAGCTTCCTCCCCTCTCCCTTGGTGCTAGCTCTGTAGATATATCTAGGTGAGATGTCGACTCAAAAGAGTCTAGACTTGCGAGATGATGATTTCCCTAGGAAGAGTCCGTTCTAGGGCTTGTGCTCTATGGATAGTGGTGTCTTCAACCTCTCCATCCTTCAATGTGAAGATGGGGGACGGTTTCGTGAAGCGAAATGGCCTTATGAGGGTGAATAAGGGAGGAGGAATTTCTGAAGTGACTTGGGGAAGATCGGCTTGAGGAGGAAGATGAACCGATGTCATTCATTCCGCCTTAAAATGCGTGCAGAATCTGTATTATGCACACAACGTTCTTCTTGGCCATTTTCGAGTGTGATATGTTCAGAATTGGGCTTTTGACTAAACACGAAATTTGAAGTCCTTCAAAATACCTTTCCAACGAGTGATTGCACGACTTCAGGTGAAGTCTGTAACCACGGAAAGGCTGTCCAGATGTGTTCTGTATTTAAAATTCTGGGTTGGTGCAAAGTCGGGTTTGGACTCGTAGCAAATTAACTTTGAGGTTGGGTGAACTCTTTTATGTTAACCATCATAGTACTATGAATGATGAAGTTTGATTTTTGGATCCCACGTAATTGATTTGTGAAATGAAGTGTACTTAAATGAAGCGACTTGGTAGAAATTGGTGAACCAATAAAAAATGTGCATCATGTTAATAATGTGTCAAAATCATTTGCAATTAAAATGTAGGATGCTAATCTATGGACATGTGAATAAATGTTTAATGGAATGAATTTAGTAGTCTAATGCTTAGAGTTGTGTCTCCCTACGGGTAGCATTGGGAAAGGATGCAGGTGCGGGTGTTTGACCGCACTGGTTTGGATAGTGTTGAGAAGAGTCATAAATTGACGGTTGGGCTTGGTCCTCGTGCTTTCTCCGGGGCTCCTTCCATGCTACGGTGTCTTGTACTTATTCCACCTGCTTGTACCTGCTTATATTACTTATTATATATTGTACCCTTGTTCCTTTCTTCGCCCGATGCTGAGGAGTTGCCGGGGGAGCGTATGTGAAAGCCACTTAGTCTTTTTGACTAACGGTTGCTACGTCTTACTTTTTAGGAGGTCACCCCGCAAGTAGAGGAGCCGCAGATTATACAGCAGGACATCCAGGCCAGGACAACAGGGCCTGAAGGGACAGTACCGTCGCTACTGTCAGTCACCGATGTGAGTGTTAAGAGACTTTGATGTAGCCCTTTTGGGCGTATATTAGCTGTACTCTGATACTTTAGAAGCTTGTTATTAGCTTCTTACCTTGTTGTACTTTTGGACTATTATGCTTTGTGTGGATTTGACTTCTATATTATGTTTTGGTTGGGTTGGCATAAATTGATATTGGATGTAGCAGGCAGAATAGGCGTCTTATGGTATATGTTAGCTCGTGTGCTAATGCTAGTGCAAGGCGGCTGTTCTGGGCATAAGACCCCCTTCATTCCGTATTTTGGGATCCAAAAGGGGGTCTTACACTAGTCAAGATGTAAAGCCCTTCCCCCTATAAAAGTCAGATGATGATGAAATCTTTGGAGACAAAGAAGAAGAAAAGAAGACGAACAAGAAGAAGAAGAAGTGCAAGAATATGTGTCTCCAAGTGAGCTACGATTCTCCAAAGATCATCCACAAGATTTGGTTATTGTAGAACCGTCAAGAGGGGTAAGTACTCGTTCATCATTACATGATTTATTCGCAAATATGTGCTTTTTTTCTGATATAGAACCTAAAAATGTTGAAACTGCTTTAAATGATAATTCTTGGTTTTTAGCTATGACTGACGAGATTAATCAATTCGAACGTAATAAGGTTTGGAAATTAGTAAAAAGACCACCAAATCATCCTGTTATAGTTATTAAGTGGATCTTTAAGAATAAAAAGGATAGTGAATATAGGGTCACAAGAAACAAAGATACACTTGTAGCTAAAGGTTATTCACAAATTGAAGGAATAGATTTTGATGAAACATTTGCATCCGTAGCACGTTTAGAAGCAATTAGAATTTTTCTTGCATTTTCTAGCTTTAAAAGGTTTAAATTATTTCAATGGATGTTAAAATTTTTTTTCTTAACGGGTATATTAAGGAAGAGTGTAATGTGAACAACCTCCAAGCTTTGTTGATGTTAAATTTTCTGATCATATTTTTAAATTAGAAAAATCCCTTTTATGATTTGAAACAATCACCCCGAGCATAGTATGATAGATTTATTGTTTATTTATTAAAAAATGATTACAAAATCGGCAGTGCTGATTGTACTCTATTTATTAAACATGTTCATGATGACCTTATAGTTTTATAAATATATGTTGATGATATTATTTTTGGATCCACTAATGAAAGATTGTGTGAGAATGTTATAGAAATTATTTTCTTAGTTTTTAAATTACTCAAAAGCATGATGGAATTTTTATTTATCAATCTAAATATATTAATGGTGTTTTAAAAAGATTTGGATTTGAGAATCTAAAACAAGCAAATACCCCCATGAGTGTCTTATTGAAGTTAGGAAAGAATGAAAGTGGAATTTCTATAGATCAAACACTATATAGAGGAATGATATGATCACTCTTATATTTGACTGCTTCTAGACCTGACATTATGCTCGTTGTATGTTTATGTGCTAGATTTCAAGCTAATACCAAAAAATCTCATTTAAAAGCGATTAAACGTATTTTTAGATATCTTATTGACATAACTAAGTTAGGTTTGTGGTATCCTCACAACGATGCCTTTATTTTACATGGCTTTTTTTGGGTTCCATCAATGCCCCCGGTGTTGGGAGGTACGGCGTGCTGCGCTACGGCCCACACTAGTCGAAACAGAAGGGTGTGTCCCCTGGGGCCTAACTGGCCGCCCCGTGGATACTAGGGTAGCCAGCTCCATAAAGGAGTGGTAGCGCCGTCCTCAAACAGTCCGGGCTTTTGGGCGAGTTGGTTGCGTCATATCCCTACAAGTGATATCAGAGGAGGTCACGGGTTCGAAACCCCGGGGTCGTTGCTGGGGGAGGGGGGATTGTTGGGTTCCATCAATGCCCCCGTTGTTAGGAGGTACGGCGTGCTGCGCTACGGCCCACACTAGTCGAAACAGAAGGGTGTGTCCCCTGGGGCCTAACTGGCCGCCCCGTGGATCCTAGGGTAGCCAGCTCCATAAAGGAGTGGTAGCGCCGTCCTCAAACAGTCCGGGCTTTTGGGCGAGTTGGTTGCGCCATATCCCTACACTTTTCTGATTCTTATTATGCTGGCTGTTCATTAGATTGTAAGAGTACGAGTGGTACCTGTCACTTTCTAGGCCCCTCACAAATTTTTTGGTCGAGTAGGAAACAAAATTCTGTTGCCTTACCCATCACCGAGGGTGAGTACATTACACTAGATAGTTGTTGTGCACAGGCTCTTTGGATGAAGCAAACTTTAGAAGACTTTGGAATTATTCATGTAATAATTGAATTAAAATGTGATAATAAGAGTGCAATTGACTTAACATATAATCCAGTTCTTCATTCTAGGTCCAAACACATTGAAGTGCATCATCACTAAATTTGAGACCACATTAAGCAAAATTCGATTAAAGTCAGTTTTATAGGCACTGATTCACAACTTGCCGTTATTTTCACAAAGTCACTTCCAGATTCTCGTTTTTCTTTAATAAGATTAGAACTAGGAATCCTGGACTTATCAAGCTAATGAATCAACATAATAATTTAAAAAGGAAAGACTTTAATTAACAAGAAATTAATAATTAAACATTAAGAAAACCATAAATGTTGAGTCAATAATCATATTACAGCATGCACTAAAATCACATAATAAATCCCAAAATATTATAGCATGGAATTCTTCAACTAAAACATGAAAATTTAAAAATTTGCACTGTCGCCGACGACACTCACTATCGCTGGTCGATAACATCAACTCTTCAAATCATCCCGAAACCTTCAGAAATTCCTGCTATCTCCTCCACTTGTGTCCCTTTGATCTTCAGTTGAACTGTTCTCACTGCTTCGTGTCTGGCGGGGTCGGCGAGTAGACGATTGGGGAGGCTCCATGACCGAATTCTCCCATTCTGCCGCTTCTGCTGGAGTGGGCTTCAATTTGAGGCTTTTGGTCAGAAATTTGAATAATTTCTGAACTCCAAGAAAGCTCTTTTTGACCTCTCTTTTATGCTCTTCTAACGACTCTCGCAAGTCGTCCAAACCTTCCAGCAATGATCCACCTCTTTGAATCTGTGGGTTTCAAATAGTGGACACTTGTTCACTGCTCCTTGTAGACCCTCCTCGTGTTGATCGGCAGATGGAAGGACTACCACTCGTAGAGTAGATAGAGGGCACACAATCATTGAAATAATAGTCTAGGTCTATCCATGTGTACTTTTTATATAATATGTGTTGGATGACTGCTCCAAGTAGTAGTGTGTTTAATTTCTTCCAAGACGGACTCTTTAGTATAAATGTGTAACGAATCATCAAAAGGATAAAGTCCGCAATATCAAATGGCTCCCTCTCCAAAATCATGTATGTGACATGGCTCAATTGATCCGTTATCTTCCGTGTATCACCAGACTTAAGTAAAATAGTGTGTCTCAATATGTCTTGCACTAGTCGTGCATCCTACGTGAGAGTGGCAGTACATTGAATAAGAGTTTTGATGGAATTCCCATGCAAAACCATATTCAAGAGTATCCAGTCTCCATCCTTCCAATAATTCTCTACAACATCTAAGATATTATCATGTTCTATTAACCTGAACTCTTCCATAAGATCATAGTGAGTTACCTCAACTATTTGCCCTTCTATGTGTGATCCCACACCACCATTTAATTCCGTGAATCGAGGATCTTGTAAATAATTATAAAATTCCCTTATCAACACCGATGAAAATGTATCTGGTATAATGACAGACATTATTTCTGCCATTGGTAACAGATCATGGTTGTGCGCGTGAAGGGCGGGATCGAATTCGATGACCCGTCCAATCTCCATATTAGCATTTTCTATCCCCGGGAATGTTTGATAGGATGAGTGTATGTCACTGCCAGTACTTCTACGGGATCTAGAACTTGAAGCCATTGCTGCAGTTAACAGGCTAAAGTTTAAAACAAAATTTTGCAGAAATTTTCACTATCGCCAGTCGGTGACACCCATTATCGTCTGGCGATAGCGAAAATTAATTTAATCCAATTTACGACTACAAATCTACACTTTCCTACTACTTTTAATACCATGTCTGAAATTTCTAAGGCTATTTAACACATTCTCTAAGGCTATTTGAGAAAGTTTTACTCAAAACACTATTCATTCTCTTCTTCCCCAGAACCATAACTCAACTGAAATTTTTTCTTCAAAACAACTAGATTTGAGATAAGGGTGTTTAATTTTATCAATATATGCAATCACTAGTTCAAATACATAATAGTATAGTCTACTTTCTCAAGCAATACCTAGTTTTGAACAATCTCCTAACCATGATAAAACATACTTGAAAACCTGAAAATTTTTCCATCAAAAGCACCATGAACTATCCTACAATCATTTGGATCTACAAAATATACAAGATGAAAGAAAAATTTCTTGAAAATTACCGTGATCTAGGGTTTTCTCCAGTTTTCGCTTCGTCTTCCACGTCGAGTCTTCAGGAGAAAATATTGGGATAGGTGCAATTGACCAGAAATGACGGTCTTTTATATTTTCGCACTATCACTGATCGGCGATACCCAGTATTGTCGGGCGACAGTGAAAATTCATTTTCACGCCTATTTTCCTTCTTTTCTCAGGTTTATACATGGTTCAATGTATATTCTTTGATATTGGGTTCTTAATAGCATAGGTCAATTATTCAACCATATCATATCTTTTTCTACATACATAAGTACTAGTGTTTTTATACTTGTGAAATTGTTTTCACATGCCTCTAAGTATAAGAAATATTTTAGTTCTGATAATATTCTTTCACCCACATTTGTGAAACTCTTCATATGGATTCACCTTACTACCTATGTGAATTGTGAATGTTTTACCATAACCACAAGAGTTGCATGCTCCTGCTAATGCTTTATGCTAGTTTAGTCTTTGCACCGCTCATATTTGATTATCATGTATGCTCATTAGTGAATTCGAACTCCTTTGTCATGCCACACAAAAATATTCAAAAAAATGTTCCAAAAGTTCAAAAAAAATTCAACATCTTTGTTGATATCGTTAAAAATTAAAATAAATGGGGCTGACAAGGAACCTCCACCAAGCACTACTTACCCTCCTGATAAGTCTTAATAAGCATTATGAGGTTGAGTACCTTGGAAAGAATTTTAAAGTATCTTGTACAACTCCATATCTGGAAATTCTATTTGTGTGTGCTCTGAATTCTTGGGTACAAGCATAGCTAGTCATGTCTACCTCTATGTTATGTTGTTTTTTCACATTCCATGTGTTCATGTAGTTGTAAGGACTCTGCAAATGTGTTTTTCATCAACCTATCACAGGTACACAACATTATCTTCTCTAAAATTTCTTCTTATGAGAATTGGACCGAAAATGTTTCCAACATAGTCTTCACTAGTGTATGTGTTTCTATGATCTAAATGGATGAATGTTGCCCCTGTTCATGTTTACTCATTTACTTCTTTACTATACATTGTTTCACATATTCTATCCTTAATTTCTCCTTTGTGTTTTTCCTATTTAACTTCCTCCCCACTCTGCTATCTCTTTTGACAATACCAAAGGGGGAGAATTTACTAAGGAAATCATTCATACTTATGGTTTACTACTGAATTTTACATTCACTACAACTTCAAAAAAATATGCTTAGATTTAGGGGGAGTACACCTGTAGGGGGAGTGTTTCAGCCAAGAGACATTTGTGCACATACAAATGCTTAGACTTGATACTCATAGTTTCTAACACTTCATATATCATTCATGATTTATTTCTCAGGGAATTTGTTATTATCAAAAGGTGGAGATTGTAGGAGCATGCGTTCCACGCTTCTTTGGTTTGCTAATAACAAATCTCGTTTGTATTTGATCTTTGGGTTTTTATGATGTGCAGATATCATAGGTCTAGCTCTAATGGATTTTGAGTGTTGTTTTGGGCTAGAACAGATGAGCTTAGAAGATATCACCAGGCGATATTAGGTATCCCACACGGGAAACAGCAACGTTCGACGAATCAGCGATCGATGATCGACGAATCTGCAACGCGAAAATCTGGAGTTCGTGAGATACGTGGCGACCATTATCGCTATCGCCAAGTGGCGATAACCAGTGTCGTCAGGCGACAGTCCACGTTCAACGACCGACAGATCTGTGATGTGAAAATGAGAATCATTACCCTAGCATTCTTCCTTGACACCATGGAAAAGTAAGCGGATGAAAAGCACCACACTCTCCTTGCCTCCGTAGATCCGAAGTCGGTTCGCGATTTGGAGCTCTGAAGCTCCGCTGGTGACCGGATCAAGGGTTCTTCTTCCTCCTTTGCTCTCCCCTCTCTCTAAACTTAGAAAGAGAACTAATCAAGTGAAATGAGGGTTTTAAAGGCCCAATTCCGGGTATATCCCAGTAGGAACAACCCCCAACTGTCGGATCCCAAACTAAGGAAACGAATGGCTACGATCTGTAGCTAAAAAGTAAAACCTGGGCCGAACCCGGCCTGCGACACGCCCGTGTCCAGGGCCGTTTCCCTCATTTGCCGTCAAAATCGACACATCTCGAAAAACACACGGCCATCCGACACGCCCGTGTTCGACCTGACACACTCGTGTCAGCCAGTACATGCCCGTGTTCCCGGGCATGTTCCCCCATCAACACAGGACCAACCCCAACCCGAGACTCACATGGGTCTTGGACACGGCCTTGTCCTATTTGACATGCCCGTGTCAAACCAGAACACGCCTAGGCTCCAGGCCGTGTTCACTATCTCGTCACTTCGTCGAACACCCAACACGGCCTTGGACACGCCCGTGTCCTCGGACATGTTCCCTGTCTCGACACATCGTCGAGCGAAAATGTCGACTTCCCGGGCCGATCGTCGACATGAGCTCGACACGCCCTGAGACACGCCCGTGTCTTCGGCCGTGTTCGCTGCTCGATGATCGTCGACTCCAAAATTCGTCGATCTCACGGCCAAATCATCGACTCGAGCCTGACACGCCCTGGGACACGCCTATGTCCTAGGCTGTGTGCCCCCGGCCAAATTCCAAATTTGGCCCAAAACGCCTCCCGTCGCTCTTTTGAGTTTCGGGGTATTACAACTCTCCCCCTCTTAAAAGAATTTCGTCCTCGAAATTACATAAAGGAAAGAAACATAAAACTTAAACGGTACCTCAGTGAAACAACTCCGGGTACTCCTCAAGCATAGTCTGCTCTCGCTCCCAAGAGAGCTCCTCTCGACCGCAATTGTCCCAACAGACCTTGACCATCCTGATCTCTTTATTGCGTAGCCACTTGACTTCTGAGTCCTCAATACGTACGGGCTTGACCTTCGTCGTCAACCCACTATCAACCGGCACTTGATCGACCGCGATCACTAGCGTAGGCTCTTGCACCGCCTTCCGTAGCACCGATATATGGAATACATCATGTAGACCACTAAGCTCCACTGACAACTTCAACCGGTACGCTGCTTCACCAATCCGCTCCAGAACATCAAATGGTCTGACGTACCTCGGGCTTAGCTTCTTCAAGCGTCGTACCTGCGAGACACCCTTGAACGGCTTGATCTTCAAGTACACCCAACCTCCAACAGCGAACTCCACGTTCCTGTGCTTGGCATTATAGTACTTAGCCTGGCAGTCCTGAGCGATTAGCAACCTCTCCCGAATGGTTCTCACCAAAGAAGTACCATCCTCCACCTATAATCTCTTATACAACTTTGATTCACTCGTTTCCAACCAGGACAATGGCGTGTGACATTGTCTACCATAAAGGGCCTTGAAGGGCGTCATTTGAATGCTCGTCTGGTAGCTATTGTTGTAAGCGAATTCCACCAAGTATAAGTGATCTTCCCATTGCTTTCCAAAGTCCAAGACACACAAGTGAAGCATGTCTTCCATTGTCCCATTAACCCTCTCGGTCTGCCCATCCTTTTGCGGATGAAAGGCTGTGCTAAAACTCAGGTTTGTTCCCAACATCTGCTGTAGCAGCCTCCAATCATAGGACGTGAACCGCCGATCTCGATCACTCACGATGCTGCAGGGCACACCATGAAGCCGTACAATATTATCCACATATAGCTTTGCCAATTTCTCAACCAGATCATCCTTCCTATGCGGAATGAAATGCGACAACTTCGTTAGACGATCTACGACCACCCAAATGGCATCGTTCCCCTTTTGCGACCTTGGCAACCCGTGCACAAAGTCCGTGGTAATGTCGTCGAACGTCCACTCCAAAATAGGGAAGGGTTTCAAGAATCCTCCCGGCTTTTAGCATTCTGCCTTCACCAAGGTGCAAGTTTGACACTTCGCCACATAGAGCGCCACATCCTTTTTCAGTCCTGGCCACCAGAACAATTTCTTAACATCGCGGTACATCTTCCTGCTCCCCAGGTGAATTGAGTAATTGGTATGATGCGCCTCATACAACAATTCCACCCGGAAATTGCTCACGTTTGGGACGCACAGATGACCGTCTTTCCAAAGTAATCCATCCTCCACAACGAATTGGGAATTTGACCCATCCAGAGCCTCTATTATGAGTTGCTTCATATGGACATCCATATCCAATGCCTGCCGAATCCGATCAGCCAGGTCATATTAGAATTTAGTCCAATTCAATACTGCTTCAGCAGTTGATTGCTTATCAACACAAAAGATTTCCAACGCCTCCAACTCCTGAACCAACAGCTCGTCATTGACCGACAACCAATTAGCTTGAGCTGGGGCCTGGCGACTCAACGCGTCCGCCACCGCATTGCCCTTACCAGGCACGTAATGGATCTTGAATGTATAGTCCCCCAGGAAGTCCATCCATATACGCTACCGTATGTTCAGATCTTTCTAATCAATCAAATACTTCAGGCTCTTGTGATCGGTGTAGATATTAATCTTCACACTGTACAAATAATGTCTCCACAATTTTAAGGCAAAAATCACGGCCGCTAACTCCAAGTCATTGACCGGATAGTTCCTCTTGTGCACTTTTAGTTTTCTCGAGCCATACGCTATAACGCTTCCACGTTGCAGTAGCACGCAATACAAACCACTGCCCGAAGCATCGCTATAAATCTCATAACCTTCGATCCCACTCGGCGAACTCAACACAGGCGTCGTGGTCAACCGACATTTCAACTCCTCAAAAGCTCGCACGCACTAGGGCGTCCAAACGAACTTTTGCTCCTTCCTCGTCAAAGTAGTGAGATGTAATGCTATCCGCGAGAAGTTCTCTATGAATCGCCTATAATAGCCGACAAGCCCCAGAAAACTCCGGACTTCCGCTACCGTAGAAAGCTCAGGCCACTCTCGTATCGCAACAATCTTTGCCGGATCCACTGCAATACCTTCTCCACTCACTATATGACCGAGGAATGCCACTAAGGACAACCAAAACTCGCACTTCGAGAACTTGGCGTACAATTGATTCCTCCTTAGCGTCTCCAAAACCAAATGAAGATGCATGATGTGATCTTCCTCACTTTGCGAGTACACCAAAATATCATCGATGAAGACGATCACAAAATGGTTCAAGTACTCCCTGAAGGTCCTGTTCATCAAATCCATGAACACTGATAGCGCATTCGTCAGCCCAAACGGCATGACCGTAAACTTGTAATGCCCGTATCTTGTACTGAACGCTGTCACAGGGATATCACTCTCCCTTATCCTCAGCTGATAGTAACCAGACTTGAGATCCTGTTTAGAGTACACCGTCGATCCAACCAACTGATCAAAAAGATCATCGATCCTTGGGATTGGGTACTTGTTCTTTTTCTTTAGCTTGTTTAACTCCCAATAATCAATACAAGGTCTCAAGCTCCCATCCTTCTTCTTTACCAATAGCATCGGTGTGCTCCAAGGCGATGAACTTGGATGCACAAACCCTGTCTTCAACAACTCTTGAAGTTGCACTTTCAGCTCCGCCATTTCCTTAGGCCCTAGCCGATATGGAGATCGTGACACAGGTTTCACACCTGGCACTAGCTCAATCGTGAAATCTATCTCCTGTTGAGGCGGGGCTCCAGGAAGATCGGCAGGAAACACATCAGGATACTCAGCTACCACTGAAATACTATTCAACGTAGGCTTTGGCTTTGCAACCTCCACTAGTGTAAAGAACAGCTCTGCACCAGCACGAACCGCCTTCACCTCCTGAGAGCAGACATCAACGTCTTGCTCGACCCTTTCAAGCCCGTAAAAGTCATCTCACGACTTGCTCCCAACCTGACTTCCTTGTGACCGCAATCAATATAGGCTTGCTGCTCCGAGAGCCAGTCCATGCCAAATATAACGTCGAACTCCACCAACGGTAGTAACGATGCTTGCAGATCGAACTCTTGATTCCCAATGCGAATCTTAAAACCGCAGATTTTATCCACGCGCATCGAACACCCATTCGCTAACAAAACATCCAACTTGTCCTTCGCCATCGAAGAAGGTACTCTGATACGCGATATGAATCCTTCGGACAAGAAGGAGTGTGAAGCTCCCATATCAAAGTGTGCTCTCCCCGGAAACTCACAAATCAAAACAAATCCTAAACAAGTAGTGGTAAGGTAATATACGCATAACAAGTATTTAAAGAAATTTAACTTGCTACA
Source organism: Platanthera guangdongensis (assembly GCA_039583875.1). Taxonomy (NCBI): domain Eukaryota; kingdom Viridiplantae; phylum Streptophyta; class Magnoliopsida; order Asparagales; family Orchidaceae; genus Platanthera; species Platanthera guangdongensis. Next base: position 140,037,209 of record CM077157.1, read on the forward strand.
AATTAAACCGTACCTGTCACAACATCCGCTTGTTTGATGGCATCCTGTTGGCAAAGATTATAAACCCTTGGTTGAGCTGGAACATAATGGGACGCGGTTGACTCCCACGCCTTGCCCTTCTCTTCATAAGTTGCTCCCGGCTTCCTCTGGGACTTGGGACTTCTGCTCCAATAGTCACGGTCAAAGTGCCCCGGCTTTCCACAATTAAAACATGCACCCGGGGTCCGACCCGTAGTCGCCCCAGAAGCACCACAAGAGGGGGCTGGACCCGAAGTCGTAGCCTTCTTGTAGAACCTTTGATAGTCGGACTTTGAAGTAGTCGGCACTTTGAACCCAGACTTCTTATCACCAAGGCTTTTCTTCGCTTGAACATTCTTCATTTCCTTCCCCAAGGACCGGGCCGTGTTGACCAAGGTCAAGAAACCCTACGTCATCGGCCCTGAGAGTAGTAGCCTCAAGTCATCTCTTAGACCTTCGTAGAAACGATTGGTCTTACGCTCCTCATCCGCAATGGTGGAGCTAGCATACTGACCAAACCGAGTAAACTCGTGGAGATACTCATCCACTCTACTCTCTCCTTGTACCAACCTCTGGAACTCATTCTCCAAAGCTATCCTCTGAGTCGAAGGGAGGTACCTAGCCAAGAACAGTCTCGAGAACTCCTCCATCGATACGTCTGTACGATGCCCTCCTCCCAATAGATGCAGCTCCAAACCCTCCCACCACAGCCTAGCATCTCCATCCAACAGGAACGTAGCTATAGTGGTCATCTGCCACTCCTCCGTCTCCGTCGCTGTCAAGACTCTCTTCACACGGGAGAGCCAATCTTCAGCTTGAGATGGGTTTCCCAACCCCGAGAATACCGAAGTATTAAAGCTCATGACATGTTTGAGCTGTCTCTCGGTTGCCCTCCTTGGCAGCAACGACTCCACTACTACCTGCTCCACTCTTCTCGGCTCAACCTCTAGAAGAGGTACCTGCTCCATCGCAGGAGCGGGCTGCTGCATTTGCCTTGCAGGATGCGCATTGATCTTGAAAACACTGCTTCAGCCACCAATCATATGGTCTCAGCGGATGCAGGTGTTGCAGGAGCACCATTTGGTGCACTACTAGCCTTAGAAACTCGGTGTTCCGACGGCCCAGCACCGCTTTTGGTCACCTATAGTAGTACAAAATACTGTTAAGCGACCAAACAAAATTGCAAAACGCAATTATAGAAACGCGCTGGTTCCTCAAACAGTGTATTTTTCATTCATAAGTTGACATTCATTGGTTCTTTTGCTGTTATAATGATGACGCACACACATGTGCTCACCACCCTTTAAAAGAATTCGCCCACGAATTCATTTTAAGCCTGACCGAAACCAGTACTCTGAACCAAATTGTAACACCCCCTATCCATCGCATAACATATAGCAGTAGGTTCGGCCGGGGCCCGACGCCATATACCACAGACAGACCGGGTTGTTACTCAATGGAAACCATCCAACCAATCCAACGTCCTACAAAGAGCATTCTAGCGGAAGCAATTAAAACTGTTGCATTAATAAAGAACCCAACACTAGCATGAATGTCCACTAATATTCCAAAAGGAATGAAGTACAAATACAGAAGTATTGGCCTTAAGGCATTACAATTGTTTTCCTCATATTATATGTTTTCCAAACCTCGGCATGCAGGCCAGCCATACATGAACAAAAGAAAACACACAAAAATTAGGCCTTCGAGGGCCGGCTCAGCAACTTGGGCTTTAGCCTGCTATTTACCGCTCGGCTCCGTAGCACCTGCAAGCACAATCTACCACAACGGTGGCAAACCAAAGCAACGGTCAGCAAAGCTGGCCAAATTATAATGATCCCGCCCCCAATTCGGGGTGGCGATGCTGCTTCCCTGCACTTTATTAGCATAACAAAGCAGTATATAAATACATTACATCACAGGCATTGGCACGCACGGCCACAAGCCCCGTGCTCTCAGGGCACATTCTCGGTGATCATGGTCTAAGCCCGCCGACTCACCACCGTCCCCTGGACGACAATCTCTCGTGAGCATTTGGTCTTTCTGGATACTGCCTCAGACCCTCCATCTATGCCAACGGTAAGTGCCAAGTAACTTTAGGTCTCTTTAACATAATGACATAGAGCGGGTACGGTTCCGCCTGACCCGTTGCTCACACCGCAACGTTAATTTAAAAACATATGCGCTGGTCAAACTTTCCAGAGTCCCAAATCGTTTACATACATCACATAACCCAGCTATGTTCAAGTTGGCTCTCAGGCCCACATGATGGAAGAACCACGCGTCTGCCCAGTTTTCTGGGTGCACCTTGGAGTTAATCCCCAAGGCTCCCTGTTGCAATCTACCTCGTAGAAAACCCGAAAAACAAACATTCGCACGGAGTCTTCTCCGGCCACTTATGCAATGCAACATCACTGATCCAGACCAACTTGTCCGTGTAGGCTTCACACATCATGCATATATCCGTTCTCGATTATAGACTCTACATGTACACAACGGGGACTATTCATCTCTACCTAAAAAAACGCCTCAAACTCACCGCAAACTCGCGAGAGAGGGCTTTCCTATGCAAAAGAAGGAGAGATTCACATGCTCAAGTAGAGAATCGTTACCCTAGTGTTCTTCCTTGGGGCCATGGAAACGTAACCGGATGAAAAGCACCACACTCTCCTTGCCTCCGTAGATCCGAAGTCGGTTCGCGATTTGGAGCTCCGAAGCTCCGCCAATGACCGGATCTAGTCTTCTTCTTCCTCCTTTGCTCTCCGCTCTCTCTAGACTTAGAAAGAGAACCACTCAAGTGAAATGAGGGTTTCAAAGGCCCAATCCCGGGTATATCCCAGTAGGAACAACCCCTAATCGTCGGATCCCAAACTAAGGAAACGAACGGCTACGATCCGTAGGTAAAAAGTAAAACTTGTGCCGAACATGACTTGCGACACGCCCGTGTCCAGGGCCGTGCCCCTCATTCGCCATCAAAATCGACGCGTCTCGAAAAACACACGGGCATCCGACATGCCCGTGTTCGACATGACACGCCTGTGTCAGCCAGTACACGCCCGTGTTCCCGGGCGTGTTCCCCCATCAACACAGGACCAACCCCAACGCGAGACTCACACGGGACTTGGACACGCTCGTGTCCTATTTGACACGCCCGTGTCAAACCCGAACACGCCTGGGCTCCAGGCCGTGTTCACTGTCTCGACACTTCATCGAGCGTAGTTCGTCGAACACCGGATACGGCCTTAGACATGCCCGTGTCCTCGGCCGTGTTCCCTGTCTCGACACATCGTCGAGCGAAAATGTCGACTTCCCGGGCCGATCGTCGATACGAGCTCGACACGCCTGGAGACACGCCTGTGTCTCAGGCCGTGTTCGCTGCTCGATGATCGTCGACTCAAAAAATCATCGGCCTCACGGCCAAATCGTCGACTCGAGCCTGACACGCCCTGGGACATGCCCGTGTCCCAGGTCGTGTGCCCCCTACCAAATTCCAAGTTTGGCCCAAAACGCCTCCCGTCGGTCTTTTGAGTTTCGTGGCATTACACACTATGTCATGTTCAACATACCCAACTCAAATTTGAGGGTGTTGAACTTTGCCTCATCTAATGGCTTAGTGAAGATATCAGTCACTTGCTTGTCTTTGGGGACAAACTCAAGACTAATGTCTTCCTTCTCCACATGCTCCCTAATAAAATGATATCTTATTTCAATATGCTTAGTCGTGCTATGTGAGACAGGATTTATAGCAATAGGAATGACACTTATAGAATCACATTAGAGAGGAGTTCTACTTACTTGAAGGTTGTATCCTGAAGCTGATGTTGGATCCACTGCAGCTGAACACAACAGCTTCCTGCTGATATATATTCTGACTCAACAGTGGATATAGCAACACTAGTTTGTTTCTTGCTGCTCCGGGAAACTACCCTTCTTCCTAAGAACAGATAGGTTCCTATAGTGCTTTTTCTATCTTCTTTGCATCCTGTAAAATCTGGTGGCTGATCCACATATACTTCCTCTTTTAGGTCCTCATTCATGAATGCTGACTTGATATCCATCTCGCAAACTTTGAATCCCTGATAGACAGCAAATACAAGGAAAATCCTTATGGATTCCAAACTGGCTATAGGAGCAAAGGTCTAGTCAAAGTCTATGCCTTCTTCTTGCCTGTAGCCTTTTGCCACCAGTCTAGCCTTATTCTTGACAATAATGTCATCTTGATCTAACTTGTTCCTGTAGATCACTTAGTCCCTATGACATTTTGTCCTTGTGGTCTAGGGACCAACTTCTAGACCTTACATCTCTTAAATTGTTCTGGTTCTTCTTACATTGCTCCAATCCAAAACTGGTCCTTGATTGCATATTCAAACTTCTTTGGCTCTTCTTAAGATAGGAAGCTTGAGTAGAGAGTTGTATTCATGCTCCTACTTGTGGTCTGGAGTCCACGATTTGCATCACCAATGATTTGTGTAATGGATGGTCCCTTAGATGTCTGGTAGCTGGAGGCAATCTAGCTGCATCTTGCTGATCGTCAGGGTTTTCAGCTAGTTGGTCTTCATTTTCTTCAGCTATGATTTCCCCTTCTCTTGGAATAGACAGTCCATCATCATTTTCTTAGACTGTGGGGGTAGCTTCCTTGATGATCAGCTTGTCCATCATCTACTCTGTACCTGCAATACTATGAGAGGAACTTGGCAGCTCACAGTTAACCATGTTGGATTCATCAAAAACTACATGCATTGACTCTTCTACAACTTGGGTAATTAAGTTATAGATTCTATATGCCTTGCTATGAGTGTTGTACCCAACATAGATCCCTTCATAGGACTTGGCAGCAAACTTAGTTAAATGGACTTTTCTATTGTTGAGCATATAGCACTTGCCACAAATGATCCTGAAATAGCTCAGGTTTGGTTTTCTTCCCTTCAAGGTCTCATAGAGAGTCTTCTTGTGGTGCTTGGTGATAGAAGCACTATTAAGAACATAACATGCAGTGCTAACTGTCTCAGCCCAGAAGTATTCAGGGAGGGATGACTCACTTAGTAATGTTTTACCAGATTCTATGAGAGTCTTATTTTTCCTCTCAGCAATTCCATTTTGCTGGGGTGTTCTAGGAGAGGAAAATACTTGATGAATCCCTAGCTCTTCACAGAACCTTGTCATGCACTCATACTGAAACTCAGTGCCATAGTCACTTCTGATTTTGACCACAGTGTTGTTGAATTCATTCTAGATTTGCTTGACAAATGTCTTAAAGACATAAGGGGTTTTAGATTTTTTCCGTAGAAAGAACACCTGGGCAAATCTAGAAAAGTCATCAACAACCATAAGGGTGTAGACTTTGAATTGGCATAGGACCAAACAGATCCATATGGAAGAGGTGTAAGCACCTCACTGAATCTTTGGTGCCAATGCTCTTGAAGGAGGTTTTAGTTTGTTTGCCATTTTGGCATGCAGAGCAGATACCCTCCTTAGTGCATATAGACTTAGGCTCATTCCTAACCACCTCATTGCTGAACTGGTTGTCTACGGTCCTATAATTTAGATGGTCTAGCCTCTTATGCCACTATACAAGGGAAGAGGCTTTCTCATCTACAACTAGGCATATAGATGAGTCTTTGCTAGAGCATAGGATATCTAAACAGTACATATTTCCACTCCTAGTGCCTGTTAAGATGACCTCTTGGTCCATTAACCACATAATTTGGCACTCATCCTTGTGGAATACTATGTCATAGCAAAGATTAAAGAATTCGCTAATGCTTATCAGGTTGTGTTGCAACCCTTCCACATAGGCTACTCTAGTGATAGTGACTATGCCAACAGAGATCTTACCATACCTCTAGTCACCCCTTTTTTTGACCCACCAAAGATAATCTTTGGTCCATTCTTTACTGGAGCATAATCCTTCAGCATGCACCTTGTTCCAGTCATGTGCCTGGAACATCCACTGTCCAAGCACCATATAGTGGTGTAGGCACTTGGACTAACCTACAAAACACAAGTCAGTTAACCTTATGACCCCAAATGTTATTGGGTCCTTGGTGTATGTTAGCCTGAAAATAATTATTCCTGCCTGCAGCTTTTCTGGAAGGCAAGCTGACATTTGCTCTCTGCACACTATGATTGTGCTAGCAATCAACAACAAAGTGTCCTTCCTTGCCACAACACCAATAATCATGGATGTTGTACCTTATTTTCAGAGCTGGTCTGGTGGTTGTTTTAACACCAGCTCTGGGTCTAGAAGGAGTAACAGCTGTCCTGTTATTTGGTTTCCCATCCCCAGTATGACAAGTGGTGGGTCTGGCAGTAGAAATGCTTGGGATATCTTGAGTCCTTCTAGTAGCAAATTTCTTTTTAGAAATCATACTCTTGATGGCCTCAGAGATTCCCAGGTCTAGTATATTGATAACCTTGCCCTTTATCTTAGAGTGGGTTGGAGGAATTGGAGAACAGTCAGCAGCTTTACCCTTGACTGATGGTGTTGTTGTACCGAACATAAATAGTCCAGGATGAGCCATTTGTATTTTCTCATAGGCACTTGCACCTTTGTTGTAACTACCTCCAAACTGAGGAACATCTTTGTTCACATAATATGGCCTAGCATGATTCCAGTGACCATAAATACTCCCATGGTCATGGTTGTTAGAAGGAAATTACACTCTATTAAACTTCACAGGAGGCTTAGAGGCTAGTGGCTCCACTTGAGCTTTGCCCTTTCCATTGGGATTAGCAGCTCTTGTCCTTCCCTTGAATCCCAACCTTTTCTTTCCCTTTTAGAAGGATAATGCGTCAATCAAGGGCAACACTGTGCTAGGATTGGAGTAGCTAGCCACTTGTTCCTTCTCCTTTTGGAGCTTTCCTCAAGATTCCTAATATGGTTATTCTTGAAGGTTATGGTGTTCATCTAAAGGATTGTTACATTCCTCAGTTTGTTAACTTCTTGAGTCTTCAGATCCAGCAATTTTGCTGATCCTGAAGCAACAAGCTTTAAAGAGACAATTTCCTGAGCCTGCTGTTTGGCCAGGAGCTTGCTTTTCTTTAGATCTTGCAGAATTGGACCATAAATATCAATCAATTGATTGATGTCTCCCTCAGATTCTGAGCCACCATCATCACTTGATGTAGAAGCACAAGAATCTGGAACTGATTTATAATCAGAATAAGCAGAGCTAGTAACAGAAATTACCTTGCTTGGACCAGGCTGATCCTGACTGATTTCTTCATCTGACTTAGGCATCAGCCAAAGGCAGCAACTTACTTCTTCAGAATCCACTACTGAATCATCATCAGATTGTGATATAGGGGCCCTGTCTTCAATCCTGACAGCAGGATGAACCTTCTCAGCTTCTTCTTCTAAAGCAGCCAGCCTTTTGATGCAGTCTGCTTTACGAGCTCCATCTTCAGTAGAGTACAACCCAATATATGCTTCTTCTTCTTCTGACTTAGATGAGGAGGAGTCAGTCCAACTTCTTGGCTTCTTGGACAATAGGGATTTTTCCTTCTTGCATTTTTGCTGGAGGTCCTTTCTTTTGACTGGGCAGTCGGCTATCACATGCCTAGGTTTTCTGCAATGATAACAATTCATGTTAGAGGAAACCTACTTACCAGTTTTGGAACCATACTTATCTTCCTTAGAGGATTTTCTCCTGCCCTTGTACTAGTCATCCTTTGGATGTGAGGAGGAGGAAGGTCTGCCTCTCCAGTGCTTCATCTTTAATAATTACTAGAATTGTCTGGTGAATGCAGCAAAATCTTCATCACACCATTGGCAGTCTGATGTGCTTTCCTCTGATTTTCCAAAATCAAATTCAGTATCTCTCCTTGGTGGAGAGGGAGACTTTCTTCTGCCTTTGCTGGAGCTTTCAGCTTTGAAAGCTACAGATTTGTCTCTTGCCTAAGACTTGTTCTGGTTCTCCTCTACTTTCCTTGCAGCCAGTAACATTTCATATGACAACAGCTTCCCAAAGAGGGTATGAGAAGCTGTCTCACTCATCTTTGTCACTTCTCTGATGGCACATATTTTGGTGTCCCACTCTCTAGAGAGAGAGATCTAAGGAACTTTTCATTCAGTTCATAGTGACTGAATACTCTTCCATAAGTCTTCAGCTCATTCACAATCCTAAAAAACTTTTCATAACAGATGGTAATGTTGTCCCCCTTAGATTTCCTGAAAGCCTCATACTCTTGGTTGAGCATGGACTTTCTATCATCTCTAATCTCATCTGTCCCCTCCATGTAGATTACAAGTGTTTCCCACATTTCCTTTGTAGTTGAACAATGGATCAGGTTCTAAAGAGTAGAGTCATCAACAACACTTATAATTTTGTTCTTTGCTCTCTTATCTATTGAGGCCTAGGCCAACTCATCCTTGGTCATCTCATCATATGTCATGGGGGTCTTGACATTAGAATCCAGTGCTGACACCTTAATTGGGATGTATGGTCCCTCTTCAACTTTAATATACATCCTAGGATCAACAACTTCGATAAACTGCCTCACCCTTGCTTTCCAGATTCCAAAATCTTCCTTCCTACAAATTGGAAGTCTCACAGCACTCAGCTCCCTATTGGTCATTCCTGAACCTAAAGAGACATACTTCTAGCTAACCTTGGAGATCTACTCAAACTGTTAAGCCATTAAAGAGTAACCTTCCTCTGATACCACTTGAAAGTCTTATTTTCAAAGGTAGCTAAACACCTAGAGGGGGGGGGTGAATAGGTTTCTGTCTCTATTTGATTTTTCTAACTTGTTTGCAGATTTTTGTGGTTTGGTGATTATGTTAGTTTGTGCTTTCAAGATCAATCACATACGAAACAACAATTTATAGTGGTTCCCCAATCTTGGGCACATCCACTGTCCCTCTGCGCCTATCTAACAGTGTGTTAGAATTAACTCTCCCTCCAGAACCCGGCTCCTCAAGAGCTTACAGCACCGATCCAGTAGGTCCACGCAGGTCACACAGACCTACAACTTAGGCACTAAGCCAAACCTAGGTCACAAAGACCTATCACTCGGCACAAAGCCAACACAGGTCACTAAGACCTCAACATTAATAATACAGGCTTACAACTCAAGATTCACCAAGAATCTTTACATAAGAAGAAATAAAGAAAGATGTTGATGCACGAAAACACAGAGGGGTCGAGCACCGCCAGCTAACGGTTCGAACACCGGGGAATAGGGAGACTGCGAGTAGTGATCTACTAAGCGGATGAAGGCAAGAAGAAGAGCAGGGCCGTGAGCCACGGCAACAACAGACTTCGCCCGTCGCGGCCTGAATGCCTCTCTTGCGACGGGCTTTCCCTTGATTGAAGAAGGATTGGGTTACAAGTGAAAAGAAAAGGTTGACAAGAGCAGAGTGAGGGGGAGTCCGCAAGGCACAAGATTCGAGTCCGCAGTCTATAACAAGTAGGCTCCTGGGTCCGAGTCAGCGTGCCTTGGGTGCACCACCTCCCCCCTATTTATAGGATAGGGGGCCTGCCCAAATGGGCAGGGCTAAAATAACCGGCTGCCCGGGGTACAGGAGAACCGGGCAGCGGTGACGGGAAGCAAAAAGAAAGAACACACCAGTCCGCGCAGAAGGGGCGGACTGGGCTCGCGGACTGGAGCCTCCACTGCTGGGCGCGATCCTGCAGGAGGGCGGCGGCCTGGGCGGACGAGACACTGCGTCCGCCGCTGCAGAGAATCTGATATCCGTCTTGGCGGACTGAGCGGACAAGTCCTTACGTCCGTTGCTGGGGTACCTTGGTGTCCGATTGGTGACCTTGTCGGACTGGGCGGACTGATAAATCGCGTCCGCGCCTGTTGAAAGGGGGGCTTTGGAATCTTGCAGGATGTTGCGAACTGAAGGGTTAACATAATCCACACATATTTTGAAGTTTCCAGAAAACCTCGAAAATGTTTTCTTAACCGCCGAGTCCGTACGCCTCGAAAATGCCGCCAACGCTATAAATATCGCTGGAGGGCCTGGAACTGTTGAGAACCTCGATCGACACGGGGCGCTACTCACCACTTGCGGTCTCCACTTTCCAGTCCGGCATGGCAAGGCTTGGAGCTTTCTTCTCTAGTCTCACTGCAAAAGGCGACCCAGAACTGACAACGCCTATGAAGACCAAGAAGATAGCAAAGAGGTCGACAAAAAAGGATCTTGTCTGCCCTACAGGAGAGAGTTCCCATAGCCAGAAGCCTGCGGAGAAAGCAGTCCGCCGAGCCGACATATCTGCTCGCGAAGGCGCCGCAGTCGACGCCGAACCATTGAGAAGTGAGAAGATGGTGACCTTGTCGGACTCTGCCCCTTCTCAGAAAACCGTAACCTCGGCGGACACCGTTGGCGAACACATTGAGGCTGACATATCTTCTCCCAATGCCCAGGTGCCTATCGTTAACTTGGAAGAAGAAGATAGGCGGACTGAGGAAGAGGACGATGCGCCCTCAATAGCATTGACTGCTGTGAATCCTGAGCCTGTTCGCGAAAACCAGCCCGATTTAGGGGGGTCCGCTGCGGATTCTGCCGATAAGACAGCTAAAATGAAGAAGAGGAAGAGGGACGGGGCGACCGTCACCGAGCGGGTTGAAAAGAAACTGCGCGCAATGAAGGAGAAGAACGTCTCCAAGCGGACTGGGGATGCGGACTTACAATACAGACCGCACGACAAAGCAGTTCCTGACAGCGATCTGGTTACACCGGAGGCCCAAATCCAGGGAGATAATTCCCTCTCCAAGGTCAGTTTATCCACGGATGAGATAATTGATTCCATAGACGTCGATCGACTTAATTTAATCAATGAATCCTTGCTGGTTGTACTGCAGCAATCTGAGGCGGAGGCCACTGGGAATAAGGGTGACGAACTCCCTTCCTTGTCCGCTGCGGAGGAAGAGGAGAGAGAGAGGCTGAAGGAGAAGATAGAGGAGCAGAAGAAACAAATTGTTGCTCATGTTGCTGCGGTGGGGGCGGCCTTGAAGCAGGTCGCGGCAGATAAAGCCGCTGAGGATCTGCGGATTGCTGCGGAGCTGATGCGGTCAGGTAAACTTCAACCAGCGCCTAAATACTTCAAGCGTCAGTGGATTTACAGGTCGCCGCCGCGGACGTCAAGACCAATCAAAATCATCACTGAGACGGATGATATTGTGGTTTCAACAAGTTCGGTTGCTGAGAAAAGAGCAAAGGTTCATCGTGAATGGAGGAAGCGGTTAAGCGCCTCTGACCCGGAGCGGGCAAGGCGGCCAATCATCTTCGATAGTCGGCAACTCGCTGCTGCTATGTCTAAAAGTGATCTTTCATCCTTTCTTTGTGTCCGCCGCGAACTGCCTTTAAATGTGAAGTTGACTTTGTTTGTTGCAGGTAGAAAGTCGTCGTCGGGCTCCATTGAGAGTGGCGAGATCCCGGTCACACCAAATACTGGTGCTGACGTGGTCTCGCACGTGGAATCCGCGGGGGATGAGCCGCCCAGCCTGAACATTATAAAAGAGTTAGAGATGAAATTCCAAGCTGAAATGCAAGGTGTTAAAGCAGAGCTAGAGAAGTCAGAGGAGCGCGAGAGGGCGTCCGCGACGCATGAGAAAGCGTCCGCAGAGCGCGAGAAAGCCCTAAAAGACCAGATCGCCAGCATCTCGAGGGCACTGGAGAGGTCTGAAAGGGAGAAGAAGAGTCTTGCGGATGACGTCCTATTCTACAAAGGCAAGCACTTGGCGTCAGTGCGCGGAGAAAAAGGGAAGCGGGCTGCTGAGGTCGCTGAGCAGAGGCCGCGAGTGTCAGATCGCGCTGCTCCAGAGATCGCCGCACCGGCAGGCGGTGCCCAATAATCTGCAGATGAGGAGCCGAGGCCGGTGACGGAGCCAATAGTCCCCCTCAGTCGGGTAGATCGGGAAGCTGCTCATATGCACCGGACCATAAATGTCATTCATCATCATCTTTGTCGTGTGTACAGCGAAATTCTTCAGATAAGCGATCAAGTAGCTCATTTATGCAGAGACAGGGCAGAAAGGCCGGCGCAGACTGATAATAGGGACCGCTGAGTCCGCAATGCCTTGAGCTTTTATCTGCTTAATTGTATACTTTTGTATAATTGTGTTTCGAACAATGCTGTGTTGTAAACTGCTCTGTTACGATCTGTGCGGACTCAGATTATATATCCGCAAATTATGTAGCTTAATCATTGTGATGTGGCGAATTGCGCGGACTAATGCTGTGTCCGCTTCTCGATATTTAACCTGCAGGTGGGAAATACCGCGAACTAAGCGAATTAAGCGGGAGAAAAAGCGCGATCTGGGCGGACAACAAATTGTGTCGGCCACAACTTTTTGCTTTGAATTTTCCTTGGCATGTGAATCTATGTTTTTATCCGCGTTATTGCTTGGCAGTGCTTTTTATTTTTTGCGGACTGTGCGGATTGGATCTGCGAGCTTATGCGGCCTGATCAAAAAGCTGTCAGACTTTTTAGCTATAAATAGGGCCTTCCGCTTTCTCTTATGCAGGAAACAACTGAAGTAAAAGGAACCCTGCGGCCTGCAAAATGGTGTCCGTGCGGACTAATCCTGCCGTCGCCTTCCACACCGCTGATCACCGGAAATGCACATTGACAGAGGCCGACCTGGACGCCTTTGTCGAAAAGAAGATGGTGAACTCGAATATACTTGTCCGCCTTCCCGCCCATCAAGAAAGATTAAACTTCTCAACTGCAACCCAGATCGCCATCCCAGTGGACCATTTTGACAGCGGATTCAAGTTTCCGCTTCTCTGGGAACTCGCCGCCATCTTTGAGCACTATGGAATGGTGCCTGGCCAGCTTGCGCCGAATACACTCGCTGCGATCTGCAGCTTTGTCTCTTATTTGCGATCTGAAAAGATTGCTTTTTCAATGAATGTCTTCCGCAAGATATTCTCTGTCCGCTACATTACTGCTTCCGGAGGCCGCCCCTACAAGGGGGTCATATACTTCTACTGCAGGGAAATGAAGGTTGTGGGTCTTCCCAACAACATCCACAACTGGACCTCTAGGTTCCTGATCTTTGAGGGCGACCTAGGGTTCGCGCACACCTATCCGCAGGTGCGCTCGGACTCCGCCTTCAAAAGTGTGCAACTGGACGACTTAGAGTCCGTCATTATCGAGTTCTTGGCCAACGCAAGGCTTGACATCGAGCATTATATTCCGCTGCTGGCGAGCTTAGCGGACGTCATGCCCAAAGAGAGTAAGTAGCTTCCGAACTCAGCTTTTGCATCCGCTGCGACCTTGGTGTTTAACCCATTTGTTTTTGTAGCGACCTTGGCGGTACCCGCTAACTTGCCGCAGACGCCTAGCGGCTTCGTCCCTACACAGAAAGAGAAGAAAGAAGCAGTCGCAAGAAAGAGGAAGGAGGAAGGGGATCCCGCAGCGGATTACTCTTCCTCCGAAAGCTTCACCATGAGTGGTTTCGGCATCAGTCAGAAAGATCTTAGGGGGAACCCTATGGTCCACTGGCACATCAAGAACAAACACGTCCGCCTATCCACCGCGCTTCCTTCGTGGAAGAGTCTGCGGATAACACGCCATGCCCATATTGCGATCGCCGCGCTTTACGAAAAGCGCAATTTGAGCGACCTCAAGAAGGTGCCCGCCGCCGACCTCCCTCTGCTACCCTCTCAGGCCGCTGCGAACAGCGTGGTGAAAAACCACTATGTTGAGGCAGAACGAACAACTTCAAAAGTATAATAAAGCGCTAAAGGAAAGGAATGTGCGGTTGGGAAAAAGGGTTGCTCAGCAAAGAGAAGAGCTTGGGGTTAGTTGAATTCGCAGCGGCCTTTATTTGCTATCCGCCGAAATCTGTCTGACGTTTGCTTTTGTTTTGCGCAGGTCGCCTATGACTTGGAAAACAACAACTTCCAGTCTGCCATGCTCCCTTTCGTGAAGGAGACCGTCGAGGTCGCCATTGAGAGACTTGTCCGCGACGGCTTCATAAAGGAGGGAGTGGATGGCGTCCCTTTTTTTGGAGATCTTCCCTGAGCTGGCTCCTCAGGTCGCGGCGATGGAGAGGGCTAAAAAAGGAAAGGACATCATTGAAGAAGAAGGCGAAGAAGAAGAAGAAGAAGAAGAAGAAGAAGAAGACGGAGAAGAAGACGGAGGGCAGGGCGAAGAGCAAAGCGCCAAGGAAATAGCAGACAATACTGAATCGAGCGAACGAGTAGAGGAACTGTCCGCCGAGTCCAACACCTCTGCATCCTCCTCTGCTACCGGGAGCTCGCATAGCGGGTCCGCCTCAAGTACAGGATCAGATAGCAGTGGGAGTGGCTCGGGGGGCTATTCTCCAGAAGTTGACATTATTGGCGACAGCCCTGCACCTCCAGAAAAGAAACAAAGGACTACAGATTGATCAATGTATTTTTATCTTTTTTGGTTTTTGTAAAAGTGGCGGACGCAAGATTGCAGTCTTCCGAACATATAGAATGATGTAAACAGTTTTTGATGAAATAGAAAGAGGATATTTTTGGCATGTGTGCTTTCTGCAATGTTCTTTTTCCACACTCACCGCACCGACACTTAGCAGTCCGCACGTCACGCTGATAAGTTTGACCTTTTTATCTTGCGGATTAAAGAATATTATTGTCCGTCGGAATAAGAAGAAATTGTCAGGCGGACTCTGTTGAGTTTCAATTGCAGTCCGCACGACACATCATTTATGACGAAGCTTGCTGATGAGAGAGTCCAACTCATTAATCCATTCAACATTCGCCTTAAAAATGACGAGAATAGCCAGCTGATAACAATGTCAAGTGGTACTTCATTGAGTTCTAGTAGAGTCCGCATTTCTCTTCATTAACTTATCAAATTATAACATATGAAAACCATTCGGCGGACTGAGCGAATACAGAAAACCAACCCGCTCATAATAGAAATGATCTATATAGCTAATGGTTTCAAGAAAACTATCGGACTGAGCGGATACAGAAAACCAGTCTGCCAAAGATAGAATCTATAAAATCATCCCAAGGAAACTGGCGGCCTGTGCGGATAGATAAGACCAGTCCGCCAAAGATAGAAATGACCCATAGCGATAAAGAAAACCAATCCTCTCATAATATAAGAAATGATTTATAGCTTGCGACCAGGTGGGCAGGTGAGCCGGAGCGGCATACTTTCCTCACCGGGCTACATGATATAAAATCAACCCAAGCTGGCAGACTGAGCGGACGCAGAAAACCAATCCGCTCACGATAGAAGAAATGACCTATAGCTTGCGACCAGGTGGGCAGGTGAGCCGGAGCGGCATACTTTCCTCACCGGGCTACAAGCTATAAAATCAACCAAAACAGGCGGACTGGGCGGATAGAGAAAACCAGTCCGCATATAATTCCCTGCGAAGAGCAAAATGCTCACTTGGTGGAACGGTTCCCTGCCCTCTTGCCTGGAGTACAGTCTAAGCTGTGGGTCTCCTACAGGCACTGCTTGAGGGTGTCATGGAGTGTTCGAGGGTTACAAGCTAAGATGACCCGCGGGCAGGTGAGCCGGAACGACATACTTTCCTCACTCGATCATCGAAGTTGTAATGATATTCCTATGGCGGCATGGTAGAGCTTTACCCCACCCAGGCCTCCATAATGCAGAGGTGGGGTCAGGTACTTGCCGGGATCCGAAGTCCAGAATCCAACCGCGCTAGAGCCTGCAAGCACCCACTACACGGTACAAAATCTCGTCGCAACACGTGGTCTTTGTGGTGTTACGCTAATGACAACAGCTCTAGGGGAGGTCTTGCTGAACTCGGCGATGTCTCCTGGTATCAGGGAACCGTTATAGGTCTTTGGGGGAGAGAGAAAACACTAGAAAAAAGTGTCAGTATGAATCCTTTGATTAACAAAATGTATTTGCAAAGCAAACATGAGAAAGAAAAGGGATTTCAGGCGCAGAACCGTTTTTAGAATCTTTCTTAGCGTCTCATCTGTCTTGATTACATAGATAAAACACTTGGAGAAGCGTTAGCAAGCAGTTTTTATTCATAATAACCCTTGAAGAGGATACACAAAGTAGAAAAAAGGAGGTTCAAGAATAGAACCGTTTGAGATCATCCCCGCTGCATGTGTGTGGTATATCCTCTCATTCGTATGTCTGCAAGCGGTAAGCGCCTCTCTTTAACGCTTCTTTAACAACAAAAGGGCCGACCCAATTTGGATTAAGCTTCCCAATTGAAGCAGCTCTTGCAGCAGCATCAATCTTCTTTAGAACGAGATCTCCCACTTGGAAATGTTTGATCCTCACGTTCTGATCAAAGTAGCGGGCCATCCTTCTTTTGACCTCTTCCTGCCTTATGGATGCTTGATCTCTGATGGCCTCGACGTGTTCCAAGCTGAACCTCATCTCTTCATTATTCAACTCAAGCCAGTCCTCAACGCCTTCTCTTGGAAGCAGAACTCTGGGTGACAGGACTTCAAACTCAACTGGTATAAGTGCCTCCGAGCCATGAGAGAGCTTGAATGGAGTCTCCCCAGTTGCGGATGATGGCGTTGTCCTAAGGGACCAGAGGACTGATGGAAGCTGATCAGCCCAGCTACCCTTGAGATTCAGTACTTTCTTTTTGAGCAACTTGACGATCTGCTTGTTGGCTGCTTCTACTTGGTTGTTGCTTCTGGGATGATGAACTGATGCAAACCGCAGCTCTGTTCCGATTTGCCTGCAAAAGTCTATCATCTCTGAGTTGTTGAATTGCGGCCCATTATCAGTGATTATAGCCATTGGAATTCCATGTCGACAGACAATCTCCCCCCAAATGAAGTTTCTGACGACCTGAGTAGTTGTCTTGGCCAATGCCTTGGCTTCAATCCACTTACTGAAGTAGTCGATCATTACGATGATGAAACGTCGCTGACTGCTTGCCATGGGAAAAGGACCGAGGAGGTCCATTCCCCAAACTGCGAAGGGCCAAGGAGTCGCAATCGATCTGAGGGACTGGGCTGCTTGGTGCTGAAGTGGAGCAAACTTCTGGCACTGAACACACTTTCTGGCATAGATCTCAGAGTCTCTCTTCATAGTGGGCCAGAAATATCCTTGCCGCAGGATTCGTTTTTCAAGAGTTCTTGCTCCCGAGTGGCTTCCACACTCTCCTGAATGAACTTCTTGCAAAACAGTGAAAGCTTCTTCTTCTGAAACACACCGGGCCATGGTAGAGAGGAAAGTTTTTCTGTAGAGGACTCCCGCCACTAGGAAGTAATGAGCTGCTTTTATTCTGAACTTTTTCTTATCTCTGACTGAATGATGATAATCTCCCGTTGACAGATAGAGGATGAATGGGTCCATCCAAGAGGCACGTTGGTCTACTTGCATCAGATCTCCTTCCACCACTGCCGGGCGGAAGAGCTCGGAAGTTGTTCCTCCTGAAAGCATCCCATACTTGGAAAGAAAATCTACCACCTCATTTTCTATTCTGGGGATGTGCTCGATGGTAAAGCTCTTGAACCTGCCGACTTCTATCTTCACAAGAGCTAGATATTTCTTCAAGATTGGCTCTATGTTTCGAAGTTTCCGAGGACTTGTGACGCCATCACCATAGAATCAGTTTTGATATGAACATGATCGATTCCTAGTTCCCTTGCGAGCCTCAAGCCTGCTAGCAAAGATTCATACTCGGCCTGATTATTGGTTACTGGAAAGTAAAATTTGATGGCCTGCTCCAATTTGACTCCGTTTGGATTGATGAGAACCACTCCTGCTCCAGAAGAACTTCTGCCTGAGGCACCATCGACGTAGATGGTCCAAGCCAAAGGTGACCTTTCTGCCCGATCAGAACTGGACTCGGGCATGTCAATTAGAAAATCTGCTAGGACCTGAGCTTTAATGGCTGTCTTGGGCACATAAGAGATTTCAAATTCACTCAACTCTATTTCCCACTTAGCTAGTCTGCCGGAATGTTCTGGTTTTTCCAACACACCCTTCAAAGGTTGATCGGTGACGACTTGAATTGAATGTGCTTGGAAGTATGGACGAAGCCTGCGAGCCGACATGACTAGCGCCAAGGCTAACTTCTCCAAAATTGGATACCGTGTCTCAGCACTCTTCAGGATATGACTAACATAGTAAATTGGGAATTGCTTTCTGCTTTATTCCCGAAGAAGAACGGAGCTGACGGCCTCAGGGCCAACCCCTAGGTATAAGAAAAGAATCTCTCCTGGCCGAGGACTCTGAAGCAGGGGTGCTGAGGTCAGTTGCATCTTCAACTGCTCAAAAGCTTTGGAGCATTCTTCCGGCCACTCAAACTTGGATGCTCCTCGAAGAGTTTTGAAGAACGGAGCACTCCTATCTCCAACTCGAGAGAGAAATCTCGCAAGGCGTGCCAGCCTCCCCCCTAACTGCTGAACTTCTTTTGGCGAATGAGGGGCAGGCATATCAAGGATGGCTTTCACTTTATCAGGATTGGGGGCAAGTCCTTCCGGAGTAAGGAGATGGCCAAGAAACTTCCCCTTACTTGCCCCAAACGTACATTTCAAAGGGTTGAGCTTCATTTTGTACCTACGCAGAGTAGCGAACGTCTCTGCTAGGTCTCGCAAGTGCAGCGAAAATGACTTACTCTTAATCAAGAGATCGTCTACATAAACTTCTAGGTTCCTCCCCTTCTGATGGTTAAACACACGGTCCATCATCCGTTGGTAGGTCGCACCGGCATTCTTAAGCCCAAAGGGCATCACAAGGTAGCAATAACAAACATCATTAGTTATGAACGACGTGTGAGGAACGTCAAGCTTATGCATCCTTATCTGGTGATAACCAAAAAACACATCTAAAAAACTCATATAAGAGTACCCTACCGCGGAATCAACTAAAGAATCTATCAGAGGCAAGGGGTAGGAATCTTTAGGGCACGCTTTATTAAGTTTGGTAAAATTTACACACATTCGCCATATTCCTCCTGGTTTCTTAACCATTACAACATTAGAAATCCAAGTAGGATATTGAATTTTTTTGATAAAATTTGCTTTGAGGAGCTTTGCGACCTCCTCCCTTATCGGCTCAGCAAACTTTGCGGCTATGTCCCTCTTCTTTTGTTGTATGGGCTTGCAGCCGGGATCAACATTCAAGTGGTGGCACACAACATCGGGATCAACTCCTGGCATGTCTTCTACTGACCAGGCGAAGACATCCAGATTATTCAGCAAGCAGGAAATCAACTCAGCCTTTTGATCTTCAGGTAGCTCCGAGTTGATGGAGAGCTTCCTCTCCTCCCTCTCAGCAATGGGGACTCCTTGCGTCACCTGGGCAGGTTCCAGGTGAGCACCTTCATCAATAGCAGCTTCTGAACTGGGGGAGGCTTCTGCGGCTTCCGTTGGATCAAGGGAAGGGCTGGCTTCAACCATGTTGACAGTGCAGACGTAACACTCCCTTGCTCTTCTTGGGTCACTCCTGACCCGGCACATCCTTCCATCGGCAAAGAACTTGATGGCAAGGTGGTAAGTGGAAACCACCGCTTGATACTTGTTTAACAGGGGCCTGCTGAAGATGGCATGGTAGCTGCTGGGTGCATCAACCACTATGAATTGTATCTGCTTAGTCGCCCCTCCAAGCTTTACGGGCAGGATGACGCTGCCCTCCACTTCTTTTCTCTCTCCCGAGAAACCATAGAGTGGCCCCTCAGTGGAAAGCAGAGGCTTTCCGGTCCTCAGGGCCTCAAAGGTAGACTTGAACAGGAGGTTGACCGAGCTGCCTGTGTCAACAAGAATTCTATCAACTGTAAAGTCCCCCACCACAGCCTTGATTACTACAGCGTCATCAAACGGGTTGGCTGTTTGAGGTAGATCTCCTGGACCAAATGTGACAACCTCACTTGGAGGAGCAACGGAAGAAGAGGCCACCTCTGCCTGGGTGACCCTTGAAATTGACGATTTTCGAGTGGACTCGGTCCCTGCTCCACCATGGATAAAGAAGAGGCGTCCCAGGACCCCTTCATCATCTGCATCGAAGCACTCCACCGGGACGTTGATCGGCCCCAGACGGCCTTCATCCTCCACATCCACACATTCCTGGTATGCCTCAGCTACTTCTTTTCCCTTTGAGGTGGATGGCTTTGAAGAGGAAGGAGAATCCTTCTTGGCCAGGTCAATCTTGCCCTCGGCAAGCAACTTCTCTATCAGCGCGCGAAGGGCCTTGCAGTCCTCAGTCAAATGGCCCTTTTCTTTGTGGAACTGGCAATATTGTGCATTATTCCTTGGCTTCCACATTTTCTGAGGCTCTTGCCTCTTTTCTTCTGACCTCCTTTGCAAGATCAGGATGACTTCGCCAAGGTCCAGATCTGCAACGTCCTCCATGGGGCTTTCATCAAATTGGCCCGGAGAAGGCAAGGCTTCTTGTTGGAGGATGGGAAGAGCTTGAAATGGAACGGCGGGAGTGGCGGCCAACGGCAGTCTCTGCTCATGAAACTGTTGATGGCCTTGGAAAGGTTTCTTGTTGCGGAAGTTCCTGCCTCTTTGAGACGGAGGCTGGAAGTCTGGGCGAGGGGGTTTGCCACGAGAGAAAGAAGCGGAGGCATCCCTTCCTTCAGCCTTAGCTGTCAGGGATGAGACATAAGTTGTATTGGCATTTTCTCCTTCAATGAAACGGTTGACCATGGCGATCAACTCTTGATAAGTCTCAGGTGCCTTGGTTGTTGCTTTAAACTTCAGAGGGCCTTCCCGGAGGCCATGGATCAAGGCGACCTTATAATAATCGGGGTTTACATTCCTGACCCCTTGGATCTCTCTTTGAAAGCGTCCGACGAATTGCGCCACCGATTCATTATCCCTTTGCTTGATTTCAAATAGGGCAGCTGGCCCATTCTTCCTCTTCCTTGAGGTAGCAAACCTCAGCAACAACTGGCTACGAAGCTCTGCAAAAGAAGAGATTGTGCCCGAAGGCAGCTCGTAGAACCACTCTCTCGCTTGTCCTTCGAGAGTGGTAACCAGGAGTTTACACTTGATAGCATATGAGAGACATCTCAAAGCAACTGCCCCCTCAAATGCTTGGAGGTGAGAGACTGGATCAATCCCTCCTGAATAGAATGGGATGCGAGGCTCCTTGAAGTTGCTCGAAGCCGATTCCCATCGGATTCGTTCAACAAAGGGAGACGGGGTCTCGAACTCTGTGCGGTAGAATGGGCGGACTGGAGCCGGGGAGTCCACGGGCTCGGCGGACTGGCGGTCAGCAAAATGAAGCTGGCGGGCAGGAGTGCCCCTGGCAGCTTCTCTGAAGAAATTTTTGAAAGCAAACTGCTCCTCCTGAGGGTGCAGAGGGGCAGCGGACTGAGCAGGGTTCCGAGGAGTCGCTGGCGACAGCCAAAGCGGAGTTCGGCGAGCTGGGGTCTGGCGGGCTGGCGAGTCCGTTGCGTCCGCTGCGGACTGAGGAACAAGCCGCTGGGCCAGCACGAGCAGGGCTTGGCTGATTGCGTCGAGACGCCGGTCAGTCTGCTGGCAGGACTGCTCGGCCTCGAGGCGAGCTTGCTCAATCGCGTCCCAATGAGAGTCCTCTGAAGAGCTGGAGCAGTCTGAGGAGCGGGCTCTGCGGTCTGACATTTCCATCCGCTGGTGTCAAAACACTACTCGGATCTGAAGGTCGCGTGTTAACTGTTGATGCACGAAAACACAGAGGGGTCGAGCACCGCCAGCTAACGGTTTGAACACCGGGGAATAGGGAGACTGCTAGTAGTGATCTAATAAGCGGATGAAGGCAGGAAGAAGAGCAGGGCCGTGAGCCACGGCAACAACAGACTTCGCCCGTCACGGCCTGAAAGCCTCTCTTGCGACGGGCTTTCCCTTGATTGAAGAAGGATTGGGTTACAAGTGAAAAGAAAAGGTTGACAAGAGCAGAGCGAGGGGGAGTCCGCAAGGCACAATATTCGAGTCCGCAGCCTGTAACAAGTAGGCTCCTGGGTCCGAGTAAGCGTGCCTTTGGTGCACCACCTCCCCCCTATTTATAGGATAGGGGGCCTGCCCAAATGGGCAGGGCTAAAATAACCGGTTGCCCGGGGTACAGGAGAACCAGGCAGCAGTGACGGGAAGCAAAAAGAAAGAACACGCCAGTCCGCGCAGAAGGGGCGGACTGGGCTCGCAGACTGGAGCCTCCACTGCTGGGCGCGATCCTGCTGGAGGGCGGTGGCCTGGGCGGACGAGACACTGCGTCCGCCGCTGCAGAGAATCTGATATCCGTCTTGGCGGACTGAGCGGACAGGTCCTTGCGTCCGTTGCTGGGGTACCTTGGTGTCCGATTGGTGACCTTGCCGGACTGGGCAGACTGATAAATCGCGTCCGCGCCTGTTGAAAGGGGTGCTTTGGAATCGTGCAGAATGTTGCGGACTGAGGGGTTAACAGATGTGACTAGACACCAGAGCAAGATCTCTGTGTCTTCTTCTTCCTGGACGGAGCAGATATCAGTTTAAGCTTTTATTGTTGAAGAGAATAGATTGGTAGTAGAGTCTTTCTTCAAACAACTTACTCTTTATTTGAAAAACTTGTAGATCTGCTACCTCAGAATATCATCTAATCCTGCTGTAGTAGATGGTGATTGCCTTAGCTATCTCTTTCCCAGCAAGGTTTTCTGTGCAGAACGACTTCTTCAGGCTCGACGAAAATGACGAGGAAGAAGATGAAGTTTAGCCGCTCTTTTCGTTTTCATAAAACCTACACGAGGAATCGACTCATTTGCTCTTGCGGATTTTCTTCTTCTTATTCTCTGAATGCCAATTGAGCAGTGGGTCCCATCACCAGGATTCATGGCTGAGATTGAGCCATTCAGTGCATCTTTTCCATTTAATCTTGATTCAATGGCTCTTTGTTGTGTGTGTGGGCCCTAGCACTTAATGTTGAAAATATTCATTGGAAATTGCATAAGTTGCTAACAGTTGGCTGCCAATGTTTCTGACAACATTTCCGCAACATTTGAATTTTGGTTGACTTTGACTTTGCTGACATCAGCATGACTCAGCAACTCTATGGACTTAGACAAAATTCAATCATTAGAACCAAATACGTTGAGTGAGTAGATATCACTCAATGTGTAACGCCTCCATTCATCACATGGAATATAATGGTGGTTCCGGCCAAGGCCCCACGTCATATTTCACAGACAAACGGCGGAATTACGTGTGAATATCCAATCACGTTCTACTCGTATCCTAACTCAGAGCATTCTAGCGCAACATTTTAAGTTGTAAGAACTCAACCACATGAATGTCCACTAAATATATAAACTCCACATTTATATATTAACCAGGAATGTATACAACACACACATGCTCATGTCCTTAAGGCCTCACAAGTTTCTCTTTACAAATATACAACTTCATAAACCGGCACGTAGGCCGGCCATACATGAAATCCAAGAAGTCTTCGCACGACCTTTAAGCAGCAAGTCTTCATTCCGATCAATTTAATTTAACCCATCAGCACCTGCAATTTAACATCCACCCCAAGAGTGGTAAACAAAGCAACGGTCAGCGACCAATTATAAGGACCCTACCCCTTATCGGGGGCAGTGGATCCTTCCTTGTATGCATTGCCAAAAATCTAGCTATCATCACAAGTATCACAACAATATCACAAATGTCGGCCTCCGCCAGACGCTCCGTGCACTCAGGGCACCTTACGGTGTACCGGACTCCATGGCAACACCACTGATTAGAGGTTATTAACTTGTTGGCTGGCCGATCCTAGTCCACCAATCACGCATGCTGGCGATATTCCGCCCAAACCACTCAGAGGTGAGAACCTCATGGCAAACTTGAGCATTACCAATTCAGATCGACCCACCACTGTGGTGCAGCAAGTCGGGTCTGCCTCGTGTCCCCCAGGAATTGCCACCCATCGTTCTCCCAAAATAACCAGGGGTAGGTCAGCCTTTTACCGTGCTCAATCCGTCAGTAGCGCACTGCCTGACGCGGGTCGGCTTTCCCTCCTGATTAGCCACAGCTTTCCGCTTTCTCAGAGCAAATAGCGCTCACCGCGCTCACACCACAAGGAGCTTATGCAAAGCATCCAAGATCAACATACAGTTCACGCATAGCTTACAACAAAAGAGCTACAGTCAGCACAACTCATAGGCATCACATACTACACAGAGTCTTCTCCGGTTCACAATATAACCATCACCAATCCAGACTAACCGTCCGGATGGGCTTCACACATCATTCTTAATCCATACTACACACTTCCGGCTCTAGATTCATACTCAACTTGGAATCACTTACGCTTTCCACCTCTTGGTGGAGAATTCCATGCATATGCATAAAGAAAGGACTTCGATTGTCCAAGAAGGAGATCGTTACCCTTGACGATCGCTTTGGAGCCATGAACTAGCCGGATGGAAATCACCGCCACGGCTTTGCCTCCACGAATTTGAACTTAGATTCCGATTCCACACACTGAAGATACTCTGGCGACCGCCTTCCTTCTCCTTCCTCCTTCCTCCTTCCTTGCTCTCCTCTCTCTCTCTAGCCCTTTAGAAAGGGGAATGAATGAACAATAAGCCTTCCAATATCAATCTTATATCAGCAGGGAAGGGCCTGGACCCTTGGATCCAGGATGAAGGAAATGAACGGCCTCGATTTGCCCTCAAAGCTGTATTTTTGGGCTGACACGCCCTGTGACATGCCACAGGCCGTGTCCCTTAAGCAGCACACAACAGACTCAAATCCAGAACAGTACACGGCCATGTGATATACCTGTATCACATAATGTACGCCCGTGTCACGTACAACACGCCAGTGTCTAGGAGCCGTGTACCTCAAACAGCACACCACTAACTAAACCCGAGCGGGTCACGACCATGGGACATGCCCGTGTCCCAGGCCGTGTACCCCAAGACACACAGGTGTCCATCAGCACATGCATCCCTGGCTGAACCCGAGAATGACACGGCCCTGTGACACGCCCGTATCACAGGTTGTGTACTCCACTAAACTTGTCGCTCGACGATCGTCGAGCGTAGTTCGTCGACCAGAGGGGGACACGCCCCCTGACACGCCCGTGTCGCAGGGCGTGTTCCCTCTCAAGAACTTCTCGAGTGCATTTTGTCGAGCACTCGAGAGGCTACTCAACCCGATCACGACACGCCCTGGGACACGCCCGTGTCCCAGGCCGTGTCACCTAACCTGAACCAGATTTGGGGTGTTACAACCATCCCCTCCTTCAAAACAATTTCGTCCCAAAATTTCGCTCAGTTGTAACCATCAACATATCCAAGCCGTTCCTTAGCAAAACGATTCGGGTTAGAGCTCAGAGGCCGCAGCTTGTCTCGCCCCACGACATCGCACAAAAAAATCAAGAACATACATACACACATACACACCAAACGTAACATATATCCATATATCCACCATATTCATTTCTTTTATCCAGATATACCTACATCAACAAAACTATTCCTCTATTACATCTTGATCAAATTGATCACCAGCATAACATAGGTGTACACAAACATCTCATTGTTCATTCATTACATCACCAAAGTGATACAAGTCACTCTTCCATTCTTACTTCCATTCACTTGTATAATCCTTCAAAAGTAGTTTAATAGCCTCTTGGAATTCCAAACTAAACACGGGAGTCTGTATCTCACAGATTGAGCTTTGCGGCTCTTGCACTTCAAGATTATGCAGTCGAGGTTGCATCCAGGATGCAGATGACTCGGCCACTGCTTTACACTTTTCTTTATAAGACGCACCTGGTCGTTTCTCACTTCTTGGAGGGTCACTCCAACAATTACGGGCTATATGTCCCGGCTTCTCGCAATGAAAACATGTACGTGTCTGAACACATTTTTGTCCATAGGTTGCCCCCGATGAAATAGTAACTTCCTGCCCCTCCGCAGTCCGGATTTCTGACATGATTCTCTTTACTCTTGCAAGCCACTCTTTCTCCTTCGTTGGGGAACCCGTTCCGCCAAACGTAGGTGGATGAAACGCCATAGCTTGCTCGTCCACCACAGCTTCAACACACTCTTGCCTTGCACCAGGCCTTACTGGCACCGCTATATATCTCGCCTGCCCAATAGGCTGTGCTTGTAACACCGCGAGCACCGTCTCAGTAACCACATGTATGGTCTCCGCCGAGGGAGGTGTCGCACTCTCATCAAACTATTGGGGCTCAGACTGCCCAGCACCACTCCTCGTCACCTCTCAATATACAAAGCACCAGTTACGTCCAGTCCATGAAGACAAACATACATTGACTACAAGCTCACGCTCCTCACGTGCATGTATTACATTCATAGTGGACATTCTTGAGTTCTATTATGTTCTCCCGCCCACAAATCTCAAACCTGACTCTGATACCACTTTGTAACGCCTCCATTTGGCACATGGAATATAACAGTGGGTCCGGTCGGGGCCCCACACCATATTTCACAGATAAACAGAGGAATTACGTGTGAATATCCAATCACGTTCTACTTATATCCTAACTCAGAGCATTCTAGCGCAACATTTTAAGTTGTAAGAAGTCAACCACATGAATGTCCACTAAATATATAAACTCCACATTTATATATAAATCTGGAGTGTATACAACACAAACGCTCATGGCCTTAAGACCTTACAAGTACAAGTTGCTCTTTACAAATATACAGCTTCATACAGAGGCATGCAGGCCAGCCACACATGAAATCCAAGAAGTCTTCGCACGACCATCAAGGGCCTTTAAGCGGCAAGTCTTCATTTCGCTCAATTTAATTTAACCCATCAGCACCTGCAATTTAACATCCACCCCCAGAGCGGTAAACAAAGCAACGGTCAGCATTGGCTGACCAATTATAATGACCCTACCCCTTACCCGGGGTAGTGGATCCTTTCCTATATGCATTGCCAAAAATCTAGCTATCATCACAAGTATCACAATAATATCACAAATGTCGGCATCCGTCAGATGCTCCGTGCACTCAGGGCACCTTACGATGTAATGGACTCCGTGGCAACACCACCGATTAGAGGTTATTAACTTGTTGGTAGACAGGTCCTAGTCCACTAATCACGCATACTGGTGACATTCCGCCCAAACAACTCAGAGGTGAGAACCTGACGGCAAACTTGAGCATTACCAATTCAGATCGACCCACCACTGTGGTGCAGAAAACCGGGTCTATCTCGCGTCCCCAAAGCATTGCCACACATCGATCTCCCAAAACAACTAGGGGCAGGTCAGCCTTTTCCCGTGCTCAATCCGTCAGTACCGAACCGCCTGACGCGGGTCGGCTTTCCCTCCTGATTAGCCGCAGCTTTCCGCACTCTCAGAGAAAATAGCACTCACCGTGCTCACACCACAAGGAGCTTACCCAATGCATCCAAGATCAACATACAGTTCACGCAGAGCTTACAACAAAAGAGCTACAGTCACCACAATACATAGGCATCACATACTACACGGATTCTTCTCTGGTTCACAATATAGCCATCACCAATCCAGACTAACCGTCCGGATGGGCTTCACACAGTATGCCTATGCCGTACTACACACTTCCGGCTCTAGATGCAGACTCAACTTGGAATCACTTACGCTTTCCAGCTCTTGGTGGAGAATTCCATGCATATGCATAAAGAAAGGACTTTGATTGTCCAAGAACGAGATCAGTACCCATGACGATTGCTTTGGAGCGAAGAACTTCCCGGATGGAAATCACTGCCATGGCTTTGCCTCCACGAATCTGAACTCAGCTTCCGATTCCGTACGCTGAAGCTACTCCGGCGGCCAGCTTCCTTCTCCTTCCTCCTTCCTTGCTCTCCTCTCTCTCTCTAGCCATTTAGAAAGGGGAATGAATAAAAGATAAGCCTTCCAATCTCAATCTTATATCAGCAGGGAAGGGCCTGGACCCTTGGATCCAGGATGAAGGAAATGAACGGCCTCGATTTGCCCTCAAAGCTGTATTTTTGGGCTGACAGGCCCTGTGACACGCCCATGTCATAGGCCGTGTCCGTTAAGCGGCACACCACCGACATAAATCCAGAGTAGTACATAGCTATGTGACACGCCCATGTCACATCCTACACGCTCGTGCCACCTCCGACATGCCCATGTCTAAGAGCCGTGTACCTCAAATAGCACACCACCAACTCAACCCAAGCGGGACACAACCATGTGACATGCCCGTGTCCTAGGCCATGTACCCCAAGAAACACTCATATCCATCAGCACACACATCCCTGGCTGCACCCGAGAAGGACACGGCCCTATGACACGCTCATATCATAGGTCGTGTACTCCAATTAACATGCCGCTCGACGATCGTCGAGCGTAGTTCATCGACCAGAGGGGGACAAGCCCCCTCACACGCCCGTGTCGTAGGGCATGTTCCCTCTCGAGAACTTCTCGAGTGCATTTCATCGAGCACTCGAGATGCTGCTCAACTCGAGCATGACACGACCTGGGACATGCCCGTGTCCCAGGCCGTGTCACCCAACCTGAACCGGATTTGGGGTGCTACACAACGCCACAACACTTAGACAAAATTCTGTCTGTCTAGGTATTGAGCTCGATGAACGCTGAGCTCTGTTCGACGAAAAACAAGATCAACTCGACGAAAGCATATGTTCAGTTCGACGAACTACAAGTTTAGCTCGACGATTGCACAAGTTCAGTTCGACAAACTATGGACTTAGTTCGACGAAAGGCTAAATTCAGTTCGACGAAAGGCTAAATTCAGTTCAACGAACTCCAAACTCCGTTCGACGAACGCTGAGCTCAGTTCGATGAAGCTGAGCTCGACGAAAGCCAAGCAATCCATGTATTTGGATTTAGCCAAATTTCTGTATCAAGGCGTTGACAGCGTCGAGTGTGTCTTCATCACTCAACGTTTTTTGCCTTAGAAAAGGTTTCTACAACTTAGGAGTTGAGAGCATTGAGAGTGTCTTCATCCCTCAACGCCTTTTGCCTTAGAAACGTTTTCTGCAACTTAGGCATAGAGAGCATTGAGTGAGCACACTTCACTCAATGCCTTTTGCCTTAGCCAATTTTCTGCTTAACTGTCTCAGCGCTTTCTTGTTCTCAGATAAGACAAATACTTGTCTCAGCGGTTGTGCTGAGAACAACAGTTCTCTCAGTGCAAAAAGTTGTATGGCGTTGACTGAGTAGACCAGACTCAACGCTTGTGGACCTAGCAACATTTTTAGCCGATTTCTCTAGGCTTGTACTGACTTGGCCTGACTCACAGCCTTTTTGTTATATGGCATTGAGTGAGTAGACTATAATCAACGCTTTTGTACTAGGCTAAAGTTTTGGCTATCTTCCGGTTAGGCTGAGATAGACTCAACGTTATATGTTATAAGGCATCGAGTGAGCAGACTACACTCAACGCTTTTGTATTTCGTCAAATTTTTGGCTATTTTCAGTTAGGCTGAGATAGACTCAACGCTATATGTTATATGACGTTGTGTAAGCTGTCCTCACTCAACACCTGTGGACTTCGGCAAATTTCTACTAGACAGTATTGAAACCATACCTCTGGCGTTGAGTGAGCTTGCTCCACTAAACACTTGTGGACTTAGTCGATTTTTGCTATGTCCAGCAACCACTTATTGTGTCCACAAGTCCAATCAATATGATATGGACTAACCTGCACTCAAGACCTCAAATGCACATCAAATACCGTTGATGTGTGTGACATTAACCTGTTTGACTTCTAACAAATCTGGGACATTGGGAACGATGGACCCAACACTACCCGCTACAACCCCACTACCGCCCCACTACAGTCGCGCGGTAGCTATTTGCACAACTTTCTCTATTTAAAACTACCGAAAATTGAGTTTCATTAGATGGTTTTTCACGAAATTTTAAAGGGGAGTTTGCCCTAGCCTTCTAGAGGGGAGGAAGCAGTTTTCCCGAATCATATAGGAGGAGAGTTCTTCATAGGAGATCAAAGGCAATTCATGCTCAAGGATTAAAGACTATTAACTAATCAAGAAGCCTTTTCCTAGTATTCACATAGAGGATCTTCGCTACTGAAAACTCTCGTCAAGAGCACACCTTCACGAATCTGAAGAACATTGAAGAGGAAGACTCTTAAGCCACAAAGATTGATCCTTCACAAGAGAATCAACATTAACATCAAGGGTTCTACTTAAAGGGGAGTTTTCTCTTATTCTTGTATTTTCTTTAACCTTTTTGTATTCTATGCGGAGAAATTTTTCGTTGTGGACATCAAATTCCGGGGAGGAGCACATGAGAATCGGCTTGGGTGGTCGTCAAATTTCTGAGAGGAATCTATGGAAATCGTCATGGAAGGATGTCTAAATCCGGGAGATCTAGTCGGCTCTAAGATCCTTCCAGGGAGGATGGTGAGGAGCCGGTTCATCAATCTGTTTGGGAAGAAGAGAGAGAGGCAACCGGTCCTAGAGAAGGGTCGGTATAGAAAATAAAATTGGATTTTTATTTATTTATCGCTTTGATCTTAGCGTCATAAGATCAAAGTTTTGTAATCCTCTTTATTGAAATATAAATTATATCTATCATTTTGTTTTATTATAATTTCATTTCATATGTCATGAAACACTTCATATAATATCTCTCTATCAAAGCCTTAACTCTAAGTACATTGGAAATTACTTCTGGTGAATTTGCTCTAGGATTTCATCTTCTGGTAGTGGCGCTCAACACTAATACTTACTGCTGGTGATAACGAAGATCAATTGTATACTCACTTATTCTAAACAATCTCCAATATAATATTTTATGAGATATAAAATATATCCTTCCACTATAATATATTCTGAAACTTAAAGTGCTTCTGATATTTTTAAGTAAGATTTCAATTCTCTTAAAGCCTTATTCACCCCCATCTAAGGGCGATGTAAGATCCAACATGTGGTCCTAGAGGAAGGATACTTCATTATTTAGGAGCTTCATCGGATGAAGAATTCCTTGTCTGATTTGAAGGCAAAGCAGGAGGTCAGCGCTTCTCACTTCCACTAGATGGATCCTTATTTAGCTGCATCTCGAGCCTAGTTGGATAAGTTGTGGGAGGAACTTGGCACGAAGAAGGCTCTCTGCTAGAAAACTGTTCAGCTACTAGAGGAGGCTCGGGGTGAGATGTTCCTCCAGAATAATGAGATTAGCTTTCTAAGGAGAGAGGTTGAGAGACTTCTACCATTCAAGCAACCAGTCATGGAGCTGAAGGCCAAAGGAGTTACCGAGTACAAGGACTCCTTGACCTATATGCAGGATTGATCCCTACATTCTGAGAAGTTTCGGGCAAAGATCATTACCATGAAGGTGGAGCCTTTGTTGGAGGACGAGCGCAAGAACATCTTCAAGCAGGGGATGGGGAAGACCCTTCGTATGGTGGAGTGGATGCTTGATTGAAACACCATTGGATTTGGTGTTGTAGACCTTTTTGAGTATGAGTGCTCCGATGTTGAGATAGAGGAGTGAGTGGTGCATTGATGTACCTTTGTACCTACGTTTATTTTGCATTTTTTGTACTTGAATTTGTGCTTTTGCATTGTATGTTATTGTGTCTTGGACGCTTATGTTTGTTACATAGTTATATGTGAATTTTACCAGTGTATTGTATCACTTGAGTGGTGTTTTTTTTGTTTTGTTGTGTCAACATTATCTTTTACGTGTGGTTTCAATTGGTTTTTATGTCATTTAGCGCTTATTGCAATGGTGCAGGCCTTGACAGTGTCGTGATCTACTTTGATAATGAAGAGCGGATGCATTTGATCTGATAGTGTGCAATTAGGGGGAATGACCCCAGAAAGATGGTGAAGGGCAGACACGTCCAAACTAATGGAGACCATAAGGGCAGGCCCCGTTAGTGGCATGATGTACTGTGGCGGAGAAGCGAGGACACATTCAAGCCGATAGTGTGCTGCTAGGAGGACTCGCCCCGAAAGGATGGTGAAGGGCGGGCACATTCGAACAGTTGTCAACCATAAGGTGGCAGGCCCTGGCGGTATCGTGACCTTCTACGACAGTGATGGACTGACACATTTGAGTCTGTAGTGTGCGGTCAGGGTGAGTGGCCCCATAGAGACAGTGAAGGGTGGTCACATTCGTACCGTTGGCGACTATGAGGGGGACAAACCCTGACGGTGTCGTGACTTGCTACGGTGACGAAGAGCAAATGCATTCGAGCCAATAGTTTGCAGTCATTAATGTGAGTATTCATGCAATCAGATAAAGTTAGAAGCAATCACAACGTAATTAATTAAAATTAAACGTATGCGCACATGTGCGTACTTGCAGCTTAATGTTCGAGGATAGTTTTAAACATAGAAAATAAAAACAAAGCATAAATAATTTAAGGGCTCTCTAGCCCGGTTCCTGGTTTTCTTGGATTACAACTACACGGATCCTCCTAATCATTTTGCATGATTCATGATGGTGGTTACCCCGATTATGGACACATTGAATCCTAGGGTTGCTCCTTGTTATGGCTATACTTGATGCAGATAACACAAACGGGCTGCGTCCTGGTTACCACAGATGACACCAACTCTCCCTGGGATAATAAGTATCATCATGAGGTGCGAGATAGAGGGGGTGGCCTTGAACATTGACTAGAGGGGATGTCCAAATATAGCATTGTATGTGGAGTTTCACTCCACAGTTACAAACTGGCCTTCATACATGATAATTATTCCTTCTATGGTGATGGGACCGTCGTTGAACTCGTACACTCATCCTATTACTGGCTGGAGTTATTTTTTTGACCTTTATGTAGCAAAGGCAAACATGAATTTGACATTAGCCGAGCCACAACCCCATTATTGACCAGTATCCTCTTGACACGAGAACTAAGGTCGCCAATTCCCGTACTGATGACAAGCGGGTCCTGGTATGGAAGGACTAATCCTTTTAGAGCTTCATCTCCAAAATTGATATTCGCGGTGGGTTGTGCATTCCAGTCTTCTTATTCTTCTCTGTGTTGATCAATGTAGTTGATGGAGTCGAAGGAGAAGGGGGAGTCGGCTATGGTTTCCACCACTCCTACTATTTGACTGCCCCATGTGCATCCTGATGCACATGTGGTTGTTGTCTTCTAGGATGAGCTAGCTGGTTGCGGGTTTGATTATGCAGAAACCTACTGAGGATGCTTTGACGAATGAGGCATTCAATCTCATCTTTGATCTTGATGTACTCGTCAGTGGTGTGTCCCGTTCCTCGAAGGAATTCACAATGCTTTGATTGTTCTACCTTTGTATTCAGGGAGGTGGGATTTCTCATGGCATTTGGAGAGTCAGGTTGTCTTGAATCGCATATAGTACATTTATGTGAGATATGTTAAGGGTACTATACACCCGATGGTATTGTGAACCACTGTCCCTCTAATGGTCTCGCAATTGCTCATTTTTGCATCGGTCCTCCTGTCTCCATAAGGCCAATTTTTCTCTCATCCTCTTTTGGGTTTCTTCAAACTATCATCAGTGTGCTTCTATAGCTGCTTCAACAACAATTTGAGCTTTGACACAATGCATAAGGTTTACCTTCCCGGCTTTTATTGGGTCACTGAGACCCAAAGTGTAGCACCTCCCCTGCAATAAACATATAATATGTATCTGATCGGGACCCCATAACATATACACACCATAGACTTGGTATTATAAGATGATAAAAGAACACTATCCGACTCAAAACTCAGAATATAAATAGCAAAAACATTGAACCAAGAGTAGAAGTCCAGAAAAACATATGAGTCAAAATGGCTTTATGACCTTACATCATCCAAGTGTTCACTTCAATACAACAATCAAACATAACAACATGTCTTATGCTACCTCGACATGCAAGTTGGATCATAATAAAAGAATCATAACAAACAACCAAACAAGATGTGTTATATTTCATGAACTTTAGGCCTTTTTGTCCTGCGAGCTGGCTCCAGCTTGCAATCTTTGACCTGTAAAAATTTTACGTAACGTGGGTCAGCTAAGGCTGACCTCAACTGTATACGAAACATCCATATCCTCTCGACCGTCCTCAGCGGATCCTGGGGCACTCCATCACCATGCAGATCAGCACTTCCTATGCATATATAATAAAACATAATCTAACATAGAAACAACATGAATGAGTGCCACAAACATCAAACACATTTCTATGTTGAGCATTTAAATAAAAGGGGGCCTACCAATGCAACATGTATTCAAACTTAGGCTTCACCCAAGGTGTCCCATAACGTGTATGATTCTATTATATATCATACACCATCACATTACATCTATCACATGTGTACTTCCATTTCACCAACGCCCTTCAAGCCGCAAATGAAACTCTTGCTTAGGCTCCACCCACTCATTGGTTAACACTCTGGCTTTCCAATAAGCTTTGTCGTTCTCGTCAGTTCCCCTAAAACATCACAACCGATGATAAAAACCCTTACTTTGACTCTGCCCGCACTTGGGTTGCATCACCCGGGCTTGTCCAAAAGCATAAGCATTCTTGTTAGTTTCACAAAAAGGAACTTGTCTTGTCAAGACACCCTCCACATGTGATTCATATCATCATGGGGCAAGCCAGCCGACCATAAAGACAAAGTCATGCTTTCACATAACATTAAACATGCATATTTTCCCCCACTGTAAGTCACCATTCGTTCTCACGCAAAAATTAAGAGCATAACAATGATGTTTTCACCACAATCAAATTTTTAACAAAATCCCTAAAATGCACGTCAAGCAACATCACTACATTGGACCACCTGTCGCGATTACGACTTCACCCATAATACCTAATCTACTAACAGAGTGGATTTCTAATGCATAAATATGTCCGGGATGGACTCAATCGACCAGGTGGTTCCTCTTGAACCAAAACGACCCGAGCCTCTCTCATTTGAGAGATCTAGTGCCCAGAAAATTTGCAAGAAAATAATGACATTAACAAAATATGTCATACATGCAACCTAACACCGGGAGGATAGATGTAATTATCTTACGATACGCCTTATTTATTGGTGTTACCATGATGATCTAGAAGTGGTTAAACAGGTAGTTTCACTGCCAACACTATTTGAGGCTACAAGGTCGCACATAAGAGCACTTGGAGAAATTGGAGGAATGGATTGTGTTGGTCTTAACTCATGTATGATATGATTGAAGGACCAAGCACTTGACTGATTTGGAATTCAAGAGGACAAGTCAATTCGTCGTGTTATCCTGAGACATCTTAAAGTATTCGTCAAGTTATCCCGAGTCATCTCGTGTCATCTCAATGAATTTGTCAGATTATCTCGCATCTTTTCGACGAATATGTCAAAGTTATCTCAATGAATTCGTCGAATCATCCCGAGTTATTTCGACGAATGTGTCTTGAGTAATCTCGAGGAATTCGTCGAGTTATCTTGTGTCATTTTGATGATTCGTCGAGACATCTCGAGTTAAGTCGACGAATATGTCTTGAGCAAATTCCATGGGTTTCTGGTCTACCGATAGCGATGAATTTCCATATGTTTATTCCTTTGGGTATAAATAGAAGATGCCTTAGGGTTTTTCCAGAGTCTATTGGGCTAAGCCCGAGAGGAATAGACCG
This sequence comes from Platanthera guangdongensis, assembly GCA_039583875.1. Classification (NCBI taxonomy): domain Eukaryota; kingdom Viridiplantae; phylum Streptophyta; class Magnoliopsida; order Asparagales; family Orchidaceae; genus Platanthera; species Platanthera guangdongensis. The sequence goes on from CM077157.1 coordinate 140,072,673, forward strand.
ACGGAAAATGTTTCCGAAAGTCCCGATCATGTTGCCGTCACTCAGCCTGATTCTGGCACCCACCACCACCGCCTCTTCTGGAGCATACCTAACAACTTGTGAAGATGCATAGTGCTTTCTGTTTCCTTCCCAGATTTCATTTGACGAATTTCCATCGTTCTCCCGTTCGTGTGGATCACTATAGAGCCACAAATCATTTTTGGGAGGACTCACTCGCCGATTGGAGATTAAATTTTGGATCATCTTGGTTGAGTACCGACTCAATCCCGCTAAGGTATACTTTTATCTAAAGTTATTTTTACTTCTTCATTAATGTTCATCGCAAGATCCATTTCTCTTTGGGTTTTCTTGAGTCTTTATTCCGCTACGCACATATGATGTGCCTCTCATAGAAACCCAACATTATTTGTCATGGAATTTTTGAATAGAATGGATGAGAATATTATCCTTCAATCCCTGTCCTTAAATATGATCTCGCATCGACAAACAAAGCTTTGAAGCTCCAAAAATGGCCAGATCTTTCTCTTCTTCCTCCTCTAAGCTCTCACGCACAACCTAGCTACAAAGTCATGAATGACATAGAGAAAATGAGGGGAGAACCCCTCTGCTCGATTTAAGGTTTATGGGCAAATGATCTGGGCAATTGGATCAAGTTCCAAGAAGATCAGATGCCAAAAATCACAAATTTATGAAATAGGTTCACGTGCGCTTTAAAAATAGCTCTTTCTTTCATATCATCGAGTGAACATGGTGAAACACCTAATCACACAATGATATGGCTTGTTTATATGATGACATGCCATTCCTCGACTGCTACTAAATGACATCATCAAGTTAATATGATGATAAAGGAGTGCACACGGTGATGTGCCACTGATAACAATGACACACTAGTAATTGGTCCGCATCTTTGAGTCAACACGATGACACACATGTTCACACGACGATATTGGCAGATTGTCTCGACGATATTTGAGATAACTAGATGACATACCACTCCACAAAATGACATGTCTGTGTACATGATGACATGTCTGTGTACATGATGAAAAGGGGATCTAACCCGATGATCGTCGAGTTCAGATGATGATACTTGGGTTCACACGGTGATTTTGGGTATGTTCAGTAAGATACAAGTGTATCCACATAACAATGCCTTCGTCATTTGATCAAGGAAAAGGGCTACCTGCTGCACTCAACCCAGCACACGTAGACACTAGGTAAAATATTTTGTGGTGTTACAACTCCACCCCTCCTTAAAGAATTTTGTTCTTGAAATTTAAAATGCAAACAAAATATAAACACACTTTAAGAAAACAGTTCTTGGAAATCTTCCTACATCACTTGCTCGTGCTCTAAAGAGAATTTTTCACACCCACAATTATCCCAACGTAGTTTCACGAGTTTGAATTCTTTACTTCTCAATTGCCAGATTTCTAAATCCTCCATAGAAACCAGATGAATTATCATCCTTAAGTCTTCTGTCACCATTACTGTTGCTGACTCGACCACAACACTTGGCTCCACCAAATCCTTCCTTAATACTAAGACATGGAAAACATCGTGTAATCCACTTTGCGCTTTGGACACTGCCAACTGATAAGCCTCTTTGCATATGCGCTCTGTAACCTTGAATGAACCAAAATACCACGAGCATTAAAATATTTTGTATGACACTCTTGTGCAACCTTCATACACTCCTGAATCATCTGCACCAACTCATAAGCATCCACTACTTCTTTTTTTCTAAAATTCGGGTGTCTCCCACCTCTACCCATGACATCGGCATTTGACACCGCCTACCATACAACGCTTCATAAGGGGCCACTTGTTGGATCTTTAGGCATCCTCAGAGGGGGTGAATATAAGTTTTTTGGAAATTTAAATCGTAATAAAAATATCAGAGTTGCATGGAGAAGTTTTGGAATATTTTATCAGAAAATATATTTTAATATCTTAGAAAATATTATATTGAAGATTACTTTTAAAGAAGGTCATATTTCAATGTTCCCTCACTACCGCCGACGGTAAGAGCTACTATCTGGAGATAGTCACAGAAAGTGAAATTCACGTGTAGTTTTTTAAAAGTAATTTGCAATATATTATGTGTTGCTGCCTTGATGGAGATATATTACTTGGAACATTTTAGAATAGAAAATAAAACCAAGAATAATAGAATAATACAAAACATTATTCTATTTCATAATAAATTGATTACAAAATGTTTGATCTCTATGATGTTAGAAATCAAGGTGAAATATGGAAAAATCTTTTTCATTTTTTACACCGACCCTTATCCCTAGGGATCGGTTAGATCTAGCATATCTATCCTAAGTATGGCCTCGAACCGCCCATAGACCTACCCATGATCCCGTCGCCACCACACAAGGTGAATTCACGAAATCCCCCAAGGAAACCGTCGTATACGCAAGACGATTTCGCCCCTAAGTCTTCCAAGACTTGGTCTCCCTTACCCGCGCCGAATTTTTCATGGAATACTTCTCGGAATTTGTCCTTCACCTCGAACGATTTCTCCACTCAAGTAACAAAAGGATAAAATAAAAAGATTACAAGATAATAAAATAAGTAAGAGAAAACTCCCCAAGCATTTCTGAAGGTGAAGACGAAGGCGATGTTGACATTGGCATTCTTGGTGCGTTTGTCCTTCGTATTGAATAAGCATAGTAGCACTTCCCCTTAAATAACATCTTTAGATCTTCGTGTTTGCCCAAGGGATTTATATTGATGGTACGGAGATGAGCCTCTTTGAAGATATTCTAAGTCGTGGCTTTGATGGAATAGGAATCGATGTCATAGATGGAGAGGAGACGCTCTTGAAATAGGCTTCGAGAGCTACCTCTAGCGGTAGCGGTACCGCCCGACGATAGCTACTTTAAGTAGTCTTCTCTTCCTTTAGCAATCTTTATCTTTGACAACCTTCATTTTAAGAAACCTTCTTTGTTCAAATTAGGGAACTTTTGATCTTTGGAAAGAAGCATTTTTGGTTCCTAATTTTTCCAAAAAAGGGCCTTCCAAAGGGATATCGCCTGGCGATAGTAGTACCACTTGGTAGTAGGACTTTCCTTCACAAGATGTTTCCTTCCACACTGAGGCTTTCGCTGGAGAAAGTGATAGCGCATGCTGTGGCGATACCGCTGGTTGTATCAACAGAACTTTGAAATCTTTGCCTCTTCAATTTGTTCTTTTATGGGGGCACATATCCTGTAGTTCTTGCACCTTATAAAGACAACAAACATGATCAAATATAAATAAGGATTTGTTATTCTCAAACTAAGAGATTCGAAATGAATATTCCAACAAACTCCCCATTTTGATAATAACATATCCACTATGAAGAAATAATGCATAAGAGAAAAGTTTTTGTGTTTTTGGGTGGTAGATACACGTTATGAGCATACTCCCCCTATATGGATACTCCCCCTACAGAGATGCTTCCTAGTTTATACTCCCCCTAAATGACTTATTTCTTCAAATGCATTCTCCCCCTTTTGGTATTATCAAAAGAGGGCGTGGTCAAGTGCTTTGGCAATTTTATTCTCCCCCTTTTTATATGTAGAGAGGCTTTTGAGGATATCACATGTTGGAAAGTATAAAATACTACTTGATTAATTATGGTGACATGATCGAGCTAAGAGTAGTTTTGCAGCAATAAGAAAATAAGTTGAAGCAATTTTGAATGAAAACATCCTTGAACAATTTTCAAGTAAGAATTAAAATCGGAGTTGTAGTTTAAAAAAGTGAATAATGCATGTATATAGCCAAAATTGAAGTTGATACTACAATGATTTTGAGAACAATGAACCAAGAGATGTTAGTTTTAAACAAAATTTCAAAGCATGATCTATTGTAACTAAGCAAGATATTCTTCTCTATTTTGGTTGAATCAAAAGAGGCTAGAAGAGAGTGTATGTAATGTTAAATAATGAGATCTATGTAGAGAAGAGGATATGATGCAATATCCAGGTTCATAAAGTGGTCTTTACCACATGTTGACAAAATGCATGCATGATTGAATAAAGTAGTAGCCAGTAAGAAAATATCACTTGTTTAAGTATATTTTACCACTTGTTGAAAAAAAAGATAATTATGATTATGCACAAGTAGTAAGCATAATAATATGATATGCACTCTTAAAATAATCATTTTTTGGAAAAATAGGATCATATAAAGGATAAAGAGTTTAAGCCTAATAAGAAGATATTTTCAATTCAATTCAAGTCCAAGAGATGTTATTTCATTAAAATTTTGCAAGCATGATTTCAAAATATCAAAAAGAGATAAGAACTACAATGTAAGATAATTTACATTTCAAGTAAAAATAAACATTGTAGCGATCAAGCTTTGCTATCTAATGCATTTTCTAAAGATTGTAGAGAATAGTATAGGTATGCATTATGATCAAATTCTCATGAGTAGAAGTTTTATGAAAAATAATGATGTGTACAAATAGAGTTTTGATAAAGTATATAAGTGAATTAATCAAAACACATGACATATATAAAGAATAACTTATCATTAAAGTACAAAATATAATATTACTTCCACTATTTTTCAATGCACATGAGTAAGGATTACAACTACTAAGGTGCTCTGCACACACATTGCTTATTAAGACTTATTAGGGAGCAGAGTAGTGTTCGAGGGATCTCATTTATTCTTTTTAATTTTATTTTTATTTTTGTGATCCGGTGTACTAATAGAAGTGTTGAATATTCTGTTTGCTACAAGACACTTTGCAATCCTTTTTACAAGGTGTTTAAACTCCCAATGCTGATTAAGTCTTATTAGGAGGGTGAGTAGCGCTTGGTAGAGTTTCCCTTGTCAATTTTTATATAGAAATTTTTTTTGACTAAGTGCTCTGAATTCACTTGCTATGTAAATAATAATTGTTTTTTGAAAACCACTTTTTATAATTAATAAGTGCATGAAAAAAAATTGAACTAATCAATTTAATGTAGTATAAGTAATCTATTTATGCATTTTAATTATTATATTATTATACTACACAATCATGCAAGTATAAGATTAAAAACACATGTAGGTTATAAAAATAAGTTAGTGAATACAATCATTATCAAACATAAAATATTACTTATATTTAGAGGCATGCTAAGCAATCCTACATATATTTTCTATTTCTAATTTCATTGCACATAACAAGATATTTTTCTAGGCATGACATAAATAAAATAATATTTTAAGAAGCTTGTAAATTAAATTAAACATTGTATTTAATCTTTAATTGATCTAATTTAATCATCCTTGATAATGACACTAAATAACAAATAGTTTTTATAAATTTTGATTTTTATTAAAATACAAAAAACATATTTTTTATTCTTTTAGAAAAGTTTTGCAATTTCTATTGATTTTTTTAAAAAATATTTTAAATTAATAGATTTTTGGAAAGCATAGGAGTATATTAATAGCACAACAGTATAAAGACTTTCTATGTTAGAGAAAATATAAAAACAAAATTGAAAAAATCATTTTTAATGCTACTGTTAATGCTAGTACTACCATTCGGCGCTAATAATAGAGATATGGTATTTTGCTTAGAAAACATGATTTGTTTAATAATGTTTCATTCACATTTTTCTTGTTTTATATTTTCTAAGATACGTGACACTAGTTACCGCAAAGAGTTTTGGATAATACTGATAAAGTTGTGGATTTTAGATTTTTAGCCTAATGTGTCAAGAATATGTGTTTTTTTCAAAAATACTTGTATTTTTCAAAAATACATGAAAGATCAAAGATATGTAGCATGAAAAACATGCATTAGAATGTTCGAACAAATATGCATGACATGATAATCATATAGAGAAAAATAATTTTCATTCAATACATATGAGTATGCCCTTAGATGAAGATACCCTAGAAATATGTCTACACCCTAGCCCGTACTAAGAGATGGATGGGCATGAGGAGCTGCACACATATCATAGGTTAGGGTGTTAATCCCACATGCATATAAAAGATGACTCTAAACCTTGCTCTTGTCCCCCGTAGTGCCTCGCAAGACCCACTGGAAACCTCCTCGATTAAGGACAAGACATAACTTAGAGGTTAGGTTTTTAATGCACACAATCTTATGCCCCCTTTATTGTGAGACACATGACTTGGGTAAATGGTTAAGGACATACTAAGCGTTTAATCCTAAATACCGATTATAACCTATGGCTTTTTTATGTGATGAATTTTAAAATAATTATTTTTGATTTTAAAGGTACATTGATCTTAAAGCCACATAGTTATTATGAATTTGAAATTGTGAATTCTTTCAATGAGAATATGTTTTGGTGATTTTTTTTAATAATATTTATTTTATTTTATTTTTTAGTGAAATTAACCAAAACATATGTAAAATATCTGATAGTAGAAAATAATGATACTTGTCATATTAAAATAATTTTCAATTTTTTTTTTAAATCTACATTTTAAGAAAATATAGCTACCATTGGCATTAGAAACTATCGTCGGGCGGTAGGAACAAAGATTGTATTTTTTTTTGAATAAAACACATAATTTTTACAATTTTTCGTTTTCGATTTTTCTTGATTATAATTTATCATTATATGGGCTATCATATGTAGCAACAAAATTAGAGAAATATTTTAAAAGTAGTGCATTTAATATTTTAGCCTAAGACCCCTTATAGTATATTTAAATCCATTTTTGAAAGATATTCAATTTATAGTGATAATATATGACTCTTGTATGCAATGGATTTAAAAGGATAGAATCTAGAAAATAAGTTAATTTTGGCAACTTAGTAAGGATATGACTTTAATTCAAATTTATTCAATTGGATTGATTTATCATTAATCTTAATATGTGTAAGTCATAACACACACGCGCACACACACACACACACACACACATATAGTGACCTTGACATGTTCGCTTAAGAAAGATACAAAAACAAAAAAGGAATTTAAGCATATCATGAAGTAGAGTAATGTGTATTTCATTTAGATCTATTTGTACTTCATGCAAATTATTGATACCTAATGAATATGATATTTAGGTATCTAAAGGAGACCAAATGTAACAGTTCCTTTGGGTACCCAAATACTGTGAGTTAGTTTTTGGGGAGAACGTGATGAATGAGCCTTTTCAAGTATAGTTTATATTTTATCTTTATTTTTGGGCCTCTATTAATTCTTTGGTTTAACATTCTTATATTTAAAATTTCCATAATGATTTTCAAAAATAATATTTTTAGGAAATTTGTTAACATTTAATTTATAATTTGGAGAAACTAAATGGGGATTATAATTCATCATACTTTTACGATTAAATATTCTACCAGTTGTAAGTTTTATGAAATTGGAAATACTAGTTGATACCTTATGCAATTTTGAAGATACACTTGAAATAAAACATTTTTCATTACTTGTAAATTTTCGTAAATATATTTTTGTGACTCTAGTTTATGATGCAAAGCATTATTTCAATTAATTAATTTTTTATTATACTCTTTTGAAATATTTAGCTCCTTTTCAAAAACCTTGAATATTTCTTTTAATTCATAGCATTCTATACAATGTGTAGCATTTTCAATACAAGAGAAAGAAGGAGAACTAGATATATCAAGCTTTGGTTCTACATTAAGATGTGCCTTAATGTTTTTATTTTCTAAACACAATTTTGAATTAATATTTTAAATTTCTTAATTCTACGTTTAACCATATTTAACACATGCAATGTAGAAATAGAGGTTGAAACAATGAGGAAATTTGATTTACTTACAATGCAATTAGAGAAGTCAAGATTTGAACATAAAGTTCCTTTGATATATTCATCGTCCTCTTACATTGATGAGATTTTTTCTTCCCTTCTATTTGATGTGATCTCATAGTTTGATTGATCTTCCTCCAAGCGTGAGTGCTCATCAATTTCTTCGCTTGGATCCATAGAAAATTGCTTTTGTTCACTATCTATGGAAGGAAGACTGTAAGTAATCTCAAGAAATTTTCAAATATAAAAAGCAGTTGGAAAAATATAAATAAGTTTGAAAATTTCTTGAACAAGAGCGCAAAATAAACTTATCATTGATTTAGCATTTAAAACATTTCATTTTTATTTATTATGATTGGAGGATTCTTAATTATAATATTTCAAACCTCTATGTCTAATGATTTAAGAATTTTTTTCCATTAATATTTTCCACCCTTTATAATTTTCAGCCATAAATAAAGCTGGTGCTAAAGATTTTTCATTTAATAAAATTCCATCCCCTCTAGTAGAAACGAGATCATGAAGAGCCATTATTTCAGGTTGTGAGGCCGTTTTGGAATAACCTGCCTCTAATATCACTTGTTGGATCTTTAGGCTCCCTTAGAGGGGGGGGGGGTGAATAAGGGCTTTCGAAAATTTAAATCTCAATAAAAATATTAAAGTTGCTTAAAGAAGTTTTAGAATATATTATCACAAAATATTATATTGAAAATTACTTTTAAAGAAGATTAGATTTCAATGTTCCCTCACTACCGCCAGCGGTAAGAGTTATCGCTTGGCGATAGCCTTAGAAAGTGAAATTCACGTGTACCTTTTGAAAAGTAATTTGTAATATATTATGTATTGGTTCCTTGATGAAGAAATATTACTTAGAATGTTTTAAAATAGAAAATAAAACCAAGAATAATAAAATAATGCAAAACATGATTTTATTTCACAATAAATTGATTACAAAATGTTTGATCTCTATAACACTAGAAATAAATGTGGTATATGAAAAGCTCTTTTTCTTTTCTATACTGACCCTTATCCCGAAGGACTGGTTGGTTCTAGCTTATCTATCCCAAATACAACCTCGAACGTCCCTTAGACCTACTTACCCACATTCTAGTCGCCACCACATGAGGCGAATTCATAGAATCCTCCCAGGAAACCAATATCTCCACCAAACAATTTTCCCCCTAAATCTTGCTAGACTTAGTCGCCCCTACCAGCAGAGAATTTCCTACATAATCCTTCTCGGAATCTGATGTTCTCCTTGAATGATTTCTCAACTCAAGTTACAAAAATATAAAATAATATTATTATACAATAATAAATAAGCAAGAGAAAACTTCACAAGGATTTCTGAAGGTGAAGACGAAGGAGATATTGATGTTGGCATTCTTGGTGCGTTCATCCTTCGTGATGAATAAGCATGGTAGCACATCCCCATCGAAAACTCCTTTAGATCTTCGTGTTTACCCAAGGGATTTCTCTTGATGGTATGGAGATGAACCTCTCTTAAGATATTCTGAGTTGTAGCTTTGATGGCAGAGGAATCAATGTCATAGATGGAGAGGAGACACTCTTTAAATAGGCTTTAGGAGCTACTGCTAGCGGTAACTATACCACCTGTCAATAGCTACTCTAAGTAGTCTTCTCGTCCTTTTGCAATCTCTATCTTTCGCAACCTCCATTTTAGGAAATTTTCTTCATCCAAATTAGGTAACATTTTATCTTTGGAGACAAGCATTTTTTGACGTAATTCTTCCAAAAAATGGGCCTTCAATAGGACTATCGCCTGACGGTACTAGTACTTCCTGATAGTAGGACTTTCCTTCCCAATAAGTTTCCTTCCATGTCGAGGCTTTTGCTAGCGATAGCTATAGAGCCTAAGATAGCGATACCGCTGGCGATATCAACAGAACTTTGAAATCTTTGCACCTTCTATTTGTTCTTCCATGGGGAACTTATCATGTTATTTATGCATCTTATAATCACACAACAAACATGATCATATACAAACTTGGATTTATTATTCTCAAACCAAGAGATGCGGAATTCATATTCCAACACCATCTGAATGCTCTCTTGGAAGCTATTATTGTCGGAAAATTCCACCATAAAGAAGTGGTCTTCCCATCTCTAGCCAAAATGGAGAGCGCACATCCTCAACATATCTTCCAAGGTACGATAGTCATATCTATCTGGCCATCGATCTTTGGATAGAACGGGATACTAAACTTAAGCTTGGTACCAAAACTCTTTAGCACTAACCTCCAATCTTTGGACGTGAACCGTCCATCTCGATCACTAATAATACTCTTCGGAATCCTATGTAACCGCACTATGTTCCGAACATAGACTTCCATAAGCTTCTCCACAATATTATCCTTCTGATTTAGAATGAAGTAAGCCACCTTGGTCAGGAAATCCACAATCACCCAAATTGCTTTGCTACCCTACAGCGACCGAGGTAAACCATCCACAAAATCCATGGAGATGTCATCAAATTTCCACTCGGGAATAGAAAGGGGTTTTAAAAACTCGCCTGACCACTGGTACTCAGCCTTCACTATAGCACAAGTCTAGCATCGACACACGTATGAAGCTACTTCCCGCTTCATCTCAGGCTAACAAAAGGATTTCTTCAAATCCATGCACATCTTCGTACTACTTTGATAAATGGAGTACTTCGTAAAGTACACCTCGAACATCAACTCCTCGTGGAGCTTGCTGAACTGCGATAGGAACACCCTTCCATTCTTCTTCAAGATTCTACTAAAATTCACAAATGAACTGCCTTAGCCTTACTGAGCTTCCACCCCTAATGTTGGAAACTCTGCATCTACCCTTATTGCTTCCCCAATATGATTGGACAAGTCATACTATAACTCACTCCAATTCAATGGAGCCATGCTAGACTCACCTCTAGCCAAACAAATGATGCTAAGAGAGCTGAATTCTCGCCCCAACCGCACATCATTTACTTCAATCCAGTTCCTTTGCTCGGAATACTTACTACTCAAAGCATCGGACACAACATTGGCCTAGCCCTGCATACACGGATTTGCTACATTGTTGTTTCCAAGGAACTCGACCCACTTATGTTATCGCATATTTAATTCTTTTTGATCCAGGAGATACTTTAGGTTTTTATGGTCAGTAAAGATCTCCACTCTTGCGACATATACGTATTTGTTGGGTCTATTGATCCCAATATCCCAGATTTATAAGAAATCAAACGGGTCAATGACATACACACATAATGTATTTGATTTGTGCCTTAGTTCATGCATGCAGGTTGTCTTTGATTAGACAAGTAAATAAATTAGTAAACTCAAATTTCGTCGAACTCAGCTCAGAGTTCGTCGAAATCAGCTTGCTGATCATCAAACTCAACTCAGCATAAGCTCAAGAAATTAGGATACAAAATTCGTCGAACGCAGATCGAAGTTTTTCGAGCTCAAATTATAGTTCGTCGAGCTCAGCCCAATGCTTGTCAAGCTGATGCAAGAGAAAAATCGACTAAGGTAAAAAGCGCTGAGAGTGCTGAGAAGATCAAAATTCGTCGAACTCAGTTTGCGGTTCGTCGAGCTCTGCTCAAAGCTTATCAAATTAAAGCTAGAAAATCTGTCTAAGGCATAAGCACTGAGACCGCTAAGAAGAAGGCGTTGAGACCACTGATACAGCTGAGATCGCTGGGAAGATAGCTGATGAGTAATTTTATAGTTTTAAAAATATATCCAAACTATAATCTCAATTAGGCAAGCGTACCTATCGAAATATAGTTTAGGAAATTGTCGTATTAGACTCGGGGCTTGTTGAGTACTCCTACTCACGCAAATTAATATTATTTTATCGGTAAATAAAATGATTGAAATTAGAACTATAACTAAAAAATAAAATAAAATGAAGCACTTGATTTAGACTTACTTTAAAATAAAATAATCTAATCGTAAAGGCAGTCTTCTAGATTTCCTACTTCGACCGTGGAGGTTCCTAAATTACGAAAATGCCTCTCTCGAGAATACATTCTCGACTAAACTTAGGTTGATTGATTATGACCTCTCGGCCAGTCGAAATCCCTAAGTATGCTTTAGGAGGTGAACCCCTCTATTGGATTTCACTCCAATCCAAAAGAGTTATGTCGTCCTCTCTTGAGGAGTGCAATCAACTCCTTTTATCTTTGAGTGATCTCCCCGTATCTGCAACCTCTCGGTCATTTAGGATACGGATCTTAGATTGAAATGGATGTTTATAAATCAATGATAAATCGAAACAATAACAAAAGAGTTTGATAAAAAGAAGTACTTTATTATATTGAAAAGTTTGTCATGATCAAGTGGTGAAGAGATTAGCAATATGAAATAAAAGGTACAAGGCAAAAAGAAAAGGGAGAACATGAATGCTAAGAGAAAGAACTTGAATTGAAATTACAAAAGTAAAACTAAACTATTACAAGAAGGAAATGCTGAAAAAAAAAACATTAAACTAAACTACAAAATATTCCTAAAATTGGCTCCTAATCTCCTCCTCCAGCTCCTGAACTCATTTGGAATTTATAGGAAATGTTTCTTGTCGGTCACGCCCTGGGTCACGCCCGTGATCCCTAGCATGTCAGGCTCGGAACTACTGTCTTGGAAGACCGGGATCGTTGGATAAAAACCGCCAAAAGTCGTCGTTTTGCGAGTCACGCCCGTGACTTAGGGCGTTTCAAGTCAGTTGCTGAAAACGGCGGGAATTAGAAACGGCAGGAAATAACTCTGGTTGTTACTGAATGGTCACGCCCATGACCTAGGGCGTGTTAGCTGAAAATTGACTGGATCTGAAACTAGCGACATTAAACATGGCACGCCTGGAAGTCACGCCTGTTAGTCACGCCCGTGACCAATGGGTCACGGCCGTGTATATGTCTGTTCGACGTTCGATGGTTTGAGTTCGACGATCTGAGCTCCTTGGTGTCATGCCCTACGGTCATGCCCGTGACCCATTGGTCACGGGCGTGACCTGGGCGTGTAACTTTAATCTGCCGTGTCATGCACTCTATAGCTTCCTTTATGGGTCACGGCCACCTGTCATGCCCGTGACCTGAAGGTCACGCCCGTGACCTGAAGCTCCAATTTGCTATTGGCAGCCCAGATTTTCCTAAAATGAGAAAACAAAGCATTTTAATACAAATATTAAAATAAAATAAATAAACAATTATTATTTATTAAATAAAAATAAGTAAAAATAACTATAAATAAAGACTTATCAAATACTCTCATACTTAAAATTTTGCTATTGTAGAGTAAAACTATGAGATACTTATAAGAAACAAGCAGTCGTGCACGGGGTACCCCGTGCGGGCAACATTCGTTGTGGGTGCGACATTTATCAAGGGTGCACCATTTGTCGAGGGGACGACATTTGGTTGAGGCGGCAACATTGGTTGTGGGTGCGACATTTGTCGAGGGGGCGACATTTGTCGTGGGAGCGACATTTATCTTGGGGGCGACATTTGTCGTGGGAGCGACATTCGTTCTCAAAATCTACCATATGTCGAACAGGGTGACTAAATCAGACTGAATCATTTTTGTCGTCTGCGAGTTGGGTGATCTTCGACCGCATCTATAAGAAGAGTTCTCAAAGTATAAGAAGAAATGACTAAAAAGACCACTCAAGATCCGGCCCAAATAAATAAAAAGGAGGGGAGAGCTCTTGGGTGGTCTTCGGACTCATCTAGGCGGGCTTCGCCCGCCTCCGCACGGGCTTCGCTCGTGCTATATGTGTCGCTGCGGGCTACGCCCGCAACATATACATATGAGTACTCAAAATGACCGTAAAAAAATCTAAATCACGTTTATATTTTTTACTTTGTAAAAAAACATATGTTTTCACATACAAAAAGACCCAAATAAATGAAAAGGAGAGTTGATTACATGAGGGGTATTTAGGGAATAAATGTTACACCATTATGGAGGGTATTTTGGGCATCCAAATGTTACACCATGCTCTTTTGCTCTTTGCTTATAGTATAAAGATTAATATAATTTATTAAATCAAAAGAACGTTAAAAATTATCTTAAGTGATTCAAATTTTTAAGTCCTAAACTATGAAAGTAAAATGAGAAGAGGTAAATATTTAGTAAAGTTTTCTCTAATGCAATAATTAAAACTCAAAATTAAGTATTTAGCAAACAAAGTTAGATTAAAAATTATAAACACTTTTTTCACTAAAAAGAAACATCAAGGAAAAATCAACCACTACTTATGCTCTCTTACAAATTTAATTTAAATCTAAGCAATTATATTGGATATTGGGCTTGGACAAAAAAAATAATTGAAGAGATCTTAGATTGGGGGTGATGAATTTTATCCTCTCACCCCATTCAATTTTTTCTTTTTGATGTTTTTTTCTCTTCAAACAAAATTGCTTAAGAGTAATGAATTTTATCCTCTTACTCACTTTTTGGGGGTTGCATATGTGTACCAAGGAATACTTGATTTCCATGACATATGATCTAAACAAAAATAAAAACTTGCATATGTGTACCAGGGGATAATGAATTTTATCATCTTATCCCCGTGACATATGAGCTAACAAGAAAATAAAAAGAACAAGGGGAAGGCTAGCAAAAATTTTAGATTAAATCAAAATTGTTGGAGAGCAACTATAGTAAAATAAAATTTTCTAAGAATCTTAAAGCTTAAGTGAATATAATTAAAATCTAAAGATTGTTAAACTAAGCACTATGAAATTGAAACTAATTACAATAAAAAAGAAAAAGGGCTAAATAGATTTCTCTAAACAAATTTACTTCATAAATTTATTTCTTAAAATCAAATCACCTAAAAATTAAATTTAACTAACCATGATGAAATAAAAGATTAGAGAATGAAAAATTATAAAACTTCTTATAAATAAACCAAAAAGAAATTTCTAAAAATCACAAAAATTAAGTAGAGGTTTATTATATTTTTTTTGTATTTTCTTTTTTTTCTATTTTTTGTTTTGATAATGAAAAGAAATTTTTTTATTATTTTGAAAGATTTTTATATTTTTTAAATTTTTAAATAAAAATAATAAATATAAATTCACCCCCATACTTAAAAATAAACATTGTCCCCAATATTTATAAGTCAAGTAGGAAGGGGAAAAGAAAACAATTTGAGAAAATTTAGAAAAGAAATTCATAAAAAATAAAAGATAAGCAAGGGGTGTCTCCCAAGAGCGCTTTTCTTTTTCCCGTTTTTAAGCTAGACAGTTAGGTTTGGAAAACGGGAAATAAAAACTAAAGTGCACAAGCAACTCTCTTAATTTACGCTTGGGTGAATACGCCGAAGACGCTCGCCCAGCGACTCCTCCGCTTTCTTTTTGATTTTATTTCCTTGAAAGGTTGACTTGAAATTGTAAATTCAAATCACCTATAGGTGATTTGAATTTTTGTAGAGGAGCGGCAAATGGTTCGTGGAAGATGTTTAATTATAACGGCTCCTCTTCTTCCTGAAACTTGTTATGGAAAGAAAAAACAAAAAGAAGTACGTTAGAAAAATCTTCGCAAGTAGGAGGTTCTTGCGAAGTTATATGATTAGGTATAGGTTGTTTATTTTCTAAAATAAAGTTGTTATTCAAAAGAAAATTATCGGGCACTATAGTTTCATGAATTTCAATTTCTAAATATTCATAAGTGGAGTTTGAAAAATCATGAGGAGGAAAATCTGGAGAAATAAGAGAAGAAACAAGTTTTTCTTCTATTTCACCCGGTGCGCCCATAACTTTAAAATATTCTTGATATAATAAGTCTTGCTCCTCTTCTGAATAAGTCACCAAAGGGGCACATGGAGATTCATGTTCCGTATTGGGTGAACTATTTGAAGAGGGTGAAGAATTATTAGAACAAGAAATAATTTCTTCTAAATTTTGGGGAGGATCAATTATGAATTGCGTAAAGTACCCAAAATTAGAAGAAAGGATCTGTGGTTTGCTAAAAGAAAAACAAAAATTCGGATCTAAATAATTGTTCTCATAACTTGGAAAGTTTTCTGGTTGATCTTGCGAACAACAAAAACCAAAATTCGAGTTGGAAGAAGAATTATTTAAATTAAAATAATTATTCACGTTTGAAAAATTGTTTTCATGAAAAATATGTGAATTGGAAAAATTAGTTTCATGAATATTAGAAAAAGAACAGTCATAAAAGTGAGAATCGTTATTTTCATAATTATATTCAACGGTATTTTCATGAGATATATTTGAGTAATAATTATAATGATAACAATACTCACTTTGATGTGAACCACCACAAAAATAACAAACACTTTGGCGCTTTTTTGTGGCTTGCAAAAGATCTAGTTGAACTTCAAGCTCGGCAATTTTGGCGGCCAAATTAGATAACATTTTTTTTAATAAAAGAAAATAAACACAACCCTTTTCCTAATAGAATTGAATTTGAAAAAGAAAATTAATAAGAGAATTGGGGTAGAGAAAGAGAATGATAAAAGTAATAAAATTTGCATTTTCTAAATATCGACATAATAGTTCCACGACAACGGCGCCAAAAACATGATGAGTAATTTTATAGTTTTAAAAATATATGCAACTATAATCTCAATTAGGCAAGCGTACATATCGAAATATAGTATAGGAAATTATCGTATTAGACTCGGAGCCTCTTGAGTACTTCTACTCTCGCAAATTAATATTATTTTATCGGTAAATAAAATGATTGAAATTAAAACTATAACTAAAAAAATAAAATAAAAGGAAGCACTTGATCTAGACTTACTTTAAAATAAAATAAACTAATCGTAAAGGCAAACTTCTAGATTACCTACTTCGACCGTGGAGGTTCCTAAATTACGAAAACGCCTCTCTCAACAATACGTTCTCGACTAAACTTAAGTTGATCGATTAAGACCTCTCGGCCAGTCGAAACCCCTAAGTATGCTTTAGGAGGTGAACGCCTCTATTGGATTTCACTCCAATCCAGAAGAGTTTTGTCATCCTCTCTCGAGGAGTGCAATCAACTCCTTTTATCTTTGAGTGATCTCCCCGTATCCGCAAACTCTCTGTAATTTAGGATACGGATCTTAGATCGAAATGGAAGCTAATAAATCAAAGATAAATCGAAACGATAACAAAAGAGTTTGACAAAAAGAAGTACTTTATTATATTGAAAAGTTTGTCATGATGAAGTTGTGAAGAGATTAGCAACATGAAATAAAACATACAAGGAAAAAAGAAAAGGAAGAACATGAATGCTAAGAGAAAGAACTTGAATTGAAATTACAAAAGTAAACAAAACTATTACAAGAAGGAAATGCTAAAAAAATAGTAAACTAAACTACAAAATATTCCTAAAATTGGCTCCTAATCTCCTCCTCCAGCTCCTGAACTCATCTGGAATTTATAGGAAAAGTTGCTGGTCGGTCACGCCCTGGGTCACGCCCGTGACCTAGGGCGTGTCAGGCTCGGAACCGCTGTCTTGAAAGCCCGGGAAAGTTGGAGAAAAACCGCCAAAAGTCGTCATTTTGCGATTCATGCCCCTAGGTCACGCCCATGACCTAGGGAATGTCATTTCGGTTATTGAAAACGGCGGGAAGCAGAAATGGCGGGAAATAACTCCGGCTATTACTGGATGGTCACGCCCTAGGTCACGCTCGTGACCTAGGGCGTGTAAGCTGAAAACTGACTGGATCTGAAACTGGCGACATTAAGCGCGGCATGCCTGGAAGTCACGCCTGGTAGTCACGCCCGTGACCAATGGGTCACAGGAGTGTACATGTCTGTTCGACATTTGACGGTTTGAGTTCGACGATCTAAGCTCCTTGGTGTCACGCCCTACGGTCACGCCCGTGACCCATTGGTCACGGGCGTGACCTGGGCGTGTAACTTTAATCTGCCATGTCATGCACTCTGGAGCTTCCTTTATGGGTCACGACCACTTGTCACGCCCGTGACCTGAAGGTCACGCCCGTGACAGGGGCGTTTAAACGTGATTTTTCAAGGATTCTTCAGTTTTATCTCCTAGTCAGTCCTGTAAGCTCAAATTTGCTTTTGGCATCCCAGATTTACCTAAAATGAGAAAACAAAGCATTTTAATACAAATATTGAAATAAAATAAATAAAATATTATTATTTATTAAATAAAAACTAAGTAAAAATAACTATAAATAAAGACTTATCAATGGCGTTGAGATAGTTGAAGACAATTGAGAAGATGGTGTTGAGTCAGCTGAGACAGCTGAGAAGATGGCGTTGAGTCAGCGGAGACCGCTGAGAAGATGGCGTTGAGATAGCTGAGACAGCAGAGAAAAAGGTTAGCAGGAAAGTTACTAAGTCCAGAAGCATTGAGCAAAGCAAGTTAACTCAACGCTTCTAATTAAAGCAGGAAGCGATGAAACAGTCAAGAGGTAAACAGCTGAGAAAATATGAAGCTCGATTTTTTCTAAGTCTAGAAGCATTGAGTGAAGCAACATCACTAAACGCTTCCAATGAAGAGGAAAGTGCTGAAACAAAGAATTGTCTGAGCTGATAAATTAAAAACCGCTGAGACCGCTGAGAAAAATCCGCTGAGATAGTTAAAATACAAAAACTGTTGATACATCAGATAAGAGGAAAGCACTGAGACAAAGGCTTATCTCAGCTAATAATGGAAAACCGCTGAGAAAGCTGAGAGTGCTGAGACAAAACCACTAAGACAAAGCCAGAAAATTTTCCAAGTATAGAAGCGCTGAGAGCCAAGGTTGATGGCGTTGAGTGTCTCAACATTACTCAATGCTTGATGGGATTCAAGAAATTTTCTAAGTCCAGATGTTGATGACCACTGCAGACGTCATCAAACTCAAATCTACAGAAAGCCATTACGGGAAAGCTGCTACAGAGCCGAAAGATATTTTGTCCATTTCTGATGGAGTTGGCGCTCACCAATCATTGGTGGGCCCACATACTATGTTGTCGTTGATTCAAATCAATGTATATAAAAGGAGAAACAGTAAAGGGTTAGGGTTACGAATCAAAGCAATGAATCCAAGAAAAAGTAAGATAAACTGAAAGAGATGGCTGGACATTTATTCCGATCAAGCTTGAAAGCTAAAAGTCAAGCCAAGTTAGCCAAAGGGCAAGAAGAAGATAGCTGGAGAACTTCCTTCTCCGCAAGTTTGTTCTCTCAAGAACAAAGCAAGCTGGTTGATCCACTCAATAGTAGATAGCTGCTCACCTATGCAGCAAGAGAGAAGATAGTTGTATAAGAAGACTCATCCCTTCTACAGCAAGTTAGCTGGACTGATATTTGCTCAGTCCAGCAGAATAAACTCAGAGATTTAATCTCTGAGTTATTTTTGTTTTCTTGTTCATCTTAAAACTTGTAATCATTTTACTATAGGATTCAGGTTTCTTAGATCTGAGTTGCTGGAAGGCTTAATAGCCTGAGGCTGGAGAGTTTATCTATCTATATTAGGATCCAAGTGGATCTGAGTTGCTGGAAGGATTAATAGCCTGAGGCTGCAGATTTTATCTCTATATGGTAGGATCTAAGTGGATCTGAGTTGCTGAAAAGCTAATAGCCTGAGGATGGAGAGTTTATCTCTTTGTGGTAGGATCCAAGTGGATCTGAGTTGCTGGAAGGCTTAATATCCCGAGCCTGGTGAGTTTATCTCTCTATGGTAGGATCCAAGTGGATCTGAGTTGCTGGAAGGCTTAATAGCCTGATGCTGGAGAGTTTATCTCTCTATGGTAGGATCCAAGTGTGGATCTGAGGTAGGTCTATCCTACCAACCTGAGTGTAGGGCTTTGTGCTTGAGGTAGGTGGTTG
Source organism: Platanthera guangdongensis (assembly GCA_039583875.1). Lineage (NCBI taxonomy): Eukaryota > Viridiplantae > Streptophyta > Magnoliopsida > Asparagales > Orchidaceae > Platanthera > Platanthera guangdongensis. The sequence continues at coordinate 140,092,217 of CM077157.1, forward strand.
TAAAGCCACTGAGCTGTAGGTTGAAAATTTGTCACTGAGTTATAGGCCTTGTAGGAGGCTGAGTTATACGTACCTAGAGAGGTACTAAGTGTAGGTGTGCTGCAACACACTGAGAGTAAGGATGTGGGCCTGAGGTGTAAGCTCTAAAGAGCATAGTGCTGGATTTTGTGCCTTGTCCAATAATTAAGTTGGAGAGGTGGGAGGGAAAGTGTATGTACCTAATTGGGGAACCACTATAAATACTTGTGTGCTTGCTATGTTTGTTTGTTTTACTTTCTTATTGCAGCACATAAGGACAAGCTCTAGATATTGTAGTAAGAAAACAGCAAAAGTAGCTATAAATTTCGCAGACCTATTCACCCCCCCCCCCTCTAGGTGATTAGCTAACCTTCAATTAAATAACTTTCAAGTAGTATCAGAGGGAGGTTACTGAAAAACGATTTAACAATCTGAGTGTACCTCCAAGGTTAGCTAAAAGATAAGAAATGAGGTTTGGTGTGAATTACAAGGAATTAGGAGCCATGAAATTGCCAATCTGCAGAAAGGAAGGGTTTGGGCTTTGGAAGGAAAGGGTTAGGATGTTCGTAGAAGCTGCTGACCCTAGGATCTTCATCACAGTCAAAAGGTACCTTTCATCCCCATGAAGATCTCAGTTCTGGATGCCAACATCTAGACTCCCAAAACATATGATGAAATAAATAAGGATGAGCTCCTCCTTGCCTCCATGGACAAGAGAGCTCAATATATTATTGCTAGTGCAGTAGATGATCCTACATTCTAGAATTTGGTGCACTGCAAAGCCTCCAAGGAGATGTGGTACACCCTAGTGGTGTTCATGGAGGGTTCAGAAGAGGTGAGGGATGATAGGAAATCCATGCTCAACCAGGAGTATGAGACCTTCAGACAAGGAAAGTCTGAGGGCATTGCTGAAGGTTTTGAAAGATTTTTCAGAACTGTTAATGAATTTGAAAACTTATGGAAGAGTCTTCAGCACCTATGAGCTAAATGACAAGTTTCTCAGGTCCCTCACTAAGGATTGGGACACAAGGATCTGTGCCAACAGGAGATGAGCAGACTAGAAGACACACCACTTACAACCTTGTTTGGAAAGCTTTTGTCCTATGAGATGCAGCTTGTTGTAAGAAAGGAAGAAGAAGAGAGGACCAACAAGTCACAGAGTAAGGAGAAATCTGTGGATTTCAAAGCTGATGGTTCAACCAGGAGCAGAAGGAAGATCTCTCCAGTGAGGAGAATTGTTGTGTCAGAATCTGAGAGCTCCATGTCCAGCTCATCTGACAAACACACATCTGATGAGGACCTTACTGCCTTCTCTATGTAGTTTTAGAAATTCATGAATAAGGGTCATTAGAAGAACAGAAGGGCTTCTTACTCCTCTAAACACAGAAGGAAATCCTCTAAGGAGTACAGGTATGCTCATAACTGTAATAAACAATCTTCCTCTAATATTATTTGTTTTTGCTGCAACAAACCTTGGCATGTAATTTCTAACTGCCCAGTAAAGAGGAAAGAAGAAAGTGTGAAGAAGCACCACAAGGGAAATAAGAAAGAGAAGTCCCCAGTGGCCAAGAAAGAGAAGACCTGGTCTGACTCTTCCTCTGAGTCAGATAGTGAAGATGATGAAGCCTACATTGGGCTTATTGTTGTTGCTGAACAAGAGTTCCCTACTGCTAGAATAGGGATCAGGGCCCCTTTATCACATCTAGAGAGTGACTTAGAGGTGGATGAAGATGAAGAAGGAGATGCTCAGTGTCATGGACTAATGACAATGATAGATGATGAAAGCAGTCAGGATCAGCCTGGTCAGGTTCAGGTACATGCTAAACCACATTCTTTTATTTCTAGTCATGAGGGTAACTCACTCTCTGAAGCTTAGTCATCAAGAGATGAAAGGGATTCAGACTCTGAGGATGATGTAAACTCCATAATTGCCAAGTATGGAGAACTACTTGAGGTATTCAAGAAATGCAAGCTACTTGCAAAGAGACAGGCAAAAGAGCTTCTTATTCATAAAAGCAAGTGTGAAGAACAAGAAAATCCCTCACTGACATGGCTGTACATGCATGCTAGCTCAAGGAAATCATTGACAGTGAGTTTGTGGTAAGAATCTCAAATGAGAAACTTATCTAGAAACTTGAAAATGATCTCTTAAATGAGAAACTATTTGTGACAAAATTTTCCAAGCCGAGCACTGTGTTACCCTTAATTGATACCCACCTTACCCAAGCTGGTAAGAAAGGGTTGGGATTTAAGGGACCTGCTAGACCTTCCAATCCAAGAGGAAAGGTAAAAGGGAAGGCACCTGTTGTGCCTCTAGCCTCACTGCCTCAAATTCCTTTTCAGAGAGTATTGTTGCCTTCTAATAGATATGACCATGAAAGTTGTTATGTTCACTGGGATAAAGACACATCCACTGGTATGGACCAATGTAGCCCCAGCCATGGTGGACGGTAAAGCCATGCGAATGCCTTTAACGATGCCCATGAGGAAATCCAAATGGCCCAACCTGGACCATTTCTTTTTGGTTCCCCAGCCCCAAAACTCAAAGATATTGTTGCTGCTAAAAATCTAAATCATACAGCAAAAGTTATGACTCAAGGAGAGTTTTTTGGCAGGGCTGGAATGGTCATCTCAGATGCTATCAGATGCATGTTAGCTGAAAAGAGACATGCAGCTGGTGGTTCTCACAGAAGGCCAACACAGCCAATCCTTCAGTCAAATTGTTGCTGAAGAAGGAAGAAGTGTAGTGCAACACATCTCCCCACTGTTTGGGAAGCAAAACAATCTAATGTTGGTCCCAAACAAAAAAGGAGATATAATATTTATGAATGCTGCTGTTGTGGCAAAGTGGACCACTATGCTGTGGATTGCTGAAGCAATCCCTCAGTTTTTAGAGGTTGCCAACCTGTCAGGAATTCTACAGGAAGGCAGGGTTATTTCAAGGCTAATGTGAACCTAGGACCCAACAGAAATTGGGGTCCTAAGGTAAGGTGACTTGCATTCTTTTCAGTTTAGTTCAAGTACCAAATCTCCTAAATGGTACTTGGCCAGTGGATGTTCCATGCACATGACTGGAACAAAAGGAGCTATTGAAGGAGTACACTCTAGTATAGAATGGACCCAAGCTCATTTTTGGAGGCTCAGACAAGGGGATAACCAGAGGCTATGGTAACATCTCAAATGGCATAATCACCATCACAAAGTTGGCTTATGTGGAGGGGTTGCAACACAACCTCATAAGCATATGTCAACTATGTGATCTTGGTTATGACATTTTCTTCCACAAGGATAACTGCTACATCAAGAGGTTAACTGACCAAAGTGTCATCTTAACAGGCAGTAGGAGTGGGATTGTTTATTGTGAAAGTGAGCTGTTAGATCAGGAATACTCTAGAGGGGGGGTGAGTAGAGTATTCAGGGTTTATAAAATTTTCTTATAATTTAATCTAGTGCAAGAACAAAATTAAACAGCAATCCTAACAAACAGCCACATCACAAAAAAACAAAAGAAAAAGAGCAATCCAGACAATACAAGAATTTATAGTGGTTCCCCTAAACTTGGGTACATCCACTCTTCTACCACCCTGGTAGGAATACACTCAAAGTTTTGATCAGGTGCTTGACACCGATGAGCTTTTGATCAGGTGCTCAAAAACCAAACCTCAAGTCTTTTGGAAGGAGACTTGTGAACCAGAATAATTTTGAAGGGAATTAAAACCATGTACAGAGGTGGGGATGAGAGAGTGATGAAAGTCTTCTTTTCTCAATCACAATGAGAAGACTATGTGGATCAGTGATGTTGTCAAAGCTCCCCCTAAGATGTAAAAGGGTTCGGGCTGGGAAGCTTTGCACAGGATGAGTAGGCCTTCAATCTGCAGCCTTGACCAGAGAAATCTCCAGGAACTTTGACAGATGGATTTCTTGTTGTCCTTTGAAGTGTCCTGCAAAGATAAATAAGGAAGACTCTTGATATTTGATTGATTGTTCTTCTTCTTCAGAAGTGACTGATGTTCTGGTCTAGGGCTTCTTCTGTATTAGAAATCTTGTGTAAGAAAATGAGAGCAGACTGATTGTATTTTTCTGTGTGTCTATCTCTCTTGTTCTTCTGTATTCTGTCTATCTCACACATACAGGAAGAAGAGAGAAAATCTCTTTTATATTTCCTGTAAAAAATGGTCTTTCGAATTTTTGAAATCTTCTGTAATCAATGCTGACGGCCTTGAGAATAAACAGCATTGAATTATTTCCCTAACTGTCCCATGGAAAAACGGCAGACAATAATCCTGGAGAATACCATAATCAATGCTCTTTTAACGGTTATATTCAGATAATATTATAGTACTAATTACTCGGGAATTATTGCAGTAGAATGGGGACAGAAGGATGGAAAAATGACTAAGTATGGATTCGTCGAACTGATTGCAGAAATCATCGAGCTGAGTCCACAGTTCGTCGAGCTGAGTTGCTGAGTTCGTCGACCAGATGACTTCTGTTCGTAGAGCTGAGTTCCAAGATCATCGAGCTAAAGCAGAAAACTGCATTATCCATACTTGCTTATTTTGTGTCTCAAGTTCGTCGAGCTGATATTGTAACTTCGTCGACTGGAGATGATTTTGGACTTGGAATAATTTCAGATGCTTCTGAATGAAGGTGTTGAAGTGAAGTATCCAGAATTCATCGACCTAAGAATTGGTTTCATCGACCTGAGTTCCACTTAACTGCTGCTGGATAACTCTAGCTATTGTGGTCACAGTTTGTCGAGCTAAGAATCAAGTTCATCAACCAAAGTCTGACTCTGGACTTAGAATAAAGAGATGTTTTCTGATCTTGAAGTGTTGAAGTATAGTGTTCAAAGTTCGTCGACCTGAGTACCAAGTTCGTCGAGCTCAGCTCAGAGAATTTACTCTGAGATCGTCGAGCTGAGCACGACTATCATTGACTTGAGTTCGACGAACGTCGAACTCATTTTACTTGGTCTTTAGAAAAACTCTAAGTCTTGAGTATATGACAGTCTTGTTGATAGTTGGTCCATACAGTGTTGCTTCTAAGGACTTGGCCTAGACTCTAGGACACAACCATGACCCTGGCTATTCATTGTGGGTCATTTTATCCTAACTTAGTGAACCAAGCCCAAATCTTGCTAGGGATCCAACATATTGCTTGAATTTTTCTTACTTATAAAATAGTTCCCATATATGCCTAGTTGCAAATGAGAAAATCTCATATTGTGTCCAGTGGCACAAGAGACTGGCTCATATAAATTATAAGACCATTGGTCAGCTCTTCAGTGATGAGCTTGTTAGGAATGGTACCAAAATAAAATGCTCCAAGGAGGGTATATGTGTTGCGTGCCAAAAGGGTAAGCAGACTAATACCTCTTTCAAGAGCATTGGGACAAAGGACTCTGTGAGATTCTTGTATCTCCTGCATATGGACTTGTTTGGTCCTATGCTTGTTTATAGTCTAGGTATGAAGGTCTAAACCCTTGTGGTGGTTGATGACTATTCCAGATTTACTTGGGTGTTCGTCCTTCGAAGAAAGGATGAAACCGTTGAAGTCTTCACAAATTTTGTCAGGAAAATTCAGAATGTGCTTGCATGCTCTGTGGTCAGAATGAGAAGTGACCATAGAACTGAGTTTCAGTCTGCTGCTATGACTACATTCTATGAAGAGCAAGTGATTCATCGAGAGTTCTCCTCTCCAAGAACACCGCAGCAAAATGAGTTAGTTGAGAGGAAAAATAGGACTCTCATAGAAGCTGGGAGAACACTATTGAGTGACACTTCTCTACTGAATATTTCTGGGCTGAGGCAGTTAACATTACATGTCATGTGCTCAATAGGGCTTCTATCACCAAAGACCACAAGAAGAATCTCTATGAGATCTTGAAGGGCAGAAAACAAAACATTTCCTACTTCAAAATCTTTGGTTGCAAGTATTTCATCCTAGACAATGGTAAGATAAAGATGACTAAGTTTGCTGCCAAATCCCATGAGGGGATTTTTGTTGGGTATATCAACAATAGTATGGTATATAGAGTTTGTAACATGACAAATATAGTTGTATAAGAGTTTGTCCATGAATTGTTTGATGAGTCATGCATGATTGATAGTGAGCTGTCAAGCTCTTTGCCTAGCTCTGCAGGAACAGAAGTCATGATGGAAAAGATCTCCATCAAAGATAAAGACCCAGCTTTGCAAGATGATTGTGGTAAGGCATGTTGTCCAGAGGAAGCACAGGGCAGTCAAGCTGGAAATGAAGACCAAATTGCTGCAGAAAATGATAATCAGCAGGAAGCCGTCAGACTGCCCCCAGTAGTCAAATATCTTAGAGATCATCCTCTATAGCAGATAATTGGTGAGGCTATCCAAGGTGTACAGACCAAAAGCAGTAGTCTCAACACAGTACTCTATTCCAAATTCCTGTCACAAGAAGAGCACAAGAAATTTGAAGATGCAAATCAAGATCCATTCTGGATTGATGCAATGCAGGAAGAACTGAACCAGTTCAAAAGGTGCAAGGTCTGAAAGCCGGTTCACACACCAAATGGACTCAATGTCATTGGAGTCAAGTGGATTTTCAGGAATAAACTTGATGAAAATGGCATTGTAATCAAGAATAAAGCCAGACTGGTGGCCAAAGGGTATAAATAGGAAGAAGGGATTGATTATGATCAAACCTTTGCCCCACTTGCATGGTTGGAAGCAATTAGACTGTTCCTTGCATTTGTAGTCTTCCAGGGATTCAAGATATTCCAAATGGATGTCAAGTCAGCTTTCCTAAATGGAGACTTGAAGGAAGAAGTTTATGTGGAGTAGCCTCCAGGTTTTATTGACTTTAACTCTCTTAGTGATGTATATAAACTTAGGATAGCTATTTATGGGCTTAAGCAAGCCCCAAGAGCATGGTATAAGACATTGTATAGCTTCCTCATTGAGACCAAATTCTCAAGGGGGAAGATAGTCAAGACCCTATTCCTAAGGGAATCTAAGGGCAAGATCATCCTAGTCCAGATTTATGTTGATGACATAATATTTGGCTCTACTGATGATAACCTCTGCAGGAAATTTGTAAAACTTATGCTGGGGAAGTTTGAGATGAGTGGTATGTGTGAATTAAAGTTTGTCTTAGGACTCCAAGTAAAACAGACTGATGATAATAGAATATCCATACCCCAATCAAACTTCACCAGGGAGATAATCAAGAAATATGGAATGGAGAATGCTTCCACAATAAGAACTACCATCAGTTCAAGTATGCATATAGGCAAAGATGATCAAGGGAAGCCTATTGATCAAACTCTGTATAGAAGTATTGTTGGCTCCCTTCTCTACCTCACATCAAGTTGGCCTAACATTATGTATGCGATATGTGTCTGTGCTAGGTATCAGGCTTGCCCTAAAGAGTCTCAATGTATTGCTGTGAAAAGAATATTGAGATATCTTAAGGGCACCCCAGATCTTGGCCTATGGTACCACAGGAATGGGAAATTTGAACTAACCGGTTATTCAGATGTAGATTTTTCATGCTGCAAGGAGGACAGGAAGAGCACTTCAGGCTCCTATCAATTTCTAGGTGGAAGGCTTGTCTCTTGGAGTAACAAGAAATAGACAAGTGTAGCAATCTCAACAGCAAAGTCAGAGTATATATCAGTGTTAATGCACAAAACGCACAGGGAGTCGGGCACCACCAGCTAACGGTTCGAGCATCGGGGGAAGGAAGGGAAAGGAGGAGACTGTCGACTAGTCGGTTACTAGCGGTCGTAGCTAAAGGATAGAAAAAGAGGCCGCTGGTAGCGGCAATAGCAGAGTTCACCCGCCGTGGTTTAAATTCCACTCCTGCGACGGGCTTTTCATTATTTGAGGAGAGAAACAGTTACATGAAGGAGAAAAAGAGGAAGCCGGCCGGACTGCAAGCCGCAAAATACTAGACTTGAGACTGCAGCTCTTAACAGGCGAGCTCCTGGATACTAGTCAGCGTGTCTTGGGGAGTGCACCCTCCTCCTATTTATAGGCTCGGGGGCCTGCCCAAGCGGGCAGGGCTAAAGTTACCGGCTGCCCGGGGTACAGGAGAACCGGGCAGAGGTGAGGGGAAGCAAATGAGCAGAAAACTAGAAAGGAGGGAATCCGCGTGGCCTGGCGGATTCCTCCGTGCGATTTGATGGCCTGGGTCCTGGGCCTTGTCGCTGAGCAGGGCCGGCGCTGGCGGCGGCCTGAAATGGAGACCGCCCGGCTTCGGTGATGACCAGACAAGTTGATCTGAGATGCGGCTAGCCGACCAGGCCGCCCTCTAGTGACCGTTCGATTTGGGAGACTTGGAGGCTAGAAAGTTCAAGCCGCCCGGTCTGGAAAGCTGCGCGAACAGGTCGCGGATTCCGAGTTTAACATAATCCCTGCACATTTTTAAGTTTCCAAAAAACTTCGAAAATGTAGAACTAAGCCGGAGACCGCGACTGCCTTATCGGCGTCTATAAAATCCCCTGGCCCTTGATATTCTTCAAGATCTCTGCCAAGCCACGGGTCACTACTTGCCACTTGCGATCAGAATCCTTCAAGCCGACGCGGACGCACACAAGATGGATGTCATGTCATTGATGTTAGCCCGCGACAAGAAATCAAATGAAAAGAAGAAAATCCGGAGCCAGAAACCTAATGACTATGACCGTCAGCCTGCAAAGAAGATTGGGAAGCCGGTTACTCCAGCGGCTTCTGGATCTGAAAAGAGGCCGACGCAGACCGTCGGCGAATCATCACATGCTGCAACCAACCCTGAAGCGGTTTCGAAGATTGCTCCACCACAAACTGGAACTGCCAAATCCTTCGATATAACTTTCTCTCCATCGGGCGAACCACACTTAAAAAATAGGTGAGACGGAGGAGAAAAGTGTTGAATCTTGTAAGCCGTGTGAACTGCAGGCCAAGGTCAACCTAGTCGTTGTGGACGACAACGAGCCAGAGAAGGCGCTGGAGACCGGACAGATTTTGATTGAATAAAGCAAACAGACAGAAATGGTGTTCGGCTCCTTGAAACGGCAGAAGCAACGGAGTGTGATCCTTGAGGATAGGATGAAGAGGAAGATGAGGAAGATGCAGGCCGGAAACCGGAATATTTCCATGAAGACCGGCGCAGACAGTCTTCAACATAGGCCGCATGAGAAGGAGGTACCCGAGAGTTCGTCCACACCGGATTTCAAGCCGAACGAGCCGGAGGATATATCTGCGGCTAGCGAGACGCTTAGCGACCTCCTCAAGAGCATGGAGACCCTCCAGCAGCAAGATGCACTACTGTCGACTCTAGCGGCTTCTGAGGAGTTTGACTGCCCCGAAGTCGAGGTCGTTGGGGAGAAACTTGGCAATCCGGCTTCCACGGCTTCTGAAGGAGCCGAGAAACTGAAGCTTCGAGAGAAGATGGAGGAGATGAAGAAGCTAATCGCCGAGAAGCCGGTGGCGACCACACTTCCATTGCTGCAAGGTAAACACCAGGAAGTTAAGCGAATTGTTAACTTCTACAAGTCGCAGTCAAGGAAGAAGGGGGCGAATATAATATTAAATCCGCCGGCCAGCTTTTTCCTGACCACGGCTCAACTGAAAGGCCGAGCTAAAGAAGCCGAGCGGCAATGTAAAGAAAAGCTAAAGAGGATAGATCCCGAACGATTCAGGCGGCCAGTGTTTAGAAACCAAACCGCGGCCTCTGAAGGAGATAAAAATCAAAGCGGCGGAATTATCCTACTGATTTCCTTGCAAGAAGGTCGCAATTATCCGGGTGAACCTGACTGTGGTTTATCTTCTGCAGGTGAACCAGAGACCGTGATGAAACTGGGCGACTTGACATCGCTTCTGTCCATGCTGCCGCCGCGTCCGCTAAGTGTTCGCGAGAAAGAGATGGCCGACTTCCAGAAGGAGGTCGACACATTGCAGGAGGCTTTGGACGCGCGCACCAAAGCCCTGCGAGTTAAGAACGAAGAAACGCTGGTTGCCCAGGAGGCCGCCGAGAAAAGGATCCAAGAGTTGCAAACCATCCTGGAGCAAGAGACCACAAGGCTGCAAACCGCGCTTGAGCAGGAGACAATAAAGTTGAAGTCTGAGCTGCATACCGCGATGGAGGCTGCTGAGACGAAGATTGCAGAGATGCAGGTCGCCTTGGAGTAGGAGAGGGTAGAGAAGTATTTTCTGATGGCCAGACGGCTATAAGGAGACAGAGAAGAGATTCCACATCTTGAGGATGGCGAAGACCAAGATCTGCCAGTAGAGACCGGCGAGAACAGCGGCCTGCACTGCCAACTTCTGGAAAGTTGTCGGTTACTGGCCGCCCGGCCTCTGTTGAGACTTCGAATCCACCGGAGGTCACGGCGCCCGGGCAGGCCGCAGTTTCAAGCAGTCTGGGGGTTCAGGCGATTCCAATGATCGCGTTTGCGAGAGTAGAACACGACACTGCGCGGGTTCATCGGTCTCTGCACTCGCTTCACAATCTGCTTAGCTAGGTGTACGTTGCGATTGTACAAACCGGTGAATAGGTCGTGCGAATAGGACTGGACAGACAGAACGGCGACAAGCAAGGCTGAGCGACTTGAGCGATCTAAGCCGCGTGAATGAATTGAACATTATGTTGTAATATATTTTCTCTGCTAGATGCTGGACAATTTGGTTGTTGTAAACTGTTGTATTTTTATTCTACTGCGAACTGTTTGCGGCGTATGCGGTTTGTATTTATGATCACCATGCCTGTGTTTGTTATGGAAATCTAAGTATAGGAAAGTAGCCGTGCGGTCTGGCGAACAGACTGTCGGCTTGACAGTTTGATATCCACATGATTGCCATGAAATTATTCCAAGTGCTGGGATGTAGCCGGGCGGACTGACGAACGAAACTGCAGCTTAGTCGTTGCACTGATCTGTATTTTCTGCAGGTTTAGGCCGTGCGGCGTGATGGATAGCCGCGATTTGACGTTAAGTACTGTACTTTCATAGGATTTCTATAAATAGAGCCGACCCCGGAGATTTCATCACAAGACAGAAAGGATGCGGGCTAAGTCCAAGTCATTGCGGTCTGATAAGGCCTCTGCGGTCAGGACTGATGCGGCCTCCGCATTCCACTCTGCAGACCATAAAGAATGCCGGCTTACAAAAGCCGAGCTAGATGATTTTGTGGAGAAACATATGCAGGGAAGCCCGCTGGTCTCGCGGCTTCCGCTGTAGGACGAGCGGATTAATACATCCAACGCAAATCAGATTGCCATCCCCATCGACCACTTTGACCGCGGTTTCCGCTTTCCGGTCTTGATGGAGGTCGTGGCGGTCTTCGACCATTATGGAGTTGTTCCAGGACAACTGCCACCAAACTCGATAGCCGCCATGTACAGCTTCATCTCCTACTTAAGGTCGGAAAGAGTCTGATTTTCTATGAGGCTGTTCTGGGAATGCTTCTCGGTGAGGTCTATGCCGGACTCTGGGACAAGGATCTTCCGGGGGCACCTGTACTTCGGCTGTAGGGGGCTGAAGATTGTCAACCTGGCGAGCAAGATCGCCAACTGGTCAGAGCGGTTTCTCATCTTCGAGGGAAACCTGGGGTTGCTGCCAGTCAACCCGCAAATCCGCGAAGAGGCCGCCTTCGGCAGCGGTGGCTTGGACGGCGTGGAGAAGGAAATATACACCTTCTTCAAGGCGGAGCGGCTTGATGTAAACCATTACATCCCGCTACTGCCGTCCTTAGAAGGAATTGAAGCAGAAGATAGTAAGCTCCAAACCGGCCAAACTGAACTCTTAGCCGTGCGGTCTGGAAACTAATTTTGACTTTATCTTTGCAGCTATTGTGGCGGTCCCGCAGAACAAGCCGCTGACTCCTAGCGGCCTGACTCTCACCCAAAGAGAGAAGCGAGCCAGACGGGCCAAGCCGTCGCGGGCTGTGGAGGAGGAGGAGTCGGCCTCCTCCGGCGAGTTTATGCTGCAGGGAACGGGCAGCGGCTTGAAGGATGTCCATGGTAACCCGGCTGTGATGTGGGGTCCGGATGGCGGGTCCGTGACGGTCTCCACCGCACTCCCTTACTGGGGGAGGGAAGAAGTAACCCGCCACGTGAACGTGTTTGGCACTGCACTGTATAACAAGCGCAACCTGAAGGCGCTGCGTCGAGTTCCAGTAGACGACCTGCCTCGGCTAGCCGCTCAAGTCGGGGCAAGGAGCTTCATGACAGGCCACTTCACGGGCCTTGCCTACAAGCAGTTAATGAAAGAGAAGAGCAGCCTGGAGAGGCTGTTAGAGGAATAAGAGGAAGAAAACAAGCGACTGAAAGAAAGGGAGGCGGTAAGTCATCAACCGATACTCGTGCGGTTAGAATTTTGAAACCGGGCGGTCTTACCTTTACTTCTTTTGCAGGTAATGTATGATTCGGCCAACCGCACCTTCCAGGACCACGTCTTCCCGCAGGTCATCCAGGGGATTGATGGAGCGCTTAACCGCCTCCGAGACCTTGGCGGCTTGGCGGCCGGTTTCACCGACTTCATTTGTGCCGACATTTACCCCACCATGAAAAAGAAGGTGGCCGCCGTCTACAGGGCGATCAAGGGCAAAGGGAAGGTCGGCGAGGAAGACGATGAAGGGGAGGAAGACGATGAGGAAGAGGGAGGCCAGGGAAGTCGGAGCGGAGGCGCATCGTCTGAGTCCGGTAGTCAAGAATCCGAGACCGCACGGACAGATTCGACGACTTCTAGAGGTTCAGGCGGCTCGGAGGCTAGCAGCAGCGGGTACTCTGAATCCTCCGTCGACATCGATGATGACGGTGATTCACGTTCTCCTGCGGCTAAAAAATTCAAGCCGGCTGATTAGGACATTTTAATTTGTTTCTTGTATTTTGATCTTTTTGGGAAATCGGTGGTATATTTTGTAAACCGCGCGATTAACTTTTTGTAACATTCAATGAAATAGAAATAGAAAAGGAAAACTTCACCTTTGACGTGTAGCTTATTTCACTTCTCATTTTTCTTACTTGTTCAAGTCCGCGCGCTCTCAGTATAACTTCCGATTTAATAGACAGTTAATATATAAACCGGTCTGACGCCATACTACAACTTCAATGAAGTTACCCGCACTAGAGATAGATAACCTTGCAGCTTATTTCGGAATGCACATCCACAATAAGCCGCGCGGCTAACAGTTTAAACCGCAATTTGCCTTAATGAAGTAATCAAGGCTATCCGCTGGGAAGAGGGAAATGATCGCGACTTACTTGTACATAAATTACGACCAATAAGCCGCGCAGCCACGCTTCTTAGTCGCCAAAAAACCATGACATTGAAGCATAAGATTGCGGCCAGGGCGAACTCTGATACAAATTGCCCTTTTAATGAAAGAGACTAGAATAGAGAAATATTCTGCGGCTTCTGATAATACAGGCCGACAATAGGCACATGGAAGCCAAATAATTTTGTGATGACAGGTCGCTGATCGACTAGTATAATTAATACCATATAAGTCAGCAGACTAAGGTCAAGAATTAACTGCCAGAAACAGGTCGGCCGACCTCCTGTCCATATGAATAACAAACCGGCAATTGGCACATGGAAGCCAAATAATATAAGATGGAATCAGTAACCGGGCGGCCTGTGTATTGAATGATATAAATTGGCACAGGCTGCTTAATAAAGCCGCGAGATAGTGGATAGGCTCGTGTTGTCTTGCAAGAATAGATGGAGCTATGAGCTTATGTGTCGATGTGGGCAGGTGCGTGTGGCAGTACTTTCCACACAAAGAAAACATAAGCGGGATTGAAATTCTTAATATCCACGACCGATGTCAAGCGGGACAAGTACGCAATGTCTGCGACAAAGGTCAAGCGGGACAAGTACGTAATATCTGCGACTGATGTCAAGCGGAATATCCATTACACATCTGCGAATGATGTCAAGCGGGATGTGGAGGGCTTAAGAATTCAAAAGGGCCTTCTGCCCCTATATGTATGCATGTTAGCATTCTAAGTAAAGATAAGAAATAAGCTTTGAATGAAAGGTAATGCTTGTTTGATGTTAAGGATGTGGCAAAACGATATATGTTCGAAGCTTGATTATGCCCCATTAATACCAAATGACAAGGAGAGTTTGTATATTATTCTGATCATAAGCACTTTTATCATATAGAGAAAAAAAATCCCTTCTTGAACTACTGAGTAAGTCATGGAAGAATGCCTTAGAAAATTACTGAATAACATAGTCTTGCAACTTTACAGCTCTTGCAAGTTGATTAGCTAACTCCCGGAGGGCTATGCAACCTTCTGCTAGATGACCAACATCTTTATGATATTTGCAAAAAAGTTCCTCATGCCGATATTTGATTTTAGATTTCAAACGCCGAGGCTTTTTGAACTCAGGCATTCCTTGAAGGATTATCAGAAGATCTTCCATAGGAATTTTGAATTTAACATATTTATCTGCACCTTTTTTATGCTTTGGAGTTTTCAGACGCGAAGATGTGACTGGATGTACTTTAACAAACTCGGATAATCCGTTCTGCTGAAGAGACAATGTAGTTCTATCCTGAGGAAGAGGAGGAGATTTATAATATTTAACTTGTGAAATATTTTGAGAAGAAATGAATTGCTGATCACCAGAAGTCCCTTGAGATTGTTTAGCCATCTGATTCAGAAATAAGATATAACCTTTATTTGCTTCTTCGCCTATTATTAACTTATTCAAGATATCAATAAGATATCCATAAGTTTTGGGGTACTTTGTGTTGAGCTTAAATTTCAAAGGGCCTTCTCGAAGTCCGTTTATGAAAGCATGTAAGTAATAATCTTAATGGACGCTACAAACATCGAGAACTTCCTTTTGGAAACGGTCAACAAAATCTGGATTAGACTCGTCAATTCCTTGCTTGATTCGGAAGAGAGCTCCAACGTCTCTTTTTCACTTCCTGTAAATAGTGAACCTTGAAATAAATTGACTTCGAAGATCTTTAAAACTGGTTACCGATCGAGGCGGAACACTATAAAACCATTCCCTTGCAATATCGCCAAAAGATATAATAAAGAGTTTGCATTTTACTCCATTCGACACGTTTCTTAGTGAAATAGCCGATTCAAAGGCTTGTAGATGAGAAAACCGATCACCACATCTGGAATACTCCGGGAGACGCGGTACTCTGAAATCATCGGAGACAGTATCCCACCGAATACGATCAATGAATGGAGAAGGGGCCTCTTCTTCTTCCTTATAAGGAGGTTCAATTGCAACAGATTTTGGCGCATGCTCAACACAATTCGTAGAAAATTTATTTTTATTGCCAAGGGACTCATCCTGCACTTCTGAGAGATCCGTAGTAATTGTCATGAAACTAGATTCCTTCTGTCCCTTTGCAGGATTCATCTTGAAAGGAAGAAGATAACCAAACTTTTCTCAGAGAGCGCCGACTAGTCGCGGCATGGACTGGCGGCTAGACGGCGCAACAAGCCGATAAGAAGACCGGCGGAAAGCGAGCGGGTAGAACGACATGTTCTACAGTGCTGGAGGTGGGATGAAAGCCTTATCCGGCGAAGTCGCGGCTTGCTCGACAGGCCGCCGAGCTCTAGAAGCTAGAGCGGTATGAACAACGAGACCGCTGATTTCATCGACTAATCGAGATCTGAAGGTCGCGTGTTATCTGTTGATGCACGAAAACGCACCGGGAGTCGGGTGACACCAGCTAACGGTTCGAGCATTGGGGGAAGGAAGGGAAAGGAGGAGACTGTCGACTAGTCGGTTACTAGCGGTCGTAGCTAAAGGACAGAAAAAGAGGTCGCTGGCAGCGGCAATAGCAGAGTTGCCCGCCGTGGTTTAAATGCCACTACTGCGATGGGCTTTTCTTTATTTGAGGAGAGAAACAGTAACATGAAGGAGAAAAAGAGGAAGCTGGTAGGACTGCAAGCCGCAAAATACTAGACTTGAGACCGTAGCTCTTAACAGGCGAGCTCTTGGATATTAGTCAGCGTGTCTTGGGGAGTGTACCCTCCCACTATTTATAGGCTCGGGGCCTGCCCAAGCAGGCAGGGCTAAAGTTACCGGCTGCCCGAGAATAACCGGGCAGAGGTGAGGGGAAGCAAATGAGCAGAAAACGAGAAAGGAGGGAATCTGCGTGGCCTGGCGGATTCCTCCTGGCGAATTGATGGTCTGGGTCCTGGGCCTTGTCGCTGAGCAGGGCCGGCGCTGGCGGCGGCCTGAAATGGAGACCGCCCAACTTCGGTGATGACCAGACGAGTTGATCTGAGATGCGGCTAGCTGACCAGGCCGCCCTCTAGTGACCGTCCGATTCGGGAAACTTGGCGGCTAGAAAGTTCAGGCCGCCCGGTCTGGAAAGCTGTGCAAACAGGTCGCAGATTCCGGTCTTAACAATCAGCTGGAAGTTGCTTTGCTCAGTTGCAGTGGATTCAGTATCAACTTCAAGACTCCAATGTTCAGATAAGTATAACTCCACTCTTTTGTGATTCTACCAGTGCAATTTCTATAGCTAGGAATCATGTATCACATAGCAGGACTAAGCATATAGAAATTAGGTATCATTTCATTAGATAACATATGGAAAGGGAATACATCTCCCTTGAATTTGTCTCCACAGACAAGCAAGTGACTGATATCTTCACTAAGCCACTAGATAAAGCTAAGTTCAACACCTTCAAATTTGAATTGAGCATGTTGAATCTTGTATAGATTCAATGCTCTCTTCTACCATATGTTGCATTGTTAATTTTGCAAGTAGAACAAGATCTTCCTCTAGATACTGAAGATGGTGTGGAACTATTGAGGGGAAGCTAGCCCAACAGCTGAGATAGATAGGGGGTGTACAACCTATCAGTATGCTCTCTAGTGTAGAAGTCAAAAAGGGGGAGGAAAGATGTTAAGGGCGGAGAAGCACAACCAAGTAGAACTCTAAGGATGGCAGCATGCTAGGGGAAGTAAGTAATTCTCCACAGGCTAGAGAAATCGTAACATTTCTACTTTTACTGTTAAATTCTATTATGGTAAAATGTTGTGTTGTCAATGACCTGTATTGTTTTGACTTCTTCAAATAGGGGGAGATTGTTGGGTCTATTGATCCCAATATCCCAGATTTGTAAGAAGTCAAACGGGTCAATGACATACACACATAATGTATTTGATGTGTGCCTTAGTTCATGCATGAAGGTTCTCCATGATTGGACAAGTAAAGAAATCAGTAAACTCAAATGTCATCGAACTCAGCTCACAGTTTGTCGAAATCAGCCTGCTGATCGTTGAGCTCAACTCAGCATAAACTCAAGAAATTAGGATACAAAATTTGTCGAACTCAGATCGAAGTTCGTCGAGCTTAAGTTAGAGTTCATCGAGCTCAGCCCAACGCATGTCAAGCTGATGCAAGAGAAAAATCGACTAAGGCAAAAAGCGCTGAGAGCGCTGAGAAGATCAAAACTCATTGAGATCAGTTTGCGATTCGTCGAGCTCAGCCCAAAGCTTATCAAATTAAAGCCAGAAAATTAATTAAAGGAATAAGCGCTGAGACTGCTGAGAAGAAGGTGTTGAGACCGCTGAGATAGCTGAGACAGCTGGGAAGATACCGTTGGGACAGCTGAAGACATCTAAGAAGATGACATTGAGTTATCTGAGACAGATGAGAAGATGCGTTGATTCAGCAGAGACAGTTGAGAACATGGCGTTGAAATAGCTGAGATAACAGAGAAAAAGGTTAGCTGGAAACTTACTAAGCCCAGAAGCGTTGAGTGAACCAAGTTAACTCAACGCTTCTAAATAAGGCAGGAAGCGCTGAGACAGTCAAGAAGTAAACAACTGAGAAAAGTATTAAGCTGGATTTTTTTCTCAGTCTAGATGCATTGAGAGAAGCAACATCACTCAACACTTCCAATGAAGAGGAAAGCGCTGAAACAAAGAATTGTCTCAGCTGATAAATGAAAAACCGCTGAGACCGCTGAGATAGTTAAAATACAAAAATTGCTGAGAAAGTAGATAAGAGAAAAGAGCTGAGACAAAGGCTTGTCTCAGCTAATAATGGAAAATCGCTGAGGCCGCTGAGACAAAGTCAGGAAATTTTCTAAGTCCAAAAGCGCTGAGAGCTAAGGCTGATGGCATTGAGTGTCTCAACATCACTCAACGCTTGATGAGATTAAAGAAATTTTCTAAGTCCAGATGTTGATGACCACTACTGACATCATCAAAGTCAAATCTACAGAAAACCATTGCGGGAAAGCTGCAACAATGCCGAAAGATATTTTGTCCCTTTCTAATGGAGTTTGCGGTCACCAATCCTTATTGGGCCGAGATACTCTGTTTCCGTTGATTCAAATCAACGCATAAAAAAGGGGAAATAGTAAAGGGTTAGGGATAATGAATCAATGCAACGAATCCAAGAAAAAGAAAGAGAAACTGAAAGAGGCAGCTGAACATTTATGCCGACCATGTTTGAAAGCTGAAAGTTTAGCCAAGTTAGCCAAAGCGCAAGAAGAAGATAGTTGGAGCACTTCCTGCTCAACAAGTTGGTTGTCTCAAGAACAAAGCAAGTTAGTTGATCCACTCAACAGCAAATAGCTTCTCACCTGTGCAGCAAGAGAGAAGATAGTTGTAGAAGAACACTCATCCCTCTACAGCAAGTTAACTGGACAGATATCTGCTCAGTCCAGCAGAGAAAACTTAGAGATTTAATCTCTAAGTATTTTTTGTTTTCTTGTTCATCATAAAACTTGTAATCATTTTACTGTACGATTCTGGTTTCCTGGATCTGAGTTGCTGGAAGGCTAAATAGACTGAGGCTGGAGATTTTATCTCTCTGTGGTAGGTTCCAAGTGGATCTGAGTTGCTGGAAGGCTTAATAGCCTGAGGCTGGAGAGTTTATCTCTCTGTGGTAGGATCCAAGTGGATCTGAGTTGCTGGAAGGCTTAATAGCCTGAGGATGGAGAGTTTATCTCTCTATGGTATGATTCAAGTGGATCTGTGTTGCTAGAAGGCTTAATAGCCTGAGGCTGGAGAGTTTATCTCTCTGTGGTATGATCCAAGTGGATATGAGTTATTGGATGGCTTAATAGCATGAGGCTGGAGATTTTATCTCTCTGTGGTAGGATCTATGTTTGGATCTGAGGTAGGGATGTCCTCCTATCCTGAGTGTAGGGCATTGTGCCTGAGGTAGGTGGCTGTAAAACCACTGAGCTGTAGGTGGAAAATTTGTCATTGAGTTGTAGGCCTTGGAGGAGGCTGAGCTCTAGGTACCTGGAGAGGTACTGAGTGTAGGTGTGCTGCAACACACTGAGAGTAAGGCTTTGGGCCTGAGGTGTAAGCTCTAAAGAGCATAATGCTGGAGTCTGTGCCTTATCCAACAAGTAAGTTGGAAAGGTGGGAGGGAAAGTGGATATACCCAATTGGGGAACTACTATAAATACTTATATACTTCCTGTGTTTGTTTGTTTTACTTTGAAAACAACAAAAGTAGCTATAAATTTCAAAGTGCTATTCACCACCCCACCCTCTAGGTGATTAGCTAACCTTCAATTAAATAACTTTCAATAGTGCCAGCATAATTTCAATTTTAAAATTATCGCCGCCAATTCTAAGTCATGGACGGGATAATTTGTCTCATGAGGCTTCTGCTGTTTGGACCCATAAGCTATCACGTTATTGTATGTATTAGCAAGCAACCCATCCTGCAACCTAACGTGTCACTGAAAATCTTTAATCGTTCTATACTCTTAGGAAGACATAGGATCAAAGCAGACATTAACCTTTCCTTTAAGGTCTCGAATGGTAGGGCGCATTCTTGCATCGATACAAACTTCTCATCATTGCGGGTAAGAGAAGTGAGGGGCAATGATATCCGCAATAAGTTCTATACAAACCTTTAGTAATACCTGGCAAGTCCAAGGAAACTCCTGACCTCCGCCACCGTTCTCAGAACAAAAAAATTTCTAATTGCTTCAACTTTTGATAGATCCACGAACATCCCATCACTAGAAATCACGTAGCATAATAATGCCACTTTCTTTAACCAGAACTCGCACTTCATGAACTTGACATATAGTTGGTTCTCACTTAGAATCTGTAAGACCACTCTCAAGCGAGTCCCATGCTCCACCTCTGACTTGTAATACACTAGGATGCCATCATTGAACACTGTCATGAACAAATCCAAGTAATGCTGAAAAACTTTGTTCATCAAATCCATGAACACTGATGGCGTGTTCGTCAAACCGAACGACATCACTGAGAACTCAAAGTGACCATATCTCATCCCAAATATTGTCTTATGAATGTCCTCCTCTTGAATACGCAGCTAGTAATACCCTGACTTCAAGTCCAACTTGGATTACACCACTGACCCTACCAACTGCTCAATCAAGTCATCTATCCAAAGAATTAGAGGCTTATTCTTGATGGTGAGATTATTCAGTTCACAGTAATCTATACACAAATGCATACTACCTATATTTCTTCTTCACAAATAGCACATGCACGCTCTATGACGAAGAGCTAGGACTAATGTACCCTTGCTCCAACAACTCCTGTAGTTGAACTTTGAGCTCGGTCAACTCCTTCCAAGCCATCTAAAATGGAGGAAGCGACATTGGCCTTGGCCCTGGTACCAATTCTAACGTGAAGCTGATCTCACGCTTAGGAGGTGCTCCTTGAAGCTCCTCGGGGTACACATCCTCGAACTCTGCCATCACTCACACATCTCTTATTGTCAAATTTGTGGAGTGAACCTCCAACAAAGCTACAAACCTACCTATGCCTAGTTAACTGCGTGCACCATCTACATGGAAGAAAGTAGTGAGCAGGAGATTCTACTAAGGCCTTCAACCTTGGCTTTGACTTTTCCCACATTCCTGAGGGTCACCAGCTTTAACAGGAAGTCAATTCTTGCCTGGTACTCTATAAGACAGCCCATCACTAGAATAACATCAAACTCTACTAGTGGTAGAACTGCATCTACCAACTCGAAGTAAACTTTGTAAATTCTCAAACTAACATGCCCTTATATCCCGGTGGTTATGAAAGACCCATTAGGCATGAACACCCTAAGCTCCACATCTGCCATATAGGGCTCAACACTGATTATTTGGATAAATCTTTGCTCAAGAAAGGAATGTAATGCTCCCGTATCAAAAAGAACTCGGGCGGGTAACGAGAAACTAGCATGAAACCTTGCATACATGAAAAAAATATGAAAAGTCAGAAATAGTTTTAAATTATCGAACGAACTTAAATTTTTTGTACATGTCACCACATCAGGCTGATGAATCGCTTCTTGCTGCCCAAGGTTGTAAGATCTAGGTTACACTGAAGGGAAACATGAAGTACTTGACTCCACCGCTTTCCCCTTCTCTATAACAAGGGTTGGAATGCGCCGACTGCTCTTGCTTTTGCTCTGGCTCAACACTACCCTCAGTACAATCCCAAATTTTGTCACCCGGCTTGCCACACTTGAAGCACGCTGGTGGTCCCCTAAAATGGACTTCTCCAGAAGTTGCATTGCTCTTTTCTCCGGACTTGAAAGGATCTGGTTTCTTCTTTCACCTACTTCTTTCCTACTTCTTCTACAACTGAGAAGGCTTGCCTTCTCCCTTCTTTGGACAAGACCCTTATAATGTTGGGTGCACTCCAGGTTGTTCTCCAGTGTCCTAGTGGCTTCAACCAACTCATTGAAACCTGCATTCTTCAGAGCTATGATGGGTTGATTCAGGTTATCTCTCAACCCATGATATAAAAGGTTATCCAACTCCTCATCATCCGCCATAGTTGTCCCCACATAATGAACCAACCAAGTAAACTCCTACGGGTACTCATCTGCAGTCCTGGCTCATTGCACCAAGTGCAAAAACTATCTCTGAAGGACTAACCTCGTCGAAGAGGGAATATACCACTTTAGGAATGCGCTCATAAACTCATCCATGGACGGGTGCATCCAGGAAACTAACGACCACACTGACTCACCCACCACAACTTTGTGTCATCTTCCAACAAAAAGGCAGGAAGCTGGGACTACTTGTCCTCTGGGCTCTCTACCACTTTCAAGAGCTCCTAAATCTTTGGCAACTAGTCATCGACATTAATTAGAGTGCCGACTCCCTTGAATGTCGGAGGATGGAAAATCAAAAAGTACTTCATCTAACGATCTCCACACTCAATGATAGCTCTCTGAACTTAACCTGCATGGCCCCTCCCTATGGAGTGACAGGTATCGTACTTAGGGGAACAGGAGTTATAACTTGCACAACAAGTGTCACAACTTGTGGAACTGCTGTAGCTAAGATTGCTACCAATACTTTTGCTAGTATGCAACAATATCTTGGTGGGGACACACCCATATTTAAAAGGCTCGGGGTAGTAGCACAGCTCGCAACAGGCTCCTCTCACGGCCTCAATGTCCCCACATTGTCGCTTCCACCCTAACATAAGCAAGGTAACAAATTAATCAAGTTCTATTCAAAAACTTAAACACATGGACACTCATAGTCCCATAAATTACTCCTATGCGGACAACTTCTTTACATGATCCGCTTACACTAAATCGATCACTAATCATCTCCCTGGACACAAACCTGGCTTTGAAACCAAATTGTAACACCACCCATGCACAAATAATATAATATAGGTCCGATCAAGACCCCATAACATATAAACACCAAAGATTTGGTATTATAAAAGGATACAAGAACACTTCCCAACTCAAAACCCAGAATATAAACTATGGAAACATTAAACCAAGACTAGGAGTTGTCCACATAAACAAAGGAGTCAAAATGGCCTCATTCCCTTACAATTCCATCCTTTAAGTGTGCACTTCAATACATAAATCAAACTAAAAGAAACATAAGTTACTTTGGCGTGAAGGCCAGATCATAATAAAAGAAACATAACAAACAACCAAGCAGGAGGAGGTGCACTCTCCAGCTCTATTTGGGTTAAGGGAAACTAAAACTGATTAGTCCCACATCGGGGATGGAAGCGTTGGGGTGGGGGGGGGGGGGGTAACCCAACCCAATATAAATTGACTCCCCCTCCTCTTGATCAACTCACACCTCTACTTAGCCAAGGTCGAACCCAGTCACCACCCTACCGAAGCCCCACCTTGCCAAAGAAACTATAGATGAGCCATCCTCCTCTGCCACCTCCCATGAAACATTTGACAGGAAGCTTGCAGATGCCCCCTATATAGATGGAACCTCTTCCTCCCCAACTTCTAGATGCCTTGCATGCGGGCCACCATCATTGGATTGTCTTCGCAACTACACCGAGCCTGGATGAGCTTAGGGTTGTAAGCGGCACAATGGTGAAATCTCCTAGTGCCTCCTAGCCTACTGGGGGTAGTGTCTCACCAGAGAGGGTCTTGGGAAGCCCCTTTTGGAGTCATTAGTGAGGTGGCATGGCCGGAGAGTGGGGCTCCAACGGTGTTATGTTCGGTGTTGTGCTCTATATGCACGACTTCAGTGGTCGCCAATTGTGGCAGGACACTGGACAACAGCTGGAGGGATTATCATCCCCCGGTAAGTAGGTCAGTGTGGTGGAACTATTTGTTGACGACTGTAAAACAGCGGTAGAGACCTGAAACCCTCTATCACGTTGCAAGCATGTGGTTGCTGTCTGATCTCCTAATGGATATCGGATGGATGTGATCTTCTTAAATGTGCCAAAAAATGACTAGCTGCCCCACAACAGATCCACGTCTAATCTATTGTAGGGGTTCTATTTTGCACGGTCCGGCTCAATCACAATCGGGCCAAGGGCTTCTGGATTAGTGCTGGAAGGATTTATAATAACCATAGGGGTTTGATTTTTTTAGTCTTATCTATGGCTCAAATGAGAAAACTCTAAACCTCAAAGTTGATCATCTTGGCAAAGGCTACTCCCTAACGTTTTTTTTCAAAATTATCAGAACTGTCTAAATATTTTTAGAAACAAAAATAAATGGAATTTTCTTATTTTTAGATTAATGAGGAGATTTCAGTTAATCAAAAAATTATCAAAAAAAAACATGATGACAGATGTAACACATTCTCACACTCTCAAATTTTTTGGGATTTTTTGTCATGATTGTTTATTTTAAGAAAAGGATTTCTCTATTTCTCAATTTTCAGAGGGCTAAAAAGGTGATAAAATATAATAAAATTATGGAATGACTTTTTTGGTATCATGTAACCACAGAAAAATTTGATGACATGAGGATTAATTTATCTATTTTTGAAGAATTAGTTAGTGAAAATATTAATGTTCCTAAATTAAAATGAGAGCTCCACTTTATGAATTGAATATGAGAAAAATAGGGCAAACCCCTAGTAACTATATAAACCATTTGTTTAAATTTAGGAATTTTTGGATCATTAAAAGTATTTTTGAATTTTAAAATAAGATTTTATTTGTGGTGACCAATTTATTAGAGGTCAAATAAAAGCTCAATATGACTTGAAAATTATGATAAATAAGTTAGGGCAAATCCAACATCGGGTTCAAGTATTATATTTTTCCAACTCTTTTTAATATTTATTAAATAAAGAGGGTGAAAATTCAAAGATATTTTATTGGTTGTAATTTGTGAAATTGAATTGCCCCAATGCAAATAATTGAGGTTGGAAGATTTCATATTGAACCTCTTGCGGAGTTTTGAAGTTTCAATGATTAAATGAGTTTTTTATAATAAGGAGGCTTACGACTATAATAAGGCTATAACAGACCGACACAACCTAATAAGTCGCGCACTAAAAGGTGCAACTAATGTGACTATTAGATTAAAATAGACCGACGAATCCTAATACGGTCAAAATATGTAGAACTATTCGCTGAATTGTAAAGCCCACCTCCTTGGAACAGTGATGTCTCCTATAAACGGAGATGCCTCTTATATATAAAAAAATCCTCCTTAGAATGGAGATGCCTCCTTGGAACAAAGAAGACTCCTTGGAATTGAGATGCCTCCATGGAACGAAGAAGCCTCCTTATAATGGAGATGTCTCCTTGATTAAAGATTGAACTGTGAATATAAGAACCCTATTACTTGTATACAATTCTTTTTATTTCTTCACTTATTACTGCTCTTTATTCCTATATTTTATTTTTGCACTTTACTTGCAACATTTACCTTACCACACTTTAGTTTTTGTAGTTTACTAATCCTTTTATTTTTGCACATTCATTTTGGGTCACGCTGTAATAGTTGTTTAGCTTTTTTGGTCATTTGTTGTGGTTAACTTGGAAACAGAGCATTAATCCAAGAATAACCCTAAATAATGGGCTCATTTTATTGCCACACTTCTTGTCTCAAGTTGAGCGACAGAATCCAGCAACTTTCTAAGACGGTCATTGTTGGGTCCATTGCTCCCAATGTCCCTGATTTGTAAGAAATCAAACAAGTCAATGATATACACTTAGTTGTATTTGATGTATGGTTAAGTTTCATGTGCAGGGTGAAAGCTTGAAGAAATGACTAAGTACAAAAGTGTCGACACATTTCACAACTATGTCTACACTTTATAAGAGGAGTGTTGAGTACAGACTTGAATCAAGTACAAAAGTGTCGAGACACTTCACAACTATGTCGACACCTTTGTAGGAGAAGTGTCGAGATCAGAAATATACAAGACAGCAGTGTCAAGGCACAGCACTTCACTTGACAGTTCAGACAGCTTTGTCGAGACAATTCAGTTATCTCGACACCTTAAAGATCAAGTCAGTAGTGTCGAGACAAGTCAGATATCTCGACACCTTAAAGCTCAAAATAGTAGTGTCGAGACAATACAACTGTCTCGACACAATGAAGAACTGAAGTACCAACTTAAAGATGTCAACACCCAGCAGACTGTAGTGTTGAGACAATTCAATTGTCTCGACATAGTGAAGATTTATAGTTTCTATCAAAAAAATTATCTCAGTCCAAAAGCGTTGAGTGAAGCCAGTTCACTCAATGTCATACTGATTCTGTCAATGCCATACTGATTCTATCAATGTCATACTGATTCTGTCAATGCCATAGAAGATACACTGGAAAATTCGTCTAAGTACATAGGCGTTGAGTGAAGCCATTTCACTCAATGCCAGATGACAGAAAGCTTTGAGTCAAGCTCTAGTAGTTATGGTCAAGTACAAAAGCGTCGAGTGATGTCGATGCTCTCAACTTCATGCAGTGGAGCAGTTGCGGCCAAGTACAAATGTGTCGAGTGATCTCAACGCTCTCAATATCATGTATTGGAGCCGTTGCAGCCAAATACAAAAGCATTGAGTGAACTCAACGCTCTCAACTCCATGCAGTGAAGAGGTAGAACATAGTGTAAGGTAAAAATCATTGAGTGATGAAGCTACACTAAATGCTCTCAATGCCAAGGTTGCTGAAGAAGCAAAAAATATTCTAAGGCAAAAAGAGTTGAGTGATGAAGCTACACTTAACACTCTCAACGCCTAGGATGCAGAAAGAGTAGAAAGTTAAGTATAAAAGTGTTGGGTATTGTATCCACAATCACCTGGATTTGAGGAAGCCACCTGTCAAGCTAAGATGAATTCACAATGTATTTGATGAAATCTCTCAAGTTGTGCTTGCAGTTATTCCACGCTAAGTGCACACCAATGTCAGGGTGCAGTATGTCAATATACACGGGTCTGCACGACGTAATCCCTCGTTGAGCAGATCAGTGTGTTGGCCTACGTGTACTCTCTCTATTGGAGTGCACTTACCTTCAAGTATAGGGCCGTGTTTATGCAAGAGAAGACAAGGAGCAAGGATGGGTCAAGGAGCAGCTCTTGGGTGGAAAGACGAAAATTCGTCTAAGTATAATTCGACGAGAATCACCAAGTGATTCTCGCCGATTCGGCGAGAATCACTAGTGATTCTCGCCGAATCGTCGAGAATCACTAGTGATTCTCGCCGACTCTTTCCGACTGCCTCAAAACGGTGCCAAGTAAGATTCGGCGAGAATCACTAGTGATTCTCGCCGAACCCATCGCAGAGCAGATCCTAAATACCAAGTTATATTCGTTGAGAATCAAAAAGTGATTCGGCGAGAATCACTAGTGATTCTCGACGAATCGTCGAGAATCACTAATTGATTCTCGCCGATTCATCGAGAATAACCTGCGATTCTCGCTGATTTTTACTTAGCGATTTCTCTGGAAGCTGCTGGACCGGATTCTGCCGCTGGACTATTTTGAACCGGATTTCGGGTATCTACGTGTGGGACCCAAAACGGTCATATTGTAAGTGTCCACAGTGTATAAATACACGGGTATTTTTGAACAGTAAAAAAGAGCGAAGAAGATAAGAAATACGCAAGCACGGACGACCCCCCACTCCAAACAGGAAGGCAACTCATCATGCCTTCAGGTATGACCATAGGAACAATCGTGGTCACTGCAAGGGTGATCTGTCCTCATGTGGAGACACCCGTAGTGCAAGGGCCATCGTGGCCACCCATGAGAGAATACCTAAGGCTCATTCTGAGCCCTTTGTATTCACTGCCACTGCCTCAACTCGGTGCGAATCCGCATGTCCCAGCTCACAGAATACTTCTCACCACCCGAGGACACAGGATAGGGAGGTTAGAAGTCATGGTGTAAGTTTTCGTGAGGCCTCAGGAAGGGGTTTGCCTGAAAGGAAGGCACCACCTCCCCGGCCTCATGCCGCTCGCAACATGCAATCCTTCCACCCTTCCACGTGTCACGGTGGAAGAGAAAATTTTGTTAGAAGATCATGCCCTATCTCGTTGAGACCTGGGACCGTGACTACCTCAGTCACTAGATCAGGTCAGAAACGGCGATACAACATTCACCCGTGTTGGTGCTGTGGTAAAGTGGGACACTTTGCCATCGACTGTTGGTACAACCCCTCTGTGCCAAGGGCAAGGGCCTATCCACATTTTCTGAGCAGAGGTAGCCTTCCTGACAGGTTTTCTGAAGGAAGGCAGTCGAGTGCTTATGGTAACAGGAACCTAGGACCCAATATGATTTGGGTTCCTAAGGTAAGGTAATTCTTTCTTGCAGGGTAGTCTATGTTCCCGTAAATATGATGAGAACTAGACAGTAGGTGTTCCAAGACTGAATTGGAACATGCATCGGGAATAACAGAAGTGATATCTATATAAGCATACTCACATCGAGCACCTGGTATGTTATAGTCAGAGAGACTTAATGTTAACTCTCATAATCCCAGGTACTTTTGATCAGTTCAAGGACTTGAGTCATATTGTATCCACATTTACATATATATCTATATATATGTATATTTATACTTATGCTTATACATATATGTGTGCACATCTAAGGATCGGTTAACACGATACATACAAACCTTTTATACATCAATAATGAGTTAACGAAGAAATGTCATTGTGAATCTCGACAACTCACAATTGACATCAAGAAGTGTTTGGAAAAGCCCCGTTCAAACCCAAATAGATTGGCTTTAAGATATATTTATATTTATAATTTTTAAATTAACTTGACATCAGAAGAATTCGAAAATGCTGCAATGCCTCTTAACTTGAAGATTCCTAGTAAAGAAACCTTTCGATTTCAAATTAGACAAATTCCCACCGACTCTTAGCAAAGGGATCCCGTTATAACTTGTTAAACCCTTATTAAAACCTGTCATTAACGCAAAGAAATCCCGCCGACCTTTCATTTCCACGGGAAACTTACTGCAGAATACTCGTCGAATGAGCAGAAATCCCGCCGACCCTTCATATATTTAGAATCCCGCCGACCCTTCACCTTCCATAGGAATCCCGCTGAAGGAGCAAACTCGCCGAATCCCGCCGAACTTCGCAGGAAACACGCCTAATCCCGCAAAGGTCTTCACCGAGTCGTCTTCCCGCAAGGTTCCCGCAAAGATCTTCGCCGAGTCGTCTTCCAACAAGTGATTCTCGCCGAAGCCCGCAGGAAAACTCGCCGACTCTCTCCGCAGGGGAAACTCACCGGAAGGGAAGCTCGCCGAATCGGTCTCCATCGAAGGTCTTCCGCCGTATCCCACTGGATACTCGTCAAATCGCGCCGGAACTCGTCGAATGCCGCAAGATTACCCGAAGGTTTCCCGCAAGTTTCTCTCCAACACCTTTAGGTAACCACCCCCTCACCCATACTTGGACTTGATCACTAGTGTCGCTTCCTTTTTGATTTTTTAATTAAGCGTATAGTAGGGCTTCTCTCCCTAGATCTACAATGGCTCCAAGGACAACTGCTTGGTTGGTCACTGGTTGCGAGCTAGTTCGAACTGGGTTCTCTCATGCCTCTGACGAATTCAGAAACTGTTGGGTATTGTATCCACGATTACCTAGATTTGAGGAAGCCACCAGTCAAGCTAAGATGAATTCACAATGTATTTGATGAAACATCTCAAGTTGTGCTTGCAGTTCCTCCACGCTAAGTGCACACCAATGTCAGGGTGTAGTAGGTCAATATACACGGGTCTGCACGACGTAATCCCTCGTTGAGCAGATCAGTGTGTTGGGCTATGTGTACTCTCTCTATTGGAGTGCACTTACTTTCAAGTACAGGGCCGTTCATATGCAAGAGAAGACAAGGAGCATGGAGGATCAAGGAGCAGCTCCTGGGTGGAAGACGAAAATTCGTCCAAGGCAAATTCGACGAGAATCACCAAGTGATTCTCGCCGATTCGGCGAGAATCACTAGTGATTCTCGCCGAATCGACGAGAATCATTAGTGATTCTCGCCGACTCCTTCTGGCCACCTCTAAATGGTGCCAAGTAAGATTCGGCGAGAATCACTAGTGATTCCCGCCGAACCAGTGGCCAAGGAGCTCATGTATACAAAGTGAAATTCGTTGAGAATCAATAAGTGATTCGGCGAGAATCACTGACGATTCTCGCCGATTTTTCCTTGGCGTTTTCTCTGGAATTTTCTGAACCGGAGTCTGCCTTTAGACTAGCTTGAACCGGACTTGGGGATTTCAAGTGTGGGTCCCACAAACGGTCATATTGGAAAGCACCTACAGTATATATACTCCAGTATTTTGAACAGTATAATTACGGAGAAAGAAACAGAAAGAAGCCGAGCAAGCGGAAACCCTAATATCGCGATTTCTCTCCTCCGCCGCCGTCGCGCTCGGGCAAGTACGTCGCCGCCGCTGATCGTTCATCTTCCCGATCTCCGGCGACAGAAGCTTAGCAAAGCTTGCGTCTCACGTGTCTATCCAGAGATCTCTTGTCTCTCGATTTGTTGACCGGGAAAAACTCCCCCGTCCGAATCGATCGAGACGACCGATCCTAGAGTGACCGTTGGTAGACCTAGTTTGCTTCGCAAAGAAGTTTGGATCTCAAAGCACTGCAGCAGCGCACCTTCGTTGCCGCCGACTCCGAACCAAGCCGCCGCTCGGATTGCCGCCGCCGGTTCCGGGAGATCCTCTCCAAGAGAGACCAAGGTTGTAGACTCTTCATCGACTTCAAGAACACGTCGTCGAACAAGAGGAACACCGTAGTCTCCAAAAGAAGTTTGTATCACGCATACATTCTATATTTAATTTTGTTGTAAAGAAACTTTTGTTCCGTGTTGTAAGGGTTGGGTGTAACCCGTTTTGTGGGAGTGTTGACTCTCACGTGTGGAAGGGCTCCTTCCGTTAGTGCAGGGATTGGATTTCAATCCCATTGGAGAAGTGACCGAGTCGTCCCTTGTTGGGGAGATAGGTCGAAGGGGGAAAGTGGATGTACCCAAGTCGGGGAACCACTATAAATTAGCTGTGTTTTCTGTGTGCTGTGCTTTTTATTTTTATTGTGCAGGTACTCTCGTAAATTCCGCAAAAGCGCTACTCGTCACCTATTCCCCCCCCCCCCCCATAGGTGCACATAGCTGACAATAGGTGGACTTTCAGAAACATCATTCTGATGCTGGAAGAGGCTGGGCTCTCATTTGTCCTGGAGCACCCGTGCAAAATCTTGGACAAAGAGGTGCTGGAGTTCTTCGCTACTACAAAACTCCGGAATGGCGACTCTCTAATCAAAAGCAAGGTGGCAGGGTCAAAGGTCCGGATGTCTGCCAGCAAGCTGACCCGCTTCCTGCAGCTCTCTAGCTCGGAGCACGAGGACTATCTTGAGGACGAAGACAAGACCAGGACTCTCTTATTCTGCGGTCTCCCACGAGGAACTCGGTCGATCAAGCGCAAGGATATGAATGAAGAAGGGAAGCTTCTGTCTGACATAATTGGAAAGGTACTCATCTACAAGCCAGGATTTCATGACCATATCTCTGCGGATATGTTCAAGATCCTGGTGGCTATTGTCTGCCGAAAAAGATTCAACTGGGGGTCATTGCTGTTTGAGAAAATAAAGGACACCCTGAGATCTCCGAGCTTTGGCTGAATCATAAGTCTGTATCTCAATCAACTGAATGGAGACAAGTTTGACATGAGTACAGGTGTTCCTCTACACTACCTGAAGAAAATGGACGCAAGTGTTTTTGACAGATGGGAGAGGCGAATTGGGCAGGCTGCCATGGAAGAACAACAGGAAGTATCTCCAGCAGCAACCCCCAGTGAAATTCCTGATACTTTGACTGCAGGAATTGATGGGGAGCCTCTACCCACTCATGCTGATGTAGTATCTGACATCTCCCAGGTGGACAGGGATGCTGTGGCCGAAATACAAGAAGAAAGTGAAACTGTGCTGGAGAATGAGGAGGCCCTGAACCGGAACGATCAAGGAGCCGAAGCTACTGTACAGGAGACTGCTGACAAAGAGTTGGAAGAGGATGCTGATGAAGATGATTTCATGGATGATGAAGGAGAGGAAGATGGCCATGAGGGACATGAAGCTTTGGAGACTCAGGATCTCATTGAACCTCCATCTAACAAGCACGCAACTAAAATCATTCCTGAAAACATTGGTGCATGAGTGGAGGGGGAGTCCGAGAAATCTGCAGATGCTGCCAGTATTCCACCATTAGAGGCTATGCTCCTGTCCAGCTCTACAGGTGCATTTGATGAAGTGCAAGGCCAAGCAGTGCCTCCGGATCTTCCATTACGAGATGAGCTAGCCTCTCACACCGTGAGTGTCATTCAAGGTATAGTGGATGAGCTTAAAGGCTCTTTTGAAAAAGCTCAAAGTAAAATGCTGAAAAGGATTAAGGAATCTGAAAATCTCATGCTCAAGAATATGGTGGAGATCAATCATAAACTTGACGTGATGGAAAAGAAATTTGAAGAAACGTATACCGCGGCCGGCCAAACGGTCACTCTTCTTATGGACGGGTTAAAAAAGAACACCGACACTCTTGTCGTGGTAAATCAGAATGCTCATGTTGTAGCAAACAACATTCAAAAGTTTGACGGTAATATGGTAACTCTCAACGCCAATCAGCAAGCCTTAGTCAATGAATTCTCCAGGACTTCAAAGCATATTGATGAGTCACTGCATTCTTATGCAAACTCCATAGCGGTCGAAGCCAAAAAGGGGGAGAAAGAGTATATAGCTAAGATGGCCGAGCTTCAAGAAATCATGATCACAAACTTCGAACAGTCAAACAAATACATCTATGACAGCTGATGGTGGATGCTTCAACAGGCGTTAGGCGTCGTGTTGCCTGAAAATCCTGCAGCTATTCATGCTCCTGTGACTACTACGGCTGCTGCGGGAGTAAGTGTTGCTGAGGGAGTAAGTGTTGTAGATGTTCCCATGAGTGAAGCTGATGCTAGGGCTATTTCTAAAAAAAAACTGATGAGCATGTTTGACCAAGAGGCCCTAGCAAAACCTAGGGGAAAGAGAAAAGCTCAAGAAGGGACCTCCAAGGAGACACAAGCTGAAAAGAGAATTCGACTGAGTGAGGAGGAAGTAAAAAATGAAAAGTGGAGTCCAGTTTCAAAGAATATCATCTTGGACACCTTCTGGCTACATGAAAAAGGAGAACTCAATCGAAACGAAGTATACAGCCAGTATGAGTGGGAAATGCACAAGACGTATGAAGCGAAATGAAACATCTTCTTCAGGACCAACACGGCAGCAGATAAAGTTCCTCCTCCCAGATATTATCCGAAGCCTAAAGAGTATATGGAGAGGCAAAGGAAGAAGTATTTGGCGCAAAAACTCAAGGATGACTTAGCTAAGGAAAAATAGTCAACAATTTATAGCTTGTCAATCTCTCTCAAGAACATTTAATGCTTATTGTTATTATATGAACAATTCTGAGATTATACATGTATATATATATTGGTATATATATTTGAATTTGTGAATGACTCAAGTCTTGATCTGTTTGCTTATATTCTCTTGTGATGCATGTTTAAATTCTGAATGCTGTTTTTATTATTTGATTAGTGTTATTCATCTTAACTAGTAGGGTTTTGGTTTCGTCAAATAGGGGGAGATTGTTGGGTATTGTATCCACAATCACCTGGATTTGAGGAAGCCACCTGTCAAGCTAAGATGAATTCACAATGTATTTGATGAAATCTCTCAAGTTGTGCTTGCAGTTATTCCACGCTAAGTGCACAACAATGTCAGCGTGCAGTAGGTCAATATACACGGGTCTGCACGACGTAATCCCTCGTTGAGCAGATCAGTGTGTTGGCCTACGTGTACTCTCTCTATTGGAGTGCACTTACCTTCAAGTACAGGGCCGTGTTTATGCAAGAGAAGACAAGGAGCAAGGATGGGTCAAGGAGCAGCTCTTGGGTGGAAAGACGAAAATTCGTCTAAGTATAATTCGACGAGAATCACCAAGTGATTCTCGCCGATTCGGAGAGAATCACTAGTGATTCTCGCCGAATCGTCGAGAATCACTAGTGATTCTCGCCGACTCTTTCCGACTGCCTCAAAACAATGCCAAGTAAGATTCGTCGAGAATCACTAGTGATTCTCGCCGAACCCATCGCAGAGCAGATCCTGAATACCAAGTTATATTCGTTGAGAATCAAAAAGTGATTCGGCGAGAATCACTAGTGATTCTCGACGAATCGTCGAGAATCACTAACTGATTCTCGCCGATTCGTCGAGAATCACATGCGATTCTCGCCGATTTTTACTTAGCGATTTCTCTAGAAGCTGCTGGACCGGATTCTGCCGCTGGACTATTTTGAACCGGATTTCGGGTATCTACGTGTGGGACCCACAACGGTCATATTGTAAGTGTCTACAGTGTATAAATACACGGGTATTTTTGAACAGTAAAAAAGAGCGAAGAAGATAAGAAATACGCGAGCACGGACGAACCCTAAAATCGCCGCTTCTGCTCCGCCGCCGCCGCCGCTGCTCGCGACAAGTTGTTCGCCGGTTGATCGTGGTTTCGCCCAGATCCTTCTGCGACAGAAGCCTAGCTAAGCTCAGCGTCTCACGTGTCTAACCGTAGATCTCTTGTCTCTCGATTTGTAGATCGGGAAAGTCTTCCCCATCCGAATCGATCGAGACGATTGATCCTAGTGTGACCGTTGGTAGACCTAGCTAGCTTCGCTACGAAGTTTGGATCTCTAAAGAAGTGCAGCCACACATCGTTGTTGCCGCCAATCCCGTGAACCTTGCCGCCGCCCATCTTGCCGCCGCCGATTCCGGGGAGATCCTCTCCAAGAGAGATCTAGGGTAGTGGACTCTTTGTGGACTTCAAGAATACGTCGTCAACAAAGAGGGACACCTTTGTCTCCAAATGAAGTTTGTATCTCGTGTACATTCTAGTTTTATTTTGTTGTAAAGGAACGTTTGTTCCGTGTTGTAAGGGTTAGGAGCAACCCGATTTGTGGGAGTGTTGACTCCTACGTGTGGAAGGGTTCCTTCCGATAGTGCAAGGATTGGATTTCAATCCTATTGGTGAAGAGACCGAGTCATCCCTTGTTGGGAGATAGGTCGAAGGGGGAAAGTGGATGTACCCAAGTCGG
This sequence comes from Platanthera guangdongensis, assembly GCA_039583875.1. Lineage (NCBI taxonomy): Eukaryota > Viridiplantae > Streptophyta > Magnoliopsida > Asparagales > Orchidaceae > Platanthera > Platanthera guangdongensis. Next base: position 140,127,025 of record CM077157.1, read on the forward strand.
GGAACCACTATAAATTGCCAGTGTATTCTGTGTGCTGTGCTGTTTATTTTTATTGTGCAGGTATAATTAAAATTCCGCAAAAGCGCTGCACGTCACCTATTCCCCCCCCCCCCATAGGTGAACATAGTTGACACTAGGTGGACTTTCAAAAATCATTGAGTGAAGGTCATTCACTTAACGCAACTCAACGCCAAGGAACCTGCAAAATTGACAAAGTAAAGAATCGTTGAGTGAAGGTCATTCACTCAACGCCACTCAATGCCACTGAACGCCACTCAACGCCTGAGTGGATACTGAGAATTTGGCTAAGTACACAAAGGGGTCACGTTAGTAAAAGTCAACAAAGTCAATGTGGTTCAAAATAGTTGCAGGAAAGCTGCATAATAGCTTTAATGGCGCAGATGGACAACTGGTTATCTTCTTTTGTAAAAGGAAAGTGATATTCCAGCAATTAAGGTCGGGCACACACATAAAAGAGTTGTTGATCAGCGTATAATAAAAATGGAAGATTGGCTAAGTCGAAGATAATAATTATGGGTTTTTGTATGCACATTCTTATGGCTGAGCATAGTCTTCTCCCTCTCCTTCTTGTCGAGCCTGAAGAAGAAGTTCAGATCAGTGAACCTGAAAGCGAATCGAGATAGCTGAAGCGATTTTCATCTGCGATAACATGTTCAGAATAGCGAGTCTGAGTAACTTCTAGCACAAGCCATCTTGTACTGAAGATCTATTTTCCTTGTTGCTGAGAAGAAGCTAGGGCTAATATAATCTCTGTCTAGGAAATGCAGACATAGAGAAATCCTCTGGTGTCAAAATCAACACTTATATTGTTCATTCTGTAGGAGACTTTTGGATTTGAGTGTAGGCCTGATCTACAAAGGCTGAGAGTGTAGGATTCACTACTAGAAAAATGAGTATTAGCTACACTTTTTTTTGCCATGGTCAAAATTCATGGTTAATAGTTAAGTATTATCCACGGATCATATTTCATGGCTAATAATTAAGTATTAGCCATGGATAACAAATTCGTGGCAAAAAATTAAACCATTAGCCACGGCCTTGACAAAATCATAGCTAAATAAATATTATAAAAATTATATATATTCCCTGCCCGACTCCTCACTCCTCACTCTGAAAATATTAAATACCTAGCTGCTCCCGTCGCCTTTTTCCACCTCTACACAAGCCCGTCGCCATCACCGGCCTCCTCCCGTCGCTCAGCTACCACCCACAGTTCTCTCTGTGCCCTACTCTGCTTCTCAGACCACCTCTATACAAGCCCGTTGCCATTGTTGCCTCTACACAAGCTTGTCGTTGCCCGCTGCTTCTTTCTCCAACCTCATCTTCATCCATGACAGCAATTGCGCCGCAATGGCTTCTCCGCTTCCTAGTAGTCCGATGGCAGGACTTGTTCTCCACTTCTCCTCCAGATTCAGAGAGTGAGCACCACCGATTCTCCACTTACGGACGTAAGGAAGCTCTTCCCTTTTCGGCTTTTCCTGTTTTCCAGATACAGATCTGAGATCTCCAATTCTCGTCCAGATTTCAGTATTAAGGTGATCATTTTGATTTCATTTTTTTGTCCTAATCTCTTTTCTATAGCAGATTCTGTGATTGTTAAGCAATTCTAAGGTCTTTGTTTTTTGTAGATGTGCTCAACCTATCTTGTAAAATATTGAACTAATATTCTTGGAGTTGATAAATAATGTACTGCAATATATTATACTTCATGTTGGTTTGATTGTCCAACCTTTTTTGAACTTATGAGCAATCAATAAAAAAATAGGACTTGTTATATGCTTTAAATTTTGTGAGATTGTTATAATTTAGCTAGTAGATCATATTTTAGGCACTGCAATATTTTCCTCTTCAGTAAAATGAATGAATGGTTGTGGGTCTTCCTGATAGTGCTGTTCATTTTTTCATTTGTCATCGATTACATGACCGTTATATGTTGGTAAATTCTCATACTAATTGTTCTCAACAAACTGCTACAATGTCCAAAGAGTTGGATGAAAGCATGCAGAGCAAGGCTTTATTCATGAATCCCTAATTTGCATAATGCCTTATGAATCGCCAATTTTTTTTAATTTGTGTAAGTTACTGTAAAGAACACTGCTTGCTACTCAACATAGCAGCTGAAATAATGGGACCACATACACATGTATATGTGTGTGTGTCTATATTTATAGGGCTGTTTAACGGGACCTCTACTATAAGTTTGCAAATTTTGATGTTGAGGAAAATTTTGTAGTAAATGAGGCTAAAGATGACGATTTGTTTGTTGGTGATGCTACTGGAAAGGACAATAAGATCATCTTGTTAAAGGAAGAGGTAATTATTTTCTTAAGTGTGATACCATGTGTATGTTGTTTGCACTGACACATTGCAATTTTGTTTAATTTATGTAAAGATCGCATATTTTTCGGGACAAACGGTCTCTATTTTGGAAAATTTTGACATTTGCTCTTATTTTTTGGTCATTACTCATTATGCTTCCTCGTCCTTTCCAGATTTTTGGAAGTATTGGATGTAAAAAAAATTTAGTATTTACCAGGTGAACTCTCTTAGAAGAAGGATTGCAGAACTTGAACAACAAATTATTTACTCAAGATCTTTGACTAAAACTCTTGGAGATAACATCAATGAATATTTTCCTTTGATTTGTATTCCTTAAGACTTTAATAATTCAAACTTAATTTTTCTCTCAAAAACAACAGGGTTGAAGAACTTTTGCTACTTAGGCCCAATGTTTTAACCATATGTACCCGGTTCATGAGTTGCAGGAGATAAAACTTGTGACTTCCAAAGATCGACTATCCCTCAAAAATTCTAAGCAGGATGTCATGTTGAAAGTAAATGTATTTCTTTATTCTAATAAATGTATTTCTAATGAGCTGATGAGAAGCTGTATGATAATACTAATATGTTGAAAATAGGTGCTTTGCAGGCGATCTGTGACCTTCGGAGCATGGTTGAGCCAGCAAAGACTATGTGTGTGTGTGTGTGTGTGTGTGTGTGTGTGTGTGTGTGTGTTTGATTCTTTATATGTGTATGTGTGTGTGTGTGTGTGTTTTGTTTGTGTATGTGTACGTGTATGTGTGTGTTTTGATTATGTATCTGTGTATGTGTACGTGTGTTTTTGATTTTGTATGTGCGTATGTTTGTGTGTTTTTTTTGTGTGTATGTGTATGTTTGTGTGTGTTTTTTTGATTGTGTATTTGTGTATGTGTGTGTTTCTATTTTGTATGTGTGTATGTGTGTATGTGTGTGTTTTTTTTATTGTTTGTTTTTTGATTGTGTGTGTGTGTGTGTGTGCGTGTATGTGTGTGTGTTTTATCAAGATGGAGTTCCTCATTTTTGTTAACATGCCCAGGCCATTGCAATCATCATTATAGTTTTTTCCTGTTATTCTATTTCTTGTTCTTTTGTTGTCAATAAAGATTCAAACATATTTTTATTCATTACTAGTCAACAAAAGCCTCCATATTTTGTTATTCTAGGATGATCTAGTGAACGCTGTTCAACCATAGCTCATGGATGTGTTGGAGCTGCAAACTTATTCTTGATAGTGAGACCATCTTCTATGGTAATACATTTGTTTATTCTTTTGATCAAATCGCTGTACAGAATCTTATAAATGGTCACTTGCTATGGAGCATAGAACACCAAGGCCTCTTTGATTTCATAATTCTTTCAGCTTTTCTGAAGATCCTTGGATAGTTCATCTTGCAGCTGCTTATGATGGTTGGTAAGGAAAACTGTGTAGTTTTTTTGTGTGGTAAAATTTCATTATGTCGCTATGCTATTTACTTCTCACATAATGATTGTGTTTTTGTTTATCTAAAGTGGAAGACCTTTTTAGTCTGTAGCAGAAAAACAATGTCCTTATTGAGGAAAAATGTTTTGAAATTTTTTATCATTCAGAGCTTCGTTGATATTATTTGATATATTTATTTTTCTCTCCAAGGCTGCATGTGATTTGTTTCCCTTTTTCTTAGCAGACTTCAGAGTTCACTTTGGCTTCAGTTTAAGCCCAATCACATTGCTGCTGGCACAGCATGTCTTGCTGCTTGAAAAAAAATGATAATGCAACAATGTCAAAAAGTGATGGCCCTCTTTCCTATAATCTCTTAAATTCCACGTGAAGCCATCTGCTTTGAGTGTAAATCAACCAATTTTATATTACCATGGATTTAAGCATACTGTTGAAATAAGTTGTATGACGGCCCATCCAATAGCTCATTGGAGAGTCCATTTCTATTTAGAGTTTAGCTACAGAGTTATTACATATTTTCAAAGCATATGTTTGCATATATATACATACACACATACCTCTTCAATAATTGAACTAAATTATAATTCAGCTTTGAATTAGAATTGACCTCAATTTCTGCTTCCAATTTCAATTCCTTTCAGTTGATAGGACTCTTCCGCCGATTATGTCCATTCTCATTCTCTTATGATGTTATTTCTTTACTTCGGACTTTAGCTAAAATATTTTTTTTCTCAGATGGCACCGAGTGCATCTTGGAGATACTTGGATCATCCGAATAGATGAAGACAGAGAAACGGTTGACATCTCTCAACGAGTGCCGAGTTATCCCCTTGCTGCCTGATCGATCTTCTCTTCACGAACAATTTTCTATCCAAAACTCTCCCATTGCTTTTGTCTTTCAAAACTAATTCAGATATCTTGCTACCATCTTACTTATTGTAGACATTGTTCTTAATCTTCTGAGCTTGCCAGTTATTTATCTTTTTGAGATGCTGTGTTAGAGAATCATCAGTTCTGTTGGTGATAGTTTGTATGGAATATGAATTATTTGGGTGAGAGATTTGCCATTTTATCTTCTTTTTATGCGCCCAGTGGTAAGTTGCATATAGTTCACGATTCTTATTCTTGTTGCTAACCTAGTAGTAGTTTCTTAAGGCCATTTAGAACGCAGCATGGCGGATTTCAAACCAATCATAGATGTGTGCAAAGTCATAGATGTGTGCAAAGATGATCTTTAAAACTGTCCATTTTGCGTGCATGCCTTCCACACGTCTCTCGTGCTTGTTGGCTGCAACGTATGTAGAGATTCAGCTTCGAAGTGGGGGTAATAATTCCCCATGATTAGTGCTGGTTTTTTTTAAAAAAAACATAAATTAGTATTTGCCACGGCTTGTAACTGTGGAAAATAATTTTTTTAAAAAATTATGAGTTTACTTTTATCCAGGGTTTCATACCGTGGCTAATAGTTGGCTTATTTGCCACGACATTTTTTATCATGGCTAATACTATTTGCTACGGCCAATTCGTGGCTTAAATGTTTTAGATAGGCCGACTTTAGCCACGGAATTTTCCCATGGCTAGACCGTGGCTAAAACTTTTTAGCCACGGTTTTGGACATTTTGCCATGGAAATTTGCCCTGGCCTAAAGTCTGTTTTCTAGTAGTGATTCCTGTGAGAATCTGAGTTGTAGGCCTGTGTTATGAAGGCTGAGATAGGATCATTTATGATCTGAGTGTAGGATCCATTTTGGATCTGAGTGTAGGGATTAGGACTGAGTTGTAGGATCCTTTGGATCTGAGGTAGGGCTTAGTGCCCGAGTGGTTGGTCTTAGAGAAGACTGATAGGTCCTGTGTGATTTGTGTTGCAAGCTCTTAGGAGTCGAGTGTTGGTATTGTGCCTCATCTAACACACTGTTAGAGAGGTGGGAGGGACAATGGATGTTCCCAAGATCGGGAAAACACTATAAATCAACTGTGTCATCTGTGATTGATCCTGAAAGCCAAACTAACCTAATCACTAAGCTGTAATGCCCCTGAATTCTCTGTATTTCCTTTTATTCATGTAGTGGCGTAATTTGCCGTCAGGGCGTTACGTTGACGTGTGTTTTGTCATGTTCCATGGTTAGAGCGTTGTTTTGCTCTTTAGGTTTTCAGTGTGCTTGGGTTTAGCTTGTTTGTAAGATTTCCTTGCGCGTCGGGTCTGTTTTGGTGACTCAGTGGAACCTTTCTGGAAATGCTTGTGTTTTGGCTTTAGGTGGTGTTTGCCCGAGTTTGTTTTTAGTATTTGAATTTCGAATTCACCATTGGATTCGTCGCTTCGGTATTTAGCTACGCTGCGTTTTTCATAAGATTCCGAGGTCGTTTGAATTTTGTTTCGTTTTGGTGTTATTTAACTAGTTATTAATATATTATATTTATATTTATATATATACATATAGAAATCGGTCTTATCAAAAACCCTAAACACCTTCTTACTCAACTCGACTGCACTGTTTTGTGAAAACGGAAGGAGTTCGGCGACTTCGTGTGCTTTCGGCCGACGGGCAAGCGAGCTTCGATGGTCGGTTTGGACAAAGGAGTAGAGATTCAGAAAGCTCTCGACGACGGCTACGCGATCGTGGTAAGTTTTCCCTGATACCTCAATTTTTATACGTTAGGGTTAGCAATTTTGACCCATTTTGTCCTCCAAAAGATTCATAAAATATTGCTAGGGATTTTTACGGTCGATCCTTGTTGCGGTGCGAGCGGGCGGCGTTTCTTCGAAGGTTCAAGGAAAGTGGACTTTCCTCCCCTTGCATGTCCTTTCTTAGATCATTTTCTTTCCCTCTACATCCTCCTTTAGAGTTTAAATTTTCGGGCAAGTTAGGGAGAGCAGAATTTCAGGATTAGGTCAATCCGTCGGATTTAGCAATGAGAATTTTGTCGAGTATCGACTGATGGGTTCGGCAGATTTCTATTAAATGTCGTCGGGTTAGGAGAGCCAATTTGTCATGAATCGGGTAAGAGTCGACGAGTGGAGGATAGGAATCCGGTAAGTCCAATTCGACGAATATCGGTAGTTTGCCTTAAGGAAATTCGTCGAGTTTCATAGGTCGGTCCGTCGAGTATAGATGTTAAGGAATTTTCGTCGAGTGTTGGTATCTAGCCTAAGTAGAATTCAACGGGTATTTGGTAGAAATTAGGCGAGTATCACCGAACTTGGTTAAGTGATTTTTGGTTTGAATCGTTTTGTAGTCGTCAAATAACATAGGTTAGCTTACGGCAGTTTGGCGAGTATCGCCAATCTGTTCGTCGAGAATCGACAAGAATTTGTCGAGTATCATCGATTATCGCAAAGCATTTTTGCCGAGTGTAGAGGGATTCGTTGAGTATCGCCTTGGAATTCGTCAAGTATCCATGTATTTTGTCGGGTATTCTCGCCGAATTTGCCAGGACTTGTAGTTTTTCGCTGATTTTGTCTGATTCGTCGAGTTTGGACCTTATGGTATATTTGGGATATTTTCATACTGTTTATCATGGGAATTGTTTGGGTTTTGGTATTTGAGTTTTACGAGTTTGGTTGTGGTTTGTTTTATATTGAATGAAAACATGGTATGACCATGGTGGGCTGTGGATATTTGACCCTGGAGTGTTTGTAACTGTTGGTGTGTTGAGTAGGTCCCCTCCACCACATCTACCGGTTTTCCCCGGTATTTGGTGTGTCAAGGTATAAGACCACCTCTCTTTGGATCCTTGCAAGGTTTGTGACTGTTGGTGTGTTGGGTAGGTTCCCATAATTATAGGTGCCAGTTTTTCCCCGGTGGTTATGGTTTCTCTTCACTGTTGGTGTGTTGGGTAAGTTCCCATCACTGCTGGTGCCGGTATTTACCCGGTGATTTTACTTATAAAGTTATGAGCAGACTATTCCTGATACTTATACTTACATATGTACACGTTTATTAAAGCATAGTTCTTTATCACACTTGGTGAAATTGTTTATAACTCTTGGAGTCGGTAAGTTAGCTTTTACCCTTGTTGATTTCCTATTTAGCTGAGGTTGTCAGCTTTTCCTTATATTATGGTTTGGTAAACCTCTCTTTGTTTCACTTGATTATTATCTAATTGACTCCTTTTGCAAGTTGTATTTTCTTATTGAGGTGTTATTCTTTTAAATGCCTCAGGTTCAGGGCAGTAATCGGTTGAGCGGCTAGGTTTGGGAGTTTGTTAATGGACGCTTGGTTGTAGAGGTTTTCCTTGTAACACCTCCTGTGTAATGACTGTATAATAAGGGTCCGGTCGGGGCCCCACAACATACAGACTCTGCAGCTTCAGCATTAAAAGATGATATAAACTACCCAACCTCAAAACTCAGACATCAACAGTGGAAACATACAAACAAAACTAGAAGTTATCCACCAAACCAAAAGTATCAAAATGGCTTTTAGTCCTTACACATCATAAGTACAAGACGGAAACAACATTAAACAATAGTAATGTGCATACACACTCCTAAGCTACCTCGACATTGAAGCCGGATTATATTTCATGAAGCATATCATTCAATCAAAATATATGTAAATACAATAAAGTTCACTTCATGAGGCTTAAGCCTTTTTGGTCGGCGAGTTTGCTCCTGCTTGCGATCCTTGCCCTGTAAAATTTTATGGTAACGTGGGTCAACAAATGCTGACCTCAACAGTGTAACCAACACATCTCCTCCTGCACGCCCCTAATGGACCCCAGGGTATACCATCACCCTGCAGGTCAGCACTTTGTATGCAATATACAATAACACATAAAACTATAGAATAAGTTTGGATGTCTCAAATAACAAACATGTTTCTAAGTTGAGTATGTAATATAAAGGAGCCTAAAATGCAGCATGAATACAATCCTGGGTTTCACCCAAGACACCCTAAAGTGTATGCTTCTAACACATCATCACATCGGGTACTTTCAATTTCTCCATCGGCGTTCAAGCCTCAAACACAAGGGTACTCTAATTTCCCCCAACAACATTCAAGCCGCCACACGGAACTCTTGCCTCAGCCCCACCTGCTCATGGGTCTCAAACCCTGGGCTTGCCTGCAAACTCTGACTTCTCACATCAGTATTCCGCCATACAAACAAAAGGATGCTAAGAACACTTGATAGACCTCACCCGTTCGCGACTACCCAGGCCCGACTCCAATAGTGGGACCAAGTCCACTGAAGGAGACGCAGCGGGACCCAAATGGGATCGTCCGGTCTTATCCAAAGCTTGGCGTTCTTGTCAGTTCCACAGAAGGGGACTTGTCTCGCCGGAACACTCTCCACATATGACTTGCAATGTCACGGGCTAGCCAGCCAACCACAAAGACAAAACACGCCTTAACACATCGCAGTCCCATACCTTTCCCTCCCTAATCCAACATTTGTACCATACCATCCCCGTGCCCCCACGTGTACTTTATTTTCCACCCGGTCCAGTTCTAGCCACACGTACTCACACAAAAAAGGGGGAAAACATCACCACAAACGACGTCTTGCCACTAACGGATTTCTACACAATCCTTAATGCTCGCTATACAACATCACCGAGTCGTACTAACGGTCGCGACTTTAGCTTCACCCACAATGCATAATCCGCCAACAGAGTGGATCTCTAATGCAATATCATGCCGGGGATGGACATAATTGACCCGGTGGTTCTTCTTAAACCATAGCAAACGGAATCCCTCTCACTTGAGAGATCCGGTGGCTAGAATTCTTGAAAGAAAGCAAGAAAAGAGTTGATGTCATGCACGTTGTTGGATCCCTAGTTGGATTTGGGCTGGGTTCACTAAGTTAGGATGTTTGACCCAACATGTATAGCTAGGGGCATGTATGAGTCTTAGAGTATAGGCCAAGTCCTTAGAGTCATCACTGCATGGACCAGGCATCAATAGACTGCAAAAAGACTCAAGACTTAGAGATTTCAAAGACTCAGGAAAATGAGTTCGACGTTCGTCGAACTCAGGTCGAGGAAAGTCATGCTCAGCTCGACGAACTCAGAGACAATTCTCTGAGCTGAGCTCGACGAACTTGGTACTCAGGTCAACGACTTATGGACACTCTACTTCAATATTTCAAGTCCAATATTTCTCTGAAATCCAATCAACAAAATTAGTTTTCAGGTCGACGATCTATGGGTATTCTACTTCAACATCTTATTCCAGAAACAACTAAATATTCTAAGTCCAGGATCATACTCCAGTCGACGGATTCACCTTCTTAGCTCGACAAACTTAGACCACATTCTTGGCAAGACTTATCTAGCAGTTAGAAGTTCTTAGCTTGACGAAACTAGTTCTCAGGACGACGATTTCTGGACATTTTTTACTTAAACTTTTTTGAGTCCAAGAAACATGGTATTCTGAACTCCATTCGACGAAGTTCTATTCTTAGCTCGACGAACTTTATGCACAGAATTGGCAAGGTTCTGGAGAAAGCAGTTGTTTGTTCTTAGGTCGACGATCTTGGATCTCAGCTCGACGAACAGCTATTATCAGATCAACGAACATAACTTCTCAGTTCGACGAACTGTGGACTCAGCTCGGCGAATTTTGCTCTCTATTCGACGATTCCAAACTTGGATATTTTCATCCTTTTGTCCTTATTCTATTGCAATAATTCCTGAGTAATTAATGCTAAAATATTCTCTAAATATTACCGTTAGACGGAGCATTGATTATGGTCTTCTTCAAGATTATTGTTTGTCATTTTTCAATGGAATAGTTGGGGAAATCAATCAATGCAAAATATTCTCCAGGCCGTCAGCAATGAATGCAGAGAGGAATTCAAATTCCAAAAGCAAATAAATATGGAAAATATAAAAGGAATTTCTCTTTCTCTTCCTGAATAGAGCTCTCCATCAGTAGTCAGAAATTTACAGTGAATAAGCATCTTCATCTCTCACGACAGCACACAGAGAATACACAAACTACTGAGCTTATAGGGTAACAACACTATCAAGAGACAAAAGGCCCTAGCCCTAGACCAGAGAAAACAACAACAAGCTGAAGAAGAAGAAGAAGAACAACTATTCAATATCAAGAGTCTTCTTCTGTCTTCTTCCAGGATTCTTCAAAGGACAACAACTACAATATCTGTCAAGAAGTTCGTGAAGCTCATCTGGTCAATGCAACAGTTTGAAGAGCTATAATCCTGCAGTAAAGCTCCAACTTCCTGAACCATTCTACATCTCAGGGGGAACCTTTGCTAACATCAAGATCCACTTAAGTATTCTCAGAGTGTATTTGAGAAAGAGAAGATAAAATCAATCTCTAATCCCCCACTATAAAAAGGGTTCTTAAATCCCTTCGAAAGTTATTCCTGGTTGCAAGTCACCTGATCAAAAGACTTGAGGTTTGGTTTTTGAGCACCTGATCAAAAGCTCATTGGTGGCAGTCACCTGATCAAAAACCTGAGTAGATTCCTACCAGGGTAGTAGAAGAGTAGATGTACCCAGGTTGGGGAACCACTATAAAATTCTTGTGTTGTCTGGTTACTCTTTTCTTTTGTTCTTGCTGTGGCTATGCTAGTTTGGATTGTTGTGTTTGTGTTTAATTAGTTTATATTCTGCAGCAGATGTGATATTCTATTTTATCTTAGGTCTGATCAACTCTGCAGAAGTTCTATTTACACCAAAAAGGTTTGAAAATTTAAAGATACTCTATTCACCCCCCCCCCCCCCCCCGCTAGAGTATTCCTGATCTAACCCCTCACTTTCAATTGGTATCAGAGCTTGGATTCCTTTGGTTGTACAAGCTAACCCTTGAACCAAAGATCTTGAGTTAGATCTGCTTTATATTTCTATTAAGATTATACATACAGCATGACACAGAACAAAGACTATGCAAGCAACAGACCTCCTGTATGCAATCTAAATAAGTTTGTCATCTGGAAGACAAACATTAAATTGTATATGAACTCTATTGATGAAAATATCTACAACTCTATCTTGACAGGTCCCCCGCAGGCATCTACCTCTACAACAACATCCAGCACTAATGTAGTACCACCACCTGAGTGGACTGAAACCCAGAAGAAATCTAGAGTTGTTGATGCTAAAGCCATGAATATTCTGGCCCAAACTATGTCTGATAACATATTCCAGAAGATGGTTGAATGCACATTAGCCAAGGCCATTTGGGAATCCTTTAACCAAATGGTGGCTAGCTCTACAGATGAAAGGAAAGATAGAAGATCCAACCTCATATCACAATATGAGAACTTCAAGAAGCAGGAATTTAAATCAGTTGCAGACATGTACAATAGGTTGAGCTCAATAATCAATGAGCTAAAGACATTGGACAAAGACATTACCCTCATAGAGGTGAATGACAAGATCCTCATGTACTTCCCAAGCTTATGGGATTCAAGGACCTGGCCCATTAAGGAGGCTAGGAGCCTAAATGAGATTTCCACTGAATCTCTTTTAGGAAAACTAAAGTCCTATGAGCAGCTTATCAAATCCAGAGAAGCAGCTGAGCACAGAATACCTCCACCAGCAACAAAGGAGCAAAGCATTGCATTTAAGGCTGCTGAGGAGACAGAGACTCCAATAATTAATGAAGAGTTGATGAGTCTATTTGCCAGAATATTCTACAAAATGGCAAAGAAAGACTTCAGAAGAAAGTCATCCAGGCAGGATGACAAGCCAAGGTATGACAAAACCCTCACTAAAGAAGTGGTTTGCTTTGGCTGCAGGAAACCTGGACACTTCCTCTCAGAATGTCCAGAAAATCAAAAGAAGGAGAAGAGAAGAGAGAAGGATTCTAGAAGACAGCATAGTAGCAGTCCTTCCTCCACCAAATATAAGAAGAAGGAGAAAGGCTTTGTAGCTGAAAGCTGGAGTGAAACAGAAGATGAATCCTCATCTTCCAGCTCTAGTGAAGAAGAGGAAGGGGCAAGGGCCAAAGAAGTGTGCCTCATGGCCATTGATGCTTCCAGAAGCCAGTCAGATGAAGATGCATCTGACAGTGAAGAAGCTTCATAATCTGAAGCTGACAAGGTACTTTCTTCTTTTGATTATAGCTCTGATTCATTCAAATCTGAATTTAAAACCATGTGCATTGATCTAATAAATTCAGAAAAATTAATTAAGACACTTAGGGAAAGACTAGGAAATCAAGAAAATGTTATCTCTGAAAACAATAGGCTAAAAGATGAACTCATATTAGCTAATGAACAAATTATTGCTTTAAAATCTGAGCTATGTGAGGCCAAACAACTTGAGGAATCTCTCAATGGGAGAAGCCTCAAGCTGATGGACATTACAAGAACTGTTAATGCCAGATTAAATGGCAAGCTAGGCTTGGGTGCTTCATCAAGTTTGCCTCCCATTCTTAAGAAGAATATTTTGTCAACCCCCATCAAGTTTGTTTTTGTTAAAGACAAAGAGATCATAACTAATAAACAAATCATATAAGAAATACCCAACCTTAAAAATCAAAATAACAGAAACCAAAAAACATGTAAAAATAAAGTTCAGCAGATTTCGTCGAACTCAGATCGACGAAATGTGGCCAGTTCGTCGAACTCTAGTCGACGAACTCTGAACGCAGAGTTTAACTATAATTATTCGTCTTACTGCGATCGACGAACTCTGTATGGTTCGTCGAGCAGAGATCGACGAACGTGGGGCACAGAAAATGACTATGTTCATTCTCTAGGTAGAGATCGACAATCTCATCCCAATTCGTTGAACTCTGGTCTACGAACTCACAACATTTCGTTGAACCTAGAAAGACTTAACAAAAATTATAACTATAACAACAATTCTATTAAATCCAGAAAACCATTTAATCCATTAGCTGATTGGATAATTCCACCCAGAAGATATCATCCATTAGGATACAAATCTCAACCAGAATTTTTTGTGATATCCAGTTTTTCATATCAGCAATATAAAGGACCCAAGGTAACCTGGTCAAGAATAACTAACTACTTTCATTGCAGAAAAGGGGCTGTCCAGTGATTAATCAAACCTTGTACCTGTATAGTGGATGCTCCAAACACATGACTAGTAGCAAGTACAATTTAATCAACTACAAGTCCAAGATGGGACCAAAGGTAATCTTTGGTGATTCAAAATGTGGCCAGTCAGAAGGCTATGGAGAAGTGAAAATTGGAGCAGTCACCTTCAAGAAAGTGGCTTATGTAAAAGGACTCAAGCATAACCTCATCTCCATAAGCCAATTATGTGATGAAGGTTATCTGGTACATTTTAACTCAACATCTTGTATCATTTGTAATAAAAAAAAACAAAATATTTTAATTGGGAATAGGCAAGGAAATATATACTTAGTTGATTTTCATTCTGTCAATACAGAGATCTGCTTACTTAACATAATTAGTAATCAGAATGAATTATGGCATAAAAGGTTAGGACATGTAAATATGAAAAACATTGCTAGGCTATCTAAAGACAACCTTGTGAGAGGTTTACCTTCTACTCCCTACAAGAAGGAAGGCCTTTGCAGGGCTTATCAACTAGGTAAGCAAACTAAATCTAGCTTTAAATCAGTAAATAAAATTGATTCACCTAGGATCTTGTACCTGCTACACATGGATCTCTTTGGACCCATTGCTATACAAAGCCTAGGAGGGAAATCCTACACTTTAGTTATTGTGGATGACTTCTCAAGGTTCACTTGGGTGTTCTTTCTGAGATCTAAGTCAGATACCTTTAAAGTTCTTACAGATTTTATCAGGACCATATAGATTGAGTACTCTACTCATGTTGCATCGATCAGAAATGGTCATGTTACAGAGTTTGTGTAAGACCCCCCCCCCTCCCAAATCCCAAAACACGGCACGAAGGGGGAGTCTTATACCCGGAACAGCCGCCTTGCGGTAGCATTAGCACACGGGCTATCCTGTACCACAAGACGCCTATTCCGTCGGCTACAACCATATCAATATAAATGCCAACCCAACCAAAACTTATGAGCAAGAGAAGTCAAAATCCACACTAAGTAATATATAATGTCCAAAACATCAATAATGAGAAGCTAAACATGCTTCTACAAAATATCAGAGTACAGCTAATCATTGCCCAAACGGGCTACATCAGAGTAATCAAAATACTAACATCAGTAACCGACTGTATAGACGGCACCGTCACATCAGGCCCTGTCGTCCTGGCCTGGCTGTCCTGCTGCGTATTCTGCGGCTGCTCTACCTGCGGCGTGACCTCCTAAAAAGGTAGACGTAGCAACCGTTAGTCGAAACGACTAAGTGGTTTCACATCCGCTCCCCCGGCGACTCCTCGGCACCGGGCGGAGAAAAGGAACAAGAGTATAGTATATAACAAGCATGCAAGTAAAGGAGTATAAGTAGGTGGCAAGGTACATGAATATAATGTATAATCTAGCAGTTCTACAAGCTAACATCATATATCAACAGGTGTAAGAAAATCTACAGCATGAAAGTAACTTAACTTATAAGAATGCCCATACAAACTTATAAGTTAAGGGTCGGGTTACATAAAGTAACTCATCGTATAGGAGTGCCCATACAAACTTATACGATGAGGATCTTGTTGTGCAATGTATGAAATGCTATGAATGCTATGCAATGACTCACCCATGCACACCCATGCAATTGCTATGTCGACACAGACTATAGTTCCCACTTTTCGAGCAGGTAGCTAACCTCTCAGGCATCAGCCGCCGTGGCCAGGCGGTGACAGTAGAACAGGCACTTCTACTACTAGGCGGGTATCACACTAATTCACCTAGGCCTTCGTACGCCTCAATGCTAAGAACACAACAGCGGAGCCCATGCGTACTATGGCCCAGCGGGGTCTTGGGTAGATGTGCACCAAGAACACAGCCCGAACTGGCCTTGTGTGACCCGGAAGGGGCCTCGGAAGAAAGCACGAGGACACAGCCCAACCATTCACATGACCGGAGGGGCCTCGGGACGTGAACACCGAGGACACAGCCCAAACCGACCAAGTCTAACTGCCAACTCCCATCGGTGTGACGACTGGTGAGCCCGTAGACCTGCCACACTATCCTTAACCCAGGATTACGACACCGCGTGTCGACTCACACCACATGCAAATACCACAGCAATATATCATGGAAGGGGCCTCGGAAGTAAACACGAGGACACAACCCAACCATCCATCCACACCTTATCTCAACACAACCAAAACAATTGACGGTCAACACCGCACTTACATCCCTTCACAATACTACCCGTAGGGAGACGACTCTCTAAGTATTGGACTACAAGACTCATTTCATTAATCAAACATGTCCATGATCATAATCTATTCATCTATATGACTTTCCAAATGATGACAATGTAATATAAACATGATGAGCATATAAAGATCTATCTCACTTTTCATTTGATAATGTCATAATATAAACATGAAGTGCACAATTATCAATCTTTCAATTCCTACCAATTTAGTTCGTTTAAATAATATTGTTTCTCAATTTGATAATATGAAATCTGCAACAAATTATTAATCATTCATCCAAGCCAAGTATCTTGCATTATTAATTCCTCCGAATCAAAATCCATTTTCCATTAAACCCAGAGTTTAGGTGCAGGCTGAATCTGGACAGCAACTTCGACCGGAGATTCCTGAAGCTACGGGAATCCGGTGAAGACGGGTAACCCCATGATGGAAAGGTATTTCCGAGGTCTACAACTCTCGTATTCAGACCTCAACCCAGATTTGACATTATCCTATTTGAAATCGGACTTGAAGTCCGCTGCGTACAGAACACAGTTTCTGCATACAAGATTTATTGAACACCATTTTCGTTTAGACTTTCCTGTGGCTACAGACTTCACCAGAAGTCGTGCAACCATTCGTTGGAAAGGTATTTGCAAGGGTTTCAACTTTCATGTTAAGACGAAAGCCCGGATCTGGCCATAGCATACATAAAAATGGCCACGAAGTTCGCTGCGCGCAGAATACAGATTCTGCACGCATCTTAAGGTGGAATGAACGACATCGGTTCATCTTACTCCTCAAGGCAATTCTTCCCAAATCATTCCAGAAAACCTCCTCCCTTATTCACCCTCAAGAGGCCAAAACCCTTCACGAAACCATCACTTATCATCACATTGAAGAAGGGCGTGGTTGAAGAGATCTAAAACCTAAGACACAAGTCTTAGCATGGCCTTTCCTAGAAAACTCCTCCTCACCATCAAGACTCTCTTGAGACGATGTCCCTCCTAGGAAAATAACTATAGATCTAGCACCAAGGGAGAGGGTAGGAAACTCACATTGGCTCCAGCGGTACCACCATTTCCGGCCATGGATCTCGTAGTTCTCCTTGGCGGCATCTTCTCTTTCACGGCGATGGCGGATCTCCTTCGGTAGAACTTGCTCCAGCAGTTTCCCTCTCACCAGGAGTTCTCACAGGAATTAGGGGATGAAATGAACATGAAAACGGCTAGGGTTTTCTGTCCCCCATATATATAAAAAGTGATACGGGTAGGGACACGGCCGTGTCCTTACCCGTGTCCTTCCTGGCGAAGCGGCAACGACAGTTTCCATGTCGGTTCAATACTTGACACGGGTAGGGACACGCCCGTGTCGCGACCCGTGTCCACATGACACGGCCGTGTGCCTGGCCGTGTCCTTGACCGTGTCCTTCTCGGGTTGCATCTCGACACGCCTCGTCGAGCTCAACTCGACGCACACGGGTAGGGACACGCCCGTGTCACTACCCATGTCACTTGGTGTCGACACAGTTCGACGATCTCGACATGCCTCGTCGAGCTCAACTCGACGCACACGGGTAGGGATACGGTCGTGTCACTACCCGTGTCACTTGGCGTCGACACAGCTCGTCAGTCTCGACACGGCTCGTCGAGCTCAACTCGACGCACACGGGTAGGGACACGCCCGTGTCGCTACCCGTGTCACTACCCGTATCACTACCCGTGTCACTACCCGTGTCACTACCAGTGTCTCTCTGCACTGATTTCTCCACTTCTCCACAAGTGCAGTCCAATTCCCTGCACTTCTCAGGACTTGAGTCAACCCTCCTGACTCAACAACACACACTAGGGGCCTAGAACGATTCGGGACGTTACAAATCCTATAAACAAAATAAAAGATTTTGTCCACGAAATCAGGCTTAGGCCGAGGGGAGAAATGCATAACAGGAAATTTAACATATTCTTTTAAATAAGATTACCTGGAGCAAACAACTACGGGTAGCGTTGCTGCATCAAATCCATTGGCTCCCATGTGTACTCCTCCTTCCCATGATTCGACCATAGCACCTTCACTAAGGGTACACTTTTGCAGCGCAAAATTCTTGTCTCGCTGTCAACAATCCGCACCGGCTCTAGTCGCACAGACCTATCTGATGCCACTGCACCATTAGTAGTGGGAATATACTGGTCGGGCCGCAACAATGCTTTTCGAAGCGACGACACATGGAACACGTCGTGGAGATTTTCTAGTTCTGGTGGTAACTCCAACCGAGAGGCCAACGGGCCGATCCTTTCTAGTATAGTATAAGGCCCAACATACCTTGGGCTGAGCTTTTTCACCCCACGTACCCGCGACACACCATGCATCGGCCGAATCTTGAGAAACACTTTTTCGCCGACTTGGAACTCCACCATCCGGTGCTTTTTATTGTAATATTTCGCCTGTCAACTTTGAGCCTCCAACATGCGATCCCGTATCAATCTGACCGCCGCATCAGTATCATCTATGTATTCGTTTCCCAATGTCTTCGGATCTTCATCTTGCTCCCAAGACAAGGGAGTCCTGCACCTTCTTCCGTAAAGGGCTTCATGGGGCGCCATGCCGATGCTCGCCTGATGGCTATTATTATAGGAGAATTCCACTAGTGGCAAGGGCCTTCCCCATGACTCTCCTCTGTCCAGCACACATAACCTCAATAAATCTTCCAGTGTCCTGATGGTCCTTTCAGACTGCCCGTCCGTCTGAGGATGAAATGCGGTACTAAAGGTTAGGCGTGAGCCCAAATACGCCTGTACCGCCTTCCACTCATTGGATGTAAATCGACCATCCCGATCCGAAACAATTGTCTTGGGCACGCCATGATACCGTACAAATTGTTCCACAAAAAGGCGTACCAAAACATCCACGTGTGCTTCCTTCTTCATTGGAATGAACCGGGCCACCTTTGTCAGTCGATCCACAATAACCCACACCGAATCATTCCCGGAGCGTGAGCGAGGTAGCCCATGGACAAAGACCATGAAGATGTCCTCGAACTTCCATTCGGGGATGGGCAATGACTGCAACAAACCACCGGGACTCCTGCATTCAGCCTTTACTCTTTGGCAAGCTTTGCAATGTGTAACATAATAGCGAACATCCTTCTTCATTCCCGGCCAACACATGGTCTTTCGCAATCCGGCGTACATCTTAGCAATATCCGGGTGCACTGAATATTGAGAGGAATGTGCCTCTCTCAAGATATCCTCCCGAATTTTGCCGCCCTTGGGAATATAGAGTCGGCCACGAAAATAAACGAGGCCGTCTTTGAGTGTGTACTCATCGGTGGTCCCATCTTCAATTGCCTTGATTGCCGGGGCCAAGGCCGCATCCATTCCTTGCTCCACCCGAATCCGGTCTCGGATATCACAAACTATGCTCATGTTGGCCAAATACTCCGCATACTCTGCCGAAGGAGCCTTGAATACTAGAGTAATTTCCATCTCCTTGATCATCCGAGCCAACTCCATACTCATCAACTGAGACTCTGGGCTAGAGCCTGGCGCTTTTCTACTCAAGGCATCGGCTACCGAGTTCGCTTTCCCGGGGTGGTAGTTCATGGTGAACTCATAGTCGCATAGAAATTCCAACCACCGCCGTTGTCTCAGGTTCAAATCCTTCTGAGTGTGGACATACTTCAAGTTCTTGTGATCGGAACAGATCTCGCAGTGTACGCCATATAGGTAATGCCTCCAGACCTTCAAATCGAAGACCACTGCTCCCAACTCCAAATCATGAATCGGGTAATTGATTTCATGTTTCTTTAACTGCCTTGAAGCATATGCGATCACGTGCCCGTGCTGCATCAATACCGCTCCCATCCCTTGATATGATGCGTCCGTGTAAACTTGGAATCCTTCCTTCCCCGACGGAAGTGCAAGGATGGGGGCGGAGGTAAGCCTATCCTTCAGCTCTTGAAATGTCGCATCACATTGAGGTGTCCACTCAAATGGCACACCCTTCTTCGTCAAGGAGGTAAGGGGAAGGGCTATCTTGGAAAATCCTTTCACGAACTTGCGGTAGTACCCAGCAAGTCCAAGAAAGCTTCGTACATCGGCCGCCGACTTCAAGGGCGACCATTCCTTCACGGATCGCACCTTTGCTGGATCCACCGCTAATCCTGCTCCACTGATCACATGCCCCAAGAAGGCTACCTCCTTAAGCTAGAATTCACACTTGCTAAACTTGGCATACAAGGCATGCTCCTTCAATTTCTTCAAAACCAAAGTCAGGTGCTCGACATGCTCCTCCTCCGTCTTTGAGTAGACCAAGATGTCGTCGATGAAAACAATGACGTAGATGTCCAAATACGGTTCAAACACCTTGTTCATCAAACTCATGAAGGCCGAAGGGGCATTTGTGAGCCTAAACGGCATTACTGTGAACTCATACAAACCATATCTCGAACTGAAGGCCGTTTTCTGGATGTCCCCTTCTTGTATCCTCAACTGATAGTATCCGGAGCGCAAATCCAATTTAGAAAACCAATGTGCTCCCACTAGTTGATCGAACAACTCATCGATCCGAGGTAGTGGATAAGTGTTCCGCACCGTCAACCGATTGAGTTCCCGATAATCTATGCACAATCGCAGGGTTCCATCCTTCTTCTTTACGAACAGCACAGGGGCTCCCCATGGTGATGAACTAGGGCGAACGAACCCTGAATCCACCAGTTCTTGCAATTGAACTCTAAACTCCGCGAGTTCTTTCGGAGCCATTCTGTACGGAGCCTCGGATACAGGCTTGGCACCTGGTACTAGATTGATCTGGAAGTCAACCTCTCTATGCAGAGGTAATCCTGGTAGCTTCTCAGGAAATACCTCGGGAAAATCCCGCACAACCCGTACATCATTTAATTCCAACGCTTCCTCCTTCAACTCGAACCAGATCATGAAGACCTCCCCCCCCCTTCATATGAGCTTTTACAACCTGGACGGAAGATAACATCATGCGAGGCGCGAAGCCAATAACTTGGAAGATGATGTCAGAGTCTCCATGTCTCAAATAGATCCGCTTCTCCGCGCAGTCGATCCTCGCGAAGTGCCAATCCAGCCATGCCATGCCCAAAATGATGTCAAACTCCGGCATTCTCAGAACCGTGGCCGGCGTATCAAAGGCCTTCCCATCAATAAATAACTCCAACTCGCACTTGGCGGTTGCGATCATCTCCGAGCCATCCGGAAGGCGTACACGTCGGGCTATGCCAGTGAAGTACTGTACATCCTCTACGTCTTTTATGAAATCCTCGGACACAAAGGAGTGAGAGGCACCGGTATCAAACAGCGCATAGGCTGTCTTCCCGCCAATAATCACGGTGCCTAAGTACCAACAACCAAAACTTATTGCTAGTGGCTAGTAAGTTCTAATCAATTCAAGTTAGACCATGCAAATATGTAAATTAATTAAATCATACCTGCAATCACATCTTGTGGGTTCCGTTCCTGCGCCATGTCAAGCGCGTACACCTGATCCCGGACCGGTCCGGGGTTTCCTCTTGGCGGTTCTCGTCCTCGACCACGCATATATCCCCGCCCTCGTGGAGCTGCTGGAGGGAGAGCAGGAGGGAGAGCAGTAGGGAGAGCAGGAGGGGTGTTCCCATATAGCTGCGGGCAAAAACGCCGGATGTGGCCCGACTGGTTGCATTCGAAGCACACCAGACCACGACGCCCTTCAGGTTGTTGAAATCGCTGAGGCTGTGGGGGTGGAGGCAACGCAGGCGGCTGCGGAACTGGATGCTCCACCCTGTAGTTTCGGTGGACACGCCCTCCACCTCTTTGATAACCTCTTCCTCCTCTGAAGTGTCGTCTCCTTCTATTACTTGGGTCGGCTTCCATCACGTCCTCCGCAGGCCTCTTACTACATCCCAGGTGGTCCGCCTCCAATCTTTTCGACATATCAATGATCTCCGCCAAGCTACCATCCGCTATAAACAAAAGGGACTGCCTTAGGGGATCTCGCAGCCCTTTATAGAAGCGCTTGGCATAACCTCTGTCATCCAACTCATAAGAATCTGCAAACCTTGCGAGATGCTGGAATTCCCGCTGGTATTCTGTAACCGACTTTGATCCCTGCTTTAGTAGAAGGAACCTCTGCTCAAGC
Source organism: Platanthera guangdongensis (assembly GCA_039583875.1). Lineage (NCBI taxonomy): Eukaryota > Viridiplantae > Streptophyta > Magnoliopsida > Asparagales > Orchidaceae > Platanthera > Platanthera guangdongensis. The sequence goes on from CM077157.1 coordinate 140,149,139, forward strand.
TCATCTCGGGCTGATGTAGGGATAAAGTGCTCCAAGAAAACACCCGAGAATTCACTCCAACTTAACTCAGTGTAGATCCGGCCTTGGAAGGTAGAGCCCATGAGGGACTTCCACGACCTCTTCGCATGTAAGTCCAAGACGGACACTGCCAATGTCACTGCCATGTTGGCTGGGCAACGGATACCAGCCAACAACTCCTGTATCGTGTCTAGTCATTCCTCTGTACGTACGGCTGACTCCGTCCCAAGGTAGACGGGATGGGAGAGAGCCCGGAAGGTGCTCAGCCAGTTGGAGCTCGGGGCCTGTTGTTGCACCGAAGCCTGCTATGCCTTAAAAGCATCAAGAATGGCGGTGAGCGTCTGCCCCAACTCAGACTGTTCAAACTGAGTGGGTATGGGAGGGGTAGGAGTACCCCCCATCGGCTCAACATGCAGTGGAACCTACACATACACGACAAATTTGTGGTCACGTTGGCTAAACTTAAGGTCAAAGTTGGACAAACTTAATGTGAATTACATATGGGCACACCACTACTTCCGCTAAGTCAGTTTGTCCCCAAACTGACTAACCAAACGGGGGTGGCACCATTATTGAATGACTTCTTAGTTGAGGATCGTGGCAATCTGATACCATTTGTAAGACCCCCCCCCCTCCCGGATCCCAAAACACGGCACGAAGGGGGAGTCTTATACCCGGAACAGCCGCCTTGCGGTAGCATTAGCACACGGGCTAACCTGTACCACAAGACGCCTATTCCGCCGGCTACAACCATATCAATATAAATGTCAACCCAACCAAAACAAGTGACGGTCAACACTGCACTTACATCCCTTCACAATACTACCCGTAGGGAGACGACTCTCTAAGTATTGGACTACAAGACTCATTTCATTAATCAAACATGGCCATGATCATAATCTATTCATCTATATGACTTTCCAAATGATGACAATGTAATATAAACATGATGCGCATATAAAGATCTATCTCACTTTTCATTTGATAATGTCATAATATAAACATGAAGTGCACAATTATCAATCTTTCAATTCCTACCAATTCAGTTCGTTTAAATAATATTGTTTCTCAATTTGATAATATGAAATCTGCAACAAATGATTAATCATTCATCCAAGCCAAGTATCTTGCATTATTAATTCCACCGAATCAAAATCCATTTTCCATTAAACCCAGAATTTAGGTGCAGGCTGAATCTGGACAGCAACTTCGACCGGAGATTCCTGAAGCTACGGGAATCCGGTGAAGACGGGTAACCCCACGATGGAAAGGTCTTTCCGAGTTCTACAACTCTCATATTCAGACCTCAACCCAGATTTGATATTATCCTATTTGAAATCGGGCTTGAAGTCCGCCGCGTACAGAACACAGTTTCTGCATACAAGATTTATTGAACACCATTTTCGTTTAGACTTTCCTGTGGCTACAGACTTCGCCAGAAGTCGTGCAACCATTCGTTGGAAAGGTGTTTTCAAGGGCTTCAACTTTCATGTTAAGACGAAAGCCCAGATCTGGCCATAGCATACATAAAAATGGCCACGAAGTTCGCTGCGCGCAGAATACAGATTCTGCACGCATCTTAAGGTGGAATGAACGGCATCGGTTCATCTTCCTCCTCAAGGCGATTCTTCCCAAATCATTTCAGAAAACCTCCTCCCTTATTCACCCTCAAGAGGCCAAAACCCTTCACGAAACCATCCCTTATCATCACATTGAAGAAGGGCGTGGTTGAAGAGATCTAAAACCTAAGACACAAGTCTTAGCATGGCCTTTCCTAGAAAACTCCTCACCATCAAGACTCTCTTGAGTCGATGTCCCTCCTAGGAAAATAACTATAGATCTAGCACCAAGGGATAGGGTAGGAAACTCACATTGGCTCCAGCGGTACCACCATTTCCAGCCATGGATCTCGTAGTTCTCCTTGGCGGCATCTTCTCTTTCACGGCGATGGCGGATCTCCTTCGGTAGAACTTGCTCCAGCAGTTTCCCTCTCACCAGGAGTTCTCACAGGAATTAGGGGATGAAATGAACATGAAAACGGCTAGGGTTTTCTGTCCCCCATATATATAAAAAGTGACACGGGTAGGGACACGGCCGTGTCTTTACCCGTGTCCTTCCTAGTGAAGCGGCAACGACAGTTTCCATGTCGGTTCAATACTTGACACGGGTAGGGACACGCCCGTGTCCCGACCCGTGTCCACATGACACGGCCGTATGCCTGGCCGTGTCCTTGGCCGTGTCCTTCTCGGGTTGCATCTCGACAAGCCTCGTCGAGCTCAACTCGACGCACACGGGTAGGGACACGCCCGTGTCACTACCCGTGTCACTTGGTGTCGACACAGTTCGACGATCTCGACATGCCTCGTCGAGCTCAACTCGATGCACACGGGTAGGGACACGGCCGTGTCAATACCCAGGTCACTTGGTGTCGACACAGCTCGTCAGTCTCGACACGGCTCGTCGAGCTCAACTCGACGCACACGGGTAGGGACACCCCCGTGTCGCTACCCGTGTCGCTACCTGTGTCACTACCTGTGTCACTACCCGTGTCACTACCAGTGTCTCTCTGCACTGATTTCTCCACTTCTCCACAAGTGCAGTCCAATTCCCTGCACTTCTCAGGACTTGAGTCAACCCTCCTGACTCAACAACACACACTAGGGTCCTAGAACGATTCGGGACGTTACAGTTTGATTCTCTTCTTATGCATGAGTTTTGTGAGAAGGAAGGTATCAGACAATGCTTCTCAGCTCCTAGAACTCGCCAACAAAATGGTGTAGCTGAAAGGAAAAATAGGACCATAATTGAAGCTGCAGGCACATTACTTGTAGATGCTTACATGCCCCTATCCTTTTGTGCAGAGGCTATAAGCACAACAAATTATATACTGAACAGGAGTTTGATACTTAAACTAAAGAACATGACTCACTATGAATTACTTAAAGGGAAGAAACCTAAAATCACCTACTTTAATGTATTTGGTTGTATTTGATATATACACAATAATAACAAGAAAAACATTAGAAAGTTTGAAGCTAAGGCTGAGGAGGGAATTTTTTTAGGATATTTCCAAGTAAGCAAAGCTTATAGGGTGTTTAATAAATCATCTTTAAAAATTGAAGAGTCTATACATGTTACTTTTGATGAAACTAACATGTCTTGCATGGAGAAAGAATTTTCTACAAATAATCCTTTGCAGGTACCTCACTTGTGTCAGAATTTGGATGGACTAAGCCTCACCCAAGATGCTCCAACACATCCTTCTCCATAGATTGATGAAGACAGCGAAAAAGAACAGTTGGAAGAAGTTCAACCTCATCCAACAGAAAACTCAATTCCACAAGAGGAATTAATTCAAAATATTGTTACTGAACCAACTCCACCAAATGATTTTGCCACACTGAGGGATCACCCTAGATCTCAAGTGATTGGAGACATGTCAGCAGGTGTACAAACAAGGCATCAACTCAACCAAGACTTGATGCATGCATGTTTTCTCTCTCAAGTTGAGCCTCAATCCATTCATGATGCTAAGCAGGATCCCCACTGGATCATTGCTATGCAAGAGGAACTCAATCAGTTTGCGAGATGTAGAGTTTCGGATTTGGTTCCAAGACCCAGAGACTACACAGTCATTGGAACCAAATGGGTATATAGAAATAAATTAGATGCCCAAGGTACAATTGTGAGAAACAAGGCTAGGCTTGTTGCTCAAGGATATAGGCAAGAAGAAGGTATAGATTAAGATCAAACTTTTGCCCCAGTTGCAAGATTAGAGGCCATCAGAATTTTCTGGCCTGTGCTGCCTACAAGAAGTTCAAGGTGTATCAGATGGATGTAAAGAGTGCTTTTCTGAATGGAGTGCTAAAAGAAGAAGTATATGTTGAACAAACTCCAGGTTTCATCTCTCCAACCCATCCTTATCATGTATTTAAATTGCATAAAGCCCTATATGGTCTAAAGCAAGCTCCAAGATCTTGGTATGAGACCTTAGCTAGCTTTCTGATAGAACATGATTTCACTAGAGGCATAGTAGATAAAACACTATTCACTAGACATCATAAGGATAAAATCTTGTTAGTACAAATCTATGTGTATGACATCATATTTGGATCTACTGACTCTAAACTATGCAAGAGGTTTTCTGACCTAATGTATTATAAGTTTGAGATGAGTAGCATGGGTGAGCTCTCCTACTTCCTTAGTCTCCAAGTGAAGCAGCTACCTGATGGCATCTTCATATCCCAAGCTAAGTATGCTAAAGAGCTTCTTAGGAAGTTTGGGATGGCTGATGCCTCAGCTAAGAAAACACATATAGCTACTAATGTTGTAATAGATTCTGATCCACATGGGAAACCTGTTGACCAAAAGTTATGTAGGGGAATTGTTGGATTCTTATTATATCTTACAGCTAGTAGACCTGATATCATGTTTGCCACATGCCTTTGTGCTAGGTTCCAAGCGAACCCTAAAGAATCTCACCTAATTTTTCTAAAAAGAATTTTGAGATATAAAAAGAGTTGTCCCAGTCTATGCCTATGGTATCCTACTGAGTCAGAATTTGAGTTAACTAGACACTCAGATGCTGACTCTTCTGGATGCAGGGTTGACAGAAAAAGTACCTCAGGAACTTGCCAGTTCCTTGGTATGAGATTAGTCTCTTGGTTTTGTAAGAAGCAGTCATCTGTGTCCACATCAACTGCTGAAGCAGAATATATAGCAGCTGGCAGTTGCTGTTTCCAGATGTTGTGGATCCAAAACCAACTCCTAGACTATGTCTTCAACTTAATCAATTCAACTATCTTATGTGATAAAACAAGTGTTATAGCCATGTCACAGAATCCAGTCAATCACAGTAGGACTAAGCATATAGAAATTAGGCATCATTTCATTAGAGAGTGTGTAGACAAAAACAAAATTAAACTTTTCTATATCTACACTGATTTACAGAGAGCTGATATTTTCACCAAACCCTTGGATGAAAGAATTCACCTGTTCTTTATAAATCAGCTTGAAATGATCAATGGAGAAGCCTAAGGTTAATTTTTGTCTACCCTCGAAGAATTTGCCAATGTTCGTTGAACGGAGCTCGACGAATTGGGGAAAGTTCTTGAGATATTCATCTAACGGAGTTCAACGAACTCTCTGTGAGTGAAGACATTTTTGTTGAACGGAGATCGACAAATCTACTTCAGAAAACGTTCGTCGAATGGATCTCGACGAAATGTCTTCAAATCTTCAGACTGAGCTCGACGAATTATTTAACTGCAAATTACTTCGTCAACCTCAGATCGAAGAATTATTTTACTTTTCATGGAACGGAGATTGTCGATTCATATTCTGGAAAACTTTATATCTAGGTTTTCTTCGACCTCCGTCCCACGCTTTCAGTTCCTTTGCACTTGATCTTCGTTTTTTCTCTTGCAGGCGCTCTAATGGCGATTCCAGCAGAAACTCTTGTGGCAATGAAATTCGACACCGGGTTTGATGACGATTTCGATTCTTTCCAGCATTCAGACCCCATCTTCTAGGGAATCCTGCAACTGATCGAAGACCAGCAATTGAAAACTCTGCTGTCCACTAGAATAAAGATATCTGCCACAGAAATCAAAGAGTCGGTGTATACTTCTTCTACAATAGATGACAACACCATGACTGGAACTATAGCGGGTAATACTGTTTTCCTCACCCCCGCCGTTTTAACAGATATTTTTGGATTAAGTAATGGTGAAGAAGAATTGGAAATGGATACTGAAGGGTATGATGAGATGTTAAGTTTGATGGGTTACTCTGGACAAACCCCCAATAAGTTGCTGCAGAATCATATTTCTACTGAATTTAAATTCTTAGCAGATATAGTGGGGAAAGTGCTGCTAGGCAAGCACACTGCACATGACTACATAACCAAGCACCAATTCCTGGTAATGTGTGTTGTGGTAAATAAGAAGAAGGTAAACTGGGCTCAGATCATGTTTGATATGATTAAGAAAAAGAATACAAAGAAAGAGATTTGTTTTGGAAGGATCTTAGGGATCTTCCTGAAAGAAAAGGCTGCTGAATCTCTGGTCTCTCTGACCATATTCATCAATGCCTCTAAGAGGCTAACTGGTTCCATTTTTGGCAAGTGGGAGAGGACCATCACCAGGCCATCCAAGGGTTCCTCCTCTTCCACCAGGGATTCTGAGAGTACTAGGGCTGGTTTAGCCACTCCCCACCCTACTGATGAGATCCCTCCTCCACCTTCATCCTCCTCCACCATTCCTTCTCTACAACAAACAAAACAACAACCACTACAACAAACACAACAACAACCACAATAACAACCACAACAACCAGTTCATGTTGCTACTCCAGCTACATCTCCTGCAACTTCTCCACAAATAGATCTCACTGACAACCCCTCTTCCCGACTTTAGGAATCTCAACAACCTTCTCCCTCTCAATCACCACAACCAACCCCACCTCAATCCCCCATGATACGCACATTCCCTCACCGCCTTCATCTCCCTTACCCCCTCATTTGGCCAACATCCCATTCTTTACTCTACCTACTTCCCCTCCTCATACTTCCTCTCTTCCAGATGTCCACATGCAAGATGCTCTCCCTCATACACCAATTATTACCATCCCCACTTCTGTCTCAATTCCCACACCCTCTACCACTCCACTGTTGGATCCTTCCACCATTTGTTCTCTTATTACACTGCTTACTCCTCTCCTCAAAAATCTTATAGTAGAGGCTATCTCACCTCTTATTGTTTCCATCTCCTCCTTAGCTGCCCAAATCACTGCCCTCACTGCTGCCCCTCTTCAGTAAGGGGTCTGGCTTTAATTTCCACTAAAACGAGGCAGGGGGAGATACTTGATGAAGAAGCAGCAGTAGTAGTATTAGTAGTACCAGCAGCAGCAGAAGTAACTGCAGTAGCATCAGAAGAAGCAGCAGCAGCTATTGATGATGAATTATTTGATTTCATTAATTTCATTAATACTGACATGGATGTGGATGAGCCTACCATAGAAGAAATAACAACTGTTGGTGATTATATTATTAATCCCACAGTAGATCTGTTAGATTTATTGAAGGTTTTTGATACAACTTATTTAAACATACTTCCAGAAGACAGCATTAAGCCATCAATGGCTATAGTACCATACACTTCACCCATAACCCCCAAAGTTGCCAAGCAACTCAAGTCCATTTTTGCTACTCCAGAGAATCCAGCCATTCCATCTCCACCTAAAGCTATTTCACCCATTATCTCATATCCTCCAACAGATATTTCTGTTCCAGTTTTTGTAATGGATGACTCACATATGCGTGATCTTGATGCCTTGATCATGGCTGACATTGAAGAAGAAATTAAGACATCGGCTGATAGCACTGTTATTAATAGCTCTCCTGCTCCTCCTCCAGCTCCATCCAGTCCTCCTCCTCCAGCTCCATCTGAGGCTGAGAAACCTCCAATATCTACTGAAGCCCTAAAAGCATTAAATGCATTATATGATAATCCTCAGGACTCCACTGATGATGATGAGGATGAAGATGAGGATTCGGATGAGGAACCCAAGAAAAAGAATGTTTACAAGAAGAGGAAAGCTCCTCCACTCCTGCTCCGAAGCCCAACCCAGTAAATGACACACCTTATTATATACTCCAGAAGATCTCTCCCTACAAGGGCATGCCAGCATGGATGTGGCTGCCCGATAATGAACAAAAAGAGAGAAAGAACAGCAGAAGACATTCACCTCCTCCTACTCAAAGATATAGAAAGGATCCTCCTCCACCTCCTCCTCCAGCTGCTGGTGCTTCAGGAACAACATCTCAAAGGTCTACCTAGTTTCAAACATACCAAAGACAATAAGGTAGATCTTCATCTTCAGGAAGCAGCCATCAAAGACACTATTCGTCTGGCAAGTAGCACCAACAATAATAACAGCACCATCAACAATAAAAACAGCAACAACTCCCTGAACATGAAAAATCTGAAAGCCCCAACAGACCTGCTTCCCCTCCTGTATCATTTGAAGATACTGAGACAGCTACAATAGTAAGGATGGCCAGGTTCCAGGAACTGGTTGGCCTTTCAATGATCAACGATGCTAGAGCTGAAGGGAAGGATCCATCTGAATACACAATAATGTCCAAGTACAGAAGGGAAGAGCTCAACAGGTTTACTAAGGAAAATAAATTTTTTAATGTTGATGACTATATGAAACTGCATCCAGAAGCAGTAGTACCCAGGGCTACATCTCTAAAAATCATAGGGGCTGCTGACATGACTATGACAATGTTGCAAGCTGCAGATCCCAACAGGGAAATCATATTCACTCAGTCTGGAGAGAAAGGCAAAGAGGAGAAGCACAAGGAGAAAAAGAAAAAGAAATGACACTTGAACTATCTTTAGTCTTTCTGAGTTAGTTTAAAACTGCTTATTTAATTCCTGATACAAAGCTTATTGTATATATATCTGCTGCATAAGCTAATATTTTCTGCCAGATATATGTTTTCTTGCTTTTTAAATTTTATTATTATTATTATTATGAGTCTGTAATTAGTGACCTCACCCTAATAGGGGGAGATTGTTGGATCCCTAGTTGGATTTGGGCTAGGTTCACTAAGTTAGGATGTTTGACCCAACATGTATCGCTAGGGTCATGTATGAGTCTTAGAGTATAGGCCAAGTCCTTAGTGTCATCACTACATGGACCAGCCATCAACAGACTGCAAAAAGACTCAAGACTTAGAGATTTCAAAGACTCAGGAAAATGAGTTCGACGTTCGTCGAACTCAGGTCGATGAAAGACATGCTCAGCTCGACAAACTCAGAGACAATTCTCTGAGCCGAGCACGACAAACTTGGTACTCAGGTCGACGACTTATGGACACTCTACTTCAATATTTCAAGTCCAATATTTCTCTGAACTCCAGTCGACGAACTTAGTTCTCAGGTCGACGATCTATGGGTATTCTACTTTAACATCTTATTCTAGAAACATCTAAATATTCTAAGTCCAGGATCATACTCCAGCCGACAAATTCAACTTCTTAGCTCGATGAACTTAGATCACATTCCTGGCAAGACTTATCTAGCAGTTGGAAGTTCTCAGCTCGACAAAACTAGTTCTCAGGTCAACGATTTCTGGACATTTTTACTTAAACATTTTTGAGTCTAAGAAACAAGGTATTCTGAACTCCAATCAACGAAGTTCTATTCTTAGCTCGACGAACTTCATGCACAGAATTGGCAAGGTTCTGGAGAAAGTAGTTGTCTGTTCTTAGGTCGACGATCTTGGATCTCAGCTCGACGAACGACTATATTCAGATCGACGAACATAACTTCTCAGCTCGACGAACTGTGGAGTCAGCTTGACGAATTCTATTCTCTATTCGACGATTCCAGACTTGGTTATTTTCATCCTTCTATCCTTATTCTATTACAATAATTCCAGAGTAATTAATGCTAAAATATTATCTGAATATTACCGTTAGACGGAGCATTGATTATGGTCTTCTTCAGGATTATTGTTTGTCATTTTTCAATGGAATAGTTGGGGAAATCAATCAATGCAAAATATTCTCCAGGCCGTCAGCAATGAATGCAGAGAGGAATTCAAATTTCAAAAGCAAATACATATGGAAAATATAAAAGTAATTTCTCTTTATCTTCCTGAATAGAGCTCTCCATCAGTAGTCAGAAATTTACAGTGAATAAGCAACTTCATCTCTCACGATAGCGCACAAAGAATACACAGACTACTGAGCTCACAGGGCAACAACACTGTCAAGAGACAAAAAGCCCTAGCCCTAGATCAGAGAAAACAACAGCAAGCTAAAGCAGAAGAAGAACAACTATTCAAGATCAAGTGTCTTCTTCTATCTTCTTCCAGGATTCTTCAAAGAACAACAACTATAATATCTGTCAAGAAGTTCCTGGAGCTCATCTGGTCAAAGCAACAGTTTGAAGGTCTATCACCCTTCAGCAAAGCTCCAACTTCCTGAACCATTCTACATCTCAGGGGGAGCCTTTGCTAACATCAAAATCCACTTAAGTCTTCTCAGAGTGTATTTGAGAAAGAGAAGACAAAATCAATCTCTCATCCCCCACTATAAAAAGAGTTCTTAAATCCCTTCAAAAGTTATTCTTGGTTGCAAGTTACCTGATCAAAAGACTTGAGATTTGGTTTTTAAGCACCTGATCAAAAGCTCATTGGTGGCAGTCACCTGATCAAAAACCTGAGTCGATTCCCACTAGGGTAGTGGAAGAGTGGATGTACCCAGGTTGGGGAACCACTATAAAATTCTTGTGTTGTCTGGTTGCTCTTTTCTTTTGTTCTTGCTATGGCTGTGCTAGTTAGGATTGTTGTGTTTATGTTTAATTAGTTTATATTCTGCAGCACACGTGATAGTTTACTTTATCAAGTCCAATTTTTCTCTGAACTCCATTCGTCGAACCCGTTCGGCGTTCGTCGAACCCGTTCGGCGTTCGTCGAACCCGTTCGGCGTTCGTCGAACCCGTTCGGCGTTCGTCGAACCCGTTCGGCGTTCGTCGAACCCGTTCGGCGTTCGTCGAACACGAACGGGTTGGGTCTTGTACTCGATTTATCAAATCCATGAAAATGGACGGCGTATTCGTCAACCCGAACGACATCACCAAAAACTCGAAGTGATCATACCTCGTACAAAAAGTTATCTTGGGTATGTCCTCGTCTCGAATTCGCAATTGATAGTACCCTGACTTGAAGTCCAACTTAGAATACACCATTGAACCCACCAACTGGTCGAACATGTCATCTATCTGAGGAATCAGATACTTATTCTTGACAGTCAGTTTGTTTAACTCTCGGTAGTCTATGAACAACCACATACTACCATACTTTTTTCTTTACGAATAGCACTGGCATGCTCCATGGTGAAGTACTGGGTCTAATATACCCCTGCTCCAACAGTTCTTGCAACTGCACCTTGAGTTCGGCCAACACCTTCTGTGTCATCCTAAAAGGAGGAAGTGACATAGCCCTATCCTCTAACACTAACTCAATCGAGAAATCAATCTCCCATCGAGGAGGTGCTCTAGGAAGTTCCTCAGGAAACACATCCTCGAATTACTCCACTACTGACACCTCTCCAAGTGATAACTTGTAAAGGCGAACTTCCAACAATGCTACAAGAGCTACTCCTCCCTAGTTAACTGCCTGCACCAACTGCATAGATGAAATCAGGGAACGGGCCAATCCTCTAAGGCCCTCAAACGTAACTTCTGCATGCCCTTCGCTTCTCAGGGTCACCACCTTAGATAGGCAGTCAATACTGGCATGCTGCTCTGCAAGCCAGTCCATTCCAAATATCATATCGAACTCAACCAGTGGTAGAACCACTACTGCCAACATGAAGTAAACTCCACCTAGACTCCAACAAATGCGCCCCTTTGCCCCGGTAATCATAGAAGACCCATTGGGCATGCGCACCTTCATCTCTGCATGCTCCGAGAATGTCTCAACTCCAATTCTCCAGATAAAGCATTCCGTAATAAAGGAGTGTGACACTCACGTATCAACAAACACCCTAGCAGGGTATCCGGAAACTAGCACAAAGCCTAAAATGTAGGCATAAACATAAATGGTCTTGATAGTCTAAAGCAGCAAATAACTACACTTAAACTTTGCATACCTGCCACCACATTAAGTTGGCGGATCGCTTCCTGTTGCCCAAGGTTATAAGCCCTTGGTTGTACGTGTTGGAAATGCGAAGTGCTAGACTAAGCCATCTTTCCCTACTCCGTCGCTCTGGGCCCGGAGCGCACCGACTGCTCTTGCCTTGGCTCCTGCTCATTGCCACCTTCAGTACAAAAAGGAGCTTTATAGTCCGGCTTGCAACACTTGTAGCATGATAATGGTCCCTTGAAGTGAGACCCCGCTGATGTCGTACTATTCTTCTCCCAATTCTTGTATGGATGAGACTTCTTCTTCCACTTACTTCCAGCAGACTTTCCTTGAGATTGAGAAGACTTGTCTTATCTCTGCTTGGCTGCAAAACCCTTCCGACATTTGGTTTTCTCCATATTGCTTTCCAATGTCCTAGCGGCCTCGACCAACTCGTTGAAGCCTGCTTTCTTCATAGCTATGAGGGGTTGTCTCAGATTCTCCCTCAATACATGGTAATAGAGGTTGTCCCTCTACTCATCGTCGGTCATGGTCGTACCATCATAATGGCCCAATCGAGTGAACTCCTGAACATACTCGACAACTATCTTGTCCCGCTGCACAAAGTGCAGAAATTGTCTATGAAGGGTCAGTCTCGTCGACGAAGGGATATACTTCTTCAAGAAAGCATTACCTAACTCCTCTATGGATGGGGTGCATCCAGGAAACAGGGCACAGCTATGGCCCACCCACCACAGCTTAGCATTACCTTCCAACATGAAACTTGCAAACTCGGACTGCTTCTCTATTGGCGTCTCTACCGCCCTTAGCAATTCTTAAATCCTTGCCCACCAATCCTTTGCATCGGATGGCGTGCTGACTCCCTTAAACGTTGGAGGATGGAAGCATAGAAAATATTTCATTTGTCGGTCTCCGTGCACGACAACCACTCTTTCAGCTAACGGCTCTGCTTGCCTGGCTCCTCCGCCTGGCACAAATGTTGCCGCATCTGGGGTAGCAGGAGTTGCTACCTGTGCAACAGGGGTCACAAATTGCGCTGCTATAGTAGCTTGGGCTGCCACCATTGCTTCAGCAATCATGCGAGAGAAATCGTCCGGGGTTACCCCTATGCCTAAAGGACCCTGAGCAGTAGCATTACTCACTGAAGGCTCTTCTCATGGCCTTGACGTCCCCGACTCATCGCTTGCACCCTTCAAAAAATCAAAGTAGAATAAGAATCAGCTTCTAGTCGCCCAACTATACACAAGGACACTCATAGTCCTACGATACTCCTAGGTGGATAACTTCACTACGCGATCTGATTACGACATTCGACCAAAAATCTTTACCTTGGATACAAACCTCCCTCTGATACCAAATCGTAACACCTCTCCTGTAATGACTGTATAATATGGGTCTGGTCGGGGTCCCACAACATACTGACTCCACAGCTTCTGCATTAAAAGATGATATAATATACCCAACCTCAAAACTCAAACATCAACAGTGAAAACATAAAATCAAAACCAGAAGTTATCCACAAAACCAAGAGTATCAAAATGGCCTTAAGGCCTTACAAATCATAATACCAAGACGGAAACAACATTAAATAACAGTAACGTGCATATGCACTACTAGGCTACCTTGGCATGCAAGCCGGATTACATTTCATGGAGTATATCAGTCAATCAAAATATATGTAAATACAAGAAAGTTCACTTCATGAGGCTTAGGCCATTTTGGCCAGCGATCTTGCTCCTGCTTGTGATCCTTGCCCTGTAAAAATTTGAAGTAATGTGTGTCAGCAAAGGATGACTTCAACTGTGTAACCAACACATCTCCTCCCTGTCATCCCTATTGGACCCTGGGGCACAACATCACTCTGCATGTCAGTATTTCCTATGAAATATAAAATAACACGTAAAACTATACAACAGGTTTGGATGTCTCATACAACAAACATAATTCTAAGTTGAGCATGTAATATAAAGGGGCCTATAATACAGCATGAATGCAATCCTAGGTTTCACCCAATGCACCCTAAAGCGTATGCTTATAACACATCATCACATCGGGTACTTCCAATTTCCCTATCGTTGTTCAAGCCGCAAACACATGGGCACTCTAATTTCCCCCATTGGCATAAAAGCTGCCACATGGAACTTTTGCCTCTGCCCCACCTGCTCATGGGTCTCAAACCAGGGGCTTGCCTGCAAACTCTGACTTCTCACATCAGGATTCCACCATACAAACAAAACGATGCTAAGAACCCTTGCTAGACCCCACCCGTTGGCGACGACCCAGGCCCAGTTCCAATATCGGGACCAAGTCCACTAAAGGAGACCCAGCGGGACCCAGCTGGGATCATCTGGGCTTGTCCAAAGATTTGTGTTCTCGTCAGTTCCACAGAAGGGGACTTGTCTCGTCGGGACACTCTCCACACATAACATGCAACGTCACGGGCTAGCAAGCTGACCACAGAGACAAACCACGCCTTGGCACATCTCAATCACATGTCATTCCCACCCTAATCCAACATTTGTACCATACCATCCCCGTGCCCCCGCGTGTACTGTAATTTCCACCCGGTCCGGTTCTGGCCACACGTACTCACACAAAAAAGGGGGAAAACATCACCATAAACGTTATCTTGCTGCTAACGGATGTTTACACAATCCTTAAGGCTCGTTAAGCAACATCACCGAGTCAGACTAGTGATAGAGACTATGGCTTCACCCACAATGTTTAATCCACTAATGGAGAGGATCTCTAATGCAATATCATGCTGGGTATGGACACAATCGACCCGGTGGCTCTTCTTGAACCATGGCAACCCGAATCCCTCTCACTTGAGAGATTCGGTGGCAAGAATGCTTGAAAGAAAGCAAGAAAAGAGTTGATGTCATGCACGCATCCTAAAACCGAGAGGAGAAGTGTCGTTACCCTTCGACTCCTCTTCCTAGCCATGAAAACTTGCTTTGCAAGGATGAAAATGAGCACCTACATGTCCTCTTCAGGGATCTGGCCTCGGAACGACGATCAGAGGTCTGAAGCTCCGTCAAATATAGAAAGAACCCTCTTCTCGCTCCACCCACCTTTCTCTTAAAAACCCTATGTCCACTCTAACCAGAGGAGACAAAATGAAGGAAAAAGGGCTCTCGACCCTACTTATGGCACCTGGACGAATTGCTCTGAGCCCTGGGATCAACTTTTAATATCAATCGGACGGCACAAAGCCAGACAACGAAACTGCCCTCGACTCGACGATTCCCGCTCGTCGACCAAAATGTTCTACTACTCGTCGAACTAACCAATACGACACCAACATTCCCGGAACCAATTCGACGTTCGTCGCATGCCGTCCGACATTCGTCGCACGCCGTCCGACGTTCGCCGAACCCGTCCGACGATCGTCGAACCCGTCCGACGATCGTCGAACCCATTAACATGGTCTGACATTCGTCGAACCATCCGTTCACCGTTCGTCGAACCATCCCCGCCTGATGACGTGAATCGTTTCTAATGTGTACCTGGACAGCAGGAAATAAGTCGCAACACCAAAATTTTGGGTTATAACATACAAACTTAAACTCCCAAGTTTTTCCTCGCACGTCGCTTCCAGAGATTCAATAACTGGAAAATGGGGTGTTACATTCCTCACCCTTGTGAGGTAGTTTTGTTGTTTCTTTTTAGTCTCAGACATACATACTTTGTCCATTGGGTTCGTGTCAGGTTGTTGACGCCCACTGGAATTTTTTGTTGGTATGCTAAGTATTTTTCTAAGTTGCAGAGTTTGCCATTTTTTTGGTTGTTTATACTTGCTCTATGAGAAGGCTTTATGCTAGATTGCATGTTAGATATTTTAACTTATAAAAACATTACTATTATTATTTCATACATGTCATCTTTTCAATACTAAGATACTATATTCTCGCTAACATAAAAAACTATTTCCGTACTTATGATAAATCTAGAGTCTTGCATACCTTGAGTTGTCCTTCGGGGATGTTTATACTCATGTAGGGTGTTAAATCAATCTAATGAAAGTATTTTCGATGCGTATAACTATATTTTTCTAGTGGACTAGTTGATCCACTGAGCTGAGGGATACGGCTAATCGCTTAGCTTAAACTGGATTTTCTCTAAATAACTCACTAATCTTTCATAAAGGTGTTCAGTTGGAGTTATGCCTGAGCGTCTGTAGTTATCCCTTACTGACGTGGCATCACGACGCATGTTCTCTCCTTACTCTGATATATCCTTTAATGTTGAGAAAATGCGGGCTGTGACAGTTCGTATCAGACGGATGGGTTGTTTGACAAATGGTCGAACAACTATCTTCAGTTAGTGTTAGTTGTCTAGTTTCATTTCATACACACACTGATGTGTCATCTGTACATCTTGGCTAAAGCATGAACACTACACTCATAGCATGATAAGAAGTATACGGGGCATATTATGTATTATGGGATGCATAATATGTGTATGTATATGGATCCACCATGGGTGGAAACATGTGACGACTATATAGTATAAGATGCATAACCATCATCATATGGGTGTCCATTAGCATGTTTTATTTTTCGTTACATGTGATGTTATGTAGTATGGGATGCATAAAATTTCTTATGTACGCCGCTCATAACATGCATTAGGCCTTTTTAGATTACATAGCACAACATAACATTGCATCAGCACACGTGTCAAGCTAAAGATTTACATGATGATATATGTACACACATGGTTTTGAGTCAAAAAGATTAAGAAACTCATGCATTCATGGTTTAGGCACATGAGTCAGTAGGATGGCGGTATATAATCATAAGTTTAGGCATGTCATCATGATTAAAAATATTAGAGCAAGTTAGCAGCATGAGCAAGTACTTAAGTATGTTTTGCCTGGACTATGTTGTTTCGCGCTAGCGGTTGGGCTAGGTTTTGATTAGATGTTCATTATTTGTTTAGATGTCTCCTAAGCGTTTAGCGACTAAGTTGACTCCCCAGTCAGCGGGCAAGTCTACAGGTGCATAGAGCGAAGCGGTGATCGAAAGTCTGCAGCAGAGTAATGAGACTTTGTCTAGGCAGATGGGGGAGATGCAGTCATAGATCCAAGCATTGTTGTCAGTTGTGTCAGGACAGTTGCCGAGAGTGTAGGACCCTGCGGTTGGTCAGACTATTCCTGTTCCTGTTCCCACTGCTCCTCTGGTGTCCTCGGTGCTCTTGCCACCAGAGATGATGTTTATTTCACATTTCCAGAGAGTAGGACCGCCTACTTATGATGGTAGGTTAGATTGTATGGCCTTAGATGATTGGATAATATCCATCGAGGAGATGTTTGCTTACTCAGGTGTTTCAGCGGACCAGAGGGTGATGGTCGTTGTGTATCAACTCAAGGGACATGCTAAGAGTTGGTGGCTGAGAGAGAAGGAGAACCTTAAGGATGGGTGTTCATGGGAATCCTTCAAGGAGTTGCTGTTAAAAAAGTTTCTGCCTTTGGTCGAGAAAGACTGTTTGATGAATGATTTTCTACACCTTAAGAAAAGACAACTTACTGTTACTGAGTATGAGTTCGAATTCCACAAGCTGAGTCATTTTGCCCTAAACATGGTGTCTTCAGAGTCTAACCGAGTTAAACGATTTCTGGAAGGTCTTAGAAATGACATCCAGCAGCTAGCTAGTGCTTATGCATCTGAAAGCTATGCTGAAGTTGTGGAGGCTGCTCTGAAGGGTGAGGTGATTGACAATGCCAAGAATCGAGATCAACAAATGAGAAAGGATAAGAGGAAGACCAGTGAGGGTAAGAGTTCTCAAGAATCCAGAATTACGTCAAGGAAAAGAAGTAAAGAGATATCAGTTTTTGTGGCCGGTCAGGCCATCCCTTCGAGAAATGCTTTAGGAAGATAGGACCCCAGAATCAAAAGCAAGTTCATGTGATCCAGAGTCCTCCAAAGGGTGATTTATTCTATTTTACGTGAAATAAAAAGGGACAGGATGTTGCCCGCTTTTGGGGGAAGAAAAGAGGCTGCTTTCAGTGCAGACAATATGGACATTTCAAGTAGACGTTCCTGCATGCTCAGCCCCCGTTGCAACCAGTTCCAATTTAGGCTTTGCCTCCATCGCAGCTATTGGACAAGGGGAAGGGCTAGCTGAATGTGGTGTCTTTGGAGGAAGCTCAGACATCTTTTAAAGTGATTTCAGGTTAGATCCTAACCTAGTACTATATTTTAGTTTGTAGTGGTAGTTTTGACGTTCGTTTCCTTACATGTGTGTATGGTTTTATAGTAAAGTTTAAGGTCAAGAACCGTTGGGCATGCGTTCTTTTCGATTCTGGTGTTACCCACTCGTTTGTGGCTAGAACCTTTGTGGAGCATCACGGTTTGACCCTCAATCATGTTGTGGAACCGTTTTGTGTCAAGTTTCCCTCTAGCGAATCTATGGTATCGGACCAAGGCATTCAGAGTTGTCTGATTCTGTTAGGAGGTTTTATAGTCATTGTTAATCTAAATGTGTTAGAATTGGAAGATTTTGATTTGATTCTTGGCATGGACTGGTTGTCCAAGTATGATGTGGTCATTCAGTGCAAGGTTAAGCGCTTGGACTTCAGGATGGACAACGGTCAACCCAGGAGCGTTTATGGTTTTCCGCGCTAAGTTTCTTTGATTATCTCTATGATACATGCTCGGAAGATTATGAATTCCGGATGTTTTGCATGTTTTGTTTCGGTGTTAGCGACCGATGGTAGTTTGCTGTGAGTGTAGGAGAGTGGCATTGTGCGCGAGTTTCCGGATGTATTTCTTGATAATCTTCCTGGTCTTCCACCCGAGAGATGTGTGGAGTTCATCATAGATTTGGAGTCGGGTACCCTTCTTATTGTTAAGGAACCGTACCGTATGGCCCCACGTGAGATAGAGGAGTTGTGTGCACAGCTGGATGAATTGCTTTAGAATGGTTTATTAGGCCAAGTTCTTCTCTGTTGGGTGCTCCTGTGCTATTTGTAAAGAAAAAGGATGGATCAATGAGGCTTTGCATCGATTATAGAGAGCTGAATAAGATGACATCAAAAATAGATATCGTCTACCTAGGATTGATGACCTGTTTGATCAGTTGTGTGGTCGCTCTATGTTTTCAAAGATTGATCTTCGTTCAGGCTACCACCAGTTAGGGATTCATGAGACAGATATTTCACGGTCTATTTTTCGTTCACGACATGGGCATTTTGAGTTTTTGGTAATGACTTTTGGATTAACTAATGCGCCCTCTGCCTTTATGGATATGATGAACAGAGTATCTAAGGATTTCCTAGGCCATTTTGTGGTTGTTTTCATAGATGATGTCCTAGTATACTCCCGCAGTGCTGAAGAGCATACCCAACACTTACGTCCAGTTTTTCTACCTTGAGGGAGCATAAGTTATATGCCAAGCTAAGTGCGAATTTTGGCTTCCTCTGGTTTCTTTTTTGGGTCATGCGGTTAATAAGGATGGAATTGTTGTGGACCCTGAGAAAATAGTTGTTGTCATGGATTGGAATAGACGTGCTACACCCAAAGAGATAAGAAGCTTCCTAGGGATAGCAGGCTATTATAGGAGATTTGTGAAGGTTTTCTCCATATTGTCTGTGCCACTAACTAAACTAATACAAAAGAATGCAACTCTTGTTTGGAACAATAAGTGCGAAGAGGCTTTTCTGGAATTGAAAAGGAGATTGTGCACTGGTCTGATTTTGTCCTCGCCTACCAAAGGGATAGAGTATGCATTGTATGTGGATGCATCGTACGTGGGACTTGGTTGCGTGTTGATTCAAGAAGGTAAAGTGATATCATATGGGTCGAGGAAGTTAAAGACTCATGAAAAAAATTACCCTACAAATGATTTGGAGTTCGCATTAGTGATCTACGCCTTGAAATTATGGAGACATCTGTTATATATTGCTCTGTGTAAGATTTATACTGACCATAAGAATTTGAAGTACGTCTTCAATCAAAAGGAATTGAATTTGCGCCATCGGAGATGGTTAGAATATGTGGCAAATTATGATGTTGAGATCCAATATCATCCGGGCAAAACTAATATGGTAGTCGACGCTCAGAGTAGGAAGTCAGCGAAAATTTTTAATCTTTTTGTTGATTCGTTGGTGGAGGATTTTCTTTTGATGGATATATGAGTGGAGGGTAGCGACTCGCCCAGCAGTTTGGAAGTATTAGAGCCTTCATGGATTTCCCTGACGAGGTTACATCAATGGAATGATTCTGATTTGATGCACCTCTATAATAGAACTGCGAAAGGGGAATTACCAGACTTTTCGATTGATAACGTACTTTGAAGTACCGTGGCAGATTTTGCATTCCTGCAGTTAAGGATATTTGATTCAAGTTGTGCAAAGAGGCGCATGGTTATAGCATTACCTACCACCATAGTTCTACTAAAATGTATAAGAATCTGAAGCAGATCGTCTGGTGGTACGGGAAGAAGGGCAATATAGCTAAGTATATATCAAAATGTTTTACATGCAAGCGAGTTAAGGCTGATCATGGTAGTTCTAGAGGCAAGTTGACGCCCTTAGAAAGTCCAAATTGGAAGTGGGAGCGCATTTTGATGGATTTTATCGCTGCATTGCCGAGATCTCTGCGAGGACACGATTCAGTTTGGGTTATTGTGGACAGATTGACGAATTGTGCTCACTTCGTGTCGTTCAAGATCGACTACTCCATGAAGAATATAGCTAAATTATATTCGGACGAAGTCATCAGGTTACATGGAGTGCCTATCAGTATTGTATCAGATCGAGACTCCATGTTTATGTCTCGCTTTTGGAAAAGCCTATAGGAAAGACTGGGTACCGATTTGTGGTATTCCACTGCTTATCTTCTGTAGAATAATGGTCATATAGAGAGAGTAAATCAGATCGTGGAATATATGATCAGATGTTATATTTTAGATCACGGATGAGCGTGGAATGAGCATTTGAGACTAATGGAATTAGCTTATAATTACAGTTTTCAAGAAGTTTGCAGATGGCCCCGTTCGAGGCTTTGTATGGGAGGCATTGCAAAACACCCTTGTTTTGGGCCGAGGTTTGAGAGAGACCATTGTTGGGTCCTGAAGCGTTAGAAGAGATGGATGTTCCTATAAATTATATTCAAGAGAAGCTTCGGATAGCTAAAGAGCAATATGAGAAGAATGTCAATCTGTGTAGGACCGATTTCGAGTTTGTTGTTGGGGATATTGTGTTCCTTAAAGTTTCCTCGATGTCTGGAGTTAAATGGTTTGGTAAGAACCATAATTTGGACCCGAGGTATGTCGGACCTTTTGGAATTGTTGAACGGAATGGTGTGTCAGCATATAAGCTGGATTTGCCTGCAAGTTTTCCGGGTGTGCGCGATGTTTTTCATGTGAGCTAATTGCGGAAGTGTGTGCTAAGCAACATGCAAGTTCTTGATTCTTTGCCCCATTTGGAGCCCAACCTTTCATATATGGAAGTGCTTGTTTGTGTCTTGGATACTCAAGATCGGGTGTCGCGAAGGAAGACAATACCGATGGTTAAAGTTTTGTGGCAGAACCAAGACATGGAGAGTGCGACTTGGGAGTTAGAGTCAACTATGAGGGAGGCTCATCCTCATCTATTATCCTAATTTGTTGGGTATGTAACCTTTTCAATAATCCTTGATTATTTCCTTTTTTTGAAATAGAAGTTATTGTGTTCTTTTAGGGGGTGTCGTTGTAACGTCCCTAATTTTTCGGTATTTATTTTTATTCTCATAGTGACATAATTCGGCGTCAGGGCATTACGTTGACGCTTGTTTTGGCATGTGCCATAGTTAGAGTGTGGTTTTTCTCTTTAGGTTTTTAGTGTGGGTGGGTTTAGCCTGTTTGCAAGATTCTCTTGCGAGCCGAGTCTGTTTTGGTGAATCGATGGAGCCTTTTTGGGAAAGCTTGTGTTTTGACTTCGGGACATGTTGCTTGAGTTTGGTTTGTCGAATTTGAATTTTGACTTCACCGTTGGATTCATAGCGTCAGTATTTGGTTACGGTGCGATTTTCGTAAGATTCCGAGGTTGTTTAAATTTTTGGTCGTTTTGGTGTTATTTAACTAGTTATTAATATATTATATTTATATTTATATATCTATACCATATTATAAAGAAATACTGAGGTCTGCAAATAGCATGAGTTTGAAATTGAAAGTAAATTAGGTGGTCGTCATATTTCAAAGTTTTGATCATGAACCGTTGGAACAAACCAACCCTCTCTCAAGATTTTTTGTAGGCCTCCTAAAACTACTCTAGGACAGTCCTAAACCTATGTGAAATAATTTCAAAATTTTATTAGCAAAAGTCCATTAATCAACTCAATTTACATTAGTCTAGATAATACCAAACGCCCGCAAGCCCATCAAGCACAGGCCCATCAGCAAGCCTGCCATCACAGTTTTTCTTCAAATACAAACAAAAAAATATATATACACCAAAAACCAATTTTTGGCGGCAGTGTGGGACTAAATCCGCCCTGAGATTAAGTCAATCCCAGACAGAATTACTTAGGCGGGATTAAATCCCGCCTAAGAGTGGGGTTAAATCCCGCCTAAGGCGGGGATTAAATCCTGCCGATTTAAACCTAAGGCGTGGATTTAATCCCGCCTAAGTGCGGGATTTTATCTCGCTTAGGCGGGGATTAAATTCCGCCTAAGCTGTCAGGGGCGGGCAACGCCCGCCGGGAGGCGGGCGTGACCCTTCTCGATTCAGCGAAAGGGCGCCGGGGGCGGGCGCAGCCTGCTGGGGGGGCTTCCGCCTGGGGCAGGGGCGGGCGCAGCCCGCCGGGGCCGGGGGCAGGCACAGCCCGCCATCGCAGGCTTGGTACTATTGCGCGGCCTAAGCCCACAGTTGCAGGCTTGGTACTATCGCGCGGGGCCGTTGGTGGGGAAACGTCCGCCCGATGGCGGGCAGAGTCCGTCGTTGCCGGTCGGGTACTGTGGTGCGCAGCCATCGGGCTGGAGGCCCATGCCTGTCACTCGTATATATATATATATATATATATATATATATATATATATATATATATATATATATATATATATATATATATATATATATATATATATATATAATAGACATACATACATATAGAAATCGTTCTTATCAAAAACCCTATTCACCTTCTTCCCCAACCCGACGACACTATTTTGCGAAAATGGAAGGAGTTCGGCAATTTCGTGTGCTTTCGGCCGACGGGTGAGCGAGCTCTGGTGGTCGGTTTTGACAAAGGTGTTGAGATTCGGAAAGCTCTCAATGAGGGCTACGAGATCGTGGTAAGTTTTCCCCGATTCCTCGATTTTAATGTGTTAGGGTTAGCGATTTTGACCCATTTTGCTCTCCAAACGTTTCAGGAAACGTTGCTCGGGCATTTTTATGGTAGATCCTTGTTGCGGTGTGATCGGACGACATTTCTTCGAAGGTTCAAGGCAAGTGAATTTTTCTCCCCTTGCATGTCCTTTTGCAGCACATTTTCTTTCCCTCTTCCACCTCCTTTAGAGTATAAATTTTTGGGCAAGTCTGGGAGAGAAGAATTTCGGGATTAGGTCAATCCTTCAGATTTAGCCATGAGAATTCCATCGAGTATTGACTGGTGGGTTCGGTGGATTTCTGTTAAAAGTCACCGGGTCAAGAGAGCCAATTTGTCGTGAATCTGGTAAGAGTCGAGGAGTGGAGATCAGGAATCAGCTAAGTCCAATTCGACGAAAATCGGAAGTTTTCCTTTGTGGAATTCGTCGAGTTTCATAGGCCGGTTCGTCGAGTATAGATGTTAAGGAATTTTCGTCGAGTGTTGGTATCTAGAATAAGTAGAATTCAACGTGTATTAGGATGAAATTTGGCGAATATCACCGAACTTGGTTACGTCATTTTCGGCATGAATTGTTTTGAAGTCGTCGAATAACATAGGTTAGCTTACGACAGTTCAACGAGTATCGCCAGTCTGTTCATCGGGAATCGACAGGAATTCGTCGAGTATCGTCGATTGTCGCAAGGCATTTTCACCGAGAATAGAGGGATTCGCCGAGTTACGCCTTGGAATTCATCGAGTATCCATGTATTTCATCGAGTATACTCGCCGAATTAGCCAAAACTTGGAGTTTTTTGCCGATTTTATCCGATTTGTCGAGTTTGGTCCTTAGGGTATATTTTGGATATTTTCATCTCGTTTGTCTTGGGAAGTGTTTGGGTTTTGGTATTTGAGTTTTACAAGTTTGGTTGCAGTTTATTTTATATTAAATGAAAACTTGGTATGGCCATGGTGGGTTGTGGATATTTGACCCTGGTGGGTTTGTGACTATTGGTGTGTTGGGTAGGTGCCCTCCACCACAAGTTCTTGTTCTCCCCGGTATTGGGTGTGTCAAGTTATTACACCACCTCTCTTTGGATCCTTGCAAGGTATGTGACTGTCTGTGTGTTAGGTTGGTTCCCACCGCTGTAGGTGCCAGTGTTTCCCCGGTGGTTATGGTTTCTCTTGACTATTGGTGTGTTGGGTAGGTCCCCACAACTGCAGGTACCGGTATTTCCCCAGTGATTTTACTTATAAAGTTATGAGCGGACTATTCCTGATACTTATACCTACATATGTACATGTTTCTTGAAGCATAGTTCTTTATCGCACTTTGTGCAATTTTATCCTACTCTTGGAGTCTGTAAGTTAGCATTTACCTTGTAGATTTCCTATTCAGTTGAGGTTGTCAACTTTTCCTTATAGTGGGGTTTGGTAACCCCCTTTTTGTTTTACTTGATTATTATCTAATAAATTCCATTTGTCACTTATATTTTCTTGCTGAGGTGTTCTTCTTTTGAATGCCTCAGGTTCAGGGTAGTAGCCGGTTGAGCGGCTAGGTTTGAGAGTTTGCTATTGGACTGCTTGGTTGTAGAGGTTTTCCTCACCTTTGTGAGGTAGTTTTGTTGTTTCTTTTTAGTCTCAGACGTACATACTTAGTCCAGTGGCTTCGTGTCTGGTTATTGATGCCCATTGGTGGTTTTCTGTTAGAATGCTAAGTATTTTGCTAAGCTGCTGAGTTTGCCCTTTTTATAGTTGTTTATACTTGCTCTCTGGGAAGGCTTTATGCTATGTTGCATGTTAGATATTTTAACTTATAAAAACATTACTATTAGTATTTTATGCATGCCATATTTTCAAAACTAAGATACTATCTTCTAGCAACGTAAAGACTATTTTCATACTTATGATAAATTTAGAATCATACATACCATGAGTTGTCTTTTGGGGATGTTTATACTCTTGTAGGGTGTTAAATCAATCTAATCAAGGTATTTTCGCAGCGTATAACTATATTTTTTCTAGTAGACTAGTTGATCCACTAAGCCGAGGGATACGGCTAACTGCTTAACTTAAACTGGAGTTTCTCTAAATAACTCACTAATCTTTCGTAAAGGTGTTTAGTTGGAGTTCTGCCAGAGCATCTTTAGTTATCCCCTACTGAAGTGGCATCACGATGCATGTTTTCTCCTTACTCTGATATATCCTTTAATGTGGAAAAAATGCGGGTTGTGACACTAAGTACAGCAAATTCAGTTAAGGTTTAAATAAATCAAAAAGTGACTAAAAACCTATTCACCCCCATCCCCCTCTCTAGGTGTTTAGCTGACCTTGAAAATAAGACTTTCAAGTGGTATTAGAGGGAGGTTACTCTTTAAAGACTCAACTGTCTGAGTAGATCTCCAAGGTCAGCAAGAAAATCTATCTTTATGGGTTCAGTAGTGAACTCTAAGGAGTTGGGTGCCATGAAGCTTCCAATCTATAGGAAGGAAGGATTTGGCATCTGGAAGGAGAGCGTTGGGCTGTTCATGGAAGCAGCTAACCCTAGCATTTTTATTGTAGTCAAAGAGGGACCATTCATCCCTATGAAGGTCTCAACTCTGGATGCTAGTGTCCAGACACCTAAGACCTATGCATAGATGACAAAGATGATGTTATTCTGGCCACAATGGACAAGAGTGCACAAAATATAATAGTGAGTATCATAGATGATTCCACTTTGCAGAATCTTGTGCACTGCAAGACCTCCAAGGAAATGTGGGACACTATTATTGTCTACATGGAGGGCACAGACGAAGTGAGAGATGACAGAAAGTCCAAGCTCAATCAATATTATGAGACCTTCAAGCAGAGCAAGACTGATCGCATAGCTGAGTACTATGAAAGATTCTTCAAGATTGTTAATGAGCTGAGGACATATGGCATAATCTTTAGCACCTATGAACTGAATGACAAGTTTCTCAGATCTCTAACCAGATATTGGGATACTAAGATCTATGCCATCAGATAGGTGGACAAGCTAGCTGACACTCCACCACCAACCTTGTTCGGGAAGCTGCTTTCTTATGAGATGCAGCTGACAGCCAGGAAAGAGGAGGAGAAAGTTAGTAAATACCAAGCTAAAGAGAAGAATGTGGCATTCAATGCTGAAGAAGCCTCAAGAAGGAGCAGAAGGAAGAGCCCTTCTCCTCCAAGGAGAGTTGCTAGATTTGACTCTGAAAAATCAGAGACCAGCACATCAGACTGTCATATGTCTGATGAAGACTTTACTGCCTTCTCTTGGCAGTTCCAGGAATTTATGATGAAGAAAGACTGGAGAAGCAGATCATCCTCCTCCTCTCATCCCAAAGAGGACTTGTACAAGAGCAGGAAGAAATCCTCTAAGGAGGACAGGTATTGTTCTAAACACAGCAAACATATTTCATCTAAAGTGGTTTGTTATTGTTGCAGCAAGACAAGACATGTAATAGTTGACTTCCCTGTCAAAAGAAAGAAATCTGGTGAGAAGAAGGACAACAAGCAAAACATTAAGAAGGACAAATCCTTCATTGCTAAGAAGCAGAAGAGCTGGATTGACTCATCCTCATCAAAGTCAGAAGAGGAAATTGAAGAAAAATCCTACATTGGGTTGTAGTCTGCTGAAGTAGAAGCTGAAGAAGCAGACTTCATTAAGATGCTGGATGTTATTGCTGAAGAAGCTGATGAAGATCATCTTGCTACCAGGATTGAAGTCAGGGCCCCTCTATCTTAGTCAGATGGTGATCCAGTAAACTTATGATAAATGCAGACCAATTAAGCTATATGACCCGTAAAAAGGGAAGTATGTCATATGTTCATCCAATGCTCATATAATAATTATTAGAGGTCTATATGGGCATATGTAGACTGAATCCACAATTTCCTAATTTTTATAATTTAAATGCTAATTTATTTATTTATTTTAAAAGCCAAAAGTTCCAAGGTTGAACAAGAAGTACAAGATTTAAGCAAGATAAAGATCCAGTAAACTTATGATAAATGCAAGATGGGTAATCATCTAAAAATCCAGAATCTCCAAATTTTATAGCAAGATTTTAGCCCTTCAATTTTATTTTCAATTTATTCCAAAATAATTCATTAAAAGGGGATGTACAATAAAACTACTTCCAAAAATTCAGAGAAAATTCCAGGATTATGGTAAGGGCACATAAAACCTCTATGTAAACTTTCATAATTTGTTTGAAAGAATTATTCCCCAAATTAAATTAATTATCCTATTCTCAAAAATATGGCCTTGTAAAGAAAGTTCTGAAACCAGACCTCTACAAATTATAAATAAATTTCTACAAGTACTTCTTATCCTAAATACCTCAAAACCTAAGCCTCATGATTTTTAAACAGATATATCATCAATAATGAATTTTATTTACCAAAGCCCCTTTCTGAAATTAATGAAGGAAGTACCAAATAAAATTAATTGAAAATTATGATAAACTTCAGAGATGATCAACTAGCCCTATAATAACCTCTGACCAAGTTTCATCATATTTTAAAGCACATAACATCCATAATAAAATCAAACATCATTTTGGGCCTTTTGGTAATTAACAAATGAAGTACCAAGAATAAAATCCCTAAAATTCTACAAAATTTACCAGAGGTTCCAGGTGGCCTAAAACCTATTCTACCCAAGTTTAATAACATTTGGGGAAGGTTTAGTGGCTGATCTTCAAATTTGTGCTCCTACCCTAAAAATATGGTTATGGTTTTGAGGTGTCTACCTTGCACCCATTCTTCTAAAGTTCCTACCAGAGATCTTAGGTTACATTACCCTAAAGTCTACTGAGTTTCCAAGGCCATGCAAGGGCATTTGCCCCCATGTCCTTCACAACCCTCAAAAGTCCTTCCTTAGGGTTTGAGGTTGAACCCTAGGGCAAACCAAGCCTAAGTCATCCTATTTTCCTCAAGAGGGTGTCAATGTCCGTGCCAAGTCAATGTCCAAAGCCTCTGCCTCTGTTGAGGGGAGGGAACCACACTAAGTCCATTGTGCACTTGTGGTCAAAAATGCCCTCTTAAGGCCAAACTATGGTTTGGTGATTCCCTAACCAAAACATATCCAAATGTGCTCAAATTTTGTACAAAACCAGGTCTTGATGCCAGGGACCACTCCCCAAAGCTTGGGAGGGTTTGGAGGTCATTTGACCACTTAATTAAATTACCCTAGCTTTATTAAATAAAAGCAAAAACTTTAGGAAACCTGTCTCCAAAAATTCTAAATTTTGGGCAGGCCCTAGGTATAGCTAGGTTAGGCTCCCTGCCAAAATTCCAATTGATTTGGGCCAGGGATGAAGTGTGGGCACTCAATTTAATGACTGCCTAGCCCTAGGTACATGTCCCACCAAAATGGGTGCCCTGGTCAGACCATGCAACCCAAATGGGTTCAAACAACTTTTCAACTAAATTAGACACAAAGAACTACAACTTTCATGTTGGATTTTTCCCACCAGGTGAGCGTAGGTATTTTTAAAGATTAAATCAAAATAATTCCAAAATTGTGACATAATCAAATTATTCACATATAATATCCTATAGTCTAATCATGCAATCGCACGGATCTTGAAGCACAAAGGGACGGGATCCATTCATCTTCCTCCTTGAGCCGACGGCCAGGATTCATCCCACTTGGAGCCATTTCCAAGCCCTGCCGCCGGCGATCCAGCCCCTTCCCCGGCCGGCCACCGCCACCACCACCTCCGTTGAGGTGGTGGCTATCGCCAGGCGGCGGCTCTACCGCCGGAGAGGCGTTTACCGGCGGTTATAGCAAGAAAATTTCTTGCCGAAAACCATGAAAATCCTGGATTTGATCGGGCTCAATTGAGACCGAAACTTAAACCTAAGGAGTCCTATGATCTACCCGTGAGTTAAGGAGAGGGGGAGGACCTTCCTGGCTTCCTGAATGCGAGAGAAGCGGCGGGATGCCATTGTTGACGGTAGCGGTGCTCGGCTTCTGCAACAGCACAGTGGGACGGCCCGTCTCCTCCAGGTAAATGCTCGAAAATGTTCCCCTCTGCCCACTGATGGTGTTTAAATGGCAATTGGGGAGGGGGGTGGCTCGTTCTTCAATGGCCATCAACACCATTTATGGTGTGGCTCGGGTAGAGTGGAGGGGGCCTGAATCCACCCCTTGGTGGCCGGGAAACGGCTGGAATCAACTCCTCTTCCCTAGAGGAGTTGATTGAAGCCATTAAAGGTGGCTGTTAGCCTCACTTGGCCGGCTCCACTCTCTCCCTTCCTCTCCCCCATCTTCTCTCTCCTCCATTAACATGGAGGGAAGCTCCCTTCTCTCTCCTAGTCACCCCTGGTTGACTGGTCAACCCCATAGGCTAAGTGCAGCCCACTTAGTCATGATGAACATGGAAATGTGGTTAGCCTAAGGAAGAAGTGGCTTGGGCTTGGGTTAGCCTTTTTAGGCTAATTTGACCTAACACTAGAATAAAGTTGACCTTGGTCAACATGACCATTTGAGTTGACCCCAATGGGTCTTGGTGACCCATTGGACTCCCTTAAGGTCTATGAAGACTTGAGTAGGGTTGGTTGGGCATCTTGGGGGTCACATGTCCCTTGGTAAAGACACTTGACCATTTTAGGGCTAGAGTTGACTTGGGTCAACATGACAATTTGGGTTGACCCCTATGTGTCCTTAGTGACCCATTGACCTCACTTTAGGGTTAGGAGGGCATAGGTGGGGTCCTCTAGGCTAGGAGTAGGTCAATTGATCCTAAGTAGGCTAGTTTGACCCATTTAGGGATAGGGTTGACCTTGGTCAACTGAGCCTCTTTGGTTGACCCCAATGGATCCTTATGGCTCTAATGGGCCTCCCAAGGTATTAGAGGGTGTTGTGGTAGGGTCTTGGGGTTAAGGTGTAGCCCATGGTCACCCTAAACCATTTTTCAGAGTTCTACTATTTGCAGACCATGATGATTTTCCACACTTTGTCTCCTATCTCTTGGCCCATTCCTGGCTTCCTAGGGTTTGTCATGACCTAGTCATGGACAAAAACACTCCTAAGGGTCTAGTTGGAAATGAGATGTTACAAATCCCAATAAACAAAACAAAGATTTCGTCCCCGAAATCAAGGTTAAGCCTACGGGAATTTTCTACCGAAGAAAGAAACTTGTAACATCCCATCACGACGCCATGTTTGCTAAATTAGGTTTCAAGGTAAGCCTAATCTATGCCCAATTCACCCAATTGATGAAGCCAAGATCCCAATAAACAAAAGATAAGCCCCCAATACACAAAAGATAAGCCTCTACCCGCCTAAAGCAGCCCTTACTGGTTTAAAGTAGGAAAATAATTAAAACATCTTGAGGGGTTTGTGAGGTATATGATAAGCCCGGAATCCGCGACCTGCCCGCGCAGTTTTCCAGACCGGGCGGTCTGCTTATTCAAGCCGCCAAACCCCCCAAGCCGGGCGGTCTCCATGTCAGGCCGCTGCCAGCACCGACCCTGCTCAGCGACGAGGCCCAAGGACCCAGCCGTCAGCTCGCCAGGAGGAATCCGCCAGGCCGCGCGGCTTCCCTCCTTTCTTGTTTCTTTCTCTTTTGCTTCCCCTCACCTCTGCCCGGTTCTCCTGTACCCCGGGCAGCCGGTAATTTTAACCCTGCCCGTTTGGGCAGGCCCCTGAGCCTATAAATAGGGGGAGGGTGCACTCCCCAAGACACCATGACTGGGATCCAGGAGCTCGCCTGTTACGAGCTGCGGTCTCAAGTCTAGTGTATTGCGGCTTGTAGCCAGGCCGGCTTCTTCTTTTGCTTGTTGTAACTGTCTCATTTTTAAGTAAAGGAAAGCCCGCCGCAAGAGTGGCATTCAAGCCGCGGCGGGCAAACTCTGCTGTTGCCGCTGCCAGCGGCCCCCTCCTCTTTTCTGCCCTTTAGCCGCGACCGCTAGTAACCGATTAGTCGACAGTCTCCTCCTTCCCTTCCCTATTCCCCTGTGTTCGAACCGTTAGCTGGTGGTGACCGACTCCCTGTCCGTTTTCGTGCATCAACAGTATACCTGACTGAACAGCTCTGGGTATCTTTGTCGCATCAGGTCCTGCGGCTCCCAGGTATGCTCCTCCTAGCCGTGGTTCCTCCACAGGACCTTGACTAGTGGGACCTTCTTGCGTCACAAGACCCGTACTCCTCGATCGTCGATCCTAACCGGCTCCAAACGAACTGACCGGTCTGAAGCTACCGGCCCTTCGGTGGTCCAAATCTGCTGCTCCGGGCGTAATAGAGCCCTCCTCAGCGAAGAAATATGGAAGACGTCGTGCAGAGCTTCCAGCTCTGGTGGTAACTCCAGCCTGTAGGCTAGGGGCCCGATCCGCTCCAGGATCCTGTAAGGGCCCATGTACCTAGGGCTGAGCTTCTTCCTCCGACCACGCACCTGCGAGACTATATGCATGGGCCGGATCTTCAAAAACACACGGTCTCCCACCTGGAACTCCACCTGCCGATGTCGGGCGTCATAGTACTTAGCCTGTCTACTCTGCGCCTCTAGCATCCTGTCTCTGATCAGCCTCACATGCGCCTCGGTGTCCTCAACAAACTCTGATCCCAACACCTTCGGATCTTCATCCTGAACCCAAGAAAGCGGGGTCCGGCATTTCCTTCCATACAAGGCTTCGTAAGGCGCCATCCTGATGCTGGACTGGTAGCTGTTGTTATAGGAGAACTCTACCAGGGGTAAGAGTTTCTCCCACGGTTCCCCGCGGTCCAAAATACATAGCCTCAAAAGATCTTCTAGCGTCCGGTCGGTGCGTTCTGTCTTCCCATCCGTCTGGGGATGGAATGCAGTGCTGAAGTTCAATCGCGTGCCTAAGTAAGCTTGCACGGATCTCCACTCCCTAGAAGTGAACCGGCCATCCCGATCCGACACGATCGTCTTGGGCACCCCGTGATATCAAATGAACTGCTCCACAAATCTCCGTACTAATACTCCCACAGCATCGTCCTTCCTGATCGGAATGAACCTGGATACCTTAGTCAACCGGTCGACGATGACCCAAATCGAGTCATTCCCCGTTCGTGATCGGGGAAGTCCGTGAATAAAGTCCATCGCGATGTCTTCGAACTTCCACTCTGGTACCGGGAGTGGTTGCAACAAACCCGCGGGGTTTTTGCACTCTGCCTTCACTAGCTGGCAAGCTTCGCAGTGGGTCACAAACCGAGTGATATCCTTCTTCATGCCAGGCCAGTACATAGACTTCTTCAAATCCGCAGTCATCTTCGTGATGCCCGGGTGCACCGAGTATCTGCTGTGGTGGGCTTCCGCCATGATATCCTCCCGGACCTGGCCTCCTTCCGGTATATAAGTCCGACCTCTGAAGCATACCACGTCGTCCCTTATCGTGTAATCTCCTGCTGTACCGTTCTCCAAGGCCCAGAATATCGGGTCCAATTTGACATCTCCCCTCTGTCCCTCTCTGACTCTGTCCCGGATATCGTCTGTAGCACTCACCGCTGCTAAATACTCCGTGTAAAGCTCGGGGTCCTCGGATGACACCTGTGTGATGTGCATATCCTCCAATCTCCTCACCAGCTCCATAGACATAACTTGAGGCCCGACTTCGAAAGTGGCAGCTCTCCGACTCAATGCGTCCGCCACCACGTTTGCCTTCCCTGGATGGTAGTGCATCTCATACTGATAATCTGCAAGGAACTCTACCCAGCGCCTCTGCCTGATGTTCAGTTCCTTCTGCGTGTCCACGTAATTTAGGTTCTTGTGGTCGGAAAAGATATCGCAGTGGACTCCATAAAGATAATGGCGCCAGACCTTCAAGGCAAAAACGACCGCCCCCATCTCAAGGTCGTGCACTGGATAGTTCTGTTCGTGCTTCTTCAACTAGCGAGATGCATATGCAATCACATGGCCCTTCTGCATCAGTACAGCTCCCATACCCTGGTAGGAAGCGTCGGTGTAGACCTGAAATCCTTCCCTCCCCGAGGGGAGAGTAAGAATGGGAGCCGTAGTTAGCCTATCCTTCAGCTCCTGGAAAGCTACCTGGCACTGCGGGGTCCACACGAACGGTACCTCCTTCTTCGTCAAGGATGTGAGCGGGAGGGAGATTCGAGAGAATCCCTCCACGAACTTCCGGTAGTAACCGGCAAGTCCTAGAAAACTCCGTACGTCGGTGGCTGTCTTCAGCTGCGGCCAATCCCGAATAGCCTGAATCTTTGCGTGTCCACTGCCAATCCGGCTCCACTGATAATATGGCCTAAGAAGCCCACCTCCTTCAGCCAGAACTGACATTTACTAAACTTCGCATATAGATGATTCTCCCGCAGTCTCTATAGGGTCAGTGTCAGATGGCGAGTGTGCTCCTCCTCCGTCCTCGAGTAAATGAGGATGTCATCGATGAACACAATGACAAACACATCAAGATATTCCTTGAAGACTTGGTTCATGAGGGTCATGAACGCTGATGGTGCATTGGTGAGTCCGAAGGGCATCACCGTAAACTCGTATAAACCATATCTGCTACTAAAAGCAGTCTTCTGAATGTCCTCCTCCCGAATCCGAAGCTGGTAGTATCCCGACCTCAAATCTAATTTCGAAAAGAACTGCGCTCCCTATAGCTGGTCGAACAGCTCGTCTATCCTTGGCAGTGGATAGGTGTTCCAGACCGTCAGCCGATTTAGTGCTCGGTAGTCAATGCACAATCTGAGGGTCCCGTCTTTCTTCTTGACGAACAATACCGGGGCTCCCCAAGGTGAAGAGCTTGGCCGGACAAATCCGGCTTCCACTAACTCCTGAAGCTGGCTCCGGAACTCTGTCAACTCCTTTGGGGCCATCTGGTAAGGTGCCTTGGATGCTGGCTTGGCCCCCGGCACAAGATGTATCTGGAAGTCCTGCTCCCTACGCGGGGGTAATCCGGGCAATTTCTCTGGAAAGACGTCCTCAAACTCCCGCACCACCGGAATATTCAATATAGAACTTGTGGCCTCCGCCATCTCAAACAGCACCTCGTAGACCTCTTCCCCCTGTAAATAGGCCTTAACGGCCTCTACTGAAGATAAGGGTATACGTGAGGCAGGTCTTATACCTTCGATGATGATGGTAGAGTCCTCGTGCCTTACGGTGATCCTCTTCGCTTGACAATCAATCTGGGCATGATTCCACTGTAGCCAAATCATGCCCAGGATCAGCTCGAAGACTGGCATCCTCAGGACCGTTGCCGAAACTTCGAACGACTTTCCACCAATCTCTGCCTCCATACTCCAGTGGGATGAGGTGAGTATCTTCGATCCGTCGGGTAGACGCACCCTACTCATCCGGCCTGTGAACCGTTCCACTCCTTCCAGCCCTTCCAGAAAGGACTCCGACACAAATGAGTGCGAGGCACCCGTGTCAAACCGAGTATAGGCGGGCTTGCCGCTGATGAAGACTATACCTGTGATGATTAAAGGTCTTAGTATTTTATAACACGTTTTCTTTCCTATTTATTCTACCTAGGGCAGTTCTACTTGTTGGGCAATTGAGAATGGGAATTTAGTTTAAACAATTTAAAACATCTTAGCTTACCTGTGATGACCCGCTCTGGATTTCGAGGCTGTGCCAGATCCAAGGCATATGCCTGCTCCCTTTCCTGTCTTCGGTCTCCTCCCTGGTAACCACGTCCTCGGCCGCGTCCTTGGCCTCCGAAATGCTGGGCAGGTGGGCCACCCAGTGGTGCTAGAGGTGGTGCCCCCCTCATGGGGCAGTTTCTCCGGAGGTGTCCCACCTGATGAAAATGGAAGCACTCTGGCGGGGGATACGTCATACCCCCGGGTCTCGGCATCTCCTGTATCCGAAGAGGTTGTGGGGCCAAAACCACCTGCTCTCTCGGCTCCTGCCTCACCTCCTGACGAGGCTGCTCCTCTGTCCTTCTCCCATCTGGTATGGTGCCTCACAACTGATCATTTCGGGCCCTCCGGCCCTGATCCTCCGCTTGCTGCTTCTGGCCCCGAGTGGTGTGCCAATCGGCCTCAATCCTCTTCGCTATCTCCAAAATCTGGGAGATAGGCCCGTCAGATACAAACAGCAAGGCCTCCCTCAACTCCTCTTTTAGGCCCTTATAGAATCTCTTGACGTATCCTGCTTCGTCCAGCTGGTAAGAACCCGCATATCGGGCCAAATGGTCGAACTCTCGGTGGTACTCCACCACCGTCCTGGTGCCCTGCCTCAGCTGCAAGAACCGCTCCTCCAACTCGTCCCTGGCCGACTGCGGAACAAAATGCTCCAGCAGCGTGGCCCTGAATTTCTCCCAAGTAATTTCTGCAATCTCCCTATCGGCAAATGTCGTGTCCAACAGCGTCTTCCACCACCTCTTGGCATGGGACTCCAAGCAAGATACCACCAAAGCCACCCTCTCCTCCCAAGGGCACCGTATCCCGGTCAACATCTCGTACATAACATCCAGCCACTCCTCTGTCCACACTACCGACTCTGTCCCCAAGTATGACGGGGGAGAGAGTCCTCGGAAGGTGCTCATCCAGTTGGCCCCTGGGTTTGGCTGCTGGGCCGGAGCCTGCTGAGCCCGGAAGGCCTCAAGGATAGCTGTAAGAGTTTGCTCCATGTCTGACTGAAGGAAAGGTGTGGGGACCATGAGAGGTGGTACAATGTCTGGAGTCTGCTGAGCTCCAACTTGTGGGGTGGGCTGAGCTGGGGGCTGCAAAAACGAGCTACATTAGTAGGTAATTAACTCAATACCTAATAAAAAGTGGACAATTTACATGTGATCCCTCATATGGGCACACCACTGCTTCCGCTGCTTAGTTTGTCCCCAAACTAAACACGCGCGGGGGTGACCCAAGGTTGTGGACTACTACTTTTCGATCAGGTCTCCTCTGATACCACTTGCAAGCCCCCCCCCCCTTTCTGGAGCCGTAACCTCCCAGGATACCTCCGTAGTGG
Organism: Platanthera guangdongensis; assembly: GCA_039583875.1. Taxonomy (NCBI): domain Eukaryota; kingdom Viridiplantae; phylum Streptophyta; class Magnoliopsida; order Asparagales; family Orchidaceae; genus Platanthera; species Platanthera guangdongensis. Next base: position 140,185,027 of record CM077157.1, read on the forward strand.
CAGACGGAAGCGGTGGGTTGGGCCTCGCCCACCTCTAAACCAGTAAACCACTACTGGTCAGACCTATTGTATGCCTCAACGCTTGGTGCACGAAGCGAACTCCTGCTTACTCTTGCCGGCTGGCGCACCGGACTTCTGTTGGCGAAGTGCTAACCACACTTGCCGAGTCAACGTATTGGCGTCGGTGCATCGACCCTCCAATACCGAAGACCCACCACCTTAATTTCCTTTCCTTTGATGCACATGCAAATTTAGCGTAATCAAAACCTGAGCCGAAGCTCCCCGGACCAACACGTCCGTCACAAACAATCGAGCCGAAGCTCCCCGGACCCAAAGTCCGTCTTTTAACCATCCGAGTCGAAGCTCCCAGCTAACTTCCGGTGCCAACAGTGTTTGTGAAATGTGCAACCCTAATTACTAAGTTACTCTTTTCAGCTTTTTAAAATAGTTTACGTTAACCTAGGACTGCCCTCGGTATTCCCGGTGAAGGGCTCTCAAGGGGCACTAGGAACTATGTTGGGATTACGCCTAGAGTTCCCTTTCGCAAGGTACTTATTTTGTTATTGGTTTATTCCCTTACCCATTCCTTCCTCATGTTACGATAGGCTAATCCTATGGTGATTTGACTCCACTCACCTCGGGGAGGATGATCTTTCGTCGGACCCGAGCGCCTCTAAACCCTAGACAAAGTAACACCCTACTCACTTATCTTCCAAGATGCACCTAATTCTATATATCCTTCCAGCAAACCAATCAAGACCCATCACATGTGCTCTAATTCATGTCCCAAATGATTTCCTGCAGTTTTACTAAATGCACACCACTTAAGCTATATGACCGTAAAAAGGGAAGTATGTCATATGGTCATCCAATGCTCATATAATAATTATTAGAGGTCTATATGGGCATATGTAGACTGAATCCACAATTTCCTAATTTGTATAATTTAAATGCTAATTTATTTATTTATTTTAAAACTCAAAAGTTCCAAGGTTGAACAGGAAGTACAAGATTTAAGCAAGATAAAGCTCCACTAACATTATGATAAATGCAAGATGGGTAATCATCTAAAAATCCAGAATCTCCAAAATTTCCAGCAAGATTTTAGCCCTTAAATTTTATTTCCAATTTATTCCAAAATAATTCATTAAAAGGGGATGTACAATAAAAATACTTTCCAAAATTCAGAGAAAATTCCAGGATGATGGTAAGGGCATATAAAACCTCTATGTAAACTTTCATAATTTGTTTGAAAGAATTATTCCCCAAATTAAATTAATTATCCTATTCTCAAAAATATGGCCTTGTAAAGAAAGTTCTAAAACCAGACCTCTAAAAATTATAAATAACTTTCTACAAGTACCTCTTGGCCTAAATACCTCAAAACCTAAGCCTCATGATTTTTAAACAGATATATCATCAATAATGAATTTTCTTTACCAAAGACGCTTTCTGAAATTAATGAAGGAAGTACCAAATAAAATTAATTGAAATTATGATAAAATTCAGAGATGATCAACAAGCCCTATAATAACCTCTGACCAAGTTTCATCATATTTTAAAGCACATAACATCCATAATAAAATCAAAAATCATTTTGGGCCTTTTGGTTATTAACAAATGAAGTACCAAGAATAAAATCCCTAAAATTCTACAAAAATTACCAGAAGTTCTAGGTGGCCTAAAACCTATTCCACCCAAGTTTAATAACATTTGGGGAAGGTGTAGTGGATGATCTTCAAATTTGTACTCCTACCCTAAAACTAGGGTTAGGGTTTTGAGGTGTCTACCTTGCACCCATTCTTCTAAAGTTCCTACCAGAGATCTTAGGTTACATTACCCTAAATTCTACTGAGTTTCCAAGGCCATGCAAGGGCATTTGCCCCCATGTCCTTCACAACCCTCAAAAGTCCTTCCTTAAGGTTTGAGGTTGAACCCTAGGGCAAACCAAGCCTAAGTCATCCTATTTTCCTCAAGAGGGTGTCAATGTCCATGCCAAGTCAGTGTCCAAAGCCTCTGCCTCTGTTGAGGGGAGGGGACCACCCTAAGTCCATTGTGCACTTGTGGTCAAAAATGCCATCTTAAGGCCAAACTAGGGTTTGGTGATTCCCTAACCAAAACATATCCAAATGTGCTCAAAGTTTGTACAGAACTAGGTATTGATGCCAGGGACCACTTCCCAAAGTTTGGGATGGTTTGGAGGTCATTTGACCACTTAATTAAATTACCCTACCTTTATTAAATAAAAGCAAAAACTTTATGAAGTGTCTCCAAAAATTCTAAATTTTGGGCAGGCCCTAGGTATAGCCAGGTTAGGCTCCCTGTCAAAATTTCAATTGATTTGGGCTAGGGATGAAGTGTGGGCACTCAGTTTAATGACTGCCTAGCCCTAGGTACATGTCCCATCAAAATGGGTGCCCTGGTCAGATCATGCATCCAAATTGGTTCAAACAAATTTTCAACTAACGTAGACACAAAGAACTACAACTTTCATGTTGGATGTTTTCCCACCAGGTGAGCCTATGTATTTTTAAAGATTAAATCCAAATAATTCCAAAATTGTGACATAATCAAATTATTCACATATAATATCCTATAGTCTAATCATGCAATCGCACGGATCTTGAAGCACAAAGGGACAGGATCCCTTCATCTTCCTCCTTGAGCCGACGGCCAGGATTCAACCCGCCTGGAGCCGTTTCCAAGCCCTGCCGCCGGTGATCCAGCCCCTTCCCCGGCCGGCCACCGCCACCACCACCTCCGTTGAGGTGGTGGCTATCGCCAGGCGGCGGCTCTACCGTCGGAGAGGCATTTACCGGCGGTTATAGCAAGAAAATTTCTTGCCGAAAACCATGAAAATCCTGGATTTGATCGGGCTCAATTGAGCCCGAAACTTAAACCTAAGGAGTCCTATGATCTACCCGTGAGTTAAGGAGAGGGGGAGGACCTTCCTGGCGGCCTGAATGCGAGAGGAGCGGCGGGATGCCATTGCTGACGGCGGCGGTGCTCGGCTTCTGCAACAACACAGTGGGACGGCCCGTCTCCTCCAGGTAAACGCTCGAAAATGTTCCCCTCTGCCCACTGATGGTGTTTAAATGGCAATTGGGGAGGGGGTGGCTGGTTCTTCAATGGCCATCAACACCATTTATGGTATGGCTCGGGTAGAGTGGAGGGGGCCTGAATCCACCCCTTGGTGGCCGGGAAACGGCTGGAATCAACTTCTCTTCCCTAGAGGAGTTGATTGAAGCCATTAAAGGTGGCTGTTAGCCTCCCTTGGCCGGCTCCACTCTCTCCCTTCCTCTCCCCCATCTTCTCTCTCCTCCATTAACATGGGGGGAAGCTCCCTTCTCTCTCCTAGTCACCCCTGGTTGACTGGTCAACCCCATAGGCTAAGTGCAGCCCGCTTAGTCATGATGAACATGGAAATGTGGTTAGCCTAAGGAAGAAGTGGCTTGAGCTTGGGTTAGCCTTTTTAGGCTAATTTGACCTAACACTAGAATAGAGTTGACCTTGGTCAACATGACCATTTGAGTTGACCCCAATGGGTCCTTGGTGACCCATTAGACTCTCTTAAGGTCTAGGAAGACTTGAGTAGGGTTGGTTGGGCATCTTGGGGGTCACATGTCCCTTGGTAAGGGCACTTGACCATTTTAGGGCTAGAGTTGACTTGGGTCAACATGACCATTTGGGTTGACCCCTATGTGTCCTTAGTGACCCATTGACCTCACGTTAGGGTTAGGAGGGCAAAGGTGGGGTCCTCTAGGCTAGGAGTAGGTCAATTGACCCTAAGTAGGCTAGTTTGACCCATTTAGGGATAGGGTTGACCTTGGTCAACTGAGCCTCTTTGGTTGACCCCAATGGGTCCTTATGGCTCTAATGGGCCTCCCAAGGTATTACGGGGTATTGTGGTAGGGTCTTGGGGTCAAGGTGTAGCCCATGGTCACCCTAAACCATTGTTCAGAGTTCTACTATTTGTAGACCATGATGATTTTCCACACTTTGTCTCCTATCTCTTGGCCCATTCCTGGCTTCCTAGGGTTTGTCATGACCTAGTCATGCACAAAACCACTCCTAGGGGTCTAGTTGGAAATGGGATGTTACAATGCGTCACAAAGTATGTAAAATCCTTCTTCATGCCCGAGCAATACATCATCCTCTTCAGATCCATTGTCATCTTCGTGATCCCCGGGTGCATTGAATATCTGCTGCAGTGGGCCTCTGTCATGATATCTTCCTGAATTTGTTCTGCTGCTGGTATATAAACTCAGCCTCTAAAGCATTATAACCCATCTCTCAGAGAGTAATCTCATGTCGTGCTTTCCTCTAAGGCACTAAACATCGGCTCCATCCTCGCATCCAGTCTCTGCCCGTCCCTGATGTGATCCCGGATGTCATCGGTGGTACTCATCGATGCCAGGTACTCCTCATACAGCTCCGGATCATCCTCTGACACGAGAGAAATCTGCATCCCTTCCAACATCTGCACCAGCTCCAAAAACATTAGCTGAGGTCCTGCTCCTGGTGTAGTGGCTCTCCGGCTCAGAGCGTCTGCTACCACATTGTCCTTCCCGGGATGATAGTGCATGATATACTGTTTGTCTGACAAGAAAACTACCCAACATCTCTGTCTGATATTCGACTACTTTTGTGTGTCTATGTACTTCAAATTTTTGTGATCAAAGAAAATATGACAATGGACTCCGTAGAGATAATGCCGCAAGATCTTCAGTGCGAAGATAACTGCTCCCATCTCCATGTCATGCACCAGGTAGTTTTGCTCGTGTTTGTTCAGCTGTCTGGAGGCATAAGCTATCACGTGTCCATTCTGCATCAGAACGGCACCCATCCCTTGATACAATGTGACGCTATAAACTAGAATTTTTTTCTTCTCGTATGGAAGGGCAAGGATGGGGGCTGAGTTAAGCCGACCCTTCAGCTCTTGGAAGGCAGCCTAACACTGCGGTGTCCAAACAAATGGAGTCTCCTTCTTTGTCATAGATGTGAGTGGGAGGGCAATTCGTGATAAACCCACTACGAACTTCCGGTAGTAACCGACAAGTCCTAGGAAACTCCTCACGTTAGTGGTCATCTTCAACGGTGGCCAATCCCGTATTGCCTGAACCTTTCCCGGATCCACTGTCAGTCCTGCTACACTGATAATATGGCACTGGAAAGCCACCTCCTTCAGCAAAAACTGGAACTTGCTGAACTTGGCATACAACTTGTGCTATCAGAGCCTCTCCAATGTTAGTGCCTGGTGCCAAGCATGCTTGTCCTAGGTCCTCGAGTAAATGAGGATATCATCGATAAATACAATGACAAAGACATCCAGTAAGACACGAATACCAGGTTCATTAAACTCATGAATGCAGAAGGTGCGTTCGTGATTTAGAAGGTCATCACGGTGAACTCGTACAACCCGTATCTACTGCTGAAAGCATTCTTCGGGATGTCCTCCTCCTGAATCCGTACCTGGTAGTACATGTTCCGAACTAGTCAAATAACTCGTCAAATAACTCGGGATGTCCTCCTCCTGAATCCGTACCAGTGAGCTCCCTCCAACTAGTCAAATAACTCATCAATCCTAGACATTGGGTACATGTTCCGAACCGTCAACCTGTTTAGTGCCATGTAATTGATACACAGTCAGAGTGTCTCATCCTTCTTCTTCACAAACAACACCGGAGCTCCCCATGGCGAAGAGCTTGGCCGGACAAATCCATCTTCCACTAGCTCCTGCAGCTGGCTTCGAAACTCCACTAACTCCTTCGGGTCGATCCAATAAGGGGCTCTAGATACCGAATTAGCCCTCGACACCAGCTGTATCTATAAATACTTATCTCGGTGCGGCAGTAACCCCAATAACTTCTCCGGAAATACATTCGCAAAAACCCGCACCACCGGGAAACTAGCAATAGAATCCTTAGCCTCGACCATCTCGAACAGCACCTGGTAAACCTCTTCCCCCTGCAGATAGACCTTGACGGCCTGGATAGAGGATAGTAAAAGAGAGAAGCTGGAACAATACCTTCGAAGTTCGGGTAAGTGTCGTCGTATCTTAACACGACCCTCCATGCTGGACAATCGATCTGCGCTTGGATCCAGGTGAGCCATGTCATGCCTAGGACGAGATTAAAATCTGGCATCCTCAGGATTATTGTCGGAGCTTCGAAAATTATACCGTTAATGGTCACTCCCAAAACACATGTGGTCGTAGACTGGATCTCCGTCCCGTAAGGGAGACACACCCTCCTGATGACTCCCTCAAAGCTCTTGATATGGTCCAGGTCTCTAATAAACTCCTCTGAGAAAAAATTGTGTGATACTCCAGTATCGAATAGGGTGTGGGCGGGCTTGACACATACCATCACTATCTGAATTAGTTAATTTTTCTTCTTATTTATCTAGTTTCAGGTTCCTTCCTAATTCTATAATTTTTTGTTCAGGTAATCTAATTTCTAGAGAGGAAAGAAACTTTCATTTACTTACATACCTGCTATTACCCGTTCTGGGTCCAGGGCTGAGCCAGATCCAAGGCAGATACCTTTCATCTATCCTGTCGGCGGTATCCACCCTGAAAGCCAAGTCCTCGACCACCAAACTTCTGTGCAGGTGGGGAATCTTGGAGTGCTAGTGGGGGTGACTCCCGCATGGGGTAGTTCCTCTTGAAGTGCCCCGGCTAGTTGCACAAGAAGCATGTTTGTGCCTCTTCCATTGCCCTCGACATCTCCCGTACCAGTAAGCACTGAGGATCTAACAGCACCTGATTCCTCTGCTCATGTCTGTCCTCTTGGGGGGGGGGGGGGTTTGATCCCCATTCCTTCTTTCCACAATGACATGACCTCTGGACTGGTCTCTCCTACCACCAATCACTAAGTCATTAGCTGGCCTTTTTCGTCCTCACACTGTAAACTGGTCCGGCTCTAGCTTCTTTTCCATTTCCAATATCCTTGCCAAGATCCCATCAGAAATGAATAGGAGTGTCTGCATTATGTCATCATTAAAAGTGAGGGATAGATCTTATTTAAACTAGAGGGGGTGAATAGTGTATGTTAAAAATTTTAATTTATTTTTATAGGGGATTTAAAGTATGTGATATATATATATATATATATATATATATATATATATATATATATATATATATATATATATATATATATATATATATATATATATATATATATATATATATATATACATATACCTGTGCGTGTGTGTGTGTGTGTTTAAGAAGAAAAATCACAGCACACAAAAACAAAAAGTAAACAATCACAGACAACACAAGGAAATATAGTGGTTCCCCAATAAATCTGGGTACATCCACTCTTCTACCACCCTAGTAGGAATCCACTACAGGTTTTAGATAAGGTACCCTGCCACCAGAAGATCTATTTTCCAAGGGAGTTCTCGCAAACTTTTGAGCTTTTGATAAGGTGCCCAAAAACCAATCTACGCAGTTTATGAAATAACTAAAAAGTTGATGATGTCTTCTCTTTCAAGAATCTCTTAGAAGATTAGTGGATTGATGTTGAAGCAAAAAGCTCCCCTGTGTTGAGTAGTGTTGATGCACAAAAACACAGAGGGGTCGAGCACCACCAGCTAACGGTTCGAACACCGGGGGTAGGGAAGGAAAGGAGGAGACTGTCGACCAATCAGTTACTAGCGGTCGCTGCTAAAGGACCGGAAAAGGGGGCCGCTGGCAGCGGCAACAGCAGAGTTCGCCCGCCGCGGCTTTAATGCCCCTCTTGCGGCGGGCTTTCCTATACTTAAAATGAGAAACAGTTACATGAAGGATAGAAAGGAAGAAAAGAGGAAGCCGGACGGACTACAAGCCGCAAAATACTAGACTTGAGACCGCAGCTCTTAACAGGCGATCTCCTGGATACAAGTCAGCGTCTCTTGGGGAGTGCACCCTCCAGCTATTTATAGGCTTGGGGGCCTGCCCAAGCGGGCAGGGCTAAAGTTACCGGCTTCCCGGGGTACAGGAGAACCGGTCAGAGGTGAGGGGAAGCAAAAGAGAGAGAAACAAGAAAGGAGGGAAGCCGCGCGGCCTGGCGGATTCCTCCTGGCGAGCTGACGGATGGGTCCTGAAGCCTTGTCGCTGAGCAGGGTCGGCGTTGGCAGCAGCCTGACATGGAGACCGCCCGGTTTGGGAGGCTTAGCGGCTTGAATACTCAGGCCACCCGGTCTGGAAAGCTGCGCGGATAGGACGCGGATTCCGGGCTTATCATAATCCCCGCACATTTTTAAGTTTCCAAAAAACTTCGAAAATGTCGAACTAAGCCGGAGACCGCAACTGCCTCATCGTCGTCTATAAAATCCCCTGGCCCTTGTCATTCTTCAAGATTCCTGCCGAGCCACGGGTCGCTACTCGCCACTTGCGGTCAGCATTTTGCAAGCCGACGCGATCTTTCACAAGATGGATGTTATGTCTTCAATGTTAGCACGCAATAAGAAACCGCCAGAAAAGAAGCAAAGCCGGAGCGAGAACTCGGATGATTCTGCCCGACAGCCTGCCAAGAAGATTGGGAAGCCGGAGACTTCAGCGGCTTCTGGACCTGAAAAGAGGCCGATAGAGACCGTCGGCGAATCATCGCAGGCCGCAGTAGTTCCCAAAGCGGTTTCAAAGACTGCTCCACCTCAACCCGGAATTGCCAAATCCTTCGACCTGACTTTCTCTCCATCAGGAGAACCACTGCTAAAAATCGGTGGGGCGGAGGAGAAAAGTGTTGAATCCGGGAAACCGTCCGAATTGCAGGACAAGGTCGACGTAATCGTTGTGGATGACAACGAGCTGGAGAAGGCGCTGGAGACCGAACAGATTTTGGGCGAACAGCGCAAGCGGACTGAAAATGTGTTCGGTTCCTTGAAACGGCAGAAGGAGAGGCGCGAAACCCTTGAAGAAAGGATGAAGAGGAAGATGAGGAAGTTGCACGCCAGAAACCGGAATATTTCCGAAAAGACCGGCGCGGACAGTCTTCAACACAGGCCGCACGAGAAGGAGGTACCCGAGAACCCGCCCACACCGGATTACAAGCCGAGCAAACTGGAGAGTACACCCGCGGTTAGCGAGTCGCTTAGTGAGCTCCTGAAGGGCATGGAGACCCTCCAGCGGCAAGATGCGCTATTGTCGACACCAGCGGCTTCTAAGGAGGTTGACCGCCCGATATCCAGGTTATTGGGGAGAAGCCTGGCGAACCGGCTTCCGCGGCTTCTGAAGGAGCCGAGAAACTGAAGCTTCGCGAGAAGATGGAGGAGATGAAGAAACTGATCGCTGAGAAGCCGGTGGCGACCACACTTCCATTGATGCAAGGTAAACACCGGGACGTTAGGCGAATTATTAAATTCTACAAGTCGCGGTCAAGGAAGAAGGGGGCGAATATAATATTAAATCCGCCGGCCAGCTTTTTCCTAACCACGGCTCAACTGAAAAGCCGAGCTAAGGAAGCCGAATGGCTATGGAAAGAAAAGCTAAAGAGGATAGATCTTGAACGGCTCCGGCGGCCAGTGATTAAAATCCATATCGCGGCCTCTGGAGGAGATAAACATCAAAACGGCGGTCTTATCCTACCGATTTCCTTACTAAAACCTCGCAACAATCCGGCTGAACCTGACTGCGGTTTCTCTTCTGCAGGTGTACCGGAAACCGCGATGAAACCGGGCGACTTGACGTCATTTTTGTCTATGCTGTCACCGCCTCCGCCTCCAAGTGTTCGCGAGAAGGAGATGGCCGACTTCCAGAAGGACGTCGGCACGCTGCAGGCGGCTTTGGACGCGGCCACCGAAACCCTGCGGATTAAAGACGAACAACAGCGGGTTGCCTAGGAGGCCGCGGAAAAAAGGATCCAAGAGTTGCAAACCACCCTGGAGCAAGAGACCACAAGGTTGCAAACTGCGCTTGAGCAGGAGACCATGAGGTTGAAGTCAACGATGGAGCAAGAGGCTGTCAGGCTCCATACCGCGATGAAAGAAGAGACCGTCAGGCTCCAGACCGCGATGGAAGCCGCTGAGGCGAAGATTGCTGAGATGCAGGTTGCCTTGGAGCAGGAAAAGGCGGAGAAGTATTTGCTGATGGCCGCGCGGCTGGAAGGAGACAGAGAAGAGATCCCACATGCTGAAGGCAGCGAGAACCAAGACCTGCCAGCGGAGACCGGCGGAGAACAACGGCCTGCACTACCAACTTCTGGAGAGTTGCCGGGTACTGGCCGCCCGGCCTCTGGCGAGACTTCGAATCCGCCGGTGGTCGCGGCGCCCGGGCAGGCCGCAGTTATGTCTGGTCTGGGGGTCCAGGCGATCCCAACAATACCGTTTGCAAGAGTAGAGCGCGACACTGCGCGGGTTCATTGATCTCTGCATGTGCTTCATAATCTGGTTAGCCAGGTATACGTTGCGATTGTGCAGACCGGTGAACAGGTCGCGCACATAGGACGAGACAGGCCGGAAGATGACAAGCGATCCTGAGCGACTTGAGAGAACTAAGCCGCGCGGACAATTGAATATTATGTTGTAATATATATTTTTTCTCTGGATGTTGAACTATTTGATTGTTGTAAACTGCTGTATTTTATTATGCTGCGAACTGAATGCGGCTTATGCGGTTTGTATTTATAATCCACATGCCTGCTGCTTTGTTCTGAAAAATTTAAAGTATAGGATAGTAGCCGCGCGGTCTGGCGAATAGAGCGCCGGCTTGAATATTTGATGCCCACATGATTCGCCATAGAATTATTCTAAGTGCAGGTATATAGCCGTGCGGGCTGATGGACTAAACTGCGGCTTGGTAATTAAGCTGATCTGTACTTCCAGCGGGCTTAGGTCGCGCGGCGTGACGACTAGCCACGATTTGATGTTGGTCACTATACCTTCACAGATTTTCTATAAATAGAGCTGACCCCGGAGATTTCATCACAAATCAAAAAGGATGCGGGCTAAGTCCAAGTCGTTGCGGTCTGACAAGGCCACTGCGGTTAGGACTAACGCGGCCTCCGCTTTCCATTCTGCTGATCATAAAGAATGCCGGCTTACAAAAGCCGAGCTGGAGGATTTTGTTGAGAAGCACATGCAGGGAAGTCCGCTGGTCGCGCGGCTTCCACGACAGGACGAGCGGATTAATTCTTCCCACGCAAATCAGATCGCGGTCCCCATCGACCACTTTGACTGCGGCTTCAGCTTCCCGGTCATGATGGAGGCTGTAGCGGTCTTCGACCACTACGGAGTTGTGCCGGGACAACTACCCCCGAATTCGATAGCCGCCATATATAGCTTCATCTCCTACCTGAGGTCGGAAAGAGTACGCTTCTCTATGAGGCTCTTCCGGGAATGCTTTTCGGTGCGGTCTATCCCGGACTCCGAGACGAAGATCTTCCGGGGGCACCTCTACTTCGGCTGCAGAGGGCTGAAGATAGTTAACTTGGCAAACAAGATCACGAACTGGTCCGACCGGTTTCTCATCTTCGAGGAAAACCTGGGGTTGCTGCCAGTCGACCCCCAGATCCACGAAGAGGCCGCCTTTGGCAGCAGCGGCTTGGATGGCGTGGAGAAGGAGATCTACAACTTCTTCAAAGTCGAGCAGCTTGATGTAAACCACTACATCCCGATGTTGCCATTGTTAGTAGGAATAGAGGCGGAAGACAGTAAGCTCCAAGCCGGCCGAACTGTATTCTTAGCCGCGCAGCCTGAAATATAACATTGCCTTTATCTTTGCAGCTGCTGTAGCGGTCCTGCTGAACAAGCCGCAAACTCCTGGCGGCCTGACTCTCACTCAAAGAGAGAAGAGAGCGAGGCGTGCCAAGCCGTCGCGGGGTGTGGAGGAGGAGGAGTCGGCCTCCTCTAGAGAGTTTATGCTGCAAGTTACGGGCAGGAGCCTCAAAGACGTCCACGACGATCCGGCCTTGCGGTGGAGTCCGGACGGCAAGTCAGTGACGATCTCCACCGCCCTCCCCTACTGGGGGGCAGAAGAATTAAGCCTCCACGCGAGCGTGGTTGGCGGCGCGTTGTATGGCAAGCGCAACTTGAAGGCGATGCGACGAGTTCCACCGGATGACCTGCCGCGGCTAGCCGCGCAAGTCGGGGCGAGGAGCTTCGTGGCAAGTCACTTCATGGGCCTTGCCTACAAGCAACTGATGAAGGAGAATAGTGGCTTGAAAAGGCAGTTTAAGGAACAACAAGAAGAGAACAAGCGACTAAAGGAAAGGGAGGCGGTAAGACATTACCGATACTCATGCGGTTAGCACTATGTAACCGCGCGGCCTTACCTTTATCTTTTATTTTGCAGGAAATGTACAACCCGGCCAACCCCATCTTCCAAGACCAAGTCTTTCCGTAACTCGTCCAGGGAATTGATGGAGCGCTTAACCGCCTCCGGGACCTTGGCGGCTTTGCGACCGGCTTCACCGATTTTACTTGTGCCGACATCTACCCCACCCTAAAAGAGCAGGTGGCTGACGTCTACAGGTCGATCAAGGGCAAGAGCAAGGTCGGGGAAGAAGTCGGCGAGGTGGAGGAAGACGTCGAGGTAGAGGGCGGCCAGGGAAGCCCAAGTGCACGCACATCGTCTGAGTCCGGCGGTCAAGAATCTGAGACCGCGCGGCCAGACTCAACAACTTCTGGCGGTTCAGGGATCTCAGCGACCAGCAGCGAATACACTGAATCCCCCGTCGATATCGGCGATGGCGGTGATTTGGATTCTCCTGTGACTAAGAAGCTTAAACCGGGCGATTAGAAAATCTTTATCTTGTTTTTTGTATTTTGAACTTTTTTGGAAATCGGCGGTATTATTTTTTGTAACCGCGCGATTAATGCTTTGTAATACTTAATTAAATAGAAATGAAGGCAACTTTACCTTTCTCCTTACTACATCTCATTTTTCTTACTCGTTTAAGTCCGCACGGTCTCAGCATAACTTCCGATAAAATGCAAGCACATAAACCGGTCTGAGTTCACACTGCGACTTCAACGAAGTTATCCGCTAGAGAGATATATTTCCCTGCAGTTTATTCCGGAATGCTCGTCGACAACAAGCCGTGCGACTAACAAATTAAACCGCAACTTGCCTTAATGAATTACTCAATGTTATCTGCTGGAAGAGCTGAATGACCGCGGCTCGCTTATACACAAACCGTGACCGCTAAGCTGCGCGGCTACCATAGAAGTCGGCGGATCAAAGGCAGGAATTAAGTGCCAGAAGCAGGTCGGCCGACTTCCTATCCATAGGAATAATAAACCGGTAATTGATATATGGAAGCCAAATAAGATACCGAATAGCGGATTGGCGGACGTAAGTCGGCCGAGTTCCCAAATATATGAATTATTATCCGGCAGGTAGGCACAGGGATGTCAAATAACTTAAGCCGGAATCTGTAACCGGGCGGCCTGTTTAATTAATTATACAACCTTCGCAGGCCGCTGAGTAAAACCGCGAGGTAGCGGATAGGCTCGTGTTGTCCTGCAAAAATAGATGGAGACATGCACTTATGTGTCAATGTGGGCAGGTGCGTGCGGCAGTACTTTCCACACAAAAAACACATAAGCGGGATTGAAATTCTTAATATCCACGACCGATGTCAAGCGGGACAAGTACGCAACGTCTGCGACTGAAGTCAAGCGGGACAAGTACGCAATGTCTGCGACGAAGGTCAAGCGGGACAAGTACGTAATGTCTGTGACTGAAGTCATGCGTGACGGGTACGCAATGTCTGCGACTGAAGGCCAAGCGGAATTTCCACTACACATTTGCGACTGAAGTCAAGCGGGATGTGGAGGGCTTAAGAATTCAAAAGGGGCTCTTGCCCCTACATGCATGCATATTGGCATAAAAAGTAAAGTTAAAAAATAAGCTTCAAATGAAAAATAACGTTTGCATGATGTTAAGGATGTGGCAAAGGATATATGTCTGCAGTTTTAGCACGCCCCATTAATACCGATTGTGAAGGGGACGTTATATACTATTCTGAACATAAGCATTTCTCATCATAGAAAGAAAGAGGAATCCCTGCTTGAACCATTGAGCGAGAAATGGAAGATTGCCTTAGAGAATTACTGAATGACATATTCTTGCAACTTTCCAGCTCTTGCAAGTTGATTAGCCAATTCCCTGAGAGCTATGCAATCTTCTGCTAGATGACCAATATCTTTATAATACTTGCAAAAAAGCTCCTCGTGTCGATACTTGATTTTAGATTCCATACGCCGAGGCTTCTTGAACTCAGGCATTCCTTGAATGATTATCAAAAGATCTTCCATAGGAATTTTGAACTTAACATACTTACCTGAACCTTTTTTACACTTTGGAGTTTTACCCTGGAGAAGAGGAGGAGACTTGCAATATTCAACTTACGAAACATCTTGGGAGGAAATAGATAGCTGTTGACCAGAAGTCCCTTGAGATTGTTTAGCCATTTGATTCAGAAACGAAACATAACCTTTATTTGCCTCTTCGCCTATTATGAATGTATTAACTATATCAATAAGATCTCCGTAGCTTTTGGGATACTTTGTGGTGAACTTGAATTTCAATGGGCCTTCTTGAAGTGCATTTATGAAAGCATGCAAGTAATAGTCTTGATGGACGCTACAAACATCTAGAACCTCCTTTTGAAACCGATCAACAAAATCTGGATTAGACTCGTCAATTCCTTACTTGATTTGGAAGAGAGCTCCAACGTCTCTTTTCCGCTTCCTGTAAATAGTGAATCTTGAAATAAATTGACTTCGAAGATCCTTAAAGCTGGTTACTGATCGAGGTGGGAGGCTATAAAACCATTTTCTTGCAACATTGCCAAAAGATATAACAAAGAGTTTGCATTTTACTCCATTTGACACGTTTCTCAGTGATATAGCTGATTCAAAAGCTTGCAAATGAGAAAACGGATCATCACATCCAGCATACTCCGGCAGACGCGGTACTCTGAAGTTATCGGAGACAGTATCCCACCGAATACGATTAATGAATGGAGAAGGGGCCTCTTCTTCTTCCTTACAAAGAGGTTCGTTTGCAACAGATTCTAGTCCACGCTCAACACTATTTGCAAAAATTTCTCTATGAGGGTCAGCGGACTCATTATTAAAATACGAACAATCCTGCACTTTTGAGAGATCTGTAGTAACTGAGATGTGGCTGGATTTATTCTGACCATTTGCAGGATTCATCTTGAAAAGAGGGAAAATAGCCTAATTTTTTCAAGAGACCGCAGAATAGCGGCGGCTTAACGAGCGGCTAGACGGTGCAACAAGCTCACAAGAATACCGGGAGGAAAACCGAGCGGGTAGAAAGCCTGGTTCTACAGTGCTGGAGGCGGGCTGAAAACCTTAGCCGGCGAAGTCGCGGCTTGCTCGACAGGCCGCCGAACTCTAGAAGATAGAGCGGTCTAATTAGCTAGACCGCTGATTTCATCGATTAGTCGAGATCTGAAGGTCGCGTGTTAACTGTTGATGCACGAAAACACAGAGGGGTCGAGCACCACCAGCTAACGGTTCGAACACCGGGGGTAGGGAAGGAAAGGAGGAGACTATCGACCAATCAGTTACTAGCGGTCGCGGTTAAAGGACCGGAAAAGGGGGCCGCTGGCAGCGGCAACAGCAGAGTTCGCCCGGCGCGGCTTTAATGCCCCTCTTGCGGCGGGCTTTCCTTTACTTAAAATGAGAAACAGTTACACGAAGGATAGAAAGGAATAAAAGAGGAAGCCAGCCGGACTACAAGCCGCAAAACATTAGACTTGAGACCGTAGCTCTTAACAGGCGAGCTCCTGGATACAAGTCAGCGTCTCTTGGGGAGTGCACCCTCCCCCTATTTATAGGCTCGGGGGCCTGCCCAAGCGGGCAGGGCTAAAGTTACCGGCTTCCCGGGGTACAGGAGAACCGGGCAGAGGTGAGGGGAAGCAAAAGAGAGAGAAACAAGAAAGGAGGGAAGCCGCGCGGCCTGGCGGATTCCTCCTGGTGAGCTGACGGATGGGTCCTGAAGCCTTGTCGCTGAGCAGGGTCGGCGTTGGCAGCGGCCTGACATGGAGACCGCCCGGCTTGGGAGGCTTAGCGGCTTGAATACTCAGGCCGCCCGGTCTGGAAAGCTGCGCGGACAGGATGTGGATTCCGGGCTTATCAAGTAGAGTTTGTGATCAAGGGAGAAGCTTTTCTTCTAGGTGTAGGCCTTCAAGAATTTTGTTTCTCTCCTGGAGCAATTTCAGACTGATGTAGAATTTGTTGTCTCTTGGAGAGTCAGAAGAAGATTGTCCAAAATCCCTGTGTGTGTCTCAGCCAGTAACCCAATATTTGTTTCTTGATATATATGAAACAATTTTCTATATATATATATATTCTCTGAGAAAAATTCAACCAATTGAATTTTAAAAACATTTCTTGAATTGTCTGAAGAATCTTTGAGGATTTGTAACGACAATATTCAAATATTTGGAATTAAAACCGTTCCTTAACTGCCCTGGTGATTAATTAGAATAATAACTCTGTGATAATTCCATATTTAATGCTGCCAGAAACGGTTATATTCATTAAGAATATTTAGCATTAAATACCAGAGTATAACTGACTGAAATTAATCTATTTAAAAATTATTCTGCTTCTGAATATGAAACTACCTAGACCACTATAAAGAAGTAGTTGAACTCAGCAAATCTTTCGTCGCCCTGAGCTTTGAGTTCGTCAAACTAAATGTGTCATTCGTCGAGCTAAGCTTGGCTATCATCCAACTGAGCTGTAGAGCAGAGGTCAGAGTTCGTCGACCGGAGCACAACTTTCGTTGAGCTGAGCTCAGTGGTAGAACTCTGATTCGTCGAGCTGAGTACGACGTTCGTCGAACGCAGCTCTGCTCTCATCGAACTAATTTTCTACATCTGTCGAAGTATATTTCTGCTGGAATTCTTCTAAGGCATAACCCTGGAAATAACCTATGACCCAATACTATACAAAGTGAGTCAAACTAATCATCCTAAATAAATGATAGTGATCCTAGCCCAAATAAGTAATAGGGTTTCAATAATCATGAAGGCCCTTATAGAAGCTCTTTGTGTAGCCCGCGTCCTATTGGAGATATGAATCCACAAAACGGGCTAAGTGTGTGAACTCCCGACAATACTCCAACACATCCTGCTACCCTGCCTCAATTGCAAGAAACTGTCCTCCAAATCATCCCTCGCCGACTGAGGTACAAAATGCTCCAACATAGCTGCTCCAAAATCTTCCCAGGAAATGACCGCGCACTCCACTCCAGCGAAGGTGGTGTATAAAAGTGACTTCCACCATCTCTTCGTGTGAGATTCCAAGCATGAAACTGCCAAGGGCACTGCCTCCTCCGTCGGGCATCGAATCCCATCCAGCATCTTGTAGATGATGTCCAGCCACTCCTCTATACGAACTGATATCTCCGTGCTTTTGTGCGATAAAGGAGAAAGCCCCCATATGACATTCAGCCAGTTATCCCCAGGATGTGGCTGTGAGGCTGGAGCCTACTGAGCACTAAAGGCCTCCATAATGGCCGTCAGTGTCAACCCCGTCTCTGTCTACAGGAACGGGGTCGAAGCCGACAGGGGTGGAACCATGTTCTGTGCCTGAGGTGTACCCTGATAAGAAGTAGGGTTCGTCATAGGCTACAAGGAAAATTCCAATTGTTAGTTTATGTACAAGTGGAACTAAAGAAAAGTGAACTTTTGCATGTGATTCTCCCTTATGGGCGCACCATTGCTTATGCTGCTAGTTTGTCCTCAAACTAAGCTCGTGCGGGGTGGCTGAAGGTTTTTGTGGACTTCTTCTCTTTCTCCAGAATCGAAGTTTCCTCTGATACCAGTTTGTAAGATCCCATTTTTTCGCTACGCTACCGGGTCTTATGCCCGCCACTTTGAGGTGAAACCGACACATGGGAAGGTCGCCAATACAAAACGCTGATTCTCCCAGCAATGGAGATCATCAAGAAGTAGAAGTACAGATAAGATTAAGTAAAGTCCACAGTCACATATAACATATGAAATAGAAATTGCAGCAATGTACACATCATCATAAAAGTACGAAAATAAATCAGTAAGTAGGAATATAAAAGGGCTTAAGCCCGGTATAACAAATCTTCGCCACAACACTCTCGCGGAAGCTAAGAAAAGCTAACACTCATGGAGCTAGAGACTGGTGCTCTCATACTAGACTGGCCCACCTCTATGTGCATCGTGCTCCGCTGGTGTTATATCTCCTATTGCTGCTCCCAATCTCCCATCTAGAGCCCCTAAAATGTTTAGTCCACCGATCGTTTGTCATAAGACTAAGCTAACTATCATCCCTGCCTCGACCCCGCGACTCCTAGGCACCGTGCAGGAGGAGGGATTGGGAAACTTTTGAGGGTAGTGAGTAAACAGAGCAGGTGACGGTGAGACTATCTAGCAAGTACAATATAACAACTACAAAATTATAAAAGGAAAGCAAGCTAGCTGATTTTAAAATGAAAAACAGTAATGTAAATAAGTAGAGTAGAGCAGTATGTGTATGAAAAGTAAACTAAGAAATAAGTAACCTTAACTTATAAGAATGCTCATACAAACTTATAAGTTAAGGGGGCTTTTGCATGGATCACTTCGTATAAAAAGTCCAATACCAATTTATACGAAGGGGTGTCAGGTTGTATGCATGCACAAGTGTAGTGAAATGTCAAACCATGATTCATGCGAATGTAACATACGCACATGACTCTATGTGCACACTCCTTTAGTTCCCCCAATTTGGAAGCTAGCATCACTCCCAGGATCCTCCGTTGTGGCAAACAGAGATAGTGGGTCAGTCCACCCCACTCCTAGACGTGTATTCACACTACCAGGCCTAGCCCTTACAAACCCCCCTGAAGGACAAACTAGGGTTTCTGCGTACTATGCTGACCCACCGCCAGTCTTTCCCTTAGTTATGTGTAAATCACACTCGCCAAGTCAGCATACCAACTTCGGGGTGAACGACCGTTAAATACCGAAGACCCACCACTTTTATGCACATGCAACCATGAATTCCTGAGCCGTCGGCTCCCCGGACTAACCTGTCCATTTCCACAACCATTAGGCCTATCGCTCGAACAACCTAACCAAACTAACCTCCCGAAGTATTGGAGTGAGGTAAAGTGAAGAGCTAATATATTTCTAATTACTCTTATGTTCATTTTAGTCTTATGGTTTAGGTTAACCTTGGACTGCTCAGGGCATTCCCTGTGAAGGGCTCTCGGGGACACTAGGAACTACGATGGGCTGAAGCCCAAAACTCCCTTTCGCAAGGCACTTACTATTATTGTCATCTACCCAGGTTCAATCCCATTTAATGTAACACTAAACCTAACCCTAGTGCATTTGACCCTCTCTCTCCACAGGAAAGACGACCTTTCGTCGACTCGGACACCACTTAACCCCATTCAACCAGGTTCTCTCAACCTGCCTTACAATGTTGACCTTACTCATTCTCAACCAGACTAGGTTCACCAACTACCGTTTCCCATAGCTGGTTACACACCTTATTCAAATTTTATAATTTCCACTAAGTGCAGACCAACTATCCTACATGATGAGTATGAATGGTGACCCCCCTCAAATATTCATCTGATTGACCTAAGATTATTACTATGGGTGTACCATGATGTTTAGGTAATAAATCCAGAATATAATATTTTTCCTAATTTATTTGTTATTTAATTAATTTTCTTTAAAATAAGGCCAACAATGCTTTTGATCATCTTAATTTTCTTTAAAATAAGGCCAAAATGCTTTTGATCATCAAGTGCACTTTTCTTTCTAGGTATGGTCTTAGAAAAATTATGTCAGATCATGTCATCAAAATTACATTAGGTGCAGGAAATCATAATTTTCCAACAAGGTTTTCAGCTCCAAATAATTATTGACTAGATAGCCACATTAATTGGGAAAAACATGAAATAATTGAAATATTCATCCAAAAATTATAGAAAAATTACCAGAAGACTTAAATAAATAGAGAGGGATACTTACCCAAAATTATTATTTTCTAAGCTCATTTGGTCACATAATTAAATCATTTAAAACCAATCATTAATTGGTACCTTGTGAAGTAACCACTATGAAAAGTTTTCTAAAACTTTTGTAAAAATTCACAGATCTTAAGGATGTCCTCTGACCAAGTTTAATAAGGTTACAGTGAATGGATAACTCAAAAACAATTCTTGAATAAATAGGACAATTAGAAAGGTTGTGAATAAAGTACCATAAATTCTGATCTAAAATTCTCACTAAAATTTCCAGAGCTTTGTAACAACAATATATGACCACTGCTAAAATTTTAGGATTATTCAAAGTCATATGAATATGTAATAAAATCATGAACATGAATGCAATATTTTGTCCTAAGTCATTTCAAGAGGGATGAAGCTCCTAAAGCCATAACAACTCTTCCTAGGGTTAATTATCACATCAGACTCGCCACTACAAATTTACAAGGTATTCCAAGGACATATGGTCTCATGTCCTTCAATGTGCTCAAAACCCCATTACTAGGGCTTACACTAGGGTCTTAGCCCCAAACCACCCTAAATCCCTAGAGGGGGTGATATAGATGACCTTGAGGTTCTGTCCAAGGTCCCACCTCTTCTGGGTGAGAATTGGCCCCTCAATTCTCCAAATACCCATTTGCCCAAATTTACCCTTAAGGGACCAAACTTTGGTCATAACAAAACCTATTCTAATCAACCCCAAATGGCATGAAAATTTTACCAGGGTCATATTATGACACTAAGAATCATCCACCATAATTTTGGTTGATTTTGAGCTACATAGGCCCCTTAATTAATTCATACATGGTTTATTAAATTTTTATAAAAACTATAGGAAAAGTTTTTCCAAAAATTCCCATTTTCAGGTAGGTTATTAGTACAGGTAGTTGTGACTGTCATTCCAAATTTCAAGTAATTTGGACAAGGGGTTTAGTGGGGGCACTAAATTTAATCTCTAACTATCCCTATGTATAGTCTGCACCATTTTGAGTGTTGTGGTCAGACCACTGACCGAAATGGGTTGAAATTAATTTTAAAATAAAGAAGATCAAGGGCTATAAGTTTCATATAGAACATTTCCTCTGGTTTTGCGTCTAAGTATTTTTTATATTTAAAAAAAGACAACTTAGAAATTATGACAGAAATGAAATAAACTGAAATGTTATATTCCTAAACTATACCAGATGGCACACGAATCTTGGCGCAAATCCAATGGATGCCCGTCATCATCCCTAGTGCGCCAATGGTCCAGTTCAACCTGTAATGGAGAAACTTCCAGGTAAATCTCCCGGCCAGCCAGCCACCTCCCTGGCAGGCCACCGCCACCGCCACCACCAACTTCGTTGAGCTGTGGCTATCGATTGGTGGCGACAAGGCCGCTGGACGGGCCATTTCCGACGAACCCAATGTAAGACCCCTTTATTTTTTTTTGAATCACCGGGGTCTTAGGCCCAGAACCGCCGCTTTGCGGTGACACCTTCACGCCCTGGAAGGACATCACTACAAAATACCGATCCTGCCGGCCAAATCGATCACAAATGTATCAAAATAATAAAGCAAGTCCACATAAATCACATATATAATATATAAACTCCACGAAGGGAGTGTCCACAGAAATAAAGTACTAAATCTTGGGCTCATGCTCAGTACATCAAGTCCTCACTACATATCTCTCATCGCGGAAGCAAAACTAAAACAACTAGTAGCGAACATGACTCATAGTCCCTGCCGTCTGAACTCCGGTACTAGACTGCTCCATCTCTAAGCATGCCGACCTCCGGGGCTGCTCCTCCATGCTGGGCTCCACGGTCCCCTAAAATGATGTGGTTCGAAAACCGTTAGTCTAAAAGACTAAGTCCTATCATCCCCCGCCCCATCCCCCATGGCTCCTAGGCACCGAGCTGAGAGAAGGAAAGGAGAGGACATGAAGGTGGAGAATAACAAATAAGCAGATGGCGGCAAAACTAAACTAGCAGTTCTACAGTGTATAAGATAGGATGAAGGTAAAAATACTGAACAAGAAAAGTAACCTTAACTTATATGAAAACACATAAGCCAAGGGATCTTTTGCAGGGCTCCTATCGTATAAAAACTCTCATACCGATTTATACGATAGGGTGTCAGTTTTCTAGTAATCGTACATTTAAATTTACTGAATAAAAACCTTAACTTATGAGCACGCTCGCGCGAACTTATAAACCAAGTGGTCGTTTTGCATGGCCTATTGTATAAGCGTCACATACCACTTATACAATAGGTGTCGGGTTATATGCAGTGAGTATGCTATGAAATACAATTATGCCATGATGTGAACATGCAAGTGCAACTCACCCACTCGACTCTGTGTACACAGACCTTTAGTTCCCCCTTTTTGGAGCCGAACCTCCCAGGATACCTCCGTAGTGACAAACGGAAGCGGTGGGTTGGTCCTCGCCCACCTCTAAACCGGTAATTGCACTACAAGTTAGACCTATCATATGACTCAATGCTGGTGCACTAAGCGGAGCTCCTGTGTACTCTTGTCGGCTGGCACACCGGACTTTAATTGGCTAATTGTTAAACCACACTTACCGAGTTAACGAATTGGCATCGGTGCATCAACTCTCCAATACCGAAGACCCACCACCTTATACTTTATGCACATGCAATCTTGACGTATAACCACTGAGCCAAAGCTCCCCGAACCATCCTGTTCGTCACAACAACAACTGAGCCAAAGCTCGCCGGGCCAACCTTCCAATCTCAATAACTACAGAGCCAAAGCACGCCGGGCCAATCCTGCCCATCACCAAATCCACTGAGCCTACTGCCCGAGTGTCCCAACCTAACACCTCGAGAAATCGAGGTGAATGAAGGTGAAACACTAGTTTGCTTGTTACTCTTGCATTCCAGTTTATTATTCTTACTGTTTAGGTTATCCCAGGACTGCCCAAGGTATTCCCCGTAAAGTTCTCTCGAGGGCACTAGGAACTACGATGGGCTGAAACCCAAAGCACCCTTTCGCAAGGCACTTGTTTTTTTATTGGTTGCTACCCATGTCCCAAACCCTTAGATGTTATACTGGATCTTCCCCTAGTGTATTTAACACTTCCTCTCCCACGGGGAAGACGATATTTCGTCGACCCCGAGAACCACCTAACACTAGTCAATCCAACACTCTACTCATCCTAACTTCCAATGATGAACACATTTTTATTTATCCAGACCAGCAAACACCAAACCACAACTCAAGTGCCCAAATTCATATCCAACATAATTTCTGCAATTTTACTAAATGCAGACCAACTAAGCTATATGATGTGTAAAATGGGAGGTACTCAAAATAGTCATCCAGTATCCCTATAATAATTATTGGAGGGCTGTCATGACCATTTTAGCATAAATCCATAATTTCATAATTTTCTTAATTTATTTGATAATTTATTTAATTATTCTGGTAATCCAAAACCCCATGTTTGAACATGAAGTACCAATTTCAAACAAAACAATGCTCCACAAAATTTATTTTAAATACAAGATGATTATTTATCACAGATTCCAATGTCTCTCAATTTTTCAGCATGGTTTAAACCCCTAATCCTAATTTTACATATAACATACAATAAATCATTTTAAGAGATAAGTACAGCAAGAATACTTCCAAAACTTCTGGGAAACTTCTAGGATGATTGTAAGAACATATAAATACTCTAGTTCAAGTTTCAAAATTTATCAACAAATAATGTGCCCTAAACAAAATATTGAACAAGTTTCCAAATTAGTGAGCTTGTGAAGTAGGTACTGCAAATATGTATTCAAAAATTCTAATAAAATTCATACATGAGCATAATATTCTAAATCTCCCTCTGCCTAATTTTCATGACTTTCCACTAGACAATGAATTCACAATAACCAAATATTTAAGTTGAGCTAACACATGCCTTACAAAGGAAGTACTAAGAGTATTGACCTAAAATCCCCAATTAAATTTCCAGAGGTTCACTCTACCCTATGACCACACTACCCAGGTTTCATTACTGTTCAATGAGTTTTAGTACTCTATTCTATCACTACAAGGTTTGTGCCCTAAACTAGAGTTAGGGTTTTGTGGGGCCTACCCTTTCGCAAATTCCTCAAAAATTTTACCAGAGGGCTTTAGCTACCCTAGTACCCTCCCTACCAAATTTCAAGTCCATACAAGGTATTTTGACCACATGCCCTTCACAAGACACAAAAGCCCTCTCTTAGGGTTTGGTCTTAGGTCCTAGGGCAAATCCATTCCAATCCAGCCCATCTTCCATGGGAGGGTGTTAAAATTCATGCAAAGTCAGTGGGCCCAATTTCAACCACTGTTGAGGTGATTTGGCCTCTCAAAACTCAAAGTGCACTTTTGACCTAAATACCCTTATTATGGCAAGGATAGGGTTTGCATGTTTTCAACTCAAACCATCTCCAAATGAGATGAAATTTTAGCCAGAGTGTTACAATGACCCCAAAAACCACTCACCAAAATTTGGGTGGGTTTGGAGGTAATTGGGTCCGTCAATTAATTTACCATTGACAAATTAAATGTTTCCAAAAACTATGAAAATATTGTTCCCAAAAATTCTCATTTTTAGGCAAGACCTAGGTATAGACTAGGGTGACTCCCTGTCCAAATTTCAAGCTATTTGGACTAGAGATGAATAGTGGGCACAAATTTAATCTCTGCCTAACTCTAGGTATAGACCCCACCAAAATGAGTGTCATGGTCAAACAAGAGACCCAAATTGGTTCAAACCAATTTTGTGTTAAACTAGACCCATAATGCTACAAATTTTATGTTGACATTTTCTTTGAATTAGCACCTAGGTATTTTTAAAAATTAAAAACATTAAATTGAAATTGTGTGACAGAATTGAAATAACTGAACTACATAACCTATAGTTTAAAATCAGTGCCAGCGCGAATCTTGGTGTTGATCGGGCGGTTGCCGGTTATCTTCAACCTCCAGCCAATGGTCCCGATTCAACTCGCCTAGAGCAATTTCCAACCGCCACCACCGGCCATCCCGCCACCTCCCTGGCCGGCCACCGCCACCACCACCGCCGTTGAAGTGGTGGCTATCGCCAGGCGGTGGCACAGCCGCCGGACGGGCCTTTTCCGGCAATCCCGACAAGGTGAAAAACGTTGAAAAACCAGGAAACTTCCAACTTTGATCTGGTTCAACTGAGCCCGACTCCCTTTCTAAATGAATCCTATGATCTACCCATGGAAGAAGGAGAGGAGGAGGACCTGAATCGCGGCTTGAGAGCGGGTGTTGTGCCTCCTCGCCATTTCTAACCACCAAGCTTCGGCTCCTCTGCAACCTCCACACCAACTCCTCTGTAACTGGAATGTGATCGGGGGAAACTCTTCCCCTTGCCCTGGTCAAGGTCTCTAATGAAGGAATTGGGGAGAGGAGGTTTGTAACTCCCCAATTCTTCATGACACCATTAAAGTCATTAATGGTGATTTTAGGTTTCACCAAATTTGAGGTGCTGAGCCTCCCCTCTGGCCGGCCATCTCCTGAAAACTCCTCCCCTGCCTCCAAGGAGTTAAAGCCCCATCAAAATGGGGAGTTATGGGGCCTCCATGGCCATGATGGTCATTAAGCTCCTCTTTCTCTCTCCTCCAAGTTTGGGTAACTCCCTCTTTCTCTCTCCTAGTCACCCAATTCTGAATTTGGTGGGCCCAAAATGTGTCTCACCACCTCCTAGACCAATGGGCCACACTTGCCTAGGCCTAGCCCACTTGGATTGGGCTTGAGTTAGCCATTTAGGCTAGTTTGACCACTTTGACCCAATGGTTGACTTTGGTAAAATTGGCAACTAGGGCTGACCCCAATGGGTCCTTGGTGACCCAAGGGACTCCCCTAAAGTCTAGAAGTACTTGGGTATTTTTAACTTGCACACTGTAGGTCACTTGCCCCTTAGTTAGGGCACTTTGACCTTTTAGGGCTAAGGTTGACTTGGGTCAACTTAAGCTATGGAGTTGGCCCCAATGGGTCCTAGGTGACCCATTGACCTCACCCTAGGGTGAGGAGGACATGAGTTGGATCCACTTGACTAAGGGGAGGTCAGTTGACCCAATATAGGTCAGTTTGACCGATTTAGGGTTAGAGTTGACTTTGGTCAACTAAACCACTTTGACTGCACTCCATGGGTCCTTAGTGACCCATTGACACCACATTAGGTCTAGGAAGACCCTTTTAGGGTTAGTTGGGCTTTACTAGGGCATACTTCCCTTAGTTAGGGCACCTTGCCCAATTTAGGCCTAGGGTGGTTCTAGGTCAACTTGGCCACCCTGGGTCGACTCCAATGGACCCTTAGGGCTCTAATGAACCTCACAATGGATTGGTGAGACCATGGTGGGGTCTTGGAGTCTTGGTGAAGCCCCATGATCATCTTAAACTAGGGTTTAAAAATCTACTGTTTGCAGACCATAGTGATCTCACCTACATTCCTAGGTTCACTTGGCCTTCTAGGGTTTTGTCATGACCTAGTCATGATAAAACCACTCTGTTGAGATTATATTAGCCAGCAGGACACGTGTGTGTGGGACCGCATGTTTGGTCTTTCCCCATCGCGTTCCAGGTCTGGGTGTTGACCCCGGTGGGCCCCCCTTGTGTGGCGGAATATCCCCGCGGTCATGTGGTTGGGGTTAATCCCACATCGCCCGCAGACTTCTCCACTTTGTGTTCATGTACCCCGCCACCTTCATCTCAACACCTGGGTTTTGAGATGAACTGTTGGGTTGGCGGGTTCTAACTCACTCCTATGGGTCTAGTTGTTTGAGGGATGTTACAAATCCCAACATATAAAAAAATAATTTCGTCCTAGAAATTCTAGTTAGACCAACGGGGTTTCAAACATGAAAGGAAAATTATAACATCCCGAGAGATTGTGAGTAGTACCTGACTGAAAATCTCTGGGTACCTCTGTTGCATCAAGTACTGAGGCTCCCATGTGTGCTCCTCTCGCCCATAATTCCTTCACAGGACCTTGACTAATGGAACCTACTTGCGGCGCAAGACTCGTATTCCCTTGTCGTCAATCCCAACCGGTTCCAGGTGAACTGACCAATTAGATGCTACCGGCCCATCCGTGGTCGTAATCTTCTGATCCGGGAATATTAGAGCCCTCCTAAGAGAGGATACAAGGAACATGTCGTGTAGGCCTGCTAGCTCCGGTGGCAGCTCCAGCCTGTAAGCCAAGGGACCAATCCGCTCCCGGACCCTATAAGGCCCCATATATCTTGGGCTGAGCTTCTTCTTCCGACCGCATACCCGTGAAATCCCATGTATTAGTTGGATCTTTAAGAACACTCGGTCCCCCACCTGAAACTCCACCTGACGATGCCGAGCATCGTAATACTTAGCGTGTCGGCTCTGTGCCTCTAACATCCGTCCCGTATCAGTCTCACCTGAGCATCGGTGTCCTCAACAAACTCTGAACCAAAGCCTTCGGATCCTCATCCTGAATCCACGACAGCGGAGTCCTACACCTCCGTCTGTATAGGGCCTTATACGGAGCCATCCTTATGCTGGACTGGTATTGTTATTGAAAGAATTGGTTTCAAGATGTCCTAAACACCTAGAGGGGGGGGGGGGGGGGCGTTAATAGGTTCAATTCTTTTTCTAACTTAGGCAGATAATTCTATCAAGTTCAGCAATGTATTCAGCAGAAAATACAACACAGCATTCACATACATAACATTCACCTACACAACATTCACAGATTGCACACTAGTTTTATAGTGGTTCCCCAAATGATGGGTACATCCACTTTCCCTCTTTGCATATCTATCAGTATACTAGATTCGGCCTAACTTCCTTCCTTCTTCTCAGATCCTTAGATCTTACAGCTCAGAACCAATAATGGTTCCTACAACTCAGAGTGAATCAACACTCCTACAACTCAGGAATAAGCCCTACCTCAGCCTCTTCCACAAGCCTACAACTTAGAGTGACACCCCACTCCTACAACTCAGGAAACAGCCCTACCTCAGCCTCTTTCACAGGCCTACAAATCAGGGAACAGATTCCCCTACCTCAGGCACTCAGCCCTACCTCAGCCTTTATAATTTAGGCTTACAACTCATAGATGTAAATCTCTTACACTCAGATCTATTACAGATCCTACAAGAATTATTGATGAAAAGTTGTTGATATCTTCAAACAGATGGAGAGAGATTTGGTTGAAGGCTTCTTGATCAGTTCTTGATAGACCTGATTTCTTAAGGATCAACCTGACTTAGCTTTCTTCGGAGCTTCTTGAATCTGAACACAGTAGGGTTGATCTTCTTGATGTTGGAGTTGATCTTCAATCAGGTTCCTTCAGAAATTAATCTGAATTCTTCAGGCAGACTGTTCAGAATCTACCTTCACTAGATGAGAACTTCTCTCCTTCTTAATTTTCACTCTCTACAATCTGTTGACTGTTTCTTTCTCTCTTCTGGATTCTCAATCCTTCAGAGATTATAATTGATTGGCTTGAATAACTTCTCTCTGTTCTGTATATGTTGTTCTTGTGGTTGTTGTTAACCTTACTTCAATTGTTGAGTGAGCATATTTTTTATATGCTTCATCCATGGTAACCGGCTGTTTCGGTTTCAAACAGTCTTCTGACATCTCTGACAGATGTGACAGCAATATCAGTAATGATAGCTGTCAAGTCTTTAGTTGTATTACTTCAGCCTTCATTGGACTTTGACTCAGCAGCAGAGAATGTCGATTGAATACTTTATATGTGTCGACACACATAGTCCATGTGTCGACACATATAGTCCATTTGTCGACACAAGTCTTATTGTTGTCGACATAGCTTCTGTGGAATGTGTCGACACAAGTTATGTGTGTCGACACAAACACTCCTTGTCTTGACAAAGTTGGTGTCCACAGAATTCTGTTGTGTGTCGACACAAGTTCTGTGTGTCGACACAGTCGTTGTCGACAGAATTCTGGAATGTGTCGACAGCTTCTCTCTGTGTCGACACAGCTTCTGATAATGTCAACAAAAGTCTGGCCCTTAGTGTCGACACAGCATTGTCGACAGATTTTTCTGTGTGTCGACCCAAATTCTGGATGTCGACACAATCTGGCCCTTGGTGTCGACACAGCGTTGCCGACAGATTTTCTGTGTGTTGACACAAATTCTGGATGTTGACACAATCTGGCACTTGGTGTCAACACAGTCATTCCCAAGTGTCGACACTTGTACTTAGAAAATTTTCCTTTCCATTTTCTTAACCTGCACATGATAACTCAACACAACATCAAATACAACTTGATACATATCATTGAGTTAGGTGACGCTTCTCCAAATTTGGTATACATTTTCCAATGCGCCCAACAATCTCCCCCTATTTGGAGAAGTCAAGGTCTCTAATGAAGGAATTGGGGAGAGGAGGTTTGTAACTCCCCAATTCTTCATGACACCATTAAAGTCATTAATGATGATTTTAGGTTTCACCAAATTTGAGGTGCTGAGCCTCCCCTCTGGCCGGCCATCTCCTGAAAACTCCTCCCCTGCCTCCAAGGAGTTAAAGCCCCATCAAAATGGGGAGTTATGGGGCCTCCATGGCCATGATGGTCATTAAGCTCCTCTTTCTCTCTCCTCCAAGTTTGGGTAACTCCCTCTTTCTCTCTCCTAGTCACCCAATTCTGAATTTGGTGGGCCCAAAATGTGTCTCACCACCTCCTAGACCAATGGGCCACACTTGCCTAGGCCTAGCCCACTTGGATTGGGCTTGAGTTAGCCATTTAGGCTAGTTTGACCACTTTGACCCAATGGTTGACTTTGGTAAAATTGGCAACTAGGGCTGACCCCAATGGGTCCTTGGTGACCCAAGGGACTCCCCTAAAGTCTAGAAGTACTTGGGTATTTTTAACTTGCACACTGTAGGTCACTTGCCCCTTAGTTAGGGCACTTTGACCTTTTAGGGCTAAGGTTGACTTGGGTCAACTTAAGCTATGGAGTTGACCCCAATGGGTCCTAGGTGACCCATTGACCTCACCCTAGGGTGAGGAGGACATGAGTTGGATCCACTTGACTAAGGGGAGGTCAGTTGACCCAATATAGGTCAGTTTGACCGATTTAGGGTTAGAGTTGACTTTGGTCAACTAAACCACTTTGACTGCACTCCATGGGTCCTTAGTGACCCATTGACACCACATTAGGTCTAGGAAGACCCTTTTAGGGTTAGTTGGGCTTTACTAGGGCATACTGCCCTTAGTTAGGGCACCTTGCCCAATTAGGCCTAGGGTGGTTCTAGGTCAACTTGGCCACCCTGGGTCGACTCCAATGGACCCTTAGGGCTCTAATGAACCTCACAATGGATTGGTGAGACCATGGTGGGGTCTTGGAGTCTTGGTGAAGCCCCATGATCATCTTAAACTAGGGTTTAAAAATCTACTGTTTGCAGACCATAGTGATCTCACCTACATTCCTAGGTTCACTTGGCCTTCTAGGGTTTTGTCATGACCTAGTCATGATAAAACCACTCCTACGGGTCTAGTTGTTTGAGGGATGTTACAAATCCCAACATATAAAAAAATAATTTCGTCCTAGAAATTCTAGTTAGACCAACGGGGTTTCAAACATGAAAGGAAAATTATAACATCCCGAGAGATTGTGAGTAGTACCTGACTGAAAATCTCTGGGTACCTCTGTTTCATCAAGTACTGAGGCTCCCATGTGTGCTCCTCTCGCCCATAATTCCTTCACAGGACCTTGACTAATGGAACCTACTTGCGGCGCAAGACTCGTATTCCCTTGTCGTCAATCCCAACCGGTTCCAGGTGAACTGACCAATTAGATGCTACCGGCCCATCCGTGGTCGTAATCTTCTGATCCGGGAATATTAGAGCCCTCCTAAGAGAGGATACATGGAACATGTCGTGTAGGCCTGCTAGCTCCGGTGGCAGCTCCAGCCTGTAAGCCAAGGGACCAATCCGCTCCCGGACCCTATAAGGCCCCATATATCTTGGGCTGAGCTTCTTCTTCCGACCGCATACCCGTGAAATCCCATGTATTGGTCGGATCTTTAAGAACACTCGGTCCCCCACCTGAAACTCCACCTGACGATGCCGAGCATCGTAATACTTAGCGTGTCGGCTCTGTGCCTCTAACATCCTGTCCCGTATCAGTCTCACCTGAGCATCGGTGTCCTCAACAAACTCTGAACCCAAAGCCTTCGGATCCTCATCCTGAATCCACGACAGCGGAGTCCTACACCTCCGTCTGTATAGGGCCTTATACGGAGCCATCCTTATGCTGGACTGGTAGTTGTTATTGAAAGAATTGGTTTCAAGATGTCCTAAACACCTAAAGGGGGGGGGGGTTAATAGGTTCAATTCTTTTTCTAACTTAGGCAGATAATTCTATCAAGTTCAGCAATGTATTCAGCAGAAAATACAACACAGCATTCACATACATAACATTCACCTACACAACATTCACAGATTACACACCAGTTTTATAGTGGTTCCCCAAATGATGGGTACATCCACTTTCCCTCTTTGCATATCTATCAGTATACTAGATTCGGCCTAACTTCCTTCCTTCTTCTCAGATCCTTAGATCTTACAGCTCAGAACCAATAATGGTTCCTACAACTCAGAGTGAATCAACACTCCTACAACTCAAGAATAAGCCCTACCTCAGCCTCTTCCACAAGCCTACAACTTAGAGTGACACCCCACTCCTACAACTCAGGAAACAGCCCTACCTCAGCCTCTTTCACAGGCCTACAACTCAGGGAACAGATTCCCCTACCTCAGGCACTCAGCCCTACCTCAGCCTTTATAATTTAGGCTTACAACTCATAGATGTAAATCTCCTACACTCAGATCTATTACAGATCCTACAAGAATTATTGATGAAAAGTTGTTGATATCTTCAAACAGATGGAGAGAGATTTGGTTGAAGGCTTCTTGATCAGTTCTTGATAGACCTGATTTCTTAAGGATCAACCTGACTTAGCTTTCTTCGGAGCTTCTTGAATCTGAACACAGTAGGGTTGATCTTCTTGATGTTGGAGTTGATCTTCAATCAGGTTCCTTCAGAAATTAATCTGAATTCTTCAGGCAGACTGTTCAGAATCTACCTTCACTAGATGAGAACTTCTCTCCTTCTTGATTTTCTCTCTCTACAATCTGTTGACTGTTTCTTTCTCTCTTCTGGATTCTCAATCCTTCAGAGATTATAATTGATTGGCTTGAATAACTTCTCTCTGTTCTGTATATGTTGTTCTTGTGGTTGTTGTTAACCTTACTTCAATTGTTGAGTGAGCATATTTTTTATATGCTTCATCCATGGTAACCGGCTGTTTCGGTTTCAAACAGTCTTCTGACATCTCTGACAGATGTGACAGCAATATCAGTAATGATAGCTGTCAAGTCTTTAGTTGTATTACTTCAGCCTTCATTGGACTTTGACTCAGCAGCAGAGAATGTCGATTGAATACTTTATATGTGTCGACACACATAGTCCATGTGTCGACACATATAGTCCATTTGTCGACACAAGTCTTATTGTTGTCGACATAGCTTCTGTGGAATGTGTCGACACAAGTTCTGTGTGTCGACACAAACACTCCTTGTCTTGACAAAGTTGGTGTCCACAGAATTCTGTTGTGTGTCGACACAAGTTCTGTGTGTCGACACAGTCGTTGTCGACAGAATTCTGGAATGTGTCGACAGCTTCTCTCTGTGTCGACACAGCTTCTGATAATGTCAACAAAAGTCTGGCCCTTAGTGTCGACACAGCATTGTCGACAGATTTTCTGTGTGTCGACCCAAATTCTGGATGTCGACACAATCTGGCCCTTGGTGTCGACACAGCGTTGCCGACAGATTTTCTGTGTGTTGACACAAATTCTGGATGTTGACACAATCTGGCACTTGGTGTCAACATAGCCATTCCCAAGTGTCGACACTTGTACTTAGAAAATTTTCCTTTCCATTTTCTTAACCTGCACATGATAACTCAACACAACATCAAATACAACTTGATGCATATCATTGAGTTAGGTGACGCTTCTCCAAATTTGGTATACATTTTCCAATGCGCCCAACAATCTCCCCCTATTTGGAGAAGTCATAACCCTTAGTCAATGATATACATCACTTATAATAAAATTAATACTATGATGTATAAAAAATATTCAATGACAGGGAAACATATAAACAAAACAAGTAAATAATATCATCACAGAATATGATATAACAATAACAAGCATGAATCATTGTTTTGTTTAAAACTTCACAATAGTTTGTTGACAATGGATTACATGGAGTTTAAGACTGAAAATTACAATGTTTTATAATCTAGTCAATCTATCCTAAGGCTGATCAGGCTCCTTGATCACTATGCCTTTTCCAGACTGGATCCTTGATTATACTGGGGCTTCAGTATCTTCAGCTGTCTTCTTGCCTTTGAGATCCTTCTTCTTAAGTTCTTCAGCCTTAACTCTTTGCCTTTCAAAATAGTAAAAAGGCATAGGAAAGTATTTACTGGGTTCTACTGCTGTAGCAGGTATTCTCCCAGCCTTGTGATCCCTTCTGAACTGCTGAATAACATCCTGTCTTTGCAGATATTTATTCCACTCAACTTCAGAATAGCACTTGCCTCTATCATGCATTTTGTCTTTGACAGCTTGACAGGCAGTGAGTATTATATTTCTGGAGGTTGGACTCCATCTTTCAAAATCAGGCTTCAGTTCAGCCTGCTCTCTAAATCGTTTCTTTGAGAGTAGAGCTTCTTGCTCTTTATTCAGTGCTGCTTCTAACATGTCCACTTTCTCAAAGATAACATTCTTAGTAGCCTCTGGAGGACTATACATCTGGTGAACCAGGTTTTGAATTTCCTCAAAGTTAGAAGGGGGATATATGATGTGAGCTACTTCCTACTGACCCCCTTCATTTCCTGCAGCTTGAATTACTGACTCAGTTGTATTGTCATCATCACATAGGGGTGAATATCCCAAAGTTGCTCTAACAGCATTTGTTATCCATTTGGCATGCTCTGAGCTAGCATTGACTATCAACTTCTCCCTCTTTATGACTTCTCTTTCAATATGATCCCTGAGATCATTCTTTTGGAACCTTATTTGATTAACCAGATAATTTGTTCCCTCTATATAATAAGCTTTAAACTTCTGTAGCTGAGTATATATGATCTTATGAGATGCTTGAAGTGCAGATTGGAAAGTGGCTAAATCTTCTTGAAGTTTCTTATCAAACTCTGACTTCTCTTTATCCCTTTCCTCAGTTAATGCAGTGGCTTTATTCTTTAATTCAGTAACAATCACATTATGTGATTCAGTAATATTATCATTCATCCTAAGTTGATTTTCTAGGACATATCCTTGTTTGACCACTATATCATTAATTTGTGTCCTTGCCTCTTGTTGCTGTTTGGCCAGATAAACTACAGCATTACCTCCTTTATGGAAATAATTTGTCATCTCTTTCTTATTTTGGTTTACTTCAAATCTGATGGATTTTATATCTTGTGCCAAAGTGAATTGAATGTCCTTATGGCTTTCATCCATATATTTCTCCATGGCAGCTCTTTGCCAATCCATTTTAATTTGCAGAGCAACCAACAGTGAACTGAAATCAACTGTTGGAGCTGAGGGTTGTGAAGCTGTCTGTAAAGATTTCTTATAATTTGAGCTTTTCTTCTTATAAACCATCAGTTTTCTCTTCTTTGCTTTTAGTGCTTCTCCATCATCAGATTCAGAAGTACTTTCTAGATTCACAGTGTCCTTTGGACTTGAGGGCAACTACTTATCAGTTCTTAGCAACTCTTTTCGAGTCCCTTGCTCCTCCCCCTCAGTTCTTGACACTACTTCCTCAGTTCTCACTTTTTTTAAATCAGGGAATAATTCCTCAAAAGTAAATTCTTGTTGTTGTTGAACTGAATCAATATCTGTATCTTGAACATTTAATGGAATATCATCTAAGGCAGATGTATCATCCACTGATATATTCTGTTCAGGGATGTTGTCATGATGTGTATGTTCAACATCAGATAGAAGCACAGTGAGTGAATCTGGCTCAGTATCGAGTATAGTTTGATTAATATCATTTATTATCTCAAGAATTGTTTGAGTGTTTGTTTCACTCTCTAAGGCAGCTTGCTCTTTCTCTGGAGCACTTTCTGGAAACAAGATTTCTTGTTGAACTGGGGAAAGTTCATTGGCTCCCCCTAGAGGAGGCACATCCTGAACTGGATCCAGTTGGATGGTGCTTTCTGAAATATACTCCCCCTGCATCTGACTATCATCTACATTCTTAGGAGTAGATGATTTCCTTGTAGATTCTTGTTGGTCTTCATCTGAACTGAAGATTACTTGTTCTTCTGAATCACTAGAAGATTCAGGTTTCCTTGGGGTTGTCCTTTTCTTTTGCAGTGGTGGTTGTTTCTATGGTGTAGAACCATCTTTTGTCAAAACTCTTTCCCATCTGGATAATATTTTCATATCCATCCTTCTCATGTGATTTATTCTAGATCCAGTTGTGTTGTTGAGCACTTCAAGAATATTTATTGTCAGATACAAACTCAGAATTCTACCTACATTAGGTTTCTTCAGGCTTTCCTTGATCTTATCAAAAATTACTGCAGACCAGTTAGTTTTTATTCTGAAAATGACTTTGGTCATCAAGCTGAACATATATGCTGATATCCTATCATGTCCACCTGGTTTGCAGAGAATTACTTTGCCCATTATCTTTGAGAGGAACTTTTCTTGTGAGTTCATTCCTTTCCTTTGCATGGATGATTCAATCTTAGTGGTGGGATCCAGGGCACACCATTGAAGAGCTTATTTGGTCATTGAAGATGTAACTTCATCATGTTCCTGAGTCCTAGGTAATTGAAGTGTTTTCCTCAAATGCTTTTGGGTAAGTTTCACCTTGCTGCCTTGAATTGATGATCTAATCTTTAATCCAGTTGAATCCAAGGATGCTTTTGTATAGAATTCAAGAATTTCTATCTTCCAGATCTTGGTAGGTTCGGCGACTAGATATTCTAAACCATTATCTTGGATTAGGGTTATTACATCTCGAATCTCAGTTGCCGCACTCTCAAAAGCATTGCGAACTAACTCATAGCCTTCGTTGATGTTGGTCTCCAACTTTGGCACCATTGATGACGAGAAATTTGAGGAGAAGAGAGATGAAGGTTTGTCGAATCAAGGTTTGGGTCTCGAAAATATTGAGAGCTTAGTTGACAAAATTATTCTGTGACCTATTTATATGTTTGTCAATATAGAAGGCCAAAAGGCGGGATAATAGATACTTAATGTGTCGACACTGTAGAGATTGTGTCGACATAGACTTCTAATGTCTCGACAGAGTCAGACAACACTATGTGTCGACACAGTTTGTGATGTGTCGACACAGACTTCTTAATAGTCGACTTTAATATATGTGTCGACACAGACTTTTGTATGTGTCGACACAACTATCTAAATGATAGAACTTCTATATGTCGACACCAACCTCTGAGTGTCGACACCACTATCTCAGCACTATTTTGTTGTGTCGACACAACTTACCTTAAGTGTCGACACAAACTACTATATGTCGACACAAATTTCCTTTTGTGTCGACATACACTACTATATGTCAACATTGACTTACTTAGCCAGAATTACTAAGTTACTCTAAGTTTAACATGCCTAATTCAATTTTGAAATAATTGAACTTAGTTTCATCTAATGGTTTAGTAAACATGTCAGCAATTTGATTATTTGTGGTGATAAATTCCAAACAAATATCTTCTTTTTCAACATGTTCTCTAATGAAGTGAAATCTAATATCTATATGCTTTGTCCTGCTATGTGATACAGGGTATTTAGCAATAGAAATAGCACTTGTAGAATCACAAAATAGTGGAGTTCTACTTACCTTGATACCATAGTCTTCAAGTTGATGTTGAATCCATAAAAGCTGAGCACAGCATCTGCCTGCAGCAATATACTCAGACTCTACAGTGGAAATTGCCACACTAGTCTGCTTCTTACTGCTCCATGATACTAGTCTACCACCTAGAAACTGACATGTACCAGTGGTGCTCTTTCTATCTTCTTTGCAACCTGCAAAGTCTACATCTGAAAAACCAGTCAGTAAAAAGTCTCTATTCTTAGGGTACCAAAGACCAAGATTAGGTGTGTCCTTAAGATATCTCAATATTATTTTAACAGCAGTGTAATGAGATTCTTTAGGGGTTGCTTGGTACCTAGCACAGACACATGTAGCATACATAATGTCTGGTCTACTAGCAGTTAAGTATAGGTGGGAGTCAATTATCTCTCTATACAAAGGCTCATCTACAGGTTTTCCTACATCATCTTTGCCTAAAGGCATACTTGTCCCCATTGGAGTTCTCATGGTAGTGGATGACTCCATACCATATTTCTTAATTAACTCCTTGGTGAACTTAGACTGTGATATGGACAAGCTCTCATCAGTTTGTCTTACTTGGAGTCCCAAGAAGAATTTGAGCTCACCCATACTGCTCATCTCAAACTTCCCTTGCATAAGTTTTGCAAACTTCCTACAAAGGTTGTTTTCAGTAGATCCAAAGATTATGTCACCACATAAATCTGTACTAGGATCATCTTTCCCTTTGACTCCATAAGGAATAGAGTCTTGTCTATTTTCCCACTTGAAAATTTATTTTCAATGAGGAAAGTAGACAATGTTTCATACCAAGCCCTAGGGGCTTGTTTCAAACCATATAAGGCTTTCTTAAGTCTATAAACAAAGTCAAGATAAAGTGGATCAACAAAACTTGAGGGCTGAAGAACATAGACTTCTTCTTTCAAATTATCATTTAGAAAAGCTGACTTGACATCCATTTAGTATACTTTGAAATCTTGGAAAGCAGCAAAGGCAAGGAATAGCCTTATTGCTTCCAACCTTGCCACTAGGGCAAAAGTCTGATCAAAGTCAATGCCCTCTTCCTATCTATAACATTTGGCAACCAGTCTTGCTTTGTTCTTCACTATTATGCCATTTTCATCCAGTTTGTTCCTATAGATCCACTTTGTCTCAATAATGTTATGAACCTTTGGTTTTGGAACCAGCTCCCATACTTTACACCTTCTGAATTGATTCAGCTCCTCCTGCATTGCATCAATCCAGTTGGAGTCTTGTATGGCTTCTTTAAATCTTTATGGTTCCAACTGTGATAGGAAACTAGAGCAAAGCACTGTGTTCATGTGTTTGCTTCTGGTTTGCACACCATGTCTGGGATCACCAATGATTTGGTGTGCTGGATGATCCTTTAGATTCCTTATTGCTGGAGGCATTCTATCAGCAATTTGAACTTCTTCAGTTTCTCCACCATGCTGAGATTCATTATCTTCAATGTCAGCTTGTGGACCTTGTACTCCCCCTGGACATCAACCATCATTTTCCACATCCTGCCTTGCAGTTTGATCTTCATTAATGGTCAGTATGTCCAACTTTTCTTTTAAACCTGTTGAGCTACAAGCATTGCTAGACAACTCACAGTTAATTAGCTCAGATTCGTCAAACACTACATGAACTGATTCTTCTACAACTTGTGTAGTCAAGTTGTAGACCCTATATGCCTTACTATTGTTGTTGTACCCAACAAATATCCCATCTTGGGATTTGGCAGCAAACTTAGTTAGGTGAGACTTGCCAATGTTAAGCACATAACACCTGCTATCAAAGATCCTAAAGTAGGATATGTTTGGTTTTCTGCCCTTCATAATCTCATAGGGAGTCTTTTGTGGTTTTTAGTTATAGATGCTCTATTGAGAACATGACAAGCAGTATTTACTGCCTCAGCCCAGAAATATTCTGGGAGTGAAGTGTCACTAAGTAGAGTTCTACCAGCCTCAATGAGAGTTCTGTTCTTTCTTTCAGCAATTCCATTTTTCTGAGATATTCTAGGTGAGGAGAATTCCTGATGAATCCCTAGTTATTCACAAAACCTTGTCATACACTCAGACTGAAATTCAGTTCCATGGTCACTTCTAATTTTGACCACTAAATTGTTAAATTCATTCTGAATTTGTTTAACAAAGTTATGAAAGACAGTAGGGGTTTCAGATTTCTAGCTCAAAAAGAAATCCCATGTATATCTAGAATAGTCATCTACTACCACAAAAGTATAGACTTTCCTACCTAGACTATGAACTGGCATAGGACCAAATAGATCCATATGCAAAAGGTACAAACACCTCACAGAGTCTTTTGTATCAAGACTATGAAAAGAGGATTTGGTCTACTTGCCTTTTTGACAAGCTGAGCATATACCCTCTTTTATGCACTTAAATTGAGGATCATTCCTCACTAACTCTAGACTATAGAGTTGGCCTATAGTCTTATAGTTCAGATGAGCTAGCCTCTTGTGCCATTAGACACACTGAGATGCTTTCTCATCTGCAACTAAATATATAGGAGAGTTCATGTTTCCATAATCAAAATTTAAACAATAAACATTCCCTTTTCTATAACCAGACAAGATCACCTTCTTATCACTTGTTCTTTTGATCTGACACCCATTCTTAATAAATGAAATGTCATACCCAAGATCACTCAGCTGACTTATGTTTATCAAGTTATGTTTCAAACCTTTTACATAAGTCACTTGAGTGATTGTTATAGAACTGGAAGAAATATTACCAAACCCTTTTATGACCCCTTTTTTTGATCCACCAAAGATCACTTTCGGTCCATTCTCTATGGGAGTATAGTCCTTTAACATTCTTATGTTCCAGTCATGTGCCTGGAACAACCACTGTCCAAGTACCATATAGGGGTATGCCAACTTGGACCCACCTGCAACAAATAAAATTAATTTACCTTAGAACCCCAACTTTTATTGGGTTCTATGTTCATGTTAGAATGAAACTTGATATTCTTACCAGCAGCCTTCCTCACAATTAAGCTGGCATTCTTCATGACATTGGTGTTGTGCCAGCAATCCATGGCATAATGCCCTATCTTACAACAGCACCAACACTCATATCTATTATACCTCTTTTTAGGTACAGTTTTAACAGCATTGCTGTCAGCTGTTCTTAATACTGTTGGTACAGTAGCTCTTTGCTTGAGTGCTGGAGCTACACCCTTGTCATTCAGAATCTCAGGCTTACCATAACCATATATGATATCATGATCATATCTATTAGTTGGATGTCATACTTTTCTGAAAGAAATGAGGGGTTTGAAGGCTAGAGGCTGTATTGGGGCTTTGCCTTTTCTTTTGGAATTGGCAGCCCTTGTATTTCCCTCAAAGCCCAATCCAGTCTTACCCTTTTTAAGGAATAAAGTCATCAATTAAAGGTAAAACTAATTTTGGCTTAGAGAACTTAGCCACCAGATCCTTTTCCTTCTGAAGTTTGACTTCCAAACTTTTGATTTGATCATTCTTGAATGTAATAGTGCCCATCTGAATAACAATTATGTTTTCCAGTTTGGCTACTTCATTCATCTTTAGATCCAGCAATTTTTCTGAATCTAATACATCCAGCTTAAGATCAACAATTTCCTTAGCCTGTGCTTTATTAAGGATTCTACTTTTCTTAAGTGCTTGCAGCAGGTCACCATATTCATCAATAAGTTGATGAACATCTCCTTCAGATTCAGATTCATCTACATCTCTTGATGTAGATGCTTCTGATTCTGAACCAGTATAGTAATCAGAATCTATTGAAGAATTGTTTACCTTACTAGGTTCATGCTGATCCTGGCACTGATCTTCTTCTGTCAAGGCCATCAACCCTTTACAACAAGGTTCTTCAATTTCATTTACTGAATCCAGCCACTTCAAGAACTCAGCCTCTTCTACATTCTCTTCAGTTGCCAACAATCCTATATATGTTTCAGCATCAGCTTCAGCCTCAGAATCTGATGATGAAGAATCTGACCAGCTTTTTTACTTCTTTGCAACAAAGGATTTCTCCTTCTTGCCCTTGTTTTTTAGTTTTTCTTATCAGTAGATTCCTTCCTTTTGTCAGGACAATCAGCTACCACTTGTATAGTCCTGTTGCAGCAATAGCAAACAATCTTAGTTGAAGATAATTTACTAGGTTTAGAGCTATACCTGTCCTTCCTAGATGATTTCTTTTTCTGATAGTAATTATCCTTGGATTGTGAGGATGATGGATTGGATCTCCACTGTTTCTTCTTCAAAAACCTTTGAAATTGTTTTGAGAAAGCTGCTAAGTCTTCATCAGAATTTGGACTATCTGATGTGTGACTGTTTGAACTTTCTGAAACAACTTCTACAGCTTTCCTAGGAGGTGATGGAGACATCCTCCTATCCTTTCTTATGGCTTCAATCTTGAAAGCCACTGACTTATCTCTGTAATCAATTTTATTACTTTTCTCCTCCTCTTTTCTGACCATCAGCTGCATTTCATATGAAAGCAGTTTGCCAAGTAATGTTGGAGGTGAAATTTCTGCAAGTCTGGCCACTTCCCTATTGGCACATATCTTAGTGTCTCAGTCTTTAGTCAATGATCTCATAAACGTATCATTTAACTCATATGTGCTGAATACTCTTCCCTATGACATCAGTTCATTAACTATTCTGAAGAATTTCTTGTAACATTCAGTTATGTTGTCTGTTTTAGATTGTCTAAAACTTTCATACTCCTGATTCAGCATAGACTTTCTGTCTTCTCTCACCTCTTCTGAACCCTCCATGTTGACAATTAGGGTGTCTCACATTTCTTTGGAGGTCTTGCAGTGAATCAAATTTTGGAATGTTGAATCATCTATGCCGCTGACTATTATATTCTGTGCTCTCTTATCCATAGTAGCTAAGATGATCTCATCCTTTATCATTTCAGAATACTCCTTTGCTGTCCTGAGATTTGCATCAAGAACTGAGACTTTCATTGGGATGAATGGCCCTTCTTTGACTGTCATGTAGATTCTTAGATCTGAAGCTTCCATAAACAATCTAACTCTTTCTTTCCGTATGCCAAAAATCTCTTTCCTGCATATAGGTAACTTCATAGAACCAAACTCCTTATGATTCTCAATGGAACCCATTTTGCCTAATAGATTTCTGCCTTGGAGATCTACTGAGACTATTAGGTCTATTCTTTGAGTAACCTCCCTCTGATACCACTTGAAAGAATTGGTTTCAAGATGTTCTAAACACCTAGAGGGGGGGGGTGAATAGGTTCAATTCTTTTTCTAACTTAGGCAGATAATTCTATCAAGTTCAGCAATGTATTATGCAGAAAATATGAAAGATATTTGACCTAATCACCTAGAGGGGGGGGGGGGTGAATAGGTGACTAAAATCTTTTTAACTTTTTAAGCAGAATTCAGATTTTATCTCAGAGTTATATCTACTTTTACACAGCAATCAAACAGCAATCACAGAATATCACAAGCACACAGTGAACACATAGGTTTATAGTGGTTCCCCAAGGTTTGGGTACATCCACTTTCCCCCTTCGCCTATCTAGTAGTGTACTAGATTCGGCCAAACTCCTCCACTATCTCAGATCCTCAGATCTTACACTCAGAACCCCAAAACAGGTTCCTACAGCTCAGGCCCAAGGCCCTACAACTCAGTCTTCTTCAAAAAGACCTACACTCAGCTTATTCACAAAGCCTACACTCAGCCACAACAGGCCTACACTTAGCCACAACAGGCCTACACTCAGAGAATTAGATCTCCTACACTCAGGCACACAGGCCCTACACTCAGCCTTTATAATTACAGGCTTACAAACTCAGATCACTATGGATCCTACAAGAAATTTAAGATACAAAGTTTATATACCTACAAC
Source organism: Platanthera guangdongensis (assembly GCA_039583875.1). Classification (NCBI taxonomy): domain Eukaryota; kingdom Viridiplantae; phylum Streptophyta; class Magnoliopsida; order Asparagales; family Orchidaceae; genus Platanthera; species Platanthera guangdongensis. The sequence goes on from CM077157.1 coordinate 140,227,814, forward strand.
TCTGAATAGAGAGATGAGTTGATAGGTTCTTGATGAGTTCTTGGAAGAACTCTGCTGAGATCAACCACACTTGGCTTTTCTTCAAACCTTCTTGAATGTAGAACACAATAGGGTTGATCTTCTCTGCAGCTGATCTTTGATCTCTGCAACTTAAGATTCCGCACTAGGTCTTAATCCTTCTTCTCAGCCTGGTTCCAACGACTGACTTCTTGGATGGAGCTCTCTCTCTCCAACTACTTAGATCTTAACTTGATTCTTCAAAGAATAGCTAGATCTTCTTCTTATTCAATTACTTGATCATCTGTTTCTGTAGACAGTATAAGCCTATATATAGGCCTTCTTCATGGTAACCGGCTGGTCCGGTTCATAACTGATTTTTGACAACTCTGACAGCAGCTGTAGACCGGCTGGAACAGCAGATGTCAAGTCATCCAGTCAGTTCTTGAAAAATCTGTAACTGTCTGAAAGTGTCGAGACTGTCTGTCTTTAAGTGTCGACACTTATAGACTAAGTGTCGACACAAGTTGACAAAGTGTCGACACTAGCCTTCAAGGTGTCGACAAAACTCCTTGTGTTGTAGAATTCACTTCTCGATACTGCTTCTTCATCATGTGTCGATTTTGATATTGAGTGTCGACACAATACTTTGTTCTTCAGCACTTTGTTGAATTCTTCTAAGTGTCGACACAACTCCTTTGTGTCGACACATCTTCATGTGTTGAACTTGTTCAGTGTCGACACATATTCTTGGTGTCAACACATACCTTCTGTGTTGATACTTGCTATGTGTCGACACTGCTCCTTGTGTCGACACATTCTTCTTCTGTTGAGACTCTGGCTAAGTGTCGACACATCTCCTTAGTGTCGACACTTGTACTTAGAATTTTGTTGAACTTTGTTGAGTGTCGACACAGCCTCCTTGTGTCGACACTTTCTTCATGTGTTGAGTCTTCTGGTTTGTGTCGACACATTCTTCATTATGTCGAAACTTTCTTCAAGTGTTGAGTCTTCTGCTATGTGTCGACACATTCTTCATTGTGTCGACACTTTCTTCAAGTGTTGATTCTTCTGCTGAGTGTCGACACTTTCTCATTATGTCGACACTTATACTTAGACTCTGCTGACTTTTGCTGAGTGTCGACACAACCTCCAAGTGTCGACACTTTCTGATGTAGACCCGGTTCCTCTAGGTGTCGACACTGTTGTTAAGTGTCTACACAGCTTCACTGGACTATTCTTCATTGAGTGTCGACACAGCTCCTTGTGTCGACACTTTCTGTCTAGTGTCGACTCTGCATCCCTGGTGTCGATACAAGTACTCCAAGTGTCGACACTGCTTGCCTGGGTGTCGACACAAGGCTTCTTAAGTGTCGACACTTTGCTCCTGGGTGTCGACACATGGACTTAGAAACTTTTCAGCTTTTCCCTGCAAATACTTAACCTGCACAACTAAACTCAAAACACATCAAATACATTTTGATGTATATCATTGAGTAGGGTGAGGCTTCTTCAAATCAGGTACATTAGAACTAATGTACCCAACAATCTCCCCCTATTTGGAGAAGTCATAACCCTTAGTCAATGATATACACCATACAGAATAAAATCATAGCATGATGTAAAGCAGGATTATATAACAAGGCAAACATAAACATGTATCAAACAAGATATGTATACACAGATATCATCTCAGAACAATTATGAAATAAATATATCACACAACACATTGTTCTAACATCTTTGTCATATTCATGTTTCAAAAGTTTACAGAATGTTTAACATCAAAAGATTACTTAGTAAACTTAAGAAAATTCTATTCTATTTTTTATCAGCATCTTTGATCACTATTCCTTTCCCAGACTGTATCTTGGCTTGAACAGGAGCTACAGCATCTTCAGTTTCAGCAGGTTTTTTCCCTTTCAGCTCCTTCTGCTTTAGTTCTTCAGCTTTAATCTTCTGCCTCTCAAAGTAATGATAAGGCTTGGGAAAGTACTTGCTAGGCTCCTGGGCAGTACGAGGTAGCTTTCCCATCTTTGCCTTTCTTCTATATTACACTATAGCTTCTTGCCTGGTCTCATGCTTTCTCCACTCTAGTTCAGAAAACCATTTATTTCTATCTTGAATATTATCTTTTGCAGCCTTCCATGCAGTTAAGATAATGTTTCTTGAAGTGGGGCTCCACTGCTCAAAGTCAGGCCTTTGTTCAGCTTGCTCTCTGAACCTCTTTTTAGACAGTCTGGCTTCTTGTTCTTTCTGCAAAGCTTCTTGCATAGCCTCAGATACTGGCTGAACCACCTTCTTTATAATGACATTTTCCTTTCCCTCAGGTGGGCTATACATGGACTGTATATTAGCATGTATCATATCAAAATCCGGAGGAGGGTAGATTACTTGAGCCACTTCAGGTTGATCCCCTCCTAGATATGCAGGATGTATCCTAGATTCTGCTACATTGTCATCATCACATAAAGGAGGATAACCAAGAGTTGCTCTGATAGAATTAGAAATCCACTTGGCATGATCAGAGCTGGCTTTGACTAACACCCTCTCCCCCTTTATGACTTCTCTTTCCATGTGATCTCTTAGATCATTCTCTTGAAATCTCACATGGGAATCCAAGTAGTTTACTCCATCCTTAAAGTGAGGTTTCAACCTTTGGAGCTTTTCAGTGATGAGCTTCTGAGAGTCTTGTATAGCAGTTGTAACATCAGTTAAGCTCTCTTGCAAATGCTTATCAAACGTTCCTTTGGCTGTGGAACTTTCTGCAAACTGTGCAGTGGCTATATTCTTTATCTCAGTGACAATAGCATTGTGAGAAGCAGTCAAATTGTCATTCATTCTGATTTGATTCTCCAGTATATAGCCTTGCTTAACTTCAAGTTCATCCACTTGAGCTTTTATTTTCTCTTGATGAGTAGCTAAGTAGACTACGACATTCCCTCCCTTGTGGAAGCAGTCAGTCATCTCCTTTTTATTAAGATTCATTTCAAATCTTATAAACTTTATGTCTTGGGCCAGATCAAACTGTAAGGACTTATGCCCCTCATCCACATATGTTTTAATGGCTTTCCTGTGCTCATCAAGCTTTACCTGCATAGCAACCATAAGAGCACTGTAATCTACAGTTGGTGCTGGCTGTGATATAGGTTGTGGTGCTATAATTTGTAAAGCCTTCTTATAATTCTGGCTCCTTCTTTTAAATACTTGAAATTTCCTTTTCTTTGCCCTTGTAGCCTCCTCATCTTCAGAAGTAGATGTACTTGCTATATCTACCCTCTCCTTAGGTAGCTTCTCAACATCCTTTTGCTTCTCAGGCTCTTTCCTTGTAGGTTCTTCTAGAATTTCCACTTGCTCCCCCTGAACTTGAGTATTCTCCCCCTCAGCAGCAGCACTTTCCTTGTCAAAGTCTGTCTGATCCAGATTAAGGAAAAGATCTTCCATAGTATATTCTTGTTGAGGAAGAGATGGAGATTCTCTTGGCTCATCTGTTACTTGATGTGTGTCCACTTGAGCTGCAACAGATGTGTCCTCCATGACAACATCTGGAAGTAGACTATCAATCTGTGGTTGCTGATTAACATGATTTAATGAATCAGACAAATCAGTATCCTCTATAGGAAAATCTAATGCATTAATCTCAGTGATTACCTCAAGAATAGTGTTTGTAGCTTGTTCACTTTCCAGTGGAGTTGGCTCTTCCACTACTAGAGGCTCCCCCTAGACAGAATCCTGGTGTATGGGGCTAGCTTGAGGTAACTCCCCCTGCCTTTCTGCATCATCTTGTTGAGCTGGAGACTTCCCAGCATCTCTAGTGTCTTCTTCATCAGGAGTGAAGACAACTTGTTCTTCAGAACTGCTTGATTATTCTTGAGCTACTGGAGCTATCTTCTTCTTCTTCTTGAGTGGGGTTTCCTTCTCAGGAGTTATTTTCTCTGGTGTTGGCATCTCCTTAGTCAAAACTCTGTCCCATCTGGAGAAGAGTCTCATGTCCATTTTCCTCATATGATTGATTTTAGAGCCTGCAGCTTGACTCATAACCTCTGGTATACTACCAGCAAGGTATAAACTTAATATCCTACCCAAATTGGGCTTTTTCATACTTTTCTTAACCTTATCAAAGACAACAATAGACCAATCAGTTTGCAGGGTGAAGATAATCCTTGTCATAAGATTGAACATATGGACTGATACCCTATCATGCCCTCCAGGCTTACTTAAGATCACTTTTCCAACAATTTCAGAAAGAAATTTCCCCTGGTTGTTCATGCCTTTCCTATTGAATACAGATCCAATTTTCAATTTGGAATCCAGTCCACACCAAGTTAAAGCTTCTCTGGTTTTAGAAGCAGTAACTTCATCCTCTTCTTTTGTCCTTAGTAGATTTAGGACCTTTCTTAAACTTTTAGGTGAGACCTTCACCTTTACTCCATGTACCCTTGACTTGATCTTGAATCCAGATTCGTCTAGGGTTGCTCCATTCAGAAACTCTAGTACTTCTTTCTTCCAAATCTTTGTTGGTTCTGACACAAGAAATTATAACCCTGAGTCTGCAACTAGGGTTACTACATCCTTGATTTCCGATTCTGCATCGTCAAACGCATGCCGCACCAGTTCATAGCCTTCGTTCACGTTCTCCTCGAGCTTTGGCGCCATGAGGGTTTGAAGAATTTGAATGGAGAGAAGAGAGGTGTCGACACACAAGTTTGGTCGCAAAACTTTTGTGAGCGTGTCGACAGACAATGTTGAATCCCTATTTATACCTTTCTATGATTGAAGATGAAAGGGCGGGTTAACTAACTCAAATTGTGTCGACACTGTTGAAAAGTGTCGACACAGACTTATAATGTCTCGACACCTATGTGTCGACACATGTTTAGTCAACATAATATATGTGTCGACACTTGTTTATGTGTCGACACCGCTTAGCTCGACACATAGTCGAGATATTACTTCACTAATTCTGCATAAAGTCTAAGTGTCGACACCACCTTGGATGTATCGACATATCATGTGTCGACACTAATTTTCTGAAGCGTCGACACCAACTTCCTAAATGTGTCAACACCTTTTCTCTGAAGTGTCGACACCAATTTTCTGTCTCGACACAGACAACTCTGTGTGTCGACACTATTTTACTTAGTCATTTCTGTAAACTTATTCTAAGTTTATCATACCTAGTTCAATTTTAAAACTATTGAACTTTGTTTCTTCTAAGCGCTTAGTATACATATCAGCTAGTTGATTATCTGTTTTAACATATTCCAGTAAAATATCTTCTTTCTCTACATGTTCCCTAAGAAAATGATATTTTATTTCAATATGTTTAGTTCTACTACGGGAAACAGAATTGTTTGCAATTGATATAGCACCAGTAGAATCACAAAACAGTGGTGTTCTACTAACCTGAATTCCATAATCCTCAAGCTGATGTTGTATCCAAAGAAGTTGAGCACAGCAACTTCCTGCAGCCACATATTCTGATTCTGCATTAGAGATAGCCACACTTGTTTGCTTCTTGCTACTCCATGAAATCAGTCTTCCACCTAGGAATTGAGAGGTTCCAGTTGTACTTTTTCTGTCTTCTTTGCATCCTGCAAAGTCTGCATCTGAATAACCTGTTAGTTAAAAGTCCCCATTCCTAGGGTACCAAAGGCCTAGATAAGGAGTGCCCTTTAGATATCTCAGTATCGTTTTGACTGCTGTCAAATGAAACTCTTTAGGGCATGCTTGGTACCTAGCACAAACACATGTAGCATACATGATATCTGGTCTACTTGCAGTCAAATAGAGTAGGGAGCCAACTATCCCTCTATACAAAGTCTCATCTACAGGTTTCCCCGCATCATCTTTGTTAAGAGACATACTTGACCCCATAGGAGTCTTCATGGTACTGGATGAATCCATACCATACTTCCTTATGAGTTCTAGGGTGAACTTAGACTGGTATATGGATAAACCATTCTCAGTCTGTCTAACTTAGAGACCCAAGAAGAACTTAAGTTCCCCCATACTACTCATCTCAAATTGTCCTTGCATTAGTTTTGCAAACTTTTTGCAAAGACTACTTTCAGTAGACGCAAATATTATGTCATCTACATATATTTGGACTAGTATTACTTTGCCTCTGGATTCCCTAAGGAATAGAGTCTTGTCTATTTTCCCCTTTGTGAACTTATTCTTAATGAGAAAACTAGATAGGGTTTCATACCAAGCCCTAGGGGCTTGTTTTAACTCATATAATGCCTTCCTAAGTCTATAGACATGATTAGGTTGAGTTGAATCAACAAAACCTGATGGCTGTTCTACATAGATTTCCTCCTTTAGATTACCATTCAAAAAGGCTGACTTAACATCCATTTGGTAAACTTTAAATCATTGATAGGTTGCATAGGCCAGGAACATCCTTATGGCTTCCAGTCTGGCTACTGGAGCAAAGGTTTGTTCAAAGTCAATACCTTCTTCCTGCCTATATCCTTTAGCAACCAATCTTGCTTTGTTCTTTATGATGACTCCATGTTCATCCATCTTGTTCCTAAAGATCCACTTGATCCCAATTATGTTGTGGTCTTTTGGTTTAGGAACAAGCTCCCAGACCTTGTGTAACATCCCATTTCCAACTAGACCCCTAAAAGTGGTTTTGGTCATGACTAGGTCATGACAAACCCTAGGAAGCCAGTAATGGGCCAAGAGATAGGGGACAGAAAGGTGGGAGATCATCATGGTCTGCAAATAGTAGAACTCTGAACAATGGTGTAGGATGACCATGGGCCACACCCTAACCCCAAGACCCAACCACAACACCCCTAATACCTTGGGAGGCCCATTAGAGCCAAAAGGACCCATTAGGGTCAACCCAAGAGGCTCAGTTGACCAAGGTCAACCCTAGCCCTAAATGGGTCAAACTAACCTACTTAGGATCAATTGACCTACTCCTAGCCTAGAGGACCCCACCTATGCCTCCTAACCCTAAAGTGAGGTCAATGAGTCACTAAGGACACATTGGGGTCAGCCCTAGAGTCCAGGTTGACCCAAGTCAACTCAAGCCCCTAATCTGGTCAAAGTACCCTTACTAAGGGTATGTGACCTCCATAGTGCAGGGTAACCCTACATAACCCTACCTAGACCCTAAGGGAGGCCAATCGGTCACCAAGGACCCAATGGGGTCAACCCAAATGGTTATGTTGACCCAAGTCAACTCTAGCCCTAAAATGGTCAAAGTGCCCTTACCAAGGGGCATGTGACCCCCAAGATGCCCAACCAACCCTACTCAAGTCTTCCTAGACCTTAAGGGAGTCCAATGAGTCACCAAGGACCCATTGGGGTCAACTCAAATGGTCATGTTGACCAAGGTCAACTCTATTCTAGTGTTAGGTCAAATTACCCTAAATGGGCTAACCCAAGCTCAAACCCATTTCCCCCACTTGGGCTAACCTCATTTTTATTATTAATATGAGTTATTGGGCTGCCAATAGGCTGGAGGAGAGATCAAAATTCGGCCATGGTGAGTAGGAGAGAGAAAGCTCCATTTTTCTCTTTAATGGAGGAGAGAGAAAGTGAGAAAAGAGGCCATTCATGGCCAAGGGAGATCAAGGGCCTCTCCAATTGATTCCAAAGGCTGAATACATTCCCCCTCATCAGTTTTAAGGAGTTTAATAGCCATGTCCAGCCACCCAAGGTGGCTGAATTTATTTCCTCCAATAGGGAAGAGAAAGAAAGAAGAAAGAGAAGGCCATTCATGGTGGGGAAGGTGAATCACCCCTCCATTCTTCACCAATTAATTAGTATTCATCTCCCCTATCAGTTTTGAGGAGTTTCCAAACGAATTGGGACAAAGGGGAGGTGAATTTCCATGGATTTTCTCCAAAACCGAAATTCCAATTCATGACCATTAATGGATTTGAAGTCATGACCCTCCCTCTCCCCCAACCCATTTGATGCTTTTAAAAGCTTCCATGGGCCAAGAGAAATCATTTCCACCCTTCACCTAAAGAAACCGGGCGGTTTGGTAGTGAAGTTGCAAGCATCGGAAAGCTCCACCACCGGCCATGGCGCACCACCACCACACTCGACGACAAGCTCGGTTAAAGGTCCTCCTCTACTCCTTCTTTCGTGGGTAGATCTTAAGAATCATTTAGGACAAGAATCGGACTCAATTGAGACGATCCAAGTTTTCATTTTCATGGTTTTTCCAAAAAAAAAATGGTGGTCGGGTTCGCCGGAAACCACCCCTCCGGCGGCCGTGCCGCCGCCCGGCGATAGCCCCCACCTCAACGAAGGTGGTGGCGGTGGTGGCCGGCCAGGGAGGTGGCCGTGTGGCCGGTAAATGCTCTTGGAATAAGCTCCAGGTTCGGCCAATCATGGCCCTTGGCTGGAGAAAGAAGATGACCAGGAGCCCCACGATTTGCTTTAAGATTCGTGCAACATCATTTCTTTTATTTAGTTTTGATTTCTGAATTTTCTGTCCTATTTTTTGGGCTGTCTTGCATTAATTATTAAACATACTTAGGCCACCTGGTGGGAAAACATTCAATATGAAAGTTGTAGCCCTATTGGTCTACTGTAATACAAAATTGATTTTGACCAATTTGGCCTTCTGGTTGGACCAGGGCACCCGTTTTGGTGGGACCTGTACCTAGGGCTGACCTGAGATTCAAATGGATGCCCACCCTTCATCCCTTGTCCAAATGACCTGAGATTTTGGCAGGGAGCCTATCCTAGCTATACCTAGGGCCTGTCCACAAATGGGAATTTTTGGAGAAAATATTTCTATAGTTTTTATAAAAATTTAATAATCCATAAATAAATTAAATAGGTGTCCTAAACATCTCCAAAACCTTCAAATTTCGGTGAGTGGTCCCTGGGCTCATGTTATGTATCGGTATAAAGTTTCACCTAATTTGGATGTATTTTGAATAGGTATTGACCCAACCCTAACTTTACCTTAATAAGGGTATTTTGGTCAAAAAGTGCACTTTTAATTTTGAGTGACCAAATCACCTCAACAGAGGCTGAAATTTGGGACACTGACTTGTTATGACACTTATCACCTCCCCATGGAATATGGGATAGTGAGGAATAGATTTGCCCTAAGTTCCTAGGTCAAACCCTAAGGAGGGACCTTTTGGCCTTGTGAAGGGCATGAGTCTTAAACACCTTGGATGAACACCAAATTTTGCAAGGAGGTTCCTTGGATGTATAAAACCCTTTGTTAAAAATATTAGCTAATTTTGAAAAGGGTAGGACCCCCAAAACCATAACCCTAGCTTAGGACCTAAAACTTGTAGTGTAGGTTTGGGTTAGCTAAACATCTTGAAACTTAACCAAATTTGGGTAGTGAGGGAATGAGGATATTTTGAGCCTCTGATAATTTACTTGAGAAGTTTTGATCAATATTTGTAGCACTTCATTTGTAACTAATAGGATTGCCATAATTACTAATTTGGCTATTGTGGTCTCACTGCCCATTGAAAGGGCATGAAACATTGGCAGAGGTAGTTTTAGGCTATACTAATCATGTATGAATTTTGATAGAATTTTTGGATACCTAGTTAGGGCATCTACTTCACAAGTGCTTATTTTGGTAACATACTAAATAATTCTTGCAAGAGCCCATTACTTAGTGAAAAATCATGAAACTTGCTGCATAGTGTTTCTAGCTCAATAGTATCATGTGGAAAGTTTTGTGGAATTATTTGATGGTTAATTAGTATACTTTGTTCATTAACCCATAAACTTGAAAGCTCATGAGAAAATCAAATATAGCCTTATTTTTAAATGATAAATAATGAAACTTTTCTAGAGTATTTGTAGTCCATCACAATCATCCCTAAAATTTCTCTGAATTTTTGGAGGCATTATTACTGTACAATCTTTTAAATTGACTTTTTATAAGGTAACTTTGAAATTAAATTTAAGGGCCCAAACCTTGCTGAAAAATTTGAAGACTTAGGCCTTAGAATTTAGTATGCATTTTGTAGTTACCATAAATTTATTGGATCATTATCTTGTCTGAAATTACTACTTCATGTTCAAACTTGGGCCTTTTGGATACTAGAATAAATAAATAAATTATCAGACAAATTAGGAAAATTATGGATTTCTGGATTTATACTTCAAATATCATTTTAGCCCTCTAGTAATTATCGTAGGGGTACTGGATAAGTATTTCATGTACTTCCCTTTTTACGGGTCGTGAAGCTTAAGTGGTCTGCATATAGCAAAACTGCAGGAAATCATTTTGGATATGAATTAGAGCACGTGTGATGGGTCTTGATGGTTTGCTGGAAGAATAAGTGGAATGGGCTGCATCTATGGAAGATGAGTTAGTAGGGTGTGGTTTTGTCTAGGGTTTATAGGCGTTCGGGTCCGACGAAAGATCGTCCTACCCTAGGAGAGTTGGAGTCAAATCACCCTAGGATTAGCTTATCGGAACATGAGAAAGTAATGGGTAAGGGAATCAACCAATAACAAAATAAGTATCTTGCGAAAGGGAACGCTGGGCGTAATCCCAACATAGTTCCTAGTGCCCCTTGAGAGCCCTTCACAGGGAATACCGGGGGCAGTCCTGGGTTAACGTAAACCGTTTTAAAAGCTGAAAAGAGTAACTTAGTAATTAGGGTTGCACATTTCACAAACACTGATGGCACCGGATGTTAGCTGGGAGCTTCGGCTCGGATGGTTAAAAGACGGACTTTGGGTCCGGGGAGCTTCGGCTCGATTGTTTCTGACGGACGTGTTGGTCCGGGGAGCTTCGGCTCGGTTCTTGATTAGGCTAATTTGCATGTGCATAACAGGAAAGGAAATTAAGGTGGTGGGTCTTCGGTATTGGAGGGTCGATGCACCGACGCCAATACGTTGACTCGGCAAGTGTGGTTAGCACTTCGCCAACAGAATTCCGGTGCGCCAGCCGGCAAGAGTACGCAGGAGTCCGCTTCGTGCACCAAGCGTTGAGGCGTACGATAGGTCTGACCGGTAGTGCTTTACTGGTTTAGAGGTGGGCGAGGCCCAACCCACCGCTTCCGTCTGCCACTACGGAGGTATCCTGGGAGGTTACGGCTCCAGAAAGGGGGAACTAAAGGTCTGTGTGTACAGAGTCGGGTGTGTGTGTTGCACTTGCTTGATCCATCATACCCACTTGCATGTCATAGCATAATCGTTACCTTTAACCTTGACACCTAAAGTATAAGTGGAATGGGCCGCTTATGCTTTAGGACCTGCAAAATGACCCCTTAGTCTATAAGCTTGTGTGGGCAAGTTTATAAATTAAGGTTAATATTAATATATATAGTTACTGCAGTTTGATCACCGACACCCCAACGTATAAATTGGTATGGGACTTTTTATACGATGGGAGCCTTGCAGAAGACCCCTTGGCTTATGTGTTTTCACATAAGTGAAGGTTACTTTTCATATTTCAGCTTATGACTATACATGATATAGAATTGCTAGTATAGGTCCGCTGTCACTTGCTTTTGATTTTTCTCCACCTTCAAGTCCTCCCCTTTCTTCCTCTCCGCTCGGTGCCTAGGAGCCGTGGGGGAAGGGGCGGGGGATGATAGGACTTAGTCTTTTAGACTAACGGTTTTCGAACCGCATCATTTAGGGGATCGTGGAGACCAACATGGAGGAGAAGCCCCAGAGACCGGTGCGCTTGGAGGTGGGGCAGTCTAGCTCCGGAGTTCACACAGCCGGGACCGTGAGTCTCGACCTTGAGTAGTCTTTGTTGGGTATTGTATCCACGATTACCTAGATTTGAGGAAGCCACCTGTCAAGCTAAGATGAATTCACAATGTATTTGATGAAACATCTCAAGTTGTGCTTGCAGTTCCTCCACGCTAAGTGCACACCAATGTCAGGGTGCAGTAGGTCAATATACACGGGTCTACATGACGTAATCCCTCGTTGAGCAGGCCAGTGTGTTGACCTATGTGTACTCTCTCTATTGGATTGCACTTACTTTCAAGTACAGGGCAGTTCATATGCAAGAGAAGACAAGGAGCATGGATGGATCAAGGAGCAGCTCCTGGGTGGAAGACGAAAATTCGTCCAAGGCAAATTCGACGAGAATCACTAGTGATTCTCACCGAATCGACGAGAATCATTAGTGATTCTCGCCGACTCCCTCTGGCCACCTCTAAATGGTGCCAAGTAAGATTCGGCGAGAATCACTAGTGATTCTCGCCGAACCAGTGGCCAAGGAGCTCATGTATACTAAGTGAAATTCTTTGAGAATCAATAAGTGATTCGGCGAGAATCACTGACGATTCTCGACGAATCGTCAAGAATCACTTGGTGATTCTCGCAGATTCGTCGAGAATCGTATGCGATTCTCGCCGATTTTTCCTTGGCGTTTTCTCTGGAATTTCCTGAACCGGATTCTGCCTTCAGACTAGCTTGAACCGGACTTAGGGATTTCAAGTGTGGGTCCCACAAACGGTCATATTGGAAAGCATCTACGGTATAAATACATGGGTATTTTGAACAGTAAAAAAGACGGAGAAAAAGAAACAGAAACCGAGCCGCAACGAAACCCTAAAACCGCGACTCATCTCCGCCGCCGCCGTCGCGCTCGGGCAAGTACGTCGCCGCCGCTGATCGTTCTTCCTTCCGATCTCCGGCGACAGAAGCTTAGCAAAGCTTGCGTCTCACGTGTCTATCCAGAGATCTCTTGTCTCTCGATTTGTTGACCGGGAAAAACTCCCCCGTCCGAATCGATCGAGACGACCGATCCTAGAGTGACCGTTGGTAGACCTAGTTTGCTTTGCTACGAAGTTTGGATCTCCAAGTTCAGCAGCCGCTCTTCATCGTAGCCGCCGATCCCGAAGCTAGCCGCCGCTCGTGTGCCGCCGCCGGTTCCGGGGAGATCCTCTCCAAGTGAGACCAAGGTCGTAGACTCTTCATCGACTTCAAGAACACGTCGTCGAACAAAGAGGAACACCGTAGTCTCCAAAAGAAGTTTGTATCACGTGTACACTCTATATTTAATTTCGTTGTAAGGGAACTTTTGTTCCGTGTTGTAAGGGTTGGGTGCAACCCGTTTTGTGGGAGTGTTGACTCTCACGTGTGGAAGGGCTCCTTCCGTTAGTGCGGGGATTGGATTTCAATCCCGTTGGAGAAGTGACCGAGTCGTCCCTTGTTTGGGGAGATAGGTCGAAGGGGGAAAGTGGATGTACCCAAGTCGGGGAACCACTATAAATTTGCTGTGTATTCTGTGTGCTGTGCTCTTTAATTTTATTGTGCAGGTACATCCGTAAATTCCGCAAAAGAACCACACGTCACCTATTCCCCCCCCCCCCCCCATAGGTGCACATAGTTGACACTAGGTGGACTTTCAAGTGGTATCAGAGGGAGGTTACTCATCAAAAAGGTTAACACCTTGAGTAGAATCCTGCCACCAGTGTCAGAAGCATGGATCTGGATTATGAGATTCCGCCACTCAAACTCCCCGCATGCACAAAGGATTATTATCCCATCTGGAGAATGAGAGTATCCTTTCACCTTGATGCCATCGATCCTCGAGCATCCTTCATCCTGGAAGAGGGTCCGTTTATCCCCATGAAGACCTCCGACTCTGGGATCCTAGTGCCCATGGACGTTGCTGAGATGTCTGAGACGGAACTATCTCTATTTCACTTGGACGAGAGGATTCGACAAATTATCATGGATGTCTGGTCCGGAGCCTCTCGCTCTAGATTGGAAAAATGTCGAATGGCTAAATCTCTGTGGATGATGATCTCAGAGCTGATGGGGGGTCAGAGAAAGCTGAAATATGCTGCCAATCAGAGGATGAAGCGTATGTGGGGGTCATCACTTCTGAAGATGAATGCAAGGATCCCTCGGATTGCATCAGAGCTCCCGTGTCCGTGTCAGAGACTGACGAGACCAGTGAGGAAAGCAGCTCTGACGAGGACGAAACAATGGTCACTGATTCTAATGACAATAACTCAGATGAGCAGGTAACATCTTTACCCTGCTCCATATCTTTTGACTTTTCTAAAGACAGAAACTGCTCTCCTCCAGAAAATACTGATTCCCTGAAGAGAGCACTTCAGGAAAGCAATCTACTTGCTGAGGAGCAAGCTCGAGAGATTGCTCGACTGAAGATCTTATTGGTTCTCCAATTGGCGTCCAACAAGGTCAAGGACTCTAAGATCTCAGCTCTAGAGAATAGTCTAGATAATGAGAAACGTATAGTATCAAACTTTTCCAAAGTTGATGCTATAAAGAGAAAGCAAGAAACCGGGTGGATCTCCCGGATTATTCAGGGATGGAGAAATGGGGAAACGGTGTTCCGACCCCCCACTCCAAGCAGGAAGGCAACTCATCATGCCTTCAGGTATGACCACAGGAGTAATCGTGGTCACTGCAAGGGTGATTTGTCCCCATGTGGAAACGTCCATAGTGCAAGGGGCGTCATGGCCACCCATGAGGAAATACCTAAGGCTCATTCTGAGCCCTTTGTATTCACGGCCACTGCCACAACACAGTGTGGATCTGCATGTCCCAGCTCACAGAAGACTTCTCACCATTCGAGGACACGGGATAGGGAGGATAGAGGTCATGATGTCAGGCTTCATGGGGCCTCAGCAAGGGAGATGCCTGAAAGATTGGCACCACCTTCTCGGACTCATAACGCTCACAACATGTATTCGTTCCACCCTTCCACGTGTCACGATGGAAGAGGAATTTGTGTGACAAGAACATGCCCTATACCGTTTAGACCTAGGACCGTGACTACGTCAGTCACTAGATCAGGTCGAAAACAGCGATACAACATTCACCCTTGTTGGTGCTGCGGCAAAGTGGGGCACTTTGCCATTGACTGTTGGCACAACCCCTCTGTGCCCACAGCAAGGGCTTATCCACATTCTAGGGACAGAGGTAGTCTTCCAGACAGGTTTTCTGAAGGAAGGCAGTTGCGTGCTTATGCTAATAGAAACCTAGGACCCAATATGATTTGGGTTCCTAAGGTAAAGTAATTCTGTCTTGCAGGGCAGTCCAGGTCCCTGTGAATACGATGGGGACTGGACAGTAGGTGGCTCAAGGCTAACGTGGAACAAGCGTCTGCAATAACGGATGTGCTACCTGTTTGAGCATATTCACCTTGAGCCTCTAATGTGTTCTACCTGTGGACCTAAAACGATAACTCTCAAAATCCCAGGTAATTTTGATCAGTTCAAGGACTTGTGTCGTGATGCACCCTCATTCAAAATAATAAATATATATATATATATATATATATATATATATATATATATATATATATATATATATATATATATATATTTTCTATCCTTGTGTATACGTATACTTATGCTTATCATGTATGTGTGCACCTTACGGAGAGATTAACTCTATGCATGCAAACCATTACACATCAATAAAAGGTTAACAAAGATATGTCTGGAGAAGTTCCACTCAAATCCGAATAGATTGTCGTTACAATAAACATGTATTTATTACTCTTATGTTAATTTGACATCCGAAGAATTTGAAAATGTTTCAATTCCTAGTAAAGAAAACCCTTAAATTACAATTGGTAAAGAAAGACCTCACTTTCACTGTATATAATAGGAATCCCGCCGAAAGAGCTCGCCGACCCTTGGCATTCACCCCGAATCACGACGATCTAGATAAATCCCGCCGAACGAGTCACTCCGCCCATTCGCCTTCTTCACGACACCCGCAAGACTTCTCCCGCAAGAACTCTCCCGCCGACCCGCAAGAGTTCTCCCGACGACCCGCAAGCGCTCTCCCAAGCTCTTCCGCCGATTCGCCGCAACCCGCAGGAGCTCCCCCTCCGAGTCGCCGAAACCCGCAGCTCGTGAATTCTCCTCCTTATCTCCCGCAAGGGTCTCGCAAAGTTCTCCTCGAAAGACTCCCGACGACTCACGCCGAAGCTCGCACCGTCGATCTTCCCAAGTCACGATTTTTCTCCGCTCAAACCACCTCACCGACTTCACCTCTAGGTATCCCCTTACCCGAAGCATCCACTAATGAAGTTTTCTTTTTGAAAGTTCATTAACGTTTTGAGTAGGGCTTCTCTCTAGGTCTACAATGGCTCCAAGGACGACTGCAGGGTTGGTCTCTGGCTGCGAGCTGGTTCGCACTGGATTTTCTCATGCCTCGGACGAATTCCGCAATATCATTCTAATGCTGGAAGAGGCTGGGCTAACCTTCGTCCTGGAGCACCCTTGCAAAATTCTTGACAAAGAGGTGCTGGAATTCTTCTCTACGGCCAGGCTCCGAGATAGAGACTCCGTAATCAAGAGCAAGGTGGCTGGGACAAAAGTAAAGATGTCTGCCAGCAAGCTGAGTCGCTACCTGCAGCTTTCTAGTTCGGAGCAGGAGGACTATCTGGAGGACGCGGACAAAGCCAGAACTCTCTTGTTCTGCGGTCTTCCAAGAGGCACTCGATCAATAAAGAGAAAAGAGATGAATGAAGAAGGGAAGCTCCTATCTGACGTCATTGGAAAAGTGCTCATCTGCAAACCAGGCTCGCATGATCATATCTCAGGAGATATGTTCAAAATCCTCATAGCTGTTGTCTGCCGCAAGAGGTTCAACTGGGGGGAGTTGCTGTTCCAGAAGATCAAGGACACTCTGGGCACTCCTAGTTTCGGCCGCATCATAAGTCTATATCTCAACCAGCTCAACGGAGACAAGTTCGACATGAGCAAAGGAGTCCCTCTCCACTACTTGAAAAAGATGGATGCTACTGTGTTTGATCGATGGGAGCGGCGTATCGGGCAGCCTGCTGTGGAAGAGCTAGAGGAAGTATCTCTAGCAGCCTCCCCCAGTGAAATTCCTGATACCCTGACTGCAGGAATCGAGGGGGAGACTCTACCCCCTCATACAGATGCAGTTTCTGAAATCGCCCAGGTGGCCAGGGATGCGGTGGGCGAAATTCATGAAGTAAGTGAACCTGAGCTGGAGGATGAGGAGGTCCTGAACAGAAACAGTCAAGGAACCGAAGCTGAAGCACTGGAAACTGCTGATCGGGAATTGGAAGAAGCTACTGACATAGATGACTTCTTGGATGAGGATGGAGAGGACGATGAAAATGAGGGACATGAAGTACTTGAGACTCCGGATACTGTTGAACCTCCATCTGACAAGTCTGCACCAGTGGAGGGGGAGTTAGATAAATCTACAGAGGCAGCCAACATTCATCCTTTAGAGCCTGTGATTGTATCCAGCTCTACCGACACGTCTGCTGAAATGCAAGGTCCACAAGTGCCTCCGGCTATTCCGTTACGCGATGACCTAGCCACTCACACTGTACACATCATTCAGGGCATCGTAAATGAGCTTAAAGACTCTTTTGATACAGCTCAGAAAACTCTGCTGAAAAGGATTAAGACTTCTGAAAATCTGATGCTCAAGAATATGGTGGAAATCAACCATAAGCTGGACATGATGGAGAAGAAATTTGAGGAGAAGTACACCGCGGTCGGCGAAGCTGTCACACTCTTAATGGCCAGTTTGAAAAAGAATACTGATACCCTGGCTGTCGTAAATCAAAACGCACACGTTGTAGCCAACAACATTCAGCTGTTTGATGGTAATATGGTCACTTTAAATGCCAATCAGCAGGCCCGGATCACTGAATTCACCAAGACAACGAAGCATATTCATGACTCCCTGCACTCATATGCCAACTGCATAGCTGACGAAGCCAAAAAGGGGGAGAAAGAGTATATCGCTAAGTTGGCCGAGCTTCAAGAAAGCATGGACACAAACTTCGCACAATCAAGCAAATATGTCTATGAGAGCTGCTGGTGGATGCTTCAACAGGCGCTAGGTACGTTAGGCGTCGTTCTGCCTGACAACCCTGCCGGTATTCATGTCCCTGAGACATCTAAGGCTGCTGAGGAAGTAAGTGTTGCTGAGGATGTAAGTGCAAGTGCTGCTGCAGATATTCCCACACATGAAGCTGATGCTAGGGCTCTCTCCAAAGCTAAACTGAGGAGCATGTTTGACCAAGAGGCCTTAGCAAAAGCCAGGGGAAAGAGAAAAGTTCAAGAAGGGACATCCAAGGAGACACAGGCTGCAAAGAGAACTCGAATGAATGAGGAGGATGTACGAAATGAAAGGTGGAGTCCAGTTTCAAGGAACATCATCTTAGACACCTTCCGGCTGCAAGAAAGAGGAGAGATCAATCGAAATGAAGCATATAGCCAGTATGAATGGGAAACGCACAAAGCATTTGAAGCGAAACGCAACATCTTTTTCCAAAACAACAAGGATCCAGATAAAGTTGCTCCTCCTAGGTACTACCCGAAGCCCAAAGAATACATGGAGAGGCAAAGCAAGAAGTACTTGGCTCAAAATCTTAAGGGTGACGTAGCTAAGGACAAATAGTCAACACTTTATAGCTTGTCACTGTGTCTTAAGAACATTTAATGATTATTGTTGTCATATAAACAATTCTGGATTATATGTGAATAATTTTATCCTGGTATATATATTTTTGAATTTGTGAATGACTCAAGTCCTGATCTGATTGCATATATTCTCTTGTGCTGCATGTTTAATTTCTGAATGCTATGTTTATTATTTGATAAGTGTTATTCATCTTAGCTAGTAGGGTTTTGGCTTCGTCAAATAGGGGGAGATTGTTGGGTATTGTATCCACGATTACCTAGATTTGAGGAAGCCACCTGTCAAGCTAAGATGAATTCACAATGTATTTGATGAAACATCTCAAGTTGTGCTTGCAGTTCCTCCACGCTAAGTGCACACCAATGTCAGGGTGCAGTAGGTCAATATACACGGGTCTGCACGACGTAATCCCTCGTTGAGCAGGCCAGTGTGTTGACCTACGTGTACTCTCTCTATTGGAGTGCACTTACTTTCAAGTACAGGGCAGTTCATATGCAAGAGAAGACAACGAGCATGGATGGATCAAGGAGCAGCTCCTGGGTGGAAGATGAAAATTCGTTCAAGGCAAATTCGACGAGAATCACCAAGTGATTCTCGCCGATTCGGCGAGAATCACTAGTGATTCTCGCCGAATCGACGAGAATCATTAGTGATTCTCGCCGACTCCCTCTGGCCACCTCTAAATGGTGCCAAGTAAGATTCGGCGAGAATCACAAGTGATTCTCGCCGAACCAGTGGCCAAGGAGCTCGTGTATACTAAGTGAAATTCGTTGAGAATCAATAAGTGATTCGGCGAGAATCACTGACGATTCTCGACGAATCGTCGAGAATCACTTGGTGATTCTCGCCGATTCGTCGAGAATCGTATGCGATTCTCGCCGATTTTTCCTTGGCGTTTTCTCTGGAATTTCCTGAACCGGATTCTGCCTTCAGACTAGCTTGAACCGGACTTAGGGATTTCAAGTGTGGGTCCCACAAATGGTCATATTGGAAAGCATCTACGGTATAAATACATGGGTATTTTGAACAGTAAAAAAGACGGAGAAAAAGAAACAGAAACCGAGCCGCAACGAAACCCTAAAACCGCGACTCATCTCCGCCGCCGCCGTCGCGCTCGGGCAAGTACGTCGCCGCCGCTGATCGTTCTTCCTTCCGATATCCGGCGACAGAAGCTTAGCAAATCTTGCGTCTCACGTGTCTATCCAGAGATCTCTTGTCTCTCGATTTGTTGACCGGGAAAAACTCCCCCGTCCGAATCGATCGAGACGACCGATCCTAGAGTGACCGTTGGTAGACCTAGTTTGCTTTGCTACGAAGTTTGGATCTCCAAGTTCAGCAGCCGCTCTTCATCGTAGCGGCCGATCCCGAAGCTAGCCGCCGCTCGTGTGCCGCCGCCGGTTCCGGGAGATCCTCTCCAAGTGAGACCAAGGACGTAGACTCTTCATCGACTTCAAGAACACGTCGTCGAACAAAGAGGAACACCGTAGTCTCCAAAAGAAGTTTGTATCACGTGTACACTCTATATTTAATTTCGTTGTAAGGGAACTTTTATTCCGTGTTGTAAGGGTTGGGTGCAACCCGTTTTGTGGGAGTGTTGACTCTCACGTGTGGAAGGGCTCCTTCCGTTAGTGCGGGGATTGGATTTCAATCCCGTTGGAGAAGTGACCGAGTCGTCCCTTGTTTGGGGAGATAGGTCGAAGGGGGAAAGTGGATGTACCCAAGTCGGGGAACCACTATAAATTTGCTGTGTATTCTGTGTGCTGTGCTCTTTAATTTTATTGTGCAGGTACATCCGTAAATTCCGCAAAAGAACCACACGTCACCTATTCCCCCCCCCCCCCCACCCCCATAGGTGCACATAGTTGACACTAGGTGGACTTTCAGTCTTTCTGCTTCCGCATGAGTGACCTTTTTGTAGTGAGGATTTGATGTACCGGGCATAAGCCCGTTTTTGCTACTCTGATGTTTTATTTTTGTGGACACTCCCTTCGTGGAGTTATATTTATTATGACATGTGATTTTCTGTGGACTGCAATTTGCATTTACTTCTTTATGCTACTTTTCTGTGATCGAGATGGCCGGCAGAATCGGCGCTTTGTGGTGATGACCATTCAGGGCGTGAAGGAGTCACCGCAAAACGGCGGTTCTGGGCCTAAGACCCCGGCGTCTGAAGAGAAAAAAAAGGGGGGGTCTTACAAGTGGTATCAAAGCAGACCTCGATCGAAACGTAACAGTCCACAACCCTAGGCCACCCCCGCGCGAGTTTAGTTTGGGGACAAACTAAGCAGCGGAAGTAGTGGTGTGCCCATATGGGGGATCACTTGTAAATTGTCCACTTTTATTAGGTATTGAGTCGATTACGTACTAATGTAGTTCGTTTTGCAGCCCCCAGCTCAGCCCACCCCACAAGGTGGAGCTTAGCAGACTCCAGACATTGCACCACCTCCCATGGTCCCCACACCTTTCCTTCAGTCGGACATGGGGCAGACCCTTACAGCTATCCTTGAGGCCTTCCGGGCTCAGCAGGCTCCAGCCCAGCAGCCAAACCCAGGGGCCAACTGGATGAGCACCTTCCGAGGACTCTCTCCCCCATCATACTTGGGGACAGAGTCGGCAGTGCGGACAGAGGAGTGGCTGGATGTTATGTACGAGATGTTGACTGGGATACGATGACCTTGGGAGGAGAGGGTGGCCCTGGTGGTATCTTGCTTAGAGTCCCATGCTAAGAGGCGGTGGGTGGAGTTTCTATCTGACTATCAGTATGAGATGCACTACCACCCGGGGAAGGCGAACGTGGTAGCGGATGCACTGAGTAGGAGAGCCGCCACAGCAGGAGCAGAGCCTCAGTTGATGTCTATGGAGCTGCTGCAGAGACTAGAGGACATGCACATTACTCTGGTGTCGTCTGACGATCCTGAGCTCTATGAGGAGTACTTGGCTGCGATGGGCGTTACCGATGACATCAGAGACCGAGTCAAAGAAGGACAGAGGCAGGATGCCAAGTTAGAGCCCATCTTCCAAGCTCTGGAGGCAGGCACTGCAGGAGATTACACACTGAGGGACGACCTAGTGTGCTTCAGAGGATGGGTGTATATACCGGAGGGAGGCCAGATCCGGGAGGATATTATGACGGAGGCGCACTGCAGCCGGTATTCTGTACACCCGGGGATCACAAAGATGACGGCTGATTTGAAGAAGACTATGTTCTGGCCGGGCATGAAGAAGGATGTCTCTTACTTCGTGACCCATTGTGAGGCATGTCAGCTAGTGAAGGCGGAGTGCAGGAACCCCGTAGGATTATTGCAGCCACTCCCGGTGCCGGAGTGGAAGTTTGATGACATAGCCATGGACTTCATACATGGGCTTCCCCGGTCTCAGACAGGGAATGACTCGATCTGGGTAATCGTTGATCGGTTGACCAAGGTGGCTCGATTTATACCGATCAGGAAGGACGATTCAGTAGGAGTACTGGTGCGGAAGTTTGTGGAGCAGTTCATTCGTTATCATGGCGTGCCCAGGACGATAGTGTCAGATCGTGATGGGCGGTTTACATCCACGGAGTGGCGATCAGTTCAAGCTTACTTAGGCACGCGATTGACCTTCAGCACTGCATTTCATCCCCAGACAGACGGGCAGACAGAACGCATCAACTGGACGCTGGAAGACCTTCTGAGTCTATGCATATTGGACCGCGGGGAACCGTGGGAGAAACTCTTACCCCTGGTCGAGTTCTCCTATAACAACAGCTACCAGTCCAGCATCAGGATGGCGCCTTACGAAGCCTTGTACGGGAGGAGATGCCGGACCCCGCTTTCTTGGGTTCAGGATGAGGATCCGAAGGTGTTGGGATAAAAGTTTGTTGAAGACACCGAGGCTCAGGTGAGGCTGATCAGAGACAGGATGCTAGAGGCGCAGAGCAGACAGGCTAAGTATTATGACGCCCGGCATCGGCAGGTGGAGTTCCAGGTAGGAGACCGGGTGTTTCTGAATATCCGGCCCATGCATGGAGTCTCGCGGGTGCGTGGTCGGAGGAAGAAGCTCAGCCCTAGGTACATGGGCCCTTACAGGATCCTGGAGCGGATCGGACCCCTAGCCTACCGGCTGGAGTTACCACCAGAGCTGGAAGCGCTGCACGACGTCTTCCATATTTCTTCGCTGAGGAGGGCTCTGCTACGCCCGGAGCAGCAGATTTTGACCACCGAAGGGCCGGTAGCTTCAGACCGGTCAGTTCGTTTGGAGCCAGTTAGGATCGACGACCGAGGAGTACGAGTCCTACGTCGCAAGAAGGTCCCATTAGTCAAGGTCCTGTGGAGGAACCACGGCCAAGGAGGAGCATACCTGGGAGCCGCAGGACCTGATGCGACAAAGATACCCAGAGCTATTCAGTCAGGTATACCTCTCAGACCCCTCAAGATGATAATTTATTCTCCTGCTTTAATTTACTAAGGGCTGCACTAGGCAGATAGAGGCTTATCTTTTGTTTATTGGGGGCTTATCCTTGTTTATTGGGATCTTGGTCTGCCGATTGGGCGAAATGGTCATAGATCTAGGTTTCCCTTTAAACCTATTTTAGCAAACAAGTCGCCGTGCTGGGATGTTACAAGGTTCTTTTCTTCGGTAGTAAGTCTCGTAGACTCAACCTTGATTTCGGGGACGAAATCTTTGTTTTGTTTATTGGGATTTGTAACATCCCATTTCCAACTAGACCCCTAAGAGTGGTTTTGGTCATGACTAGGTCATGACAAACCCTAGGAAGCCAGTAATGGGCCAAGAAATAGGGGACAGAAAGGTGGGAGATC
The DNA here is from genome assembly GCA_039583875.1 of Platanthera guangdongensis. Classification (NCBI taxonomy): domain Eukaryota; kingdom Viridiplantae; phylum Streptophyta; class Magnoliopsida; order Asparagales; family Orchidaceae; genus Platanthera; species Platanthera guangdongensis. The sequence continues at coordinate 140,250,997 of CM077157.1, forward strand.
ATCATGGTCTGCAAATAGTAGAACTCTGAACAATGGTGTAGGATGACCATGGGCCACACCCTAACCCCAAGACCCTACCACAACACCCCTAATACCTTGGGAGGCCCATTAGAGCCAAAAGGACCCATTAGGGTCAACCCAAGAGGCTCAGTTGACCAAGGTCAACCCTAGCCCTAAATGGGTCAAACTAGCCTACTTAGGGTCAATTGACCTACTCCTAGCCTAGAGGACCCCACCTATGCCTCCTAACCCTAAAGTGAGGTCAATGAGTCACTAAGGACACATTGGGGTCAGCCCTAGAGGCCAGGTTGACCGAAGTCAACTCAAGCCCATAATCTGGTCAAAGTACCCTTACTAAGGGTATGTGACCTCCAAAGTGCAGGGTAACCCTACATAATCCTACCTAGACCCTAAGGGAGGCCAATGGGTCACCAAGGACCCAATGGGGTCAACCCAAATGGTTATGTTGACCCAAGTCAACTCTAGCCCTAAAATGGTCAAAGTGCCCTTACCAAGGGGCATGTGACCCCCAAGATGCCCAACCAACCCTAGTCAAGTCTTCCTAGACCTTAAGGGAGTCCAATGGGTCACCAAGGACCCATTGGGGTCAACTCAAATGGTCATGTTGACCAAGGTCAACTCTATTCTAGTGTTAGGTCAAATTAGCCTAAATGGGCTAACCCAAGCTCAAACCCATTTCCCCCACTTGGGCTAACCTCATTTTTATTATTAATATGAGTTATTGGGATGCCAATAGGCTGGAGGAGAGATCAAAATTCGGCCATGGTGAGTAGGAGAGAGAAAGCTCCATTTTTCTCTTTAATGGAGAAGAGAGAAAGTGAGAAAAGAGGCCATTCATGGCCAAGGGAGATCAAGGGCCTCTCCAATTGATTCCAAAGGCTGAATACATTCCCCCTCATCAGTTTTAAGGAGTTTAATAGCCATGTCCAGCCACCCAAGGTGGCTGAATTTATTTCCTCCAATAGGGAAGAGAGAGAAAGAAGAAAGAGAAGGCCATTCATGGTGGGGAAGGGGAATCACCCCTGCATTCTTCACCAATTAATTAGTATTCATCTCCCCTATCAGTTTTGAGGAGTTTCCAAACGAAGTGGGACAAAGGGGAGGTGAATTTCCATGGATTTTCTCCAAAACCGAAATTCCAATTCATGACCATTAATGGATTTGAAGCCATGACCCTCCCTCTCCCCCAACCCATTTGATGCTTTTAAAAGCTTCCATGGGCCAAGAGAAATCGTTTCCACCCTTCACCTAAAGAAACCGGGCGGTTTGGTAGTGAAGTTGCAAGCATCGGAAAGCTCCACCACCGGCCATGGCGCACCACCACCACACTCGACGACAAGCTCGGTTAAAGGTCCTCCTCTACTCCTTCTTTCGTGGGTAGATCTTAGGAATCGTTTAGGACAAGAATCGGACTCAATTGAGCCGATCCAAGTTTTCATTTTCATGGTTTTTCCAAAAAAAAAATGGTGGTCGGGTTCGCCGGAAACCACCCCTCCGGCGGCCGTGCCGCCGCCCGGCGATAGCCCCCACCTCAACGAAGGTGGTGGCGGTGGTGGCCGGCCAGGGAGGTGGCCGTGTGGCCGGTAAATGCTCTTGGAATAAGCTCCAGGTTCGGCCAATCATGGCTCTTGGCTGGAGAAAGAAGATGACCAGGAGCCCCACGATTTGCTTTAAGATTCGTGCAGCATCATTTCTTTTATTTAGTTTTGATTTCTGAATTTTCTGTCCTATTTTCTGGGCTGTCTTGCATTAATTATTAAAAATACTTAGGGCCACCTGGTGGACAAACGTTCAATATGAACGTTGTAGCCCTATTGGTCTACTGTAATACAAAATTGATTTTGGCCAATTTGGCCTTCGGGTTGGACCAAGGCACCAATGTTGGTGGGACCTGTACCTAGGGCTGACCTGAGATTCAAATGGATGCCCACCCTTCATCCCTTGTCCAACTGACCTGAGATTTTGGAAGGAAGCCTATCCTAGCTATACCTAGGGCCTGTCCAAAAATGGGAATTTTTGTAGAAAATATTTCTATAGTTTTTATAAAAATTTAATAATCCATAAATAAATTAAATAAGTGTCCTACACATCTCCAAACCATCCCAAATTTTTGTGCATGGTCCCTGGGCTCATGTTATGTATCGGTATAAAGTTGCACCTAATTTGGATGTGTTTTGAATAGGTATTGACCCAACCCTAACTTTACCTTAATAAGGGTATTTTGGTCAAAAAGTGCACTTTTAATTTTGAGTGATCAAATCACCTCAACAGAGGCTGAAATTTGGGCCACAGACTTGTTTTGGCACTTATCACCTCCCCATGGAATATGGGATAGTGAGAAATAGATTTGCCCTAAGTTCCTAGGTCAAACCCTAAGGAGGGACCTTTTGGCCTTGTGAAGGGCATGAGTCCTAAACACCTTGGATGAACACCAAATTTTGCAAGGAGGTTCCTAGGATGTATAAAACCCTTTGTTAAAAATATTAGCTAATTTTGAAAAGGGTAGGACCCCCAAAACCCTAACCCTAGCTTAGGACCTAAAACTTGTAGTGTAGGTTTGGGTTAGCTAAACATCTTGAAACTTAACCAAATTTGGGTAGTGAGGGAATGCGGATATTTTGAGCCTCTGATAATTTACTTGAGGAGTTTTGATCAATATTTGTAGCACTTCATTTGTAACCAATAGGATTGCCATAATTAATAATTTGGCTATTGTGGTTTCACTGCCCATTGAAAGGGCATGAAACATTGGCAGAGGTAGTTTTAGGCTATACTAATCATGTATGAATTTTGATAGAATTTTTGGATACCTAGTTAGGGCATCTACTTCACAAGTGCTTATTTTGGTTACATACTAAATAATTCTTGCAAGAGCCCATTACTTAGTGAAAAATCATGAAACTTGCTGCATAGTGTTTCTAGCTCAATAGTATCATGTGGAAAGTTTTGTGGAATTATTTGATGGTTAATTAGTATATCTTGTTCATTAACCCATAAACTTGAAAGCTCATGAGAAAATCAAATATAGCCTTATTTTTAAATGATAAATAATGAAACTTTTTCTAGGGTATTTGTAGGCCATCACAATCATCCCTGAAATTTCTCTGAATTTTTGGAGGCTTTATTACTGTACAATCTTTTAAATTGACTTTTTATGAGGTAACTTTGAAATTAAATTTAAGGGCCCAAACCTTGCTGAAAAATTTGAAGACTTAGGCCTTAGAATTTAGTATGCATTTTGTAGTTACCATAAATTTATTGGATCATTATCTTGTCTGAAATTACTACTTCATGTTCAAACTTGTGCCTTTTGGATACTAGAATAAATAAATAAATTATCAGAAAAATTAGGAAAATTTTGGATTTCTGGATTTATACTTCAAATATCATTTTAGCCCTCTAGTAATTATCATAGGGGTACTAGATGAGTATTTCATGTACTTCCCTTTTTACGGGTCGTGTAGCTTAAGTGGTCTGCATATAGCAAAACTGCAGGAAATCATTTTGGATATGAATTAGAGCACGTGTGATGGGTCTTGATGGTTTGCTGGAAGAATAAGTGGAATGGGCTGCATCTATGGAAGATGAGTTAGTAGGGTGTGGTTTTGTCTAGGGTTTATAGGCGTTCGGGTCCGACGAAAGATCGTCCTACCCTAGGAGAGTTGGAGTCAAATCACCCTAGGATTAGCTTATCGGAACATGAGAAAGTAATGGGTAAGGGAATCAACCAATAACAAAATAAGTACCTTGCGAAAGGGAACGCTGGGCGTAATCCCAACACAGTTCCTAGTGCCCCTTGAGAGCCTTTCACAGGGAATACCGGGGGCAGTCCTGGGTTAACGTAAACCGTTTTAAAAGCTGAAAAGAGTAACTTAGTAATTAGGGTTGCACATTTCACAAACAATGATGGCACCGGATGTTAGCTGGGAGCTTCGGCTCGGATGGTTAAATGACGGACTTTGGGTCCGGGGAGCTTTGGCTCGATTGTTTCTGACGGACGTGTTGGTCCGGGGAGCTTCGGCTCGGTTCTTGATTACGCTAATTTGCATGTGCATAACAGGAAAGGAAATTAAGGTGGTGGGTCTTCGGTATTGGAGGGTCGATGCACCGACGCCAATACGTTGACTCGGCAAGTGTGGTTAGCACTTCGCCAACAGAAGTCCGGTGCGCCAGCCGGCAAGAGTACGCAGGAGTCCGCTTCGTGCACCAAGCGTTGAGGCGTACGATAGGTCTGACCGGTAGTGCTTTACTGGTTTAGAGGTGGGCGAGGCCCAACCCACCGCTTCCGTCTGCCACTACGGAGGTATCCTGGGAGGTTACGGCTCCAGAAAGGGGGAACTAAAGGTCTGTGTGCACAGAGTCGGGTGTGTGTGTTGCACTTGCTTGATCCATCATACCCACTTGCATGTCATAGCATAATCGTTACCTTTAACCTTGACACCTAAAGTATAAGTGGAATGGGACGCTTATGCTTTAGGACTTGCAAAACGACCCCTTAGTCTATGAGCTTGTGTGGGCAAGTTTATAAATTAAGGTTAATATTGATATATATAGTTACTGCAGTTTGATCACCGACACCCCAACGTATAAATTGGTATGGGACTTTTTATACGATGAGAGCCTTGCAGAAGACCCCTTGGCTTATGTGTTTTCACATAAGTGAAGGTTACTTTTCATATTTCAGCTTATGACTATACATGATATAGAATTGCTAGTATAGGTCCGCTGTCACCTGCTTTTGATTTTTCTCCACCTTCAAGTCCTCCCCTTTCTTCCTCTCCGCTCGGTGCCTAGGAGCCGTGGGGGAAGGGGCGGGAGATGATAGGACTTAGTCTTTTAGATTAACGGTTTTCGAACCGCATCATTTAGGGGATCGTGAAGACCAGCATGGAGGAGCAGCCCCAGAGACCGGTGCGCTTGGAGGTGGGGCAGTTTAGCTCCGGAGTTCACACAGCCGGGACCGTGAGTCTCGACCTTGAGTAGTCTTTCTGCTTCCGCATGAGTGACCTTTTTGTAGTGAGGATTTGATGTACCGGGCATAAGCCCGTTTTTGCTACTCTGATGTTTTATTTTTGTGGACACTCCCTTCGTGGAGTTATATTTATTATGACATGTGATTTTCTGTGGACTGCAATTTGCATTTACTTCTTTATGCTACTTTTCTGTGATCGAGATGGCCGGTAGAATCAGCGCTTTGTGGTGATGACCCTTTAGGGCGTGAAGGAGTCACCGCAAAACGGCGGTTCTGGGCCTAAGACCCCGGCGTCTGAAGAGAAAAAAAAGGGGGGGGGGGGTCTTACACCTTGCATCTCTTGAACTGATTCAGCTCTTCTTGCATTGCCTCAATCCAATGAGGATCTAGAATGGCTTCTTCAAACTTTTTTGGCTCTACTTGGGATAGAAAACTAGAGTAGAGTGCTGCACTCAGATTTCTGCTCCTTGTTTGTACCCCCTTGACTTAGATCACCAATGATTTGATCTGCTGGATGATCTCTTAGATGCCTATTAGCTAGAGGCATCCTGACTTCAGGTTGAACTTCTTCAGTTCCTTCATCTTGCTGCACTCCTTGGATTTCTTCTGCATTAGATACATGTAGTACTCCCCCTGGACAACAGCCATTATCTTCTACTTGCTGTCTTGCAGTAGGTTCTTCTTCAATAGTGAGCTTTTCCATCTTCTTAGTTATACCTGTGGAGCTGCATATACTACTAGACAACTCATTGTTAATAAGTCTAGTTTCATCAAATACTACATGTACAGACTCCTCTACAACTTGTGTAGACAAGTTGTAGACTATATAAGCCTTATTGTTCTTGTTGTACCCAACAAAAATTCCCTCTTGGGACTTGGCAGCAAACTTAGTCAAGTAAGACTTTCCATTGTTAAGTATAAAGCACTTACAACCAAAGATCCTGAAATAGGATAGGTTTGGTTTTCTGCCTTTCACAATCTCATAGGGGGTCTTGTTGTGGCTTTTAGTAATGGTAGCCCTATTAATTACATGGCATGCAGTATTTACTACCTTAGCCCAGAAATATTCTAGAAGAGATGTGTCACTTAATAGGGTCCTACCAGCCTCAATTAAGGTTGTATTTTTCCTCTCAGCAATGTCATTTTGCTGAGGTGTTCTTGGTGAAGAAAACTCCTGAAATATCCCAAATTCTTCACATAGTTTTGCCATACTATCACATTGAAATTCAGTACCATGGTCACTTCTTATCTTGACCGCTGTATTGTCTAGTTCATTCTGAATCTGCTTGACAAAGCTATAGAAGATACTAGGTGTTTCAGATTTCTATCTAAGGAAGAACACCCAGGAAAACCTTGAGTAATCATCTACAACCACAAAGGTATAGACCTTACTGCCTAGGCTGTGAACTGGCATAGGACCAAAGAGATCCATATGCAAGAAGTATAAACACCTCACAGCATCTTTGTTTTCAATGTTACTAAAGGTGGATCTTGTCTGCTTGCCCTTTTGACAAGCTGAGCATATTCCATCTTTAATACACTTAACTTGAGCACCATTCCTCACTAACTCTTTACTAAAGAGTTGGCTAATTATCTTGTAGTTGAGATGGGCTAGTCTCTTGTGCCATTTGACACAATGAGAGAATTTCTCATCAGCTACAAGACACACTGGAGAACCATTGTTCTCAACCATAATGTCTAGGCAATAGACATTCCTCTTTCTATAACCTGTCAAAATGATCTCTTGATCATTTGACCTCCTGATATGATAACCATCTTTGACAAATGAGATGTCATATCCTACATCACTCAATTGACTTATACTAATAAGGTTATGTTTCAAACCTTTAACATAGGCCACTTGAGTAATAGTTATATGGGAGCTAGAAATGTTACCAAAACCCTTGATGATTCCTTTTTCAGAACCACCAAAGGTGACTTTTGGACCATCCTTGATAGGTGTGTAGTCCTTTAGCAATCCCCTTGTTCCAGTCATATGTCTGGAACATCCACTGTCCAAGTACCATATTGGGGCATGGTCACTTGGACTTACCTGCAAAATAGATTTGTGAACCTTAGAACCCAAAGAATTCTTGGGTCCTTGGTACTGGTTAGTTTGCCTCCTAACAAAGCTACCTGCAGGTTTTCCAACAGGCAGTTTGCTACTCACTTTGGCACTTGCATTGTGCCAACAGTCCATGGCAAAGTGGCCTACCTTGCCACAACACCAACACTCAAACCTATTGCACCTTTGCTTAGGTACATTCTTAGCTATTTTATCTACAACTGGCTTGTTGAGAGCTGGGGCTTTGCCCTTGGACTTGGACTGAACAGTCCTAGCTGGTTTAGTAAACCCCAGTCCAGCTTTACCTTTTTGATGAACAAATTCATCAATTAAGGGTAGAACTGACTTTGGTTTAGAAAACTTAGCAACTAAATCTTTCTCCTTCTGAAGACTAATCTCCAGACTTTTGATTTGATCATTCTTAAATGATATAGTCCCCATCTGAATCACAGTTATGTGCTTCAGTCTGGTTATTTCATTTAGCGTTTGATCAATCATCTTCTCAAAATCAGTTGCAGCAACTTTGAGACTAGCAATTTCCTTTGCCTGACTCTTGGCTAGGGACTTGCTCTTCTTAAAAGCTTGCAATAGAACTTTATATTCATCTATCAATTGATGAATATCCCCTTCAGACTCAGATGCACTTCCATCACTTAATGATGATGAATCTGATTCTGAACTAGCACATGAAATTGAACTTAAAGAACAATTTTGTACCTTACTAGGTCCTGGCTGCTCCAGGATTTTGTCACTTTCTGTCAATGTCATCAGTCCTTGGCACTGACTATCCTCTTGTTCATATATAGAGTTCATGATCTGGATGAACTCTTCTTCTTCTTCCTCAGCAAACAGTCTTATGTATGCTTCAGCATCTGACTCAGTTTCTGATGAAGATATGTCTGACAGGCTCTTATCCTTTTTGGCAACAAAAGATCTTTCCTTCTTTCCCTTGAATTGAGTCTTTTTCTTATCATTAGACTCCTTCATTTTCTCAGGACAGTCTGCAATAACATGTCCTTGTCTGTTACAACAATAGCATACAATTTTTGATAGAGTTGCTTTGCTAGACTTGGACTTTTTCCTGTCTTTCTTTGATGACTTTTTGTTCTGATAATAGTCATCTTTACCCTGTGAAGTAGATGGCTTTGTCTTCCACTGTTTCTTCTTTAAGAACTTCTGAAAGTGTCTTGTGAAGGCTGCAAAGTCCTCATCACTTTCACTGCTTTCAGACTTTCTACTTGCTGACTCATCTGACTCAGTCTCAACCAATTTTGGAGGTGGAGTTGGTGACTTACTTCTGTATTTTCTGGGGGCTTCTGTTTTAAATGCCACTGTCTTTTCTTTATGTTCACTTCTTGTAGTCTTCTCCTCTTCTTTCCTCACCATCAATTGCATTTCATAGGATAGTAATTTTCCAAACAAAGTTGAAGGAGGAATTTCTGCTAACTTTGCCATTTCCCTAATGGCACAGATCTTGGTGTCCCAATCCTTTGTTTGGGACCTTAAGAACTTATCATTTAACTCATAATTACTAAATTCTCTGCCATAGGACATTTGCTCATTCACAATACTGTAGAACTTCTTATAGCATTCAGTTATGCTATCAGATCTACCTTGCCTGAAGCTTACATATTCTTGGTTTAATAAGTACTTTCTATCCTGCCTCACTTCTTCAGAACCCTCCATGTATATAATAAGAGTATCCCACATCTCCTTAGATGTCTTACAGTGTATCAAATTCTGAAAGGTAGCATCATCTATAGCACTCACAATGATATTCTGAGCCCTCTTGTCCATTGTGGCTAGAACTATCTCATCCTTTGTCATTTCAGAGAAATCCTTAGGTGTTCTCTGATTTGCATCCAGGACTGAAACCTTTATGGCCATATATGGCCCTTCTTTAACTATGATGTATATCCTAGGGTCTGAGGCTTCCATAAATAGTCTCACCCTTTCCTTCCAGATGCCAAATATTTCTTTTCTGCAAATGGGTAGCTTCATGGATCCCAATTCCTTATAATTCTCAGTGGAACTCATGGTTCTTGATTTTCTTGATTCTGCAATTTTACTTAGACTGAATCTGCCAACAGGATCTACTCAGACAGTTATGTCCCTTTTTGAGTAACCTCCCTCTGATACCACTTGAAAGATATTGGACCTAATCACCTAGAGGGGGGGCGTGAATAGGTGACTAAAATCTTTTTAACGTTTTAGGCAGAATTCATATTTTATCTCAGAGTTATATCTACTTTTACACAGCAATCAAACAACAATCACAGAATATCACAAGCACACAGTGAACACATAGGTTTATAGTGGTTCCCCAAGGTTTGGGTACATCCACTTTCCCCCTTCGCCTATCTAGTAGTGTACTAGATTCGGCCAAACTCCTCCACTATCTCAGATCCTCAGATCTTACACTCAGAACCCCAAAACAGGTTCCTACAGCTCAGGCCCAAGGCCCTACAACTCAGTCTTCTTCAAAAAGATCTACACTCAGCTTCTTCACAAAGCCTACACTCGGCCACAACAGGCCTACACTCAGCCACAACAGGCCTACACTCAAAGAATTAGATCTCCTACACTCAGGCACACAGGCCCTACACTCAGCCTTTATAAATACAGGCTTACAAACTCAGATCACTATGGATCCTACAAGAAATTTAAGATACAAAGTTTATATACCTACAACTCTGAATAGAGAGATGAGTTGATAGGTTCTTGATGAGTTCTTGGAAGAACTCTACTGAGATCAACCACACTTGGCTTTTCTTCAAAGCTTCTTGAATGTAGAACACAATAGGGTTGATCTTCTCTGCAGCTGATCTTTGATCTCTGCAACTTAAGATTCAGCACTAGGTCTGAATCCTTCTTCTCAGCCTGGTTCCAACGGCTGACTTCTTGGATGGAGCTCTCTCTCTCCAACTACTTAGATCTTCACTTGATTCTTCAAAGAATAGCTAGATCTTCTTCTTATTCAATTACTTGATCATCTGTTTCTGTAGACAGTATAAGCCTATATATAGGCCTTCTTCATGGTAACCGACTGGTCCGGTTCATAACTGATTTCTGACAACTCTGACAGGTGCTGTAGACCGGCTGAAACGGCAGCTGTCAAGTCATCCAGTCAGTTCTTGAAAAATCTGTAACGGTCTAAAGTGTCGAGACTGTCTGTCTTTAAGTGTCGACACTTATAGACTAAGTGTCGACACTTATAGACTAAGTGTCGACACTTATAGACTAAGTGTCAACACAAGTTGACAAAGTATCGACACTAGCCTTCAAGGTGTCGACACAACTCCTTGTGTTGTAGAATTCACTTCTCGATACTGCTTCTTCATCATGTGTCGACATTTATATTGAGTGTCGACACAATACTTTGTTCTTCAGCACTTTGTTGAATTCTTCTAAGTGTCGACACAACTCCTTTGTGTCGACACATCTTCATGTGTTGAACTTGTTCAGTGTCGACACATATTCTTGGTGTCGACAGATACCTTCTGTGTTGATACTTGCTATGTGTCGACACTGCTCCTTGTGTCGACACATTCTTCTTCTATTGAGACTCTGGCTGAGTGTCGACACATCTCCTTAGTGTCGACACTTGTACTTAGAATTTTGTTGAACTTTGCTGAGTGTCGACACAGCCTCCTTGTGTCGACACTTTCTTCATGTGTTGAGTCTTCTGCTGTGTGTCGACACATTGTTCATTGTGTCGACACTTTCTTCAAGTGTTGAGTCTTCTGCTATGTGTCGACACATTCTTCATTGTGTCGACACTTTCTTCAAGTGTTGAGTCTTCTGCTGAGTGTCGACACTTTCTCATTATGTCGACACTTATACTTAGACTCTGCTGACTTTTGCTGAGTGTCGACACAGCCTCCAAGTGTCGACACTTTCTGATGTAGACACGGTTCCTCTAGGTGTCGACACTGCTGTTAAGTATCGACACAGCTTCACTGGACTATTCTTCATTGAGTGTCGACACAGCTCCTTGTGTCGACACTTTCTGTTTGGTGTCGACTCTGCATCCCTGGTGTCGACACAAGTACTCCAAGTGTCGACACTGCTTGCCTGGGTGTCGACACAAGGCTTCTTAAGTGTCGACACTTTGCTCCTGGGTGTCGACACATGGACTTAGAAACTTTTCAGCTTTTCCCTACAAATACTTAACCTGCATAACTAAACTCAAAACACATCAAATACATTTTGATGTATATCATTTAGTAGGGTGAGGCTTCTTCAAATCAGGTACATTAGAACCAATGTACCCAACAAAATAAAACACAACATTCACATACACAACATTCACATACACAGCATTCACAGATTGCACACCAGTTTTATACTGGTTCCCCAAATGATGGGTACATCCACTTTCCCTCTTCGCCTATCTAGCAGTGTACTAGATTCGGCCTAACTTCCTTCCTTCTTCTCAGATCCTCGGATCTTACAGCTCAGAACCAAGAATGGTTCCTATAACTCAGAGTGAATCCACACTCCTACAACTCAGGCACAAGCCCTACCTCAGCCTCTTCCACAGGCCTACAACTCAGAGTGACACCCCACTCCTACAACTCAGGCAACAGCCCTACCTCATTCTCTTTCACAGGCCTACAACTCAGGGAACATATTCCCCTACCTCAGACACTCAGCCCTACCTCAGCCTTTATAATTTAGGGATGATCTTCTTGATGTTGGAGTTGATCTTCAATCAGCTTCCTTCAGAAATTAATCTGAATTCTTCAGACAGACAATTCAGAATCTGCCTTCACTAGATGAGAACTTCTCTCCTTCTTTATTTTCTCTCTCTACAATTTGTTGACTGTTTCTTTCACTTCTTCTGGATTCTCAATCCTTCAGAGATTATAATTGATTGGCTTGAATAACTTCTCTCTGTTATTTATTTGTTGTTCTTGTGGTTGTTGTTAACCTTACTTCAATTATTGAGAGAGCATATCTATTTATAGGCTTCATCCATGGTAACCGGTTGTTTCGGTTTCAAACAGTCTTCTAACACCTCTGACAAATGTGACAGCAATGTCAGTAATGACAACTGTCAAGTCTTCTGTTGTATTACTTCAGCCTTCATTGGACTTTGACTCAGCAGCAGAGAATGTCGACTGAATACTTTATATGTGTCGACATACATAGTCCATGTGTCGACACAAGTCTTGTTGTTGTCGACACAGCTTCTGTGGAATGTGTCGACACAAGTTCTGTGTGTCGACACAAACACTCCTTGTCTTGACAAAGTTGGTGTCGATAGAATTCTGGTGTATGTTGACATAAGTTCTGTGTGTCGACACAGTCGTTATCGACAGAATTCTGGAATGTGTCGACAGCTTCTCTGTGTGTCGACACAGCTTCTGATAATGTCGACACTAGTCTGGCCCTTAGTGTCGACACAGCGTTGTCGACAGATTTTCTGTGTGTCGACACAAATTCTGGATGTCGACACAATCTGACCCTTAGTGTCGACACAGCGTTGTCGATAGATTTTCTGTGTGTCGACACAAATTCTGGATGTCGACACAATCTGGCCCTTGGTGTCGACACAACTATTCCCAAGTATCGACACTTGTACTTAGAAAATTTTCCTTTCCATTTTCTTAACCTGCACATGATAACTCAACACAACATCAAATACAACTTCATGCATATCATTGAGTTAGGTGAGGCTTCTCCAAATCTGGTACACATTTTCCAATGTACCCAACAGTTATTATATGAGAACTCGATCAGTGGCAACAGCTTCTCCCAAGGCTCACCGCGATCCAGTATGCAAAGTTGCAGCAGATCCTACAAAGTCCGATTCGTGTGTTCCGTCTGCCCAGCAGTCTGGGGATTAAAAGTTGTACTGAATGTTAGCCGAGTGCCCAAGTAAGTCTGCACAGATCTCCACTCCCTGGACGTAAACCATCCATCCTGATCCGATACAATCGTCCTGGGTACGCCATGATAACGGACGAACTATTCCTCGAATTTCTGAACCAGCACACCTACCGACTCATCCTTTCTGATTGGGATAAATCTGGCTACCTTCGTCAGCCGGTCGACGATCACCCAGATCGAATCGTTCCCCATCCGCTATCAGGGAAGCCCATGTATAAAGTCCATCGTGATATCATCGAACTTTCACTCTGGCACTGGGAGTGGCTGCAATAATCCTGTAAGGCTTCTGCATTCTGCCTTCACCAGCTGGCATGTCTTGCAGTGGGTCACGAAATAGGTCATATCCTTCTTCATGCCTGGCCAGTACATGGTCTTCTTCAAATCCGCAGTCATCTTTGTAATCCCCGGGTGTACTGAATACCGATTGCAGTGAGCCTCCGTCATAATATCCTCCCGAACCTGGCCTCCCTTTGGTATGTAAACCCGTCCTCCGAAGCACACTAGACCATCCCCTAATGTGTAATCTCCAGCAGTGCTTGCTTCTAAGGCCCGAAATATCGACTCTAGCTTGTCATCCTGCCTCTGCCCATCTCTGACTCAGTCTTGAATGTCATCTGTGGCAACCAATGATGCTAGCTACTCCCGGTACAGCTCTGAGTGATCCTCGGACACCAGGGATATCTGCATCTTGTCCAACATGTGGACCAACTCCAAGGCCATCATCTGCGGTCCTGCTCCAGAGTTTGTGGCCTTCCGGCTCAGCGCATCTTCCACCACATTCGTCTTCCCAGGGTGGTAGTGCATCTCGTAATGGTAATCTGCTAGGAACTCCGCCCACACTCTCTGCCTGATATTCAGCTCCTTCTGCGTGTCCACATACCTCAAGTTCTTGTGAACAAAGTAAATGTTGTAGTGTACACCGTAAAGATAGTGTCTCCAGACTTTCAGAGCAAATATGACTGCTCCCTTCTCTAAGTCATGAATTGGGTAGTTCTGCTCATGCTTCTTCAGCTGTCGTGAAGCATACGCTATCACATAACCATTCTGCATTAGCACTGCACCCATGCCCTGGTAGGAAGCGTCGGTGTAGACCTGAAACCCTTCTTTCCCCGAAGGGAGGGCAAGTATAAGAGCCGAGGTGAGTCGATCCTTCAGCTCCTGAAAAGCCACCTCACATTGCAGGTTCTAGACAAAGGGAACCTCCTTCCTCGTCAGGGATGTGAGTGGAAGGGTAATAAGAAAAAATTTCTCCACGAACTTCCGGTAGTAACCGGCAAGTCCTAGAAAACTCCACAAGTCTGTGGCCGACTTCAGCTACGGTCAATCCCGAACTGCCTGAATCTTGGTCGGGTCCACTGCCAACCCAACACCACTAATAATATGTCCCAGCAAGGCTACCTCCCTCAACAAGAACAGGCATTTGCTGAACTTCGCATAAAGGTAGTGCTCCCGCAGTCTCTCCAGGGTCAGCAACAGATGTCGTGATGTGCTTCTCCTCTGTCCTCGAGTAGATGAGGATGTCATCTATAAACATGATGATGAACACATCTAAATATGCCTCGAACACCCGATTCATGCGGCTCATGAATGCCGACGGTGCACTCGTGTGACCGAAGGGCATCATGGTAAACTCGAACAGCCCATATCTGCTACTGAAGGAAGTCTTCGGAATGTCCTCCTCTTGGATCCGCAACTGGTAGTAGCCCGACCTCAAATCCAATTTTCAAAAGAAATGCGCCCCCTCCAACTGGTCGAACAGCTCATCTATCTTTGGCAATGGATATGTGTTCCGTACTGTCAGTCGGTTCAGTGATCGGTAGTCAATGCACAATCTAAGTGTCCCGTCCTTCTTCCTGACGAACAACACCGGGGCTCCCCTTGGTGAAGAGCTTGGTCGGACAAATCCGGCTTCCACTAGTTCATGGAGCTAGCTTCGAAACTCTATTATCTCCTTCGGGGCAATTCAGTAAGGGGCTCTAGATGCCGGCTTAGCCCCTGACACCAGTTGTATCCGGAAATCATGCTTCTGGTGCGGGGTAGCCCTGGCAGCTTCTATGGGAATATGTCGGCATAATCTCGCACTACCGGGATATCCGAGATGGAACCCTTGGCCTCAGCCATTTCAAACAACACTTCATAGACTTCCTCCACCTACAAGTGGGCCTTGACGGCCTGTACAGATGACAGCAAGAGAGTGGGGAATAGGTCTTATACCTTCGATGACGATGTAGGAATCCACATGCCTCACGGTGATCCTCTTTAACAGACAGTCAATCTGAGCATGGTTCCAATGCAACCATGTCATTCCCAGGATCAAATCAAAGACTGACATCTTCCGGACCGTCGTTGGTTCTTCAAATGTCTTTCCACTGATATCTGCCTCCATGTTGCAGCAGGCAGTGGTGAATAACTCTGATCCGTCTGGTAGCCGTATCCTCATCATCATGCCTGCGAATCGCTCTATGCCTTCCAGCCCTTCCACGGAGGCTTCCGACACGAACGAGTGTGAAGTACCCGTATCGAACAATGTATAGGCGGGCTTGCCGCTGATGAAGACTATGCCTGGGGTAGTTTAAGTCTTAGAAATCTAATTATGGTTTTTTTCCTAGTTTATCAGTTCTATATCCATAACTCTAATTATCTAGGAAGGAGAAAACTTAAAATTAACTGCCATACCCGTGATCACTTGCTCTGGATTCCGTTGTTGAGTCAGATCCAGTGCATATACTTGCTCCTTCTCCTGCATGTGGTCTCTACCCTGGTATCCACGACCTCGGCCATTTCCTCGAACTCCAAAAGACTGAGCTGGCAGGGCAGACAGTGGTGTTGGTGGTGGTGCCCCTCTCATGGGACAGTTCCTTCGGATATGCCCCACTTGATGACAGTTGAAGCACTCTGGCGTGGGATATGCCATACCACTGTATCTCTGCACCTCCCGCATCTAGGGTGGCTGAGGGGACACCACTACTGGTTCCCTCTGCTCCTATCTCACCTCCTGACGAGGCTGATCTTCTGCTCTTCTCCCATCTGTGATGTGGCCCCGCCGCTGATCATTTCTAACTCCCCGTCCCTGATCCTCAGTTGGTCGCTTCCGGCCCCGGGTAGTATACCAATCTACCTCGATTCATTTTACTATCTCCAATATCCGAGGAAAATGGTCGTCAGACACGAACATCAAAGCCTCCCTCAGATCCTCTCACAGGCACATATAGAACCTCTTAGTATAACCTGCCTCATCCAACTGATAAGAATCCGCAAACCGGGCTAGGTGGTTGAACTCCCGATGATACTCCACCACTGTCTTGCTACCCTGTATCAACTGTAGAAATCTATCCTCCAGCTCGTCTCTGGCCGACTGTGGAACAAAATGCTCCAACAGTGTGGCCTTGAACTCCCCCCAAGCAATCTCTGCAACCTCTCTGTCAGCAAACGTCATGTCCAGCGATGTCTTCCACCGCCTCTTGGCGTGGGACTCCAAGCAAGAGACGACCAAGGGCACCCTCTCCTCCCACGGGCACCGGATATCAAACAGCATCTTATACATGATGTCCAGCCACTCCTCCATCCGAACGGCCAACTCTGTTTCCAAGTAGGATGGGGGAGAAAGTCCTCGGAATATACTCAGCAAGTTGACCCCCGGGTTTGGATGCGGAGCCGTAACCTGTTGAGCCCTAAAAGCCTCCAGGATAGCTGTCAGAGTTTGCCCCATCTCTGACTATAGGAACGGAGTGTGGATCGGGGGAGGTGGTGCAATATTCGGAGTTTGCTTGACTCCTCCTTGTGGCATAGGCTGTGGTGGGGGCTGCGTAACAAACTCCATTAGTAAGTAATCGACTCAAACCTAATTAAAAGTGGACAAGTTACATGTGATCCCCCATATGGGCACACCACTGCTTCTGCTGCTTAGTTTGTCCCCAAACTAAACTCGCCCGGGGTTGACCCAGGGGTTGTGGACTGCTACTTTTCGATCGAGGCCTGCTCTGATACCACTTGTAAGACCCCCTTTTTTTTTGAAACAACGGGGTCTTAGGCCCAGAACCGCCGCTTTGTGGTGACACCTTCACGCCCGGAAAGGTCATCACTACAAAATGCCGATCCTGCCAGCTAAATTGATCACAACTATAGCAAAATAATAAAGCAAGTCCACGTAAATAACATATATAGTAAATAAACTCCACAAAGGGAGGGTCCACAGAAATAAAGTACTAAATCTTGGGCTTATGCCCAGTACATCAACTCTTCACTACATATCTCTCATCGTGGAAGCAAAACTAAAATAATTAGTAGCAAACAGTACTCACAGTCCATATCGTCTGAACTCCTATACTAGACTGCCTATCTCCAAGCGTGCCGACCTCCGGGGCTGCTCCTCCATGTTGGGCTCCACGGTCCCCTAAAATGATGTGATTCGAAAACCGTTAGTCTAAAAGACTAAGTCCTATCATCCCCCGCCCCTTCCTCCATGGCACCTAGGCATCGAGCGGGGAGAAGGAAAGGAAAGAACATGAAGGTGGAGAATAACAAATAAGTAGATGGCGGCGAAACTAAACTAGCAGTTCTAAAGTATATAAGATAGGATGAAGGTAAAAAGACTGAACAAGAAAAGTAACCTTAACTTGTATTAAAACATATAAGCCAAGGGATCGTTTGTAGGGCTCCCCTAGTATAAAAAGTCCCATACCAATTTACACGATAGGGTGTCGGTTTTCCAGCAATCATACATTTATATTTACTGAATAAAAACCTTAACTTATAAGCACGCTCGCACGAACTTATAAACCAAGGGGTCATTTTGTATGGCCTATTGTATAAGTGTCTCATACCACTTATACAATAGGTATCGGGTTATATGCAATGAGTATGTTATGAAATACAATTATGCCATGATGTGATCATGCAAGTGAAACTCACCCACTCGACTCTGTGTACACAGACCTTTAGTTCCCCCTTTCTGGAGCCAAACCTCCCAGGATACCTCCGTAGTGGCAAACAGAAGCGGTGGGTTGGGCCTCGCCCACCTCTAAACCGGTAATTGCACTACCAGTCAGACCTATCATACGCCTCAATGCTGGTGCATTAAGCAGAGCTCCTGCGTACTCTTGTCGGCTGGCGCACCGGACTTTATTTGTCCAAGTACTAAACCACACTTGCCGAGGCAACGTATTGTCATCAGTGCATCGATTCTCCAATACCAAAGACCCACCACCATATACTCCATACACATGCAACCTTGACGTATAACCACCAAGCCAAATCTCCCCAAACCATCCCGTCCGTCACAACAACAACCGAGCCAGAGCTCGTCGGGCCAACCTGCCCATCTCAATAACTACCGAGCCAAAGCTCGCCGGGCCAATCCTACCCATCACCAAATCCATTGAGCCTACTGCCCGAGTGTCCCAACCTAACACCCCGAGACATCGAGGTGAGTGAAGGTGAAACCTTAGTTTTCTAGTTACTCTTGCATTCCAGTTTATTAATCTTACTGTTTAGGTTTGTCAAGGACTGCCCAAGGTATTCCCCATGAAGGACTCTCGAGGGCACTAGGAACTACGATGAGCTGAAACCCAAAGCTCCATTTCGCAAGGCACATATTTTTTATTGGTTACTACCCATGTCCCAAACCCTTAGATGTTATACTGGATCCGCCCCTAGTGTATTTTGTAACAACCCCATTCGTTCCTATGGTATATTCTAGAAGGTCCGGCCGGGGCCCCACAGGATAAAGCACAAAACAGGCGGTGAAGGTACATGATGATACCAGAGTAGCGCATCACACCTACCACAAATCATTCTAGCGAAAGCCTAGACTACAACTTGAACTCCTCATGAATGTCCAAACATAAAACTCCACGAAATTTGGACTGTTACATATTTAACACTTCCTCTCTTACGGGGAAGACGATATTTCGTCGACCCCGAACACCACCTAACACTAGTCAATCCAACACTCTACTCATCCTAACTTTAAATGATGAACTCATTTTTATTTATCCATACCAGCAAACACTTAGCCCCAACTCAAGTGCCCAAATTCATATTCCAACATAATTTCTGCAGTTTTACTAAATGCTGACCAACTTAAGCTATATGATGTGTAAAATGGGTGGCACTCAAAAAAATCATCCAGTACCCCTATAATAATTATTGGAGGGTTGTCATGACAGTTTTAGCCTAAATCCAGAATTTCATAATTTTCCTAATTTATCTGATAATTTATTTAATTATTCTGGTAATCCAAAACACCAAGTTTGAACATAAAGTACCAATTTTAAACAAACAAACGCTCCACAAAATTTATGTTAAATACAAGATGATTATTTATCACAGATTCTAAAGTGTCTCAATTTTTCAGCATTGTTTAAACCCCTAATCCTAATTTTAAATATAACCCACAATAAATCATTTTAAGAGAGAAGTACAGCAAGAATACTTCCAAAATTTCTGAGAAACTTCTAGGATGATTGTACGGACATATAAATGCTCTAGGTCAAGTTTCATAATTTATCAACAAATAATGAGCTCTAAACAAAATATTGAACAAGTTTCCAAATTAATGAGCTTGTGAAGTAGGTACTGCAAATATATATTCAAAATTTCCAATAAAATTCATACATGAGCATAATAGTCTAGAACTCCCTCTGCCTAATTTGTATGACTTTCCACTGGACAGTGAATTCATAATAACTAAATATTTAAGTAGTGCTAACACATGCCTTACAAAGGAAGTACTGAGAGTATTGACCCAAAATCCTCAATTAAATTTTCAGTGGTTCATTCTACACCTATGACCACACTACCCAGGTTTCATTACTGTTCAATGAGTTTTGGTACAATATTCTATCACTATAATGTTTGTTCCCTAAACTAGGGTTAGGGGTTTGTGGGGCCTACCCTTTCCAAAATCCCTTAAGATTTTTACCAGAGGGTTTTAGCTACCCTAGTACCCTTCTACCAAATTTCAAGTTCATACAAGGTCTTTTGACCCCATTCCCTTCACAAGACACAAAAGCCCTTTCTTAGGGTTTGGTCTTAGGTCCTAGGGCAAATCCATTCCAATCCACCCCAAATTCCATGGGAGGGTGTTAAAAGTCATGCCAAGTCAGTGGCCCCAATTTAAACCTCTGTTGAGGTGATTTGGCCACTCAAAACTCAAAGTGCACTTTTGACCTAATTACCCTTATTATGGCATGGCTAGGGTTTGCATGATTTCAACTCAAACCATCTCCAAATGAGATGAAATTTTAACCAGCGTCTTATGATGACCCCAAGGACCACTGACCAAAATTTGGGTGAGTTTGGAGGCCATTTGTTCCCTCAATTAATTTACCCTAGAGAAATTAAATAATTCCAAAAACTATGGAAATATTGTTCCCAAAAATTCTCATTTTTGGGCAGGCCTAGGTATAGACTAGGGTGACTCTCTATCCAAATTTCAAGCTATTTGGACAAGAGATGAAGAGTGGGCACCCATTTTAATCTATGCCAAACTCTAGGTATAGACCCCACCAAAATGAGTGCCCGAGTCAAACCAGCCATCCAAATTGGTTCAAACCAATTTTGAATTAAACTAGACCCACACGGCTACAAATTTTATGTTGACCATTTTCTTTAAATTAGTACTATGTATTTTAAAAAATTTAAAACATAAAATTGAAATTGTGTGACATAATTGAAATAACTGAATTACATAACCTATAGTTTAAAATCAGTGCCAGTGCGAATCTTGGCGCAGATCGGGCGGCTGCCAATTGTCTTCAACCTCCAGCCAATGGTCCCGATTCAACCTGCCTGGAGCAATTTCCAGCTGCCAAAACCGGCCATCCGGCCACCTCCCTGGCCTGCCACCGCCACCACCACCTCCGTTTAGGTGGTGGCTATCGCCAGGCGGCGGCACAGCCGCTGGAGGAGCCTCTTCCGGCGATCCCGAAAACCTGAAAAATGTGGAAAACCAGGAAATTTCCAACTTTGATCGGGCACAACTGAGCCTGATTCCCTTTCTAAATGAATCCTATGATCTACCCATGGAAGAAGGAGAGGAGGAGGACCTGAATCGCGGCCTGAGAGCGGGTGTTGTGCCTCCTTGCCATTTCCAACCACTAAGCTTAGGATCCTCTGCAACCTCCACACCAACTCCTCTGTAATTGGAATATGATCGGGGGAAACTCTTCCCCTTGCCCCGGTGAAGGTCTCTAATGAAGGAATTGAGGAGACGAGGTTTGTAACTCCGCAATCCTTCATGCACCATTAAAGCCATTAATGGTGATTTTCGGTTTCACCAAATTTGAGGTGCTGAGCCTCCCCTCTAGCCGGCCACCTCCTGAAAAATCCTCCTCTGCCTCCAAGGAGTTAAAGCCCCATGAAAATGGGGAGTTATGGGGCTTCCATGGCCTTGATGGCCATTAATCTTCTCTTTCTCTCTCCTCCATGTTTGGGTAACTCCCTCTTTCTCTCTCCTAGTCACCAAATTCTAAATTTGGTGGGCCCAAAATGTGTCTCACCACCTCCTAGACCAACGGGTCACACTTGCCTAGGCCTAGCACACTTGGATTGGGCTTGAGTTAGCCATTTAGGTTAGTTTGACCACTTGACCCAAGGGTTGACTTTTGTCAAATTAGCCACTAGGGCTGACCCCAATGGGTCCTTGGTGACTCATGGGCCTCCCCGAAAGTCTATAAGTACTTGGGTAGGGTTAACTTGCACACTGTAGGTCACTTGCCCCTTAGTTAGGGCACTTTGACCTTTTTAGGGCTAAGGTTGACTTGGGTCAACTTAGGCTCTAGAGTTGACCCCAATGGGTCCTAGGTGACCAATTGACCTCACCCTAGGGTTAGGAGGACATGAGTGGCTAAGGGGAGGTCAGTTGACCCAATATTGGTTAGTTTGACCCATTTAGGGTTAAAGTTGACTTTGGTCAACTTAACCACTTTGACTGCCCTCCATAGGTCCTTAGTGACCTATTGACCCCATATTAGGTCTAGGAAGACCCTGGTAGGGTTGTTTGGGCTTTACTAGGGCATACTACCCTTAGTTAGGGCACCTTGCCCAATTTAGGCCTAGGGTGGTTCTATGTCAACTTGGTCACCCTGAGTCGACTCCAATGGACCCTTAGGGCTCTAATGAACTTCACAATGGATTGGTGAGACCATGGTTAGTTCTTGGAGTCTTGGTGAAGCCTCATGATCATCTTAAACTAGGATTTAGAAATCTACTGTTTGCAGACCATAGTGATCTCACCTACATTCTGAGGTTCAGTTTGCCTTCTTGGGCTTTCTAGGGTTTTGTCATGACCTAGTTATGACAAAAACATTTCTAGGGGTCTAGTTGTTTGAGGGATGTTACACCCACAACCACTCAATTCTTAAGAAAATTCTTCATAATTTCTCACTGGATCGGGCTCAATTGAGCCCGATATCTCCCCTAGTTGATCTAAAAAGCTAGCATAGAGGGAGAGGGGGAGAAGTCGACCTTTTGGTAGGCGTGAAGGCTTACTGATCGACGGGAATCCATTTTCGATGGTGGTGTCGTTGGGTGCTCTGCAACAGTACTGCCAAAGTCCTTGATTTCTTCAGAGGAAGGGTGGAAACGGCTCCTCTCTGCCTGATGAAGTTTTTAAAATAGCCAAAGGAGGGCAGGGAGTAGTCATGACATCAATTCCATTAATGGCCATTAGTGGTAGTTCTCGGCCAATGGAATTCTCCTCCCCTAACCACTGTCATGGCTAAGAAAACCCTTTGGTCTTCTCCTAACTGACTAGAGGAGATGAATCTATACATGGAAATTTAGTGGAGAGGCTCTTGTCCTCCGTTGGTCATGAATGGCCTCTCTTTCTCACTTTCTCTCTCCTCCATTAAAGGGCAAAATGGAGCACTATCTCCTACTCATCATTTACAAAAATTAGGTTGTATTTTTAGTAAATATTAGCCCCTAAGGCTGATGGGCCATTCCCATTTGGCTTAGCCTAAGTGGATTGGGCTAGGTTAGGTCAACTTGAGCAAACTTAACCTAACCCTAGGTTGAGTTGACTTGGGTCAAATTGACATTCTGGTTTGACCCTAATGGCTCCTTAATGATGAATGATTGTCTCTTAGATATCTGCAAGGAGAAAATAACCAAACTAACAATCCAACAAGGTAAGTATACCTATCGAAATGCAGCTAGGGGACACAAGTGTCGTATTAAAATCCGGGAACAGTTGAGTAAGCTTACTCACACGAAATCTATTATTTTATCGACGGAAAAATTAGGTTTTTTAGAAGAAAGCTAAACGTACTAAAGGAAGAGAACTACTTGCAATGAAAGAGAGCTACTTGCATGAAAAGATAAAGAGAGCTAAAAGAGCGATTAAACTTAAGCTTAGTAACGATGAGGGGAAAATGCACTCGATCAGAAATCACCTCAGCAAGAGTGGTTAGTAAAATACGATAAATAAACCTAAGCTAATTAGGGTAAAGGTCCTTGACCGTGGAGGTTCCATGAATATTGAAACGCTTCTCTCGAAGGCCGTGCATAACTGAGTTTAGGAAGGTCCGACCGACTCTCGCCTAAATCGGAGGCCTAAAACTCGCTTTACGCGGTGAACCCCACTATTGGATTTTGCTCCAATCTGGGAGATTTGAACGTCTGCCTCTCTCGAGGGGTGCGAACAACTCCCTTTACTCTTGAGTGCTCATTTCAAACTTTCGGCCTCTCGGCTAGCCCAGAATGAAAGCAAAGGTGGAGAGTATATATTGATGATATACCTCCAACCCGTGATAAATAAAGAGTAATTCAAGGCTAAACCCTAAAAAGAAAAGGTAAGATTCAAAGCATTATAACCTAATCACTCGAACCTCGGAGCATCAAGATCGAGTACTTGGAGGATTAGTTAATCATGGTGAGGTGGAAGAGGGGGGATGAGTAGAAGAAAAATAATGAAAACAGAGCAGAAACGAAAACCAAAACAACACTTTTTATTAATGGAAACAGGGATCTTACAACTTGAAAACCAGAGATTACAAGTGCATGGAAAGTAAACTACACTATGATTAACATTATACTACAGAAAGAAGCTAGGAGCTAATACAGGTAAAGCATAAAGCTAGAGCTAAGAACTAAAAATGAAGAGACATGCTTGAAAAAAGTTCAAAAATACAAAGGACAGAACCTCCCCTCTCAATGCAAAAAAGAGTCCTGAACCCTTGGAGTTGTGCTCTATTTATAGAATTTTTCGGGTCGGGTCACGTCCCCCTGTCACGCCCGGGTAGGGCGTGACCCTAGGGCGTGACAAATTCGGTGCGACTTTTTCGGGCTGGAATTTAATTCTGACGAAGTAGTTGAAGTACACGCCCACAAGTCACGCCCTGGTAGGGCGTGTACCTGGGGTGTGTTCTTTGCGGCGTGACTTTGTTGATCTGAAACTGAATGCTGGAGGTGACGGGCGGAATTGCTGAAGTACACGCCCATATGTCACGCCCGGGTCAGGCGTGACCCTGGGGCGTGACACTTTCGGTGCGACGGTGGAGCGGGAAAAACGAGCGCGTTGCGGCGATTCCTTGGAACCTGGGGACACGCCTCTGGAACACGCCCGTGTCGGATGTGACATGGGCGTGACATAGGGCGTGTACACTAAGTTTCCACGGAATGCAGTTTCAGACCAATTGCTTCATTCCTCTGGGCTACACGCCCTAGGTACACGCCCAGGTAGGGCGTGACCTTGGGGCGTGTCACAGCAAAATTCGGCTAAAAGCCGTGAAAACCTGCAAAAAGCAGAAAAAATGCATTAGCAACAAAAATATATACAAAGGGGAATCAAAATAAGTACTTTACAAGACATGATTTGCTTTAAAACCCCAAAAATATCCTAATAAAATTGATTGCAAACCGTATTATCAAATTCCCCCAAGCTTAAGTTTTGCTTGTCCCCAAGCAAAGATATAAAGACTAGCTAATCATAAAAGTGACTAATTCAAAATGTTTTAATCATATTTACACAAGTACTATGCAAAATTCTAGGTAGGGAGAATGTAAAACGTAAATTTAAAACAATTATTTTGGTATGATTTAACTTTTATAAACTTTACTTAATAAAAATAAATCATCCAGAATTTTGACGAAATTCTTTAAATAGATTTGAGCAAGGCAATGAAAATGAAAAGAATGTATTGAGTTATTACTAGATCCAAGCAATGCATTATAATTATATCAATTAAATAACAAAAATCTAAGTTTAAATCCAAAACTAAAACTGATTTACTTTTCTTTTTTTCTTAGTTGTTAAATAAAATTTTAAAAGGCGTGAATCAAAAGGAATTAATAGGACCGAAACGTTTGGTTTAGGATTATTAATAGGAGTGGAATTCAAATATAAACATGGAGGCTTAAAAATCAAACTAAACCAAAACAACGAGTTTCAAAAAAATAAATTTATTTTTTCTTTATTATTATTTATTTATTTATTTATTTTCATTCATCATTTTTTTCTTTTTTTTCAAAACATTGCTTTTGAGTACACTTTTTTCAAAAATTTCTCCAAAGATAACACAAAATTTCCTATCATGAAAATTTTAGAATGAAACTCAAAAAAAAATTAGCGTGATTAGATAGGTAGGAATTTGGGCTTTGGTGAAAATGAAATGCTATCTGGAGTTATCAAATGAATTTGGAAAAAAGGCTCAAAAGCGGCTAACTAGTGGTAAAAGATTTTAGGTTGGCAGGAAAGCTCAAACGTAAACAAAAATGGCCTAAATCATTTTCACGCTTTTTTAAATTTATTTAAAACATAGAGTTAATAAATTTCAAAAAGCAAGTTCGAGATAATAAAAGAAGATTGATGAAATTATCTTGAAAATAAAAATAATATGTGACTTGGATCGTTCATATCGACTACGTTATTCAAAATTTATTCTTACAAAAATTATCTAAAGACGAAAAAGGAAAATAGTGGATGATAAATTTTTAGAGAAAGTAAAGAAAATAAAGAACGGAAAACCATAATAGAAATGCACGTTTTAGAGAAATATTTTACCTTAACATGCTACCGTGAATTAGAAACATAGCATGACCAACATTTTACTTGTGAAATATGATAAAAAAATGATTAGAAAAATTATAATTAACTACGTTATTTATAAAGAAGTTTGAGAAAAACAAAACATAAACATGGGGTACTTATTAAAATACCAAAATGCAGCTATATATATATTTTTTGGATTTTTGGATATTTACAAAAAGCAAAAAGGAGGAACTCATCCCCCAAGCTTAAAATCTACATTGTCCTCAATGGAGAAGGAGGTCGGAGAACGAGAGAAAAGTAAAGTACAGAAAGGAAAGACAGAATTGAAAAACAGGTACTTCCCCGGTTTTATGTTGCAGGGAAAGCTGAGTGATGTCGCTCCTCCATGCGTGTGCTGTGGATCTTCATGAAACGTCGTCTGGTGGACTTTGTCATGGAATCAGAACCGTTGGAGCAGGCGATCGCAAAAGTTTCAGCTTGCCGGAGCCATTCGGGGCAAAAATTGTGAAATAAAGAAAACAAAAAAAAGATAACTTGGGTTGCCTCCCAAGAGCGCCCTTTGTTTAAAGCGTCGTTTGAGCTCGACGCATCAAAATAAGATTGTCCCAAATATTATTTAAAAATAAAGTTCGAATAAAGTTCAAAGTTTATGAGAAAAATAAAGTTCAGATTAATCAAATGTCAGGACCGGAAAGATAGAGTTAATAGGGTTGAGACTGACATCATCACAGAAATACAGTTTAAGACGCTGACCATTCACTTTGAAAGTACCCTTATCAGGGTGGGAAATCAAAACAGTACCATAAGAAAAGACTTCTAAAACAGTAAAAGGCCCCGACCAACGTGATTTTAATTTACCTGGGAATAAACGTAAACGAGAATTATAAAGAAGCACTTGGTCGCCCGGCTTAAAGATTTTTGGGTGCCATAAGATGTCGATCGTGTAAACGCTTTGTCCGCTCTTTATAAAGTCTGTTATTTTCATATGCGTAAGAGCGCCACTCGTCGAGTTCGTTAAGTTGAAATTTTCTAAAATCGCCGACAGAGTGGGGATCGAAGTTTAAAAATCGTAAGGCCCAAAAGACGCGGTGTTCTAACTCTACGGGTAAATGACACGATTTTCCATAAACCAACTGATATGGCGTACATCCGAGGGCGGTTTTGTACGCTGTTCGGTAGGCCCATAGAGCATCGTCTAATTTGGCTGACCAGTCTTTTCTAGATGTTGAAACAGTCTTTTCTAAAATTCTTTTTATTTCTCTATTCACTACTTCGACTTGTCTGTTAGTTTGGGGGTGGTAGGAAGTGGAAAGCTTATGAGTAACGCCATATTTAGTTAGGATTTTTAAAAATTGTGCGTTATAGAAATGGGAACCCCTATCACTAACGATAGCGCGCGGCGTACCGAATCGAGAAAATAATTTTTTTTAGAAAATTAACTACGACTCGGGCGTTATTCGTAGGAAGAGCTTGGGCCTCGGCCCAACGCGAAACATAATCAACGGCAACTAAAATGTACTTATTCCCGAAGCTAGAAGGAAAATGGCCGACAAAATCAATCCCCCAGAGGTCGCAAACTTCGCACTCTAGGAAATAATTTTGTGGCATTTCATTTTTATTCGAAATATTCCCCGACCGTTGGCAACTATCACACCTACTCACAAAGGCATGCGCGTCTTTAAACAGGGTGAGCCAGTAAAAACCCGCGCTTAACACTTTGTGAGCGGTGCGAGCAGCTTGATAGTGCCCACCTGTCGGTCCTTCGTGCAAATGTTTAATAATATATAATCCTTCATCAAAAGAAACACACCTCCTGATCACTTGGTCGGCACAAATTCTAAAAACATGCGGGTCCTCCAAAAAATAGTTTTTCAGCTGAGAAAAGAATTTCTTCTTTTGCTGAGATGAAAACTCTTTTGGGAGCACACGAGCCACTAGATAGTTGGCGATGCGGGCAAACCAAGGAGAAGTAGATGTGTTAATTATGAACAGCTTCTCATCAGGGAAATAGTAATGAAAAGAATTTTCGTCTAATTGTTCTATAAACGGGCTGTCTAGGCGTGAAAGGTGGTCGGCGGCCAAGTTCTCAGCACCTCGCTTATCACGGATCTCTAAGTCAAACTCCTAGAGGAGTAAGACCCAGCGAATCAAGCGAGGCTTGACATCCATTTTAGAGAGAAGATATTTGAGGGCCGAGTGGTCCGTAAAAACAATAATTTTCGAAAGAGTAATATAAGGCCGAAATTTGTCAAAAGCGAATACTAGAGCTAAGAGCTCCTTCTCGGTTGTGGTGTAATTTTCTTGTGCAGATGTGAGTGTTTTACTAGCGTAATAAATGAGGTGGAAGTTTTTGGAAATACGTTGACCTAGTACGGCTCCCACCGCATAACTACTCGCATCACACATTATCTCAAATGGAAGATCCCACACCGGAGCTATCATGATTGGGGCATTAACTAATTTTTCTTTTATTAAATTAAAGGCAGCTAGACAGAGGTCATCAAAGATGAATGGGGCGTCTTTTTCTAAGAGATGGGTAAGGGGCTTGGTGATTTTGTAAAAGTCCTTTATGAAGCCGCGGTAGAAACCCGCATGACCCAGGAAACTTCTTATAGCTTTTATGTTCGTAGGTGGCGGCAGCTTCTCAATAACTTCTATTTTCGCAACGTCTACTTCAATACCCCTTTTAGAAATTTTATGTACCAAAACTAACCCTTCCCTCACCATAAAATGACATTTTTCCCAATTTAAGGCAAGGTTAGTTTCTTCGCATCGCTCTAAGACTTTTTCAAGGTTCTCTAAGCAACTATCGAAGGAATTCCCGAACACGGAGAAATCATCCATGAAAACTTCCATAATGCTTTCTACGTACTTGTCAAAGATGGCGAGCATACATCGTTGGAATGTAGCTGACGCATTACACAATCCAAACGGCATTCTTCGGTAGGCGAAGGTGCCGAAGGGACAAGTAAACGTAGTTTTCTCCTGGTCCTCAGGGGAGATGGGGATTTGAAGATACCCCGAGAGGCCATCGAGAAAACAATAAAAGCTATGTCCGGAAAGTCGTTCTAAAATCTGATCAATGAACGGCAAGGGGAAGTGATCCTTGCGGGTGGCGTCATTCAACTTACGGTAATCTATACACATTCGCCATCCGGTTACCGTCCGAGTCGGTATTAATTCATTATTTTCATTACTTATTACCGTTATCCCTCCATTCTTTGGTACTACCTGTACTGGGCTAACCCACTTACTGTCGGATATAGGATAGATAATTCCTCCGTCTAACAATTTCATAACCTCGCCCTTAACTATGTCTTTCATGTTTGGGTTTATACGACGCTGAGGTTGTATAGAGTTACGTGAATTATCTTCCATTAAGATTTTATGAGTGCGGAAAGATGGGCTTATGCCCTTGATATCAGATATCTGCCAAGCAATAGCTTGGCGATGCTTTTGTAAAATTGAAAGAAGTTTATCCTTTTGTGCATCCGTGAGGTAGGCCGAAATTATGACAGGCAGCTTGGAGTCCTTTTCTAAGAAAGCGTATCGAAGGTGCTCTGGTAGTTTTTTCAGTTCCAAGGTAGGGGGTCATCATACGAGGTTTTGGAAATTTGTTCTTTTTAAAAAACTATGTCCTCGTACACTTTTTATATGTAAAATTAAAAGGGGTGTTGCTAGCGGCCATGGCGGCTTCGTGCAGCGATTCAGTTGGAAAAGTAGAAGAGGAACAAAAATCAAAAAATTCTTTTTCAAAATCAGAAAGGCGGGTGGAGGATTCTTCACTTAGGTGTAGAGATTCAGTTGGAGGAGCAGGAGAGGAATAAAAATTGGAAAATTCTTTTTCAAAATCAGAGGTGTGAGAGAAGGATTCTTCACTTACGGTATCCATGAAAAAACAGGAGTCATCATTAGCTAGTGTGTTCTTCATCGAGGGCGTGATAGAGAAAGTTACCTCATCGTCGCCCACTCGAAGGAAGAGCTTACCATTGCTTACGTCAATGATAGCTCGAGAGCTGGCAAGGAAGGGTCGGCCAAGGATCAGGGGAACCTCGACGTCTTCTTCGATGTCCAAAATGACAAAGTCCACCGGGAAGATGAACTTGTCAACTTTGACTAGGACGTCCTCCACTATTCCTAACGGGTATTTGACTGATCTGTCGGCGAGCTGGATACTCATGCGTGTGGGGTTGAGACTACCAATTCCTAACTTTTTAAACAACGAGAGGGGCATAAGATTAATACTCGCACCTAAGTCGGCTAAAGCATGTTTGACAAAGAGATCACCAAAGACACACGGGATAGAGAAACTACCCGGGTCACTGATTTTCTTCGGTAATCCGTTTATCAAAACCGCCGAGCACTCGGCATTTAATGTGACATGAGAAAGGTTCTCTAACTTCTTCTTGTTGGTTAGGAGCTCCTTAAGGTATTTTGCGTACTTCGGCATCTGGGATATGGCTTCGTGGAAAGGCAGATTTATGTGGATTTGTTTAAACATTTCTAAAAAACGAGTGTATTGATCATCCTGTCGTTGTTTATTAAGTTCGGAAGGGTATGGCGGGGATGGATTATTTTTAAAGGTGGGTGGTGGAGTGAGTTGTTTTTCTAAAATAGGAGTGATAATTTCTTCGGCAGAGGGCGGAATTTTTAAAACGGGAACGGAGCTTTGATTTTTTAAAGCGGAAGCGGAAATTGCCTCGGGCTCTTCACTTATCGTACCGGGAACTTTCTTCCCACTCCGAAGAGTTATAGCTTTCGCTTGCTCTCTTGGGTTGGGCTCGGTATTGGAAGGAAGAGACCATACGGGTCGCTTAGAAATCATTTTAGCGAGCTGTCCTACCTGATTTTCTAAATTTTTAACACTTCCAGTTAAGGTTCTAATCGTAGCGTCATTAGCGTTCATGTATTTTGAAAACATTTCCTCCAAATTTGGACGTTTTGGAAAACTTTGAGGAGGTGGTGGTGGTGCAGAAAAATCACTTTGCGGTGGCGGGCGCACAACATTCGATGGATTGCTCCACGAAAAAATCGGATGATTTCTTAACGCAGGATTATAACTATTCGGAAAATTAAAATCAGGAGGATGATAATTTGCAGCAGAAAAATTATTAAAAGCAGTTCTAGGCATATTATTTACATAATACAAATGTTTGGCGGGAGGAGTTGCAGATTCACATACCTGAGGGGCGGAGGCAGCAGTCATCTCCATAATTTTTTTGCTTAATATTTTAACTTGTAGTGCGAGTTGGGAGACGTTGTCAACTTCAAAGAGACCTGCAGGTTTGCTTGGGCGGGACCTAGGCACATTCCACTGGTAAGTGTTCATGGCCATGTCCTCAAACAGCTCAAGAGCTGCTTCCGGGGTCTTATGGTTTAAAGTACCGCCAGAAGCTACGTCTATCATTTGCTTTGTGCTTTGATTTAGCCCATTATAGAACGTCTGCACCTGCAACCATACAGGCAGAGCGTGATGTGGGCATCGTCTTAATAATTCTTTAAATCTTTCCCAGGTTTCATAAAGGGTCTCAGAGTCTATTTGTCCAAAGGCAGAAATGTCATTCCTAAGTTTTGCAGTTTTAGCAGGCGGAAAATACTTGGCCAAACAATTTTCAGTTAATTGCGTCCAAGTAGTTATGCTATTTTTAGGAAGGGTGTTCAGCCACTGCTTAGCCTTAATTCTAAGAGAGAAAGGAAATAATCTTAGCCTAATAGCATCATTTGTGACACCATTTATCTTGAAGGTGTCACAAATCTCAAGAAAGTTGGCTATGTGTGCGTTCGGATCTTCATCTTGAAGCCCGTCAAATTGCACATACTATTGCACCATTTGAATTATGCTAGGCTTCAGTTCGAAATTATTATTTGCTATTGCAGGGCGAACTATACTAGAATTTGTACCCTCGAGATTCGGTCGTGCATAATAGGACATAGGCCTTTGCACGGCTTCCTCTACGTTGGGTTCTTCCATTCTTAAGGTAGAAAATGACTCGGAATCCTCAACCGGCACTTGGGTAGTAGGGCCTTGAAATCGCGATCTTCTCCGAAGAGTACGCTCAATTTCGTGGTCCAGGTCCAAAATAACCGACGGACTTTCGTGGGTCATACACTAGAAGAAAAGAGGAGAAGAAAGACTAGAAAATAAAAGAGCTAATGAAGTTTGAAATTTTTTTTTAAAATAGATTTTTTATGTTTTAACTCCCGAACTTCCCAAGGGCTACCCGGTGAAGGGTTCGCAAGGTACTAGACAACATAGTGGCATTTAGAGCCACTTTACCCTTTTCGAGAGAGTTAGGTGGTGTAGAAAAATTTGTGATGTGGGTTTCTATTAAGTAGGCGGTAATTAAAATCCAGCCATTTAACTACGAGCGAGTAGGCGGAAAATAAAAGCTACACTCACGCACTCGACAGAAAATTAAAACACACCCACTCTACAGAAAGTAAACACACTCTACTGAAATAAAATCCTGCCAATTAACTCAAGTAAGTAGGCGGAAAAATAAAAATACGCACACTTGCTTGAATAAAATCCAGCCAATTAACTCAAGTGAGTTGGCGGAAAAATTAAAAATACGCACACTTGCTTGAAGAAAATCCAGCCATTTAACTCAAGTGAGTAGGCGGAAAAATTTTAAGAAGGAGGGTGAGAAAGAGAAGTGATAAAATTAATATATTCGTGTTTTCAATTTATCAACGAGCGTTGCCTCCCCGGCAACGGCGCCAAAAACTTGATTGTCTCTTAGATATCTGCAATGAGAAAATAACCAAACTAACAATCCAACAAGGCAAGTATACCTATCGAAATGCAGCTAGGGGACACAAGTGTCGTATTAAAATCCGGGAACAGTTGAGTAAGCTTACTCACACGAAATCTATTGTTTTATCGACGGAAAAATTAGGTTTTTTAGAAGAAAGCTAAACGTACTAAAGGAAGAGAACTACTTGTAATGAAAGAGTGTTACTTGCATGAAAAGATAAAGAGAGCTAAAAGAGCGATTAAACTTAAGCTTAGTAACGATGAGGGAAAATGCACTCGATCAGAAATCACATCGGCAAGAGTGGTTAGAAAAATACTATAAATAAACCTAAGCTAATTAGGGTAAAGGTCCTTGACCGTGGAGGTTCCATGAATATTGACACGCTTCTCTCGAACGCCGTGCCTAACTGAGTTTAGGAAGGTCCGACCGACTCTCGCCTAAAACGGAGGCCTAAAACTCGCTTTACGCGGTGAACCCCACTATTGGATTTTGCTCCAATCCAGGAGATTTGAACGTCTGCCTCTCTCGAGGGGTGAGAACAACTCCCTTTACTCTTGAGTGCTCATTTCAAACTTTCGGCCTCTCGGCTAGCCCAGAATGAAAGCAAAAGTGGAGAGTATATATCGATGATATACCTCCAACCCGTGATAAATCAAGAGTAATTCAAGGCTAAACCCTAAAAAGAAAAGGTAAGATTCAAAGCATCATAACCTAATCACTCGAACCTCGGATCATCAATATCGAGTACATGGAGAATTAGTTAATCATGGTGAGGTGGAAGAGGGGGGATGAGTGGAAGAAAATTAATGAAAACAGAGCAGAAACAAAAAATAAAACAACACTTTTTATTAATTTAAACAGGGATCTTACAACTTGAAAACCAGAGATTACAAGTGCATGGAAAGTAAACTACACTATCATTAACATTATACTACAGAAAGAAGCTATGAGCTAATACAGGTAAAGCATAAAGCTAGAGCTAAGAACTAAAAATGAAGAGACATGCTTGAAAAAAGTTCAAAAATACAAAGGACAGAACCTCCCCTCTCAATGCAAAAAAGTGTCCTGAACCCTTGGAGTTGGGCTCTATTTATAGAATTTTTCAGGTCGGGTCACGCCCCCCTATCACGCCCGGGTAGGGCGTGACCCTGGGGCGTGACAAATTCGGTGCGACTTTTTCGGGCTGGAATTTAATTCTGAAGAAGTAGTTGAAGTACACGCCCATAAGTCATGCCCTGGTAGGGCGTGTACCTGGGGCGTGTTCTTTGCGGCGTGACTTTGTTGAGCTGAAATTGAATGCTGGAGGTGACGGGCGGAATTGCTGAAGTACACGCCCATATGTCACGCCCGGGTCAGGCGTGACCCTGGGGCGTGACACTTTCGGTGCGACGGTGGAGCGGGAAAAACGAGCGCGTTGCGGCGATTCCTCGGAACCTGGGGACACGCCTCTGGAACACGCCCGTGTCGGATGTGACACGGGCGTGACAGAGGGCGTGTACACTAAGTTTCCACGGAATGCAGTTTCGGACCAATTGCTTCATTCCTCTGGGCTACACGCCCTAGGTACACGCCCGGGTAGGGCGTGACCTTGGGGCGTGTCACAGCAAAATTCGGCTGAAAGCCATGAAAACCTACAAAAAGCAGAAAAAATGCATTAGCGACAAAAATATATACAAAGGGGAATCAAAATAAGTACTTTACAAGACATGATTTGCTTTAAAACCCCGAAAATATCCTAATAAAATTGACTGCAAACCGTATTATCAATGAATTGTAAATATACGTATTTTTGTGCACATTAATTTAGTCATTTTCATTTATTTTCGTCATTTTTACTTATTTTTGTTCAATAAAATACTCCTCTTCTTGAAAATTTACTACTAACTTGTTTTCTTTTATTTTGCAGAAAAATTTCAAAATCTACCAAAATTTGGCAGTACACGCCCGTGTCATTTTGGTCACGCCCGTGACCGGGCCGTGACATTGCATTTCCCGTGGAATCGGATGATTTCTGAAGTAAAAAGCTTGACACGCCTGGCGACACGCCCGTGTCACCTGACACGGGGCGTGACAGCAGCCAGTGTCCCCTCCACTTGACGAATTCAGTTCAACGATCGTCGAACCCGAGACACGCCCAGAGTCACGCCCGTGACCTAGGGGGTGACTCAATCTCAGCTCGACGATTTCATCTCGACACTTTCCGCTCGACGATTATCGAGTGTCGACACCAACCAACACGCCCAGCGTCACGCCCGTGACCTGGGGCGTGACTTCACCAACTGGCCCGACAAGATGCTGCGGAAGACTTTTGACGCAACCCGTGCCCGGTTCTACCTCCCCGACACCCCCAGCGTCACGCCCGTGACCTGGGGCGTGACATTCTCGAACTCAGCCTGAAGTCAACTTTCCTGTCCAATCGTCGGCCGCCATCATGAATAGTAGTGACACGCCCCCCTACACGCCCGTGATGGAGGGTGTGTACTTAGAATTTTTTGCCTATAAATTGCCCATTTCTGTAAGGTCCAAGGGTTCAGATTTTTGGGCCATTTTAGTGTGTTTTTGTGGGCTGCATCCGTGATTTCCTTGCTATGTAAGGAGATTTCTTCCCCCTTCCTCTTTCATGTTTGTTTTTGCTTTAGCTTTAGTTTTGTAATAGCTTATAATAGTTTCCTTTAATCAATAAAAATGTTAGATTTTCTCTTCTTATTTGTCTTTGGAATGAACTCTTGTGCCCACTTTTCTTCTCATTTTATTCTTAGTTTCACCTTTTTTCTCTTTATGAAAAATGTGTGTGTGTGTGTATGAGTGTAACTTATTTACTTTACATGCTTTTAATTTGTCTCATGTTAGGTTTTGTTAGAAATTTATGAAATGATGAATTAGCTTTTTCTCTTTTTCTTAATGTCTTCTTTTAATGTTTTCAACATCTTCACTCTTATGAATGTGTAAAAGAGTTACTAAAGTATTTTAGGATGAAAACCCTTTTTGTTCCTTCTCTTTTCATTTCAACTTTTTAGCACTTTTATGAAATCCTAGGAATGAAAATGTTGAAATTTTAATTTTTGAATGGCTTTAGTTTTTGATTTGTTTTGAAAACCTTTTGTTCTCTAAAAATTTTTATTTCTTCTTTTTATTTGTTTTTGGCAAAACCTAAGCATAAAAAAATAAAAGTTTTAATTTTTAGGTAACTTTCATTTTGCTTTTAATTTGTGTGTGTGAGTGTATGAGAATAATGTTTTGATGCTTTGATTCAAATTGTGTAGAGTGTGTGAGTGTAGGTGTTAAATTTTAATGCTTTCTTTTAATGCTTTGTTCAAATTATGTATAGTGTGTGAGTGTAGGTGTTAGTTTTATTGCTTACTTTCAATTCATATGGAGTGTGTGTGTTTGTGTGCATCTATTTTCGCATACTCGTTAAGAGTTAAATGGCGCATCGTTTTTATTTCCCGCCTACTCGTTTGAGTAGGACTTGTAATTTTCTTTCTTTATTTACCGCCTACTCGTTTGAGTAGGACTTGTACTCGCATTTATTTTCGCCTACTCGTTTGAGTTAAATGGCGTGTCTTTATCTCCCTGTAAATATTTGAGAAAGCCATGTAATCGTATTTATTTTCTCCTACTCATTTGAGTAGGACTCGCTTTCATTTTAGTACTACTCGTTTGAGTAGGACTTGCAATTTTAAGCTTTTATTTCCCGCCACCACTCGTTTGAGTGAGACTCGCAATTTCAATTATGCAAATTTCTTTTATGTGTAACTTAGTTTCTGTTTAATTTATAATTTGGCGTGTGCGTGAGTTCTTGTTTTAGCTAACTTTTCAGCTTTCTAAATGTTTGTTATTTGTTTTTATGTCCTCTTCTTATAATCATTTAGCGTTTAATTCCGAACTCACGCCTCACTAAATTATAAAGCCGTCCCCATACCGATGTGTGGCTAATCGCTATTAGCCTCGGCATCGAAGAGCATTGGGACATTTAAAATGATTTGTAATAATTGAAGCTCTTTATTTTCATTTTAATTTAAGGACTTAAGGTTTATCCCGGGTTTACGACGCGTAGGACCATATATCGATGTGTGGGCCCTATTTCCGTAGTCTGTATGCTAGCTAGCCGAGAGGCCGTGCATATGGACCGATCACCCCTGGATAAATAGAGTTGCTTGCATTCCCTCGAAAGAGGACAAGCGTAATTCTACCGGATTAGGTTCCCCACCCAATAGCGGGGTTCTTAGCGTAAAGCGGGCGTTAAGAGGAATCCTTCGTCGGACTAACGTTCGGTCGAATAGTCTTAACGTTTAGGTGAGCGATATCACTATAGCTAGGTGAGCTCACATTTGTGGAACCTCCACGGCCAAGTTGCCTTTTATTAATTTGAAAACTAAGTCCTATAATTATTAAAAATTGTTTTAGTCTTAATCTGATTCGATGCCGAGCGTTAACCCTTCATCGAATATTTTCTAAATCATTTTTTCGCGCCTTTGCTTTTCCGCCTTTAGTTAATTAAAACATCCACCTTACTTTCAGTAAAATAATAGTCCTCCCGGAGGAGTAAGAATAGTCAACACGACCCCAAGAACAATACGACCTCGGTATTCCCCCGAATATCGAGTACTACTTGCAATAGGTGCACTTGCCTCCTGTAGCACGCCCGCGGCAAATGACTCACCGAACCAACCACAGTAAGAGTTTGTTCGCGGGCGCATCAAGTTTTTGGCGCCGTTGCCGGGGAATCTCTTTTCGAGTTGCTATTTCGAATTCCGGAGTCTATTACTTTCACTTATTTTCTATATAAAAAAAACAAAAAACTTTATTTTAAAACAAAAAAGAAGTTTATTTTGTTTTATTTTTGTTTGGGTGTTTGACCCGTGGACAACCCTCCGAGTCTGAAGATTTTGAATTCGACCCTGAGATCGTACGCTCTCTTGCGCGTATCCGATCTCAATGCCGAAATCCTTCTTTAGATCTCGAGGAATCTATCGGAGAACCCACTATTGTAGTTATGGCCGCGCCTAACCCTACCCCGGCGGCCGAGCATACTATGTCTTATTACGCCCGGCCTAACCTGGATGATTCTGGGTCGAGTATTGTTCGCACTGCGGTGGCGAATAATAATTTTGAAATAAAGTCGAGTGTCATTCAAATGGTCCAAAACGCCGTGCAGTTCGATGGAATGCCGGATGAGGACCCGAATGTCCACTTGTCAAATTTCTTGGAGATATGCGACACCTTCAAGATTAATGGCGTCACTGATGACGCCATTCGCTTGCGTTTATTTCCTTTTTCCCTTAAGTCCAAAGCCAAGGCGTGGTTGAATGCCCTCCCGCGAGGATATATCACCACATGGGCTGAGTTGACGGAACGGTTCCTAACTAAGTACTTTCCGCCCGCAAAAACTACAAAGTTGCGGGCGGATATTTCTTCGTTTGTACAAAACGATCCCGAGTCTCTATACGAGACTTGGGAACGGTTTAAGGAATTCCTCCGCCGGTGCCCGCACCACGCGCTGCCAACGTGGTTGCAAGTTCAAATTTTTTATAATGGGCTGAATTTTCAGATGTGTCAAATGATTGACGCGGCTGCCGGGGGTACTCTAAACAACAAAACCCCCGAGGCCGCCCAGGCTTTATTCGAAGAGATGGCTATGAACGCCTTGTTACAATTCAACAAACCGCATACGCCCCCTTGGATACCCTGTTGAAAACTCAACAAACCGAAGGAAAATACGCCCACTTATAATGTTGAAAGTCTTCCCGGATCGTGGAGTTAGCAGGGGTTATCTCAACAAAGCAGTAACAACCAGCAACACATGCAGCACAAGCTTCTTTATTGATCAAGAGCGAACTTCTTTACAAGGCGAGACATACATGGCGAGACATGCTTCACCAAAAACCCAACACCGGGAGAGCAGAGACAGTTACAAAGACAAGAACAAAAACAAGCTGCGCGGACTCAATCAACAAGCCGTCGACCTACTGCTGTGGAGTCCGCCCAGTCCGCCAGGTCGCCAGACCGCAACCCAAGCCGCGCGGACTCACCCTTACTCCAATGCTTAGCTCTTCACCGCCGGTCTGCACGCCGCCAGACCGCACAAGCTGCGTCACCGAATGGAACAGTCCGCCTGAAGCAGGCGACTTCCTGAACCCCGAATCAAGTCGCCAAAGAGAAGACCGCCTGGTCGCTATCCGCGACCTGCTGTTTACCGCCTGTTGCTTAACCGCAGAGTCCGCACTGTCCCTGACCGCAATCCGAGCCAAGTCCTGGCTTTCCAGCGCTATCCGCACAACCTGCACAGCACAACCGGGTCAACTCTCTATCCGAGCGGACACAAAGTCCAGACCGCAGCAACTTCCGCGAGCTCAAATACTGTTCACTTACTTTGGTCTAGGTTTCTTATTTCCTGATGTGACATGGGTCCTATTTATAGGCACGACGATGAGTATGGTCACCGCCCTTCCCGATAGGATAACCGCCACAACCCGCAGCAAGAACATAGTGTGTCCGCCAGCCCGCGGACACACATTCCAGTTCGCCGCTCCTGTGCAGATAGCCAGTCCGCCCCAGCTTCTCCAAGGCCGGACTCCAATATCCAGTCCGCCTTGCCGCCAGAGACCAAGCCAGGATAACAGCCGGACTCCACAACAGCCGTGTCCGCCATTCTGCGGACAAGGCATCAGCCCGCAAAACCCGAGCCCGCAGCCTCGCCATCAAGACGCCTGCCGGACTCAGCGGACACCCGGCTTTCGTCCGCATATCCCAAGTCCATTGCCTAATCACCAAGGCATTGCCGGACTCAGCGGACACACAGATCCAGTCCGCGTACACAGCGAACTCCAGTCCGCTTCCCTGAGTCCATAACCTCATCACAAGGCTCAACCGGACTCAGCGGACTCTGGCTCCAGTCCGCACGCTCCTGCACAAGCAATTCTCCAGTCCGCATTTCCCCAAGCTAGCAAACAAGGCAAAGCACTTCTACTATGCTTGGCGGACTGAGAAACCAGCCCGCGCTCCACTGCGCGATCTCCCCGGACTGAGCCAACCTGGACTTGGTTCAGTTCCCACCAAGTCCAGTCCGCTGGCCACAAGGGCCAGTCCGCACTTACTGGCGGACACTGGATCTAGCCCGCCATACCGGGCGACCTCCAGTTCCTGTCCGCGCTGACCGGCGGTCTCCGTGGCTTTCACTTGCCGCTTCACTAGAGCAAGACCAAGGCAGCTGCCAAACCGGTCTGCTGAGCTCCAGTTCTTCAGTCCGCTTCTTGCCGGACTCCGCGGATAACATTCCTATCCGCCCGGTTACTTCCTGGAAGTAAACCGCCTGCTGAGCATACACTGGCCTGTCAGACCGCCGCTGCTGTCCGCGTAGTCCGCGCGAACAGACCGCCCAGGCCGCCACAGAGCAAACCGCCTGCAACATCCCTGCCGACCTAGCAGTCCGACAACCCAGTCCGCGTAGTCCGCGCGGATAGGTTTCCCAAGCCTTCCATTCACCCACTTTCACTTCACAGAATTCAACACTCCCCCTTGAAGTGAGAAGTGGTGAATAACTCCAGCAGCTCCCGTAACCTTGCACCTGGTCCTTCCGATATCATCTACGAAGAGATGTCCAAGACATAGTCCTCGCCCCGCATATCATGGACCATGAGGGAGCCCTCCAGCATCTCCCAAAAGGAGCCATGCTTCCCTCTGCCTTCTTCAGCTTCAACCTCCACTCATGCATCACAGGAGTATCACCAACTTCCTTGGACCCAGAAGCCCAAGCCTCGTTGCCTCTGAGAG
This sequence comes from Platanthera guangdongensis, assembly GCA_039583875.1. Lineage (NCBI taxonomy): Eukaryota > Viridiplantae > Streptophyta > Magnoliopsida > Asparagales > Orchidaceae > Platanthera > Platanthera guangdongensis. Next base: position 140,291,475 of record CM077157.1, read on the forward strand.
AAGTCACCTCATCAGACTTGGTGTCAACCACCTCCTTGATTCTAGTGGGGTCATCACAGCCAGAAGTACCTTGCTCGACCTGAGGGCTAACAAGGAAACACGGGACCAAGTCTGTCGTGCTCCCTTCACAATATCGAGCTGGTGGTTTACTGATCCTCTTCGATCTCCGAAGAACCTGATCATGGCTAACCACCTCCGCTGCTTGTGAACCAGCTCCGTTCCCGGGCAAACCCGGAACAATGCTCCCATTGCTCCCTGAACAAGACGCCTCCTTACTGGAACCAAAAGCATTTGGAGCAACGCTCCCCCTGCTACCTGAACCAGAAGACTCCCCTCTTGAACAAGAACGGCCTGGAACATCGCTCCCCTTGCTTCCTGAACCGGAAGCCACCGCCTTCGAGCCAGAAGGTCCTGGAGCATCGCTCCCCCTTCTTCCCGACTCTGACGCCTTTGCCCCGGAGCTAGAACAACCTGGAGCACCTGGTGACTCAGGCAACTCCACTTCCTTAGCAGCAGCCTCCTTCAGCCCACCATCTGACCTGCTCATCTCTAGCTCCACATAAGAGCTACCCCAAAACGGCGTCAACTCATCAAAGACAATGTCTCTCGACACTATGAGTTTCTTCGTCGCAGGATCCATACACCTCCATCTTCTTTTCTGCTCATCATACCCAACAAAGACTAGCTTTGTCTTGAGAGGACCCGGAGAGTGTATATAGCAGGTAGATCCAAACACCCGAAGGTGCTTCACTGAGGGCTTCACTTCGAACATCAGCTCATAAGGAGTCTTCATTATGATCGGACTAAGAGGCATCCGGTTGATGACATGAGCAGCACAGGCTATTCCCTCCGCCCAAAGAGCCTTCGGAACGCCTTTACTCCGAAGCCAACACTTGCAGGTCTCCGTTAACCAACGGATCATCCGAGCTGCAATACTACCCTGTTGTGAAGTATGTCCACAAGAAAGCTCCATCCGGATCCCTTGCTTCCTGCAAAAGCGTGAGAACTCGGTTGAGGCAAACTCACCACCGATACTTGTCCTCAATACCTTGATCCTCCGGCCAAGCTGGCCTTCCACAAGCTTCTTGAACTCCACAAACAAGCGTACCATGTTGGACTTCTTCTTCATGAAGTATACCCAAGTATACCCAGAATAGTCATCAACCAATATCAGCATGAACCTGCTGCCTCCAAGACTGGCCGTGACGGTCGGTCCTACCAGAGCACAATGGACAACCGCCAATGGTGCATTACATCTGGATTGTGCTTTGTCGACCATGAAGCGATAGGCTCCACTTTCCTGACATCCCGCACACCCCCGACCATCGCCATAGGATGACAATCTAGGCAAGCCTCTTACGAGTCTTCTTTCCGCCATTGCTTTCAGCTTGTCCATCCCTACATGCCCCAGTCTTTCATGCCAGATAGCATCACTATCCTTGGCATCCAGCCGATCAGATCCAGAACTAGTTGAAGTCCCAACTACGTTCTTCTCCTTCCTCCCTACCTGAGCAACGTTCGCCGAGAGCAAGGTAACCTTGCACTCCTTCCGAAGATGACCTTGCTGTTTGCATTTATAGCACCGTGGTCCTTCCTTCCTCTTCCTATCACACCTAGGAGAAACACTCCTTTCTTCCTGATATGAAGTAGAGGGACCATCATCCGCAGCAACCTTCACCTTCTTCCTGAACAACCCATCAAGGGAAGTCCAAACCTCTGCAGCTGACCGACATCTACTGATGTGGTCCAAGAGCTCCGATGAGATCACCTGCTTGAGAATAGACTCCGCTTTCGCATTTGCCTCCTTCCAAGCTCTCATCACCTCAGCATTGCCAGCAGTATCCTCTTGTCTTCCTGCTCCGCATACAACCTCCCAAAGGTCCTCGCCAAGAAGAAAGCTCTTCATACAGGACTTCCACCGTTCACAGTTCGCCTCTGTAAGAAGATCAATACCAAGACAACTTGCATCCTCCACTGCCATGGTTCTACCACTGGTTTCCTCTACAGATGAGCAACTACTTCCATTGAGCACTGCTTGACCACTCCAACAACCTGCCTCTGATACCATGTTAAAATTCAACAAACCGCAGACGCCCGCTTGGATACCCTGTTGAAAACTCAACAAACCGAAGGAGAATATGCCCACTTATAATGTTGAAAGTCTTCCCGGATCGTGGAGTTAGCAGGGGTTATCTCAACAAAGCAGTAACAACCAGCAACACATGCAACACAAGCTTCTTTATTGATCAAGAGCGAACTTCTTTACAAGGCGAGACATACATGGCGAGACATGCTTCACCAAAAACCCAACATCGGGAGAGCAGAGACAGTTACAAAGACAAGAACAAAAACAAGCTGCGCGGACTCAATCAACAAGCCGCCGACCTACTGCTGTGGAGTCCGCCCAGTCCGCCAGGTCGCCAGACCGCAACCCAAGCCGCGCGGACTCACCCTTACTCCAATGCTTAGCTCTTTACCGCCGGTCTGCACGCCGCCAGACCGCACAAGCTGCGTCACCGAATGGAACAGTCCGCCTGAAGCAGGCGACTTCCTGAACCCCGAATCAAGTCGCCAAGGAGAAGACCACCTGGTCGCTATCCGCGACCTGCTGTTTACCGCCTGTTGCTTAACCGCAGAGTCCGCACTGTCCCTGACCGCAATCCGAGCCAAGTCCTGGCTTTCTAGTGCTATCCGCACAACCTGCACAGCACAACCGGGTTAACTCTCTATCCGAGCGGACACAAAGTCCAGACCGCAGCAACTTCCGCGAGCTCAAATACTGTTCACTTACTTTGGTCTAGGTTTCTTATTTCCTGATGTGACATGGGTCCTATTTATAGGCACGACGATGAGTATGGTCACCGCCCTTCCCGATAGGATAACCGCCACAACCCGCAGCAAGAACATAGTGTGTCCGCCAGCCCGCGGACACACATTCCAGTTCGCCGCTCCTGTGCAGATAGCCAGTCCGCCCCAGCTTCTCCAAGGCCGGACTCCAATATCCAGTCCGCCTTGCCGCCAGAGACCAAGCCAGGACAACAGCCGGACTCCACAACAGCCGTGTCCGCCATTCTGCGGACAAGGCATCAGCCCGCAAAACCCGAGCCCGCAGCCTCGCCATCAAGACGCCTGCCGGACTCAGCGGACACCCGGCTTTCGTCCGCATATCCCAAGTCCATTGCCTAATCACCAAGGCATTGCCGGACTCAGCGGACACACAGATCCAGTCCGCATACACAGCGAACTCCAGTCCGCTTCCCTGAGTCCATAACCTCATCACAAGGCTCAACCGGACTCAGTGGACTCTGGCTCCAGTCCGCACGCTCCTGCACAAGCAATTCTCCAGTCCGCATTTCCCCAAGCTAGCAAACAAGGCAAAGCACTTCTACTACGCTTGGCGGACTGAGAAACCAGCCCGCGCTCCACTGCGCGATCTCCCCGGACTGAGCCAACCTGGACTTGGTTCAGTTCCCACAAAGTCCAGTCCGCTGGCCACAAGGGCCAGTCCGCACTTACTGGCGGACACTGGATCTAGCCCGCCATACCGGGCGACCTCCAGTTCCTGTCTGCGCTGACCGGCGGTCTCCGTGGCTTCCACATGCCGCTTCACTAGAGCAAGACCAAGGCAGCTGCCAAACCGGTCTGCCGAGCTCCAGTTCTTCAGTCCACTTCTTGCCGGACTCCGCGAATAACATTCCTATCCGCCCGGTTACTTCCTGGGAGTAAACCGCCTCCTGAGCATACACTGGCCTATCAGACCGCCGCTGCTGTCTGCGTAGTCCGCGCGAACAGACCGCCCAGGCCGCCACAGAGCAAACCGCCTGCAACATCCCTGCCGACCTAGCAGTCCGCCAACCCAGTCCGCGTAGTCCGCGCGGATAGGTTTCCCAAGCCTTCCATTCACCCACTTTCACTTCACAGAATTCAACACGCCTATCAATGGAACGTCCCACGGGGACGCCCAAAGCCGACGGCTGGTCTTGTTGAAGTGGATGCCACTGCTCTCTTGACCCTTCAAGTTGAAAGGTTAACAAAGCAGGTGGCGGAGATGTCTACTGCCTCCTCCACTCCGCCTTGTTTTATCCCCCCTAACGTTCGCGTGGCTGAAGAGTTCGTGGACTTCATGGGAAATTCGGGTCGTCCTCCCTTCAACCCCAACAACAACCCTTATAGTAATAACTATAATCCGGGTTGGAGGAATCACCCCAATTTCTCTTGGAGCAACCCGAATAATGCTCAGCGTCCCCCTATTTCTTATGGGCCCGGATTTCTTCCTCCTCCTCCTCTTCCGAAACCCTCCCCGATGGAGGAAAATTTTTTGAAGTATATTGCGTCCAACGAGTCAAATATCCAGAACATCACCGGATCGCTAAAAACTCTCGAACAACAGGTTGGACAGCTGGCGAGGATGATGTCCGAGCGCACGCTCGGGGCACTGCCGGGAAACACGGAGCCCAATCCGCGGGAGAACGCCAACGCTATAACCCTCCGTAGCGGGATGGAGGTGGTCGATCCAAAACGGACCGACCCTCAGGTACATATTTCACCTCCGACCCCTCTTCCCCTTTCTTTGCTTACGCCGCCTTTACCAATTATAAAAGAAAAAAATTATTTTAAACAAGGCCCTTCCATATCCGCATAAGTTAGATAGCGAGCGTAAGGACGGGCAATATGAAAAATTTATTTTATTATTAAAACAAATTCACATTAATGTTCCTTTTTGCGAGGCTATCTCGCAAATGCCCAAATATGCGAATTTTTTAAAAGAACTACTTTCTAATAAACATAAATTAGAGGATATTTCGCATGTATCTCTCAACGATGTCTGCTCGGTGGCACTTACTAATAAATTGACCACAAAACAAAACGACCCGGGACGGTTTTCCATCCCGTGCCTTTTTGGCGATATATTAGTAAAGTACGCCTTAGCTGATTTAGGGGCTAGCATTAATCTAATGTCGTTCTCGCTCTTTTCACGTTTAGGTTTGGGTACTCCTAGTCCTACGAATATGCGCATCCAATTAGCGGATCGCTTGGTTAAGTTCCCTATCGGGGTAGTGGAGGACGTCCTTGTCCGAGTCGACAAGTTTACCTTCCCGGTAGACTTCGTCATCTTAGACATCGAGGAGGACACCGAGGTACCAATAATACTCGGTCGCCCTTTTCTCGCCACCTCCCGCGTACTAATAGATGTTAGTAATGGTAGTCTTCTACTCCGAGTAGGCGATGATCCGGTTACTTTCTCTATTAATCCCTCGATGGACAATTTGTCATCGAGCGATGATTTCTGCTATTCTTTAGATACCTTTTTTGGAGATCGTTCTTCTCCCGTTTTCGAGTCCGTGTTTTTAAACGACGATATTTATGCGCTCGAAAATTTTAAATGCGATGAGGATACTTCTTTAGACTTGCCTTTCGAACCAATTGGCAAGAAAGACATAGGAATTAAAACCTCCCTAGAAGAACCGCCCATCCTACACCTCAAACCCTTACCCACATCGCTCAAATACGCTTTTTTGGGAAAAGGCGATACGCTTCCCGTTATCATTTCTTCGGACCTGAGTGATTCGGAGACTTCCGATTTATTGGAAGTTTTATTTAAACATCGCCACGCAATTGCGTGACAAATCTCTGACTTAAAGGGGATTGGCCCCTCCTTTTGCACTCATAAGATTTTTCTTAACGATAATTGTCGCAAAACGATTCAGCCGCAGCGTCGTCTTAACCCAAACATGAAAGACGTCGTTAAAGCCGAGATTATTAAGTTATTAGATGCGGGGATTATCTACCCTATTTCGGACAGTGCATGGGTTAGTCCCGTGCATGTCGTGCCCAAGAAGGGCGGTCTTACCGTAGTGGCGAATGAGCATAACGAGCTCGTCCCAACTCGTACTGTTACGGGTTTGCGCGTGTGCATCGATTATAGGAAACTTAATGATGCCACCCGCAAGGACCATTTTCCTCTGCCATTTCTGGACCAGATTTTAGAGCGTTTATCCGGTCATCCGTATTATTGTTTTCTTGATGGTTTATTGGGGTTTTTCCAAATCCCCATTTCCCCCGATGATCAAGAGAAAACAACTTTTACTTGCCCGTTTGGCACCTTCGCCTATCGAAGAATGCCATTTGGACTCTGCAATGCGCCAGCTACATTCCAAAGATGTATGCTAGCGATCTTTGGCGAGCTAGTAGAAGACATTATGGAAGCCTTTATGGATGACTTTTCTGTTTTCGGACGCTCTTTTCCCGATTGCCTTCACAATTTAGATCGTGTCCTTCAACGGTGCGAGGACACAAGCCTTATTTTAAATTTGGAAAAATGCAACTTTATGGTTCGAGGAGGTTTGGTCCTCGGCCATATGATTTCGTCTAAGGGGATAGAGGTGGATAAGGCCAAGATAGAAATTATAGAAAAACTTCCACATCCAACAAACGTAAAATCTATTACGAGTTTCTTAGGCCATGCGGGCTTTTATCGACGCTTCATTCAAGACTTTTCAAAAATAACAAAGCCGCTTACTCACCTCTTGGAAAAGGAATCACGTTTCATCTTTAGTAGCGAATGCGAGTCCGCCTTTAATTTAATAAAACAAAAACTTATTACTTCACCAATTTTAGTGGCCCCTAATTGGTCCCTTCCGTTCGAAATTATGTGCAACGCTAGTGATATTGGTTTATGTGCCGTTCTTGGCCAACGCGTAGAAAAACATTATCATCCTATTTATTACGCTAGCAAGACGCTCACTTCCGCACAAGTAAATTACACGACAACGGAAAAGGAACTCTTAGACGTCATTTTCGCTTTTGATAAGTTTCGCTCGTATATAACGCTATCTAAAGTTATCGTTTTTACCGATCACTCCGCGCTTAAATATTTATTAGCTAAAAATGATGCGAAGCCCTCCTTCTTCGATGGATTCTCCTCTTACAAGAGTTTGATTTGCAGATCCGAGATAAGCGGGGAGCGGAAAATCTAGCGGCAGACCACCTCTCCCGTTTAGAAAATCCAGGTGCGTAAGCGCTCGTCGAATCTGAAATAAATGAAAGATTCCCCGAGGAACGCCTCCTTGCCATTCATAGTTCTTCGTCATCTTTGCCTTGGTTCGCAGACTTTGCAAATTACTTAGTAGCGCCGGTGCTTCCAAAAGATTTTTCAAGTCATCAAAAGAAGAAATTCTTTTCTGACTTGAAAAATTTCTTTGGGGAGGACCCATTTCTTTTTCGTATCTGCGCGGACCAAGCGATCCGAAGATGCGTTGCGGGTGTGGAGTGCTTGCAAATTCTTAAGCACTGCAAAGAGGGTCCAGCCGATGGGCATTATCAAGCCAACCGGACTGCTCGGAAGGCGCTAGAGGCGGGCTACTTTTGGCCCACTCTCTTCAAAGACGTGCATAATTTTGTGCGCACGTGCGATAGCTGTCAGCGGTCGGGTAACATCTCTCGTCGCGACGAGATGCCCCAAAACATATTTTTAGAGTGCGAAGTCTTCGATTTGTGGGGCATAGATTTTGTTGGCCCCCTACCTCCATCTTTCAAAAATATGTATATTTTAGTGGCGGTCGACTACGTATCAAGGTGGGCGGAAGCGCAGGCTCTCCCCACCAACGATGTGCGAGTCGTCGTTACATTTCTTAAAAAACTATTTTCTCGCTTCGGCACGCCTCGCGCAATTGTTAGTGATAGGGGAACGCATTTCTGTAACGCTCTTATGGCTAAGACGTTAGCTAAATACGGAGTCACGCACAAGCTTGCCACCCCCTACCACCCGCAAACAAGTGGCCAAGTTGAGGTAGTAAATCGAGAGATTAAACGAATTTTAGAAAAAACCGTTTCACTAAATAGGAAAGATTGGTCTGTTAAACTCGACGACGCGTTGTGGGCGTATCGGACGGCATACAAAACCGCAATTGGTTGTACGCCATTCCGGTTAGTCTACAGTAAAGCGTGCCATTTACCCGTAGAATTAGAGCATCACGCTCTTTGGGCTTTAAAACTCTTAAACCTCGACTCCAACTTAGCCGCTCAGAATAGAAAAATGCAACTAAACGAGCTCGATGAATGGCGTGCGAACGCTTACGAGAGCAATAAATTCTATAAGTAGCGCTATAAGTTATATCACGATCGAAAAATCAACTCCCAAAAATTATTTTCTCCGGACGATCTTGTCCTTCTTTACAATTCACGTCTTAGGCTTTTTCCGGGTAAACTAAAATCTAGATGGTCCGGTCCCTTCCTAGTTGAAGAAGTTTTTCCATATGGGACCGTACTCTCTCCCACCCGAAAAAAGGTTCGTTTAAGGTAAACGGTCATCGGTTAAAGTCTTATATAGCAGGTGATCCAGTGATCGGTTTTAGCGAAACCATAACTTTCCTCCACATTATAAACCCGCCAAAATAGTCAAGCTACACGACTATAAACAAAGCGCTTCTGGGAGGCACCCCTCGCTTATCTTTTTCGCTCTTTCCTTATTATCTTTGCTGCTTTTTCTAATAAACACAGGGTTTCTGATCGGCCTCTCCCTACGCGTTTCAGGGAAGCTTCTACCCCCTTCTCTTTATTTTCTTTGTATATATTGTCTTCCCTCTTGTTCCGCATACTTACGTTACAACATTGGGGACAATGTTGGACTTAGGTATGGAGGTATTTTCGTACTTTACATTCTGCACTTCAATTTTTCTACATTTCAAAAATACAAAAAAAATACATATAACAACAAAAAAAAAAAACATCTTAAAATGAAAAAAAATTTTAAAATGAAAAATCCAAAAAATTTTCTCTTTCTTTCTTTTTTCCAAAAACTCAAAAACAAATTTAAAAAAAAAACAAAAAAAACAAAAATATATATATATAGTTTCACTTTGTAAATAGTTTTTGTACATACTCTTTTCTCTCTCCCCCTTCCTCATTCTTGAAAAAACCTCTTTTTTTCTCCCTTATTTTTGTACATAGAATGAAAATTATCTTAAAAAAATACAAATAAAAAAAAGATAATAGTTCAAAAAAAACAAATTTTCAAAAAAAATTAAGTAAAACAAAACAAAAATACAAAAAAAGATAATAAATGAAAAACAAAAAAAATGATGATAAAAACTATAAAAATCAAAAAAATATTTTGAAACAAATACATCAAATATTCCATCCTTAACTTTTCTGCTATCCAAAAATTCCGTTTTGAGTTTATTTATATGTGAATTTGATTAATTCTTTGTTCACTACCCGTTTGTTAATTATTGATTGAAAAATTTAAATACCCAGTGTTAAGTTTTAAAGAATTCATTATACTTTGTTAAAAATAGCGAACTCGTTTTAGGCACTACTTCTAATTTTTAATTGATAGGAGCACATATATTATGTTAGGAAATAATGACTATAGAATTCAATTATACTTAATTTTACCTTTCTGAAACATTGGAACGTACAAATTATTAAGGTTGCTCTCAAAATTTTTTTAGGAATAAAAATCTAGTTTTCCTTTCTCCCCTTACCTTTCATGACCTACTTGGCATGAAAACTTTTATCCTTAAAAGATCCTATGTCAATGGGAATAAGATTTCGTTTCGTAAACATATGCACCCAATAATTTAAAAAAATTATATATGGAGTATGAGGATAAAATTCATTACTCCTACAAATATACATTGGGTTAATTTTATTCTTATGAAGTTGAAAAAACAAAAATCATATTAGGAAAATAAGATTTCGTTTTCCTAATAATTCAAAAGAAAAAATGGAGGTTCGAGAAAAAATTAAGTCACCTCAAAAATCAAAACCCTCTTCATAAACCCACTACCCCCTTAGCCAATTACACGATTCTAGAATTAATTCAAAAATCTTTTTGAGAGTATAATTAGTAAATTGTATTATTTCCAGTAGCACTCGTATAAGCTAGAGTTCTTATAATTCCAAACTATTTTCGTTAATCTAACCATTACAAATATTGTCTTCTATTTGATTGCATCAAGAAGTCTTTTGGCCAAAACTTTTGCGCTATTTAAATCATATACATAATTTTAGGACTTAACTCTTACACCCCGTATATTTATTTCGATCTCTCTTATAATTGATTAAGCGGGAGCTAAACTTAGAGTTTTTTTTATTCCTTATAGATTCACCTCAAACTTTTGCTCTGTAATAGCAAAACCCTAAGTATGGGGGTATTTGATGAATTGTAAATATACGTATTTTGTGCACATTAATTTAGTCGTTTTCATTTATTTTCGTCATTTTTATTTATTTTTGTTCAATAAAATACTCCTCTTCTTGAAAATTTACTACTAACTTGTTTTCTATTATTTTGCAGAAAAATTTCAAAATCTGCCAAAATTGGGCAGTACATGCCCGTGTCATTTTGGTCACGCCCATGACCAGGCCGTGACATTGCATTTCCCATGGAATCGGATGATTTCTGAAGTAAAAAGCTTGACACGCCTGGCGACATGCCCTTGTCACCCGACACGGGGCGTGACAGCAGCCCGTGTCCCCTCCACTCGACGAATTCAGTTCAACGATCGTCGAACCCGAGACACACCCAGAGTCACGCCCGTGACCTTGGGCATGACTCAATCTCAGCTCGACGAATTCATCTCGACACTTTCTGCTCGACGATTGTCGAGTGTCGACACCAACCAACACGCCCAGCGTCACCCCCGTGACCTCGGGCGTGACTTCACCAACTGGCCCGACAAGATGCTGTCGAAGACTTTTGACACAACCCGCGCCCGGTTCTACCTCCCCGACACGCCCAGCGTCACGCCCGTGACCTGGGCGTGACATCCTCGAACTCAGCCCGAAGTCAACTTTCCTGTCCAATCGTCGGCCGCCATCATGAATAGTAGTGACACGCCCCCCCCCCCCCCCCCCCCCCCCTACACGCCCGTGACGGAGGGCGTGTACTTAGAAATTTTTTGCCTATAAATTGCCCATTTCTGTAAGGTCCAAGGGTTTAGATTTTTGGGCCATTTTAGTGTGTTTTTGTGGGCTGCATCCGTGATTTCCTTGCTATGTAAGGAGATTTCTTCCCCCTTTCTCTTTCATGTTTGTTTTTGCTTTAGCTTTAGTTTTGTAATAGCTTGTAATAGTTTCCTTTAATCAATAAAAATGTTAGATTTTCTCTTCTTATTTGGCTTTGGAATGAACTCTTGTGCCCACTTTTCTTCTCATTTTATTCTTAGTTTCACCTTTGTTTTTCTCTTTATGAAAAATGTGTGTGTGTGTATGAGTGTAACTTATTTACTTTACATGCTTTTAATTTGTCTCATGTTAGGTTTTGTTAGAAATTTATGAAATGATGAATTAGCTTTTTCACTTTTTCTTCATGTCTTCTTTTAATGTTTTCAACATCTTCACTCTTATGAATGTGTAAAAGATTTACTAAAGTATTTTTTGATTTTTTTTTACTTAGCTTTATTTTAGGATGAAAACCCTTTTTGTTCCTTCTCTTTTCATTTCAACTTTTTTAGCACTTTTATGAAATCCTAGGAATGAAAATGTTGAAATTTTAATTTTTGAAAGGCTTTAGTTTTTGATTTGTTTTGAAAATCTTTTGTTCTCTAAAAATTTTAATTTCTTCTTTTTATTTGTTTTTGGCAAAACCTAAGCATAAAAAAGTAAAAGTTTTAATTTTTAGGTAACTTTCATTTTGCTTTTAATTTGTGTGTGTGAGTGTATGAGAATAATGTTTTGATGCTTTGATTCAAATTGTGTAGAGTGTGTGAGTGTAGGTGTTAAAGTTTAATGCTTTCTTTTAATGCTTTGTTCAAATTATGTAGAGTGTGTGAGTGTAGGTGTTAGTTTTATTGCCTACTTTAAATTCATATGGAGTGTGTGTGTTTGTGTGCATCTATTTTCGCCTACTCGTTAAGAGTTAAATGGCGCATCGTTTTTATTTCTCGTCTACTCGTTTGAGTAGGACTTGTAATTTTCTTTCTTTATTTACCGCCTACTCGTTTGAGTAGGACTTGTACTCGCATTTATTTTCGCCTACTCATTTGAGTTAAATGGCATGTCTTTATCTCCCTGTAAATATTTGAGAAAGCCATGTAATCACATTTATTTTCTCCTACTCATTTGAGTAGGACTCGCTTTCATTTTAGTCCTACTCGTTTGAGTAGGACTTGCAATTTTAAGCTTTTATTTCCCGCCCCCACTCTTTTGAGTGGGACTCGCAATTTCAATTATGCAAATTTCTTTTATGTGTAACTTAGTTTCTGTTTAATTTATAATTTGGAGTGTGCGTGAGTTCTTGTTTTAGCTAACTTTTCAGCTTTCTAAATGTTTGTTATTTGTTTTTATGTCCTCTTCTTATAATCATTTAGCATTTAATTCCGAACTCGCGCCTCACTAAATTATAAAGCCATCCCCATACCGATGTGTGGCTTATCGCTATTAGCCTCGGCATCGAAGAGCATTGGGACATTTAAAATGATTTGTAATAATTGAAGCTCTTTATTTTCATTTTAATTTAAGGACTTAAGATTTACCCCGGGTTTACGACGCGAAGGACACATATCGATGTGTGGGCCCTATTTCCGTAGTCCATATGCTAGCTAGCCGAGAGGCCGTATATATGGACCGATCACCCCTGGGTAAATAGAGTTGCGTGCATACCCTTGAAAGAGGACAAGCGTAATTCTACCAGATTGGGTTCCCCACCCAATAACGGGGTTCTTAGCGTAAAGCGGGCGTTAAGAGGAATCCTTCGTCGGACTAACGTTCGGTCGAATAGTCTTAACGTTTAGGTGAGCGATATCCCTATAGCTAGGTGAGCTCACATTTGTGGAACCTCCACGGCCAAGTTGCCTTTTATTAATTTGAAAACTAAGTCCTATAATTATTAAAAATTGTTTTAGTCTTAATCTGATTCGATGTCGAGCGTTAACCCTTCATCGAATATTTTCTAAATCGTTTTTTCGCTCCTTTGCTTTTCCGCCTTTAGTTAATTAAAACATTCACCTTACTTTCAGTAAAATAATAGTCCTCCCGGAGGAGTATGAATAGTCAACACGACCCCGAGAACAATACGACCTCGGTATTCCCCCGAATATCGAGTACTACTTGCGATAGGTGCACTTGCCTCCTATAGCACGCCCGCGGCGATCGACTCACCGAACCAACCACAGTAAGAGTTTGTTCGCAGGCGCATCACTTAGCGAATCATTGGCCTCCCATAAGTTCTAGGAAGGGTTGGGTAAGGTTGTCTTGGCACCTTGGAGGCAACTTGACCCTTTCTTAGGGCACTTTGACCATTTTAGGGCTATGGTTCACTTTGGTCAACTTAACCACTTTGGTTGACCCAAATGCATCCTTTGTGACCCATTGGCCTCCCTTTGGGCTTATGAGCGTCTAGGTGGGTCCTTTTAGCTAAGGGGAGGTGAATTGACCATGAGTGAGCTTAGTTTGACCTAATTAGGGTTTGGGTTGACTTTGGTCAACTTGCCCCTTTTGGTTGATCCCAATGGGTCCTTGGTGGCCCAAGGGTCCTCTTAAAGGGTTAGGAGTGTCATGGTGGTGTCATGAAGTCAAGTTGAAGCCCTAAAGTAAAGCCCTGTGGTAGGTGATTGAAAATTACTATTTGCAGCCCAAGATAGTTTTCTTCTTCATGCCTAAGTTCATTTGTCTTCTTGGACTTCTTAGGGCTTTGTCATGACCTAGTCATGACAAAACCACTCTAAGGGATATAGAAGTTTGAGGGATGATAAAAATCTTATTACATAAAAATAAAAATTTCGTCTCCGAAATTAAGATTAGACCTACGGGATTTCTATGAATGTAAAAGTATGTAACATCCCTAGTAATTTGAAGTTATACCTGACTTGAAGAGATCTGAGTACCTCTGCTGCATCAGGTCTCGTGGCTCCTAGGTGTGCTCTTCTTGTCCATGATTCTTCCACAGGACCTTGACTAGCGAGACCTTCTTGCGCCGCAAGACCAGCACCGTTGTATCGTCGATCCTGACTGGCTCCATGTTGACTGATCAATCTGAAGCCATTGGGCCATCTGTAGTGGCGATCAGCTGCTAAGGTCGTAGTAGAGCCCTCCAAAGTGATGAAACGTGGAAGACGTCATGCAATCCCGCTAACTCTAGCGGTAACTCCAGCTTGTAAGCCTAGGGACCGATTCGCTCCAGGATCCTGTAAGGCCCCATGTATCTTAGACTGAGCTTCTTCCGCCAGCGAACCCGCGAGACTCTATGTATCGCCTGAATCTTCAAGAAAACCTGGTCTCCCACCTGGAACTGCACCTGACGATGTCGCACATCGTAGTATTTGTCCTATATGCTCTGGCCTCCAACATCCTATCTCGAATCAACCTCACTTGAGCATCTGTGTCCTTCACGAACTCCGATCCGAGCACCTTCAGATCCTCATTCCAGATCCAAGACAGTGTGGTCATGTATCTCCGTTCGTACAATGCCTCGTAAGGGGCCATGCCTATGCTAGACCGATGACTGTTGTTGTAGGAGAACTCAATCAGTAATAATAGTCTCCCTAGGGTTCTTCGTGGGCCAAAATGCATAGGTGTAGAAGATCCTCATATGTCTGGTTGGTGTGCTCTGTCTGCGCGTCTGTCTGAGGGCGGAAAGTCGTTCTGAATGTCAAACGTGAGCCTAGGTAGGGCTGAACTGACCTCCACTCCTTGGACGTAAACCTTCCATCCCGATCTGACATGATCGTCCGGGGCACTCCATGGTAGCGGACAAACTATTCCATAAATCATCGCACCAAATCACCGACAGGAGCATCCTTACTGATTGGGAAAACACTAGCCACCTTCGTTAATTTATCGACGATCACCCAAATCGAGTTATTACCAGCACGGGATCGAGGTAGCCCATGTATAAAATCCATGGCTATAACCTGAAATTTCCACTCCAGCACCAGGAGTGGCTGCAATAATCCGTTCGGACTCTTGCACTCCGCCTTTACGAGCTGGCAAGACTCGTAATGCGTCACGAAGTATGTAATATCCTTCTTTATGCTGGGCCAATACATCGTCCTCTTCAGATCCGCTGCCATCTTCGTGATCCCCGGGTGCACTGAATATCTACTGCAGTGGGCCTCTATCACGATATCTTCCCGAATTTTGCCTCATGCATGTATATAAACTCAACCCCTAAAGCCTAATAGCCCATCTCTCAAAGAGTAATGCCCTGTCATGCCTTCCTCCAAGGCCCTAAATTTCAGCACCATCCTTGCATCCAGCCTCTGTCAGTCCCTAATGTGATCCCAAATGTCATCAGTGGTACTCATCGATGTCAGGTACTCCTCATATAGCTCCAGATCATCCTTGGACACGAGAGATATCTACATCCCTTCCAACATCTACACCAGATCCATAGCCATAGGCTGAGGTCCTTCTCCTGGTGTAGTGGCTCTCCAGCTCAGAGCGTCTGCTACCACATTGTCCTTCCTGGGATGATAGTGCATGGTATACTGGTAGTCTGATAAGAACTCTACCCAGCATATTTATCTTATATTCAGCTCCTTCTGTGTGTCCACGTACTTCAAATTTTTGTGATTCGAGAAAATATCACAATGGTCTCGGTAGAGTTAATTCCGCCAGATCTTCAGAGCGAAGATAACCGCTCCCACCTCCAGGTCGTGCACCGGGTAGTTTTACTCGTGTTTCTTCAGCTGTCTGGAAGCATAAGATATCACGTGTCCATTCTGCATCAGAATGGCGCCCATCTCTTGATACGATGCGTTAGTATAAACTTGAAATCCTTCCTTCTCAGATGGAATGGCAAGGATGGGGGCTGAGGTAAGCTGACCCTTCAGCTCTTGGAAGGCATCCTGGCACTGCGGTGTCCAAATAAATGGAGTCTCCTTCTTTGTCAGAGATGTGAGTGGGAGGGAAATCCAAGAGAAACCCTCCACGAACTTCCGATAGTAACCAGCAAGTCCTAGAAAACTCCTTACGTCAGTGGCAGTCTTCAGCGGTGGCCAATCTCGTACTGCCTGAACCTTTGCCGGATCCACTTCCAGTCCTGCTGCACTGATAAAATGGCCCAAGAAAGCCACCTCCTTCAGCCAAAACTGGCACTTGCAGAACTTGGCTTACAACTTATGCTCTCGGTGCCTCTCTAACATCAGTGCCAGGTGCTGAGCATGTTCCTCATCGATCCTCGAGTAAATGAGGGTATCGTCGATAAATAATATGACAAAGACATCCGGATAGGACTCGAATACACAGTTCATTAAACTCATGAATGTGGATGGTGCGTTCGTGAGCCCGAAGTGCATCACGGTGAACTCGTACAACCCGTATCTACTGTTAAAAGTGGTCTTTGGGATGTCCTCCTCCTGAATCCGCAGCTGGTAGTATCATGACCTCTGTAACACCCCCTATCCGACGCATAGCATATAGCAGTAGGTCCGGCCGGGCCCCGGCGCCATATACCACAGACAGACCGGGTGGTTACTCAATAGAAACAATCCAACTAATATCCAACGTCCTACACAAAGTCATTCTAGCGGAAGCAATTTAAAGTTATAAGAAAAAGAACCTAGCACGAGCATCAATGTCCACTACCCAAACCAACAGGAATGAAGCACAGTACACCAGTACAATGGCCTTAAGGCCTTACAAATTGTTTACTCAAATAAAATATGTCTTCTATACCACGACACGCAGGCCGGTCACACATGAATATACAAGTAAACACTCAAAATAGGCCTTCGAGGGACAGCTTCTCAACTTGGGCTTTAGCCCGCTATTTACCGCTCGGCTCCGCAGTACCTGCAAACAACAATCCACCGCACTGTGGCACACAAAAGCAACAGTCAGCTATGCTGACTAAATTATAACGATCCCGCACCCAAAATCGGGGTGGCGATGCTCTTTCCCTGCACTTATTAGCATAACCAAGCATTATAGTGAATAAACACTTCATCACAGCCATGGGCACACACGGCCTCACATCCGGTGCTCTCAGGGCACATTCTAGGTGAACCGGTCAATGTCACATCAAATTTACGCCATAGACACCCCGGTCTCACCACCGGCACTTGGACGGCCAATCTTGCGAGCATTTTGTCTTCCTGGCATGGGTCACGTCAATTTAAGACATAGACTGCCGAAGACCCTCATCTATGCCAACGACTCCCACCAAACGACATAGAACGGGTACGGTTCCGCCTGACCCGTTGCTCACGTCGCAACGTCAATTTAAGCCAGATGCGCGGGTCAAACCTCCCCGAGTCCCGTTTCCGTCACACACTTCACATAACCCAGTTATGTTCAAGTTGGCTCCCAGACCACCATGTTAGCAGAATCACGCATTCACCCAGTTGTTCGAGTGCACCTTGGAGTTAATCCCCAAGGCTCCCTATTGCAATCTACCGCATAGAAAACCCGAAAAACAAACATCCAGTCTTCTCCGGCCATTTATGCAATGCAACATCACCGATCCAGACCAACTTGTCCGGGTAGGCTTCGCACATCATGCCTATATCCATTCTCTATTACGGACTCTACATGTACACAACGGGGACTATTCATGTCTACCCGAAGGAACGCCTCAATCTCCCCGCAAACTCGCGAGAGCGGGCTTCCTATGCATAGGAAAAGAGAGCTTCACATGCTCAATTAGAGAATCGTTACCCTAGCATTTTTCCTTGGCGCCATGGAAATGTATGTTGATGGAAAGCACCGAAATCTCCTTGCCTTCGTAGATCCGAAGTCGGCTCGTGATTTGGAGCTCCGAAACTCCGCCGACAACTGGATCTAGTCTCCTTTCTCCTTCCTTGCTCTCCCCTCTATCTAGAGTTTAGAAAGAGACTAAGTGAAAGAAAATGAGGGATTTGAAACCCTATTCCCGGGTATATCCCAGTAGGAACAACCCCCAGCCATTGGATCCCAAAATAAGGAAACGAACGGCCACAATCCGGAGGTGAAATGCAAAAATCTGGGCCGAACACGGCCTGCGACATGCCCGTTTCCAGGGTTGTGTTCCCCATCCTCCGTCGAATTCGACGCGTCTCGAAAAACATACGGGCACCCGACATGCCCGTGTTCGACCTGACACGCTCGTGTCATCCAGTACACGCCGTGTTCCCAGGCGTGTTCCTCCATCAACAAAGGACCAACACCAACCCGAGACTCACACGGGTCTTGGACATGCCCGTGTCCTATTTGACACGCCCGTGTCATACCCGAACACGCCTATGCTCCAGGCCGTGTTCACTGTCTCGACACTTCGTCGAGCACAGTTCGTCGACCACCTAACATGGCCTTGGACACGCCCGTGTCCTCGGCCGTGTTCCCTGTCTCGACACTTCGTCGAGCGGAAATAGTCGACTTCCCGGGTAGATCGTCGATACGAGCTCGACACGCCCTGGGACACGCCCGTATCTCAGGCCATGTTCGTTGCTCGATGATCGCCGACTCCAAAATTCATCGACCTCTCGGCCAAATCGTCGACCCAAACACGACACGCCCTGGGACATGCCTATGTCCCAGGACGTGTGCCCACTACCAAATTCCAAACATGGCTCAAAATGCCTCTCGTCGCTCTTTTGAGTTTCAGGGCGTTACAACCACAGATCGAGCTTTGAAAATCAGTGAGTTCCCTCCAACTAGTCAAACAGCTCGTCAATCCTCGATAGTGGGTACGTGTTCCAGAGCGTCAACCTGTTTAGTGCCCTGTAATTAATGCACAGTCGGAGTGTACCATCCTTCTTCTTCACGAACAACACCGGAGCTCCCCATGACGAAGAGCTTAGCCGAACAAATCCGACTTCCACTAGCTCCAGTAGCTGGCTTCGAAACTCCACTAACTCCTTCGGGGCCATCCAATAAGGAGATTTGGATTCCGGCTTAGCCCTCGGCACCAGCTGTATTAGGAAATCCTTCTCTCGGTGCGACGATAACCCTGGCAACTTTTTTGGAATTACATCCACAAAATCTTGCACCATCCGGATACTAGAAATGGAATCCTTGGCCTCGGCCATCTCGAATAGCACCTGGTAAACCTCGTCCCCCTGTAAATAGGCCTTGACGGTCTGGATAGAGGATAGTAGAAGACGAGAAGCTGGGACAACACATTCGGAGGTTGGGTAAGTGTCGCTGTATCTCAGCATGACCCTCCTTGCTGGGCAATCGATCTACGCATCATTCCAGGTGAGCCATATCATGCCTAGGACGATATCAAAATCTGGTATCCTCAGGATTGGTGTCGGAGCATCAAAAGTTACGCCATCAATGGTCACTCCCAGAATGCACTTGGTCGTAGACTGGATCTCTTTCCTGTTGGGGAGACGCACCCTCCTGATGACTCCCTCAAAGCTCTAGATCTGGTCCAGGTCTCTAATAAACTCCCCCGAGATAAAATTGTGTGATTCCCCAGTGTCGAATAGGTTGTGGGCGGGTTTGCCACATACCATCACTATCCCTGAATTAGTTAAGTTTTTCTTCTTAGTTATCAAGTTTTAGGTTCCTTCCTAATTCTATAATTTTATGTTCAGGTAATCTAATTTCTAGAGAGGAAAGAAACTTTCATTTACTTGCATACCTGCTATTACGCATTCCGGGTTTCGGGGCTGAGCCAGACCCAAGGAATATACCTGCCCTCTATCCTGTCGGCGGTATCTGCCTTGAAATCCACATCCTAGGCAGCGCCATCGACCACCAAACTGCCGTGCAGGTGGGGCATCTTGGAGTGCTAGTGGGGGTGCTTCCCACATGGGGCAGTTTATATTGAAGTGCCACGGCTGGTTGCACCAGAAGCATGTCTGTGCCTCTTCCATTGCACTCGGCATCTCCCGTACCTGTAAGGGATGACGAGCTAACACCACCTGATTCCTCTACTCCTATCTATCCTCCTGGCGGGGTTGATCCCCATTCCTTCTTCCCCCAATGATATGACGTCTAGACTGGACTCTCCTTCCACCAATCACTAAGTCATTAGCCGGCCTTTTACGACCACGCACTGTAAGCTGGTCCGCCTCTAGATTTTTTGTCATTTCCAATATCCTGGTCAAGCTCCCATCAGAAACGAAGAGGATGGCCTGCCACATGTCATAATGAAGTGCCTTATAGAAATTCTTCGTGTAGCATGCATCGTCCAATTTATATGAATCCATAAAACGGGCTAAGTGTGTGAACTCCAGGAAATACACCAACACCGCCCTGCTACCCTTCCTCAACTGCAGGAACCTGCCCTCCAACTCATCCCTCACTGACTGAGGTACAAAATGCTCCAACAATTCTGCTCTAAACTCTTCCCAGGAAATGTCTGCGTACTCCACTCTAGTGAAGGTGGTGTCTAATAGTGACTTCCACCATCTCTTGACGTGCGATTCCAAGTAGGAAACTGCCAAGGCCACTGCCTCCTCCGTCGGGCATCGAATCCCAGCCAGCATCTCATTGATGATGTCCAGCCCTCCTCTATATGAACTGCTGACTTCGTGCCAATGTAGGATGGAGGAGAAAGCCCCCGAAAGACACACAGGCAGTTAGCCCCGGAATTTGGGTGTGGGGTTGGTGCCTGCTGAACCCTGAAGGGCTCTAGAAAATGGCTGCAAGTGTCTTCCCCATCTCTATCTGCTGGAATGGGGTCGGAGCCGGCGGGGGTGGAACCATGTTCTGTGCCCGAGTTGTACCCTGCTGAGGTGTAGGGTTCGTCGTAGGCTATAAGGAAAATTCCAATTGTTATTTAATATACAAGTGGAACTAATGAAAAGTGGGTTTTGAATGTGATTCTCCCTTATGGGCACACCATTGCTTCTGCTGCTAGTTTGTCCTCAAACTAAGCTCGCGTGGGGTGGCCAAAGGTTTTTGTAGACTTCTTCTCTTTCTCCGGGATCGATGTTTCCTCTGATACCAATTTTTAAGACCCCATTTTTTTGCTACGCTACCAGGTCTTACGCCAAGAACCGCTGCTTTGCGGTGACACCGACATACGGGAAGGCCTCCACTACAAAACATCGATTCTGCCGGCAATGAAGATCATCAAGAAGTTGAAGTGCAAATAAGATTAAGTAAAGTCCACAATCACATATAACATATGAGATAGAAATCACAGCAATGTCGGCATGATGATAAAAGTACGGAAATAGATTAGTTAGTAGGAATATAAACAGGATTATGCCTGGTAAACCAAATCCTCACTACAACCCTCTCGCAAAAACTAAGAAAACCTAAAACTCACAGAGCCAGAGACTAGTGCTCCCGTACTAGACTAGCCCACCTCTATGTGCACCGTGCTTTGCTAGTGCTGCATCTCCTGCTACTGCTCCCTGTCTCCCATCTAGAGCCCCTGAAATGCTTGGTACACCGACCGTTAGTCATAAGACTAAGCCAAATATCATCCTTGCCTCGCCCTCGCGACTCCTAGGAACCATGCGGGAGGATGGATAGGGAAGCTTTTGAGGGTGGAGAGTAAACAAAGCAGGTGACGGTGGGACTATCTAACAAGTATAATATAACAACTAAAGAACTGTAAAAGGAAAGGCAAGCTAGCAAATTTATAAATGAAAAATAGTAATATAAATAAGTAGAGTAGAGCAGTATGTGTATGAAAACTAAACTAAGAAATAGGTAACCTTAACATATAAGAATGCACATAAAACTTAGAAGTTAAGGGGTCTTTTGCAAGACTCCCTTCGTATAAAAAATCTCATACCAATTTATATGAATGGGTATTGGGTTATATGCAAGCATGAGTGTAGAGAAATGTCATGTCATGATTCATGCGAATGCGATACATGCACATAACTCTATGAGCACAGATATTTAGTTCCCCCTATTTGGAAGCTAGCATCACTCCCAGGAGCATCCGCTGTGGTGAATGGAGACAGTGGGTTGGGCCACCCCATTCCTAGACGGGTATTCAAACTACCAGGCCTAGCCCTTACATACGCCCCTGAAGGACACACCAGGGTCTCCGCGTACTATGCTGACCCACCGTTAGTCATTCCATTGGCTATGTGTAAACCACACTCGCCGAGTTAGCATACAGACATCGATGTGAACGACCGTCGAATACCGAAGACCCACCACTTTTATGCACATGAAACCATTAAATCCTCAGTCGTCGGCTCCCCGGACTAACCTGTCCATTTCAAGAACCATCGAGACTAACGCTCGGACAACAAGCAAACTAACCTACCGAAGTATCAGAGTAAGTGAAAGTGAAGTCCTAGTATATTGCTAATTACTCTTGTGTTCACTTTAGTCTTACGGTTTAGGTTAACCTTGGACTGCTCAGGGCATTCCCTGTGAAGGGCTCTCGGTGGCACTAGGAACTACGATGGGTTGAAGCCCAAAGCTCCCTTTCGCAAGACACTTACAATTATTGGTATCTACCCAGGTTCAATCCCGTTTAATGTTACACTAAATCTAACCATAGTGTATTTGACCCTCTCTCTCCACAAGAAAGATGACATTTTGTCTATCCCGGGCACCACTTAACCCCAGTCAACCAGGTTCTCTCAACCTGCCTTCTAATGGTGACCTTACTCATTCTCAACTAGACTAGGTTCACCAACTATCCTTTTTCATAACTGGTTTCACACCTCATTCAACTTTTATAGTTTCCACTATGTGTAGACAAACTATCCTACATGATGAGTATGAATGGTGACCCCCTCAAATATTCATCTGATTGAACTAAGATTATTACTGGGGGTCTATCATGATGTTTAAGGAATAAATCCAAAATATAATATTTTTCCTAATTTATTTGTTATTTAAATAATTTTCTGCAAAATAAGGCCAGCAATACTTTTGAACATCAAGTACACTTTTCTTTCTAGGTATGGCCTTAGCAAAATTATTTCATATGCATGTCATCAAAATTACATTAATTGCGTGAATTCATAATTTTCCAACAAGGTTTTCAGCTCCAAATAATTATTGACTTGACAGCCATATTAATAGGGAAAAACATGAAATAATAGAAATATTCATCCAAAAAATATAAGAAAATTATCAGATGACTTACATAAATATAGAGAGCTATTAACCCAGAATTATTATTTTCCAAGCTTATTTGGTCACATAATTAAATCATTTAAAACCAATCATTAAAGGGTATCTTGTGAATTAACCACTCTGAACAGTTTTCTAAAAATTATGTAAATATTCACAGATCTTAAGGATGTCCTAAAAAATCCTCTGACTAAGGTTCATAAACTTTCAGTGAATGAAAAAACTCAAAATAAATTCTTGAAAAAATAAGACAGCTAGAAAGGTTGTGAATAAAGTATCATAAAATCTGATCTAAAATTTTCACTAAACTTTCTAGAGCTTTGTAACAACAATATATGACCACTGCTAAAATTTTAGGATTATTCAAAGTCATATGAATATGTAATAAAATCATGAACAAGAATGCATTATTTTGTCCTAGGTAATTTCAAGAGGAATGAAGCTCCTAAAAGTCCTAACAACTCTTTTTATGGTTAATTATCACCTCAGACTCACCTCTACCAATTTACAAGGTATTCCAAGGACATATGGTCTCATATCCTTCAAATGGCTCAAAATCCAATCTCTAGGGCTTACACTTGGGTCTTAGGTTATATCCATCCCAAACCACCCTAAATCCCTAGAGGTGGTGATATAGATAACCCTCAGGTTCTGTCCAAGGTCCCACCCATTTTGGGTGACAATTGGCCCCTCCATGCTCCAAATACCAATTTGCCCTAATTTATCTTTGACGGACCAAACTTTGGTCATACCCAAACCTATTCTAATCAACCCTAAATGGGCTGAAAATTATACCAGGGTCATAACATGACCCTAGGAATCATCGACCAAAATTTTGGATGATTTTGAGGTCCATAGACCCCTTAATTAATTTATACATGTTTTATTACATTATTACAAAAACTATAGGAAAATGTTTCCAAAAAATCCCATTATTGGATATACTATATCTATAGGTAAGTGTGACTCTCATTACAAATTTGAAGTCATTTGGACAAGTGGTTTAGTTGGGGCAATCAATTTAATCTCTAACTAGCCCTATGTATAGTCTGCATCATTTTGAGTGTTGTGGTCAGACCCGTAACCGAAATGGGTGAAATTAACTTTAAAATAAAGTAGACATCAAGGGCTATAAGTTTCATATAAAATATTTTCTTTGCTTTTGCATCTAAATAATTTTTTTATTTAAAACAAAACAACTCAGAAACTGTGATAAAAATGAAATAAAATGAAATGTAATATTCCTAAACTATACCGGATGGCTCACGAATCTTGGCGCAAATCCATTGGCTACCCATCATCATCCTCAGCGCAACAATGGTCCAGATCAACCCGTCCTGGAGCACTTCAAGGCCAATTTCCCGGCCACCCAGCCACCACCACCTCTGTTAAGGTGGGGCTATCTATTGGCGGCGACACAACCGCCGGAGTGGCTGTTTCCGGTGAACCCACAACCACTCAAATCTCAAGGAAATTCTTCAAAATTTCTCACTGGATCGGGCTCAATTGAGGCTGATTTCTCCCCTAGTTGATCTAAGAAGCTAGCACATAGGGACAGGGGTAGAAGTCGACCTTTTGGGAGGCATAAAGCCCTGCCGATCGACGGGATGCCATTGCCGTTGGTGGTGCCATCATGTGCTCTGCAATAGTACAGCCAAAGGCCTTGATTTCTTCAGGGGAAGGGTGGAAACGGCTCCTCTATGTCTGGTGAAACTTTTAAAATGGCCAGAGGAGGGAGGGGAGTAGTCATGACATCAATGTCATTAATGGCCCTTAGTGGTCGTTCTCGGCCAATGGAATTCTCCTCGCCTAAATACTGTCATTGTCGAGAAAACCCTCTGGTCTTCTCCTAACTGACCAGCGGAGATGAATCTATCCATGGAAATTGATTGGAGAGGCTCTTGGCCTCCCTTGGCCATGAATGGTTTCTCTTTCTCACTTTCTCTCTCCTCCATTAAAGGACAAAATGAAGCTCTCTCTCTCTCCTAGTCATCTTTTACTGAAATTAGGCAGTATTTTAGGTAAATATCAACCCCTAAGGCTGATGAGACATTCCAATATGGCATAGCCCAAGTGGATTGGGCAAGGTTAAGTCAACTTGAGCTAACTTGACCTAACCCTAGGTTGAGTTAACATGGGTCAAATTGGCCTTTTGGGTTGACCTTAATGCATCCTTAGTGACTCATTGGCCTCCATAAGGTCTAGGAAGGGTTGGGTAGGTTTGGCTTGTCACTTTAGAGGACACATAACCCATTCTTAGGACACTTTGACCATTTTAGGGTAATGGTCGACTTTGGTCAACTTAGCCTCTTTGTTTGACTCCAATGTGTCCTTGGTGACCCACTGGCCTCCCTTGGGGCTTCCTTACTTGACTAGCTCTTTCTGACTTGCTTGAGAAAAGCTGACCTTTCGAGTTTCGAGAAAGAGATTGTCTCAGATAACTTATCTCACTCACTTCGTTAATCCAACTGGCTTGCTGTTGAAAGGCCTACTGCTCACTGACTTGATGAACGAGGAAAAGATAGACTCTAAAAGAGGCGCGTAGCGAGCCGGTCTCACGCACTAATCTATACAGGTCCCGCTCCCAATCCAATCAACAAAACAACGGCTTGCATCTGAGTCAAGCAAGGAAGACAAGCGCGGCATTCCTTGCTAGTGAAAACTACAAGCTACATCGGAGGAAGTCACGAGTTGTCCGAACGTAAAAGAAACCTAACAAACCCACGTTAGGAAAGTCTAGGTGGGTCCCATTGGCTAAGGGGAGGATAATTGATCATGAGTGGGCTTAGTTTAACCTAATTAGGGTTTGGGTTGACTTTGCTCAACTTGCCCCTTTTAGTTGACCCAAATGGGTACTTGGTGAGCCAAGGGTCCTCTTAACGGGTTAGGAGTGTTATGGTGGGGTCATGGAGTCAAGTTGAAGAACTAAAGTCAAGCCCGATGGTGGGTGATTAAAAATTACGATTTGCAGCCCAAGATAGTTTTCTTCTTCATGCCTAAGTTCATTTGGTCTTCTTGGGCTTCTTAGGGTTTTGTCATGTCCTAGTCATGGAAAAACTACTCTTAGGGGTTTAGAAGTTTGAGGGATGTTACCATTTTCATCTGTGACAGCAAGTTCAGAATAGCGATTCTGAGTAACTTCCAGCACAAGCCATCTAGTACTGAAGATCTGTTTTCCTTGTTGCTGAGAAGAAGCTAGGGCTGACATAATCTCTGTCCAGGAAAGGCAGACACAGAGAAATCCTCTGATGTCAAAATCAACACTTCTATTATTTATTCTATAGGATCCTTTTGCATATGAGTGTAGGCCTAATCTATAAAGGCTGAGAGTGTAGGATTCCTGTGAGAATCTGAGTTGTAGGACAGTGTTATAAAGGCTGGGGTAGAATCATTTGTAATCTGAGTGTAGGATCCATTTTGGATCTGATTGTAGGGCTTAGGCCTGAGTTGTAGGATCCTTTGAATCTGAGGTAGGGCTTAGTGCCCAAGTTGTAGGTCTTGGAGAAGACTAAGAGGTCCTGTGGGAACTGTGCTTTAAGCTCTTAGGAGCCGAGTGTGGTGTCGTGCCTCATCTAACACACTATTAGAGATATGGGAGGAGCAGTTGACGTACCCAAGATCGGGAACCACTATAAATCAACTGTCACCTGTGATTGATCTTGAAAGCCAAACTAACCTAATCACTAAGCACAACAAATTCAGTTAAGGTTTAAATAAATCAAAAAGAGACCAAAAAACAATTCACCCCCCCCCCCAAGGTGTTTAGCTGACCTTGAAAACAAGACTTTCAGTCACCTACCTGAATTATTTCATGTCAAGTAGGGCAAGGCACCACAAACCCAGAAGTTACTAGTTGTTCACCTTATTGAAACATTTATAAAATGTTTTGAGGTAAAATTTGCAATTTAGTCATGCTCGTAAACCATTTGTATTGGTACAGGAAGGTTGATGACTCTAGGCACTAGAAGAAGCGTACCCCGGGAACTTGGACATGTTTTATGCACTGCTGGATCCCCCTTTTGGTTAGCCTGATTTCGTTATCGTCGGATGTCGCTCACATCCAGAAGTACACCTTATTATACATAAGTGCTTGGGTACTGCGGTACGACCACACTCGCAAGTGGTAGGACAGGTCACTGTTACTGACTGCCCAATCGGGGAGGCCCGCTGGGTTTGCTACCTCATTGGAAGAGAAAGAGCCAAAGTATGTCGACATATGGTATTCTTGCAGATTGTGAACATCTGCGTGATTGCGCGGCAGCTTGTAAAGCTTATTTAAATAACTGTTGTTGATTTAATGCATTTTATTTATTGCCACAATATTCATTTCAAGCTGCACCTAGCTTTATTTCTTATTTTCCTATTATTTTGCTGCTAACATTATTGCTTCGGCTATTGCTAATTTTTGAAGCTCATTCTCATTCCCAAGCACTCGGGATCTTTGGGAGGAGGTGTGAATCTACTAGTCTTATGACTAATGTGTAGCTGCTCACCCTTTTAGGGGATAGAGCAACTGTGAGTCCCAGTCACAATGTGAGAGAGCATCGACTATAGAGGTCGGTCACGTTGATGCACCAGTCTCGTGTCCCAACTTTAAATATATTGGACTGTATAGCTTAGAAGAAGCGAGACAAATTGGTCGAGACCAGCCTATATCAAATCGACGAAGAGGTACCCGGCGTCGTACCCAACTAAAATCATATCGGCCCCGAGTTATTGCATTGTTATTTTATATTTGGCTTCAATGGTTGTTTATGTTGAGACTATGCTATTTGCATTGCGCAACCAAGTTTTTATATTTTTATTATTAACATTCTCCTTGAACCAAAAGGGATCGGGCCTAGGAATTTGCCGGTCCATCTTCCCGCTCGGCTAGAGAAAGCACCTGAATCCAGCGAAGGAACGTCATAGGTCTCCCAGTGCCTGTCCCTTTTTTGTTTTCATCCCTGCATGTTACCAGAGCCCCCGCACATCACTTCCTACAGATGCACGCCCTCAACGGTGCCCACGTTTGCTGTATGCAAGAGCTCTCCGCCCAATGGTCACAACAACTCTCATCCATGCCCTGCAGCTATACTGGGTCATCCACTATTTTAAATTTTTTTTTTGTTTTTGCTCATTACTTTCATTGTATCAATATAAAAGGGAATGTTGCATTTTTTAGAGGGTTACTCTTGGATGAAAAAAAAATTTGTTGGTTGATTTTGTTACTTCCATGAACAATTCCATGGAGAACTTGCGAGACTGTTGGTTTATTTGTTTCTGTTAAAGAAATTGAGTTTAGCTTTTGCTTTGATAAATTTGTTGGAGCCTCTATTGTGCTTGATGAGATTTTGTGAGGTCATTAGTGTGAAAGTGAACTTTCTCTGTGGTTCTCGTGTGCGATAGAGGCCGACCACAGAGTGGGAGATCGAAGGTGGCGAGAAGCGCCTCACGGGATCATCATCGACTTTGATTGCAGAAAGATGGCTATTTTCGTGTGTAATCTATTTCTTCCCCCTTCTTTTGACTGTGCCTAAATGTTCTCTTCAGGATAATAGACTAATCGTTGAATGTTTAACTAAATTTTGTCAGCGAACAATACGTCAAAAACTATATTCGGAAGCATAATTTGGAGTTCGTGATTTTCATTTTGCCGCGACAAGTAGAAAGGAACGAAAGTTGCAAATCTTCTTTCTCCAGATTTTTTAAATTTAACTAATTTTAAGAAATTCATTTTGTAACAATTATTTAATTTTATGTTTTACAACAAATATTAAAAGTTGTTTTTTTAAGTTTGTGCAACACCTGCTTGAATTTCTTTTTTCAAACTCCATTAATCATCACATGCATTAGGGTTTCCTAAGAAAAGTAGGCAGTGTAAGACCCCCCCCCCTCCCGGATCGCAAAACACGGCACAAAGGGGGCCTTATACCCAGAACAGTCGCCTTGCGGTAGCATTAGCACACGGGCTAACCTGTACCACAAGACGTCTATTCTTCCGGCTACATCCAATATCAATTTATGTCAACCAAACCAAAACATAATATAGAAGTCAAATCCACAAAAAGAATAATAGTCCAAAAGTACAACAAGATAAGAAGCTAATAACAAGCTTCTAAAGTATCAGAGTACAACTAATATTTTCCTAAAAGGGAAACATCAAAGTCGCTCAACACTCACATCAGTGACTGACGGTAGTGATGGTAACGTCCCTTCAGGCCCTGTCGTCTTGGCCTGGCTGTCCTGCTGCATAATCTGCGGCTCCTCTACCTGCGGGGTGACCTCCTAAAAAGGAAGACGCGGCAACTGTTAGTCAAAAAGACTAACTGGCTTTCACATCCGCTCCCCCGACAACTCCTCGGCACTGGGCGGAGAATGGGACAAGTGTACAATATATAATAAGTTATATAAGTAGGTACAAGCAGGTGGAATAAGTACAATATGATTAACATCATTTTAATCTAGAAACTCTACAAGAGCTATAATCATCCATCAACTATAAGTATCTACAACAGGAAAGTAACTTAACTTATAAGGATGCACATACAAGCTTATAAGTTAAGGATCTATTTGATATAAAGTAACTCATCGTATAGGAGTGTTCATACAAACTTTTACGATGAGGATCTTGCTACATAATGCGTTGTAATGATATGTATGCAATGCAATGACTCACCCATGATCACACATATGCAACCGTTATGTCGTCACAGACTTGTAGTTCCCACTATTCGAGTATGTAGCTAACCTCTCAGGCATCAACCGTCGAGGCCAGACGGTGACAGTAGAGCGGGCTTCTCTACTACTAAGCGGGCATCCACACTACTTCACTTAGGCCTCTGTATGCCTCAACACTAAGAACTCAACAGCGGAGCCCCCATGCGTACTACGGCCCAGCGGGAGTCTCGGGTAGATGTGCACCGAGAACCAAGCCCCAAACTGGCCTTGTATGACCCAGAAGGAGCCTCGAAAAAAGCACGAGGACCAAGCCCAACCGTTCACTTGGCACGGAAGGAGCCCCGGGACATGAACACCGAGGACCAAGCCCAACCGCCCAAGGTCTATCTGCCGACTCTCGTCGGTGTGACGACGGGCGAGCCCATAGACCTGCCACAATATCCTTTACCCAGGATTACGACGTCGCATGTCGACTCACACCGCATGCAATTCCACATCACCATGACAAGGAAGGAGCCCCGGAGAACGCACGAGGACCAAGCCCAACCGTCCATTTATGACTCTTCTCAACACTATCCAAACCAGTACGGTCCAACACCCGCACCTACATCCTTTCACAATGCTACCCGTAGGGAGACACCAGTCTAAGCATTGGACTACTAAATTCATTCCATTAAACTGTTATTCACATGGCCATAGATTAGCATCCTACATTTTAATTCCAAATGATTTCGACACATTATTAACATGATGCACATTTTTATTGGTTCACCAATTTCTACCAAGTCGCTTCATTTAAGTACGCTTCATTTCACAAATCAATTACGTGGGATCCAATTATCAAACTTCATCATTCATAGAACTATGATGGTTAACATAAAAAAGTTCACCCAACCTCAAAGTTAATTTGCTACATTGTCTCTACCGAGTCCAAACCCGACTCTACACCAACCCAGAATTTTAAATTCACAACACATCTGGACAGTAACTTCGACCGGAGATTCCCGAAGCCACAGGAATCCGGTAAAGGCGTGTAACCGCTATATGGAAACATCTTTCCATGGGTTACAACTTTCATATTCAGATCACAACCCAGATTTGATAGTAACACACTTGAAATCGGCTTCAAAGTCCGCTGCGTACAGAACACAATTTCTGCATACTTGGTTTGTCGGCCGTCAATTTCGTTCAGACTTTCCCGTGGCTATATATTTTTCCTGAAGTCGTACAACCACTCATTGGAAAGGTATTTTCAAGGACTTCAACTTTTGTGTTTATTTGAAAGCCCAGTTCGGATCATATCACACCTGAAAATGGCCAAGAAGATCATTGTGTGCAGAATACAGATTATGCACGCATCTTAAGGTGGAATGAACGACATCGTTTCATCTTCCTCCTCAAGCCGATCTTCCCCAAATCACATCAGAATTTCTCTTCCCTTATTCACCCTCATAAGGTCATTTCTCTTCACGAAACCGTCCCCCATCTTCACATAGAAGGATGGTGAGGTTGAAGACACCACTATCCATAGAGCACAAGCCCTAGAACGGCCTCTTCCTAGGGAAATCATCATATTGCAAGTCTAGACTCTTTTGAGTCGACATCTCACCTAGATATATCTACAGATCTAGCACCAAGGGAGAGAGGAGGAAACTCACCTCGTTTGTGGCGTTTCCACCATTTCCAGCCAAGGATCTTGTAACTCTTCTCGGCGGCATCTTCTTTTCCTCGGCGGCGGCGGATCTTCACCTCTTGGACTTGCTCCAGCACCTTCTCCCTCTCTACAGCAGTTTCTCCAGGAAAAAGGGCTTGGAATGAGAGGGAAAA
Source organism: Platanthera guangdongensis (assembly GCA_039583875.1). NCBI lineage: Eukaryota > Viridiplantae > Streptophyta > Magnoliopsida > Asparagales > Orchidaceae > Platanthera > Platanthera guangdongensis. The sequence continues at coordinate 140,322,891 of CM077157.1, forward strand.
CAGCTAGGGTTTTCATTTCCCTTATAAGTGAAAAGTGACACGGGTAGGGACACGCCCGTGTCCTTACCGTGTCCTACTCGGGCGAAGCGTCGTCGACAGTTTCGACAGCCGTTTCGATACACAAACACGGGTAGGGACACTCCTGTTTCTCTACCCGTGTCCAAGTGACACGGCCGTATGGCTGGCTGTGTCCTGCTCGGGTCTTGTTTCGTCGAGTTCCTCTTGACGCACACGGGTAGGAACACGCCCCTGTCTCTACCCGTGTCTTCACACACACGGGTATGGACATGCCCCTGTCCATACCCATGTCCTTCTCTATAACTACTCAAGTAATCTACTCGAGTGCTGTCTGGAGGCACATGGGTAGGGACACGCCCGTGTCTCTACCCATGTCCTTCAGGGACACTCTTCGTCGACCTCTACTCGACACACAAAGGGAGGGACAGGCCGTGTCCCTACCGTGTCCTCATACACACGGGTAGTGACATGCCCGTGTCACTACCCGTGTCCTTCTCGGGGATAACTCGAGTCGTCGACTTGAGTAATGGGTGGACACACACGGGTAGGGACACGCCCGTGTCTCCACCCGTGTCCTTCTCTAGGCTGATTTCACCTCCCGTACACCAGTGTGAGCTCAGCCACCAGCACCTCCCTGAGCCCAAGTCAGATCTCCTGACTCAAAAACGCGCACGAGGGGCTTAGTGCGAATCGGGACGTTACAAATCCTATAAATAAAATAAAAGATTTTGTCCCCAAAATCAGGCTAAGGCTATGGGGAGAAAAAACATAGCAGAAAATAAAATATGCTTTTAAGGATTACCTTGAGCAAACAACTCCGGGTAGCATTTTTGCATGAAGTCCACCGGCTCCCATGCATACTCCTGTTGGGTATTGTATCCACACTAACACAGATTTGATGAAGTCACCCTTGAACTAAGAAGAATTAAGTTGTATTTGATGCTTGTTTTGAGTTATGTGTTTGCAGGATTCTAATGGGAAGTGTAGACCAATGTCAGTCTACAATGGGTCACCAAACACATGACCATACAATGTAATCCCTCATTGTGTGTTCCAAAGTGTTTACTCATGTGTAGCCTCTCTATTGGGATACACTTCATATTCAAGCTCTATCACTTTGTGAAAAGACTTGATGTTGATTTCCCTTAGAAGAAGAAAATCTGTCAAAAAATTTTTTCCTAAGTACTTGAGTACCTTCTTATTTACTCGAGTAAGTAACTGAGTTTATACTCAAGTAGTAATTCACTTACTCGAGTAGTTAAGATGTACTCGAGTAGTCCAATTATGGCTCTCGAGTAATTCATCTTATATACTCGAGTAATTTCCTCTTATCTCTCGAGTTTTGAGATTTTCTCTTCTCAAATTTGTCTAAGTGAAATACTCGAGTAGTATTATATATACTCGAGTAGTTCTATCTTCTATCTCGAGTTAATTGTATTCTGACTCTCGTGTAGTTCCTACTTACTCGAGTAGTCTAAATCATATACTCGAGTAGTTTATCTACTACTCGAGTAGTCAAATGCTTTTACTCGTGTAATCCAGAATTCTATTCGAGAAAAACTTCACTAAGTGAATTACTCGAGTGGTTCATGTTATATACTCGAGTATATCACTCTGTCTCGACTAGTTCATGTTACATACTCGAGTAGTTCAATTTTTCCTATTCCAGAAATTTTCTAAGTGTTTGTCTCGAGTAGTCTCTTATATACTCGAGTAGTGCATTTCTATATACTCGAGTAGTACTTCTTGAACTCGAGTAATATACTTCACCTCTCGTGTAAGTACTTAAGTACTCAAGTAAGTCATTTTTGTTATTCGAGTAACTAAGTCCCTCTCTTTCTTATTTACTCGAGTAGTTGACTCCATGTACTCGAGTAATGATTTCTTTTTCTCCCGAGTAAGTTTTCTCATGTACTCGAGTAGTCACTTTCTACCTACTCGAGTAGTGCTACATATACTCGAGTAGTCCTGCTTGACTCGAGTAATTTACTTTGACCATTTTCAGAAATTCCTTAAGTCCAGACCTAATGGTCTTATTCTTAAACTTTGACATGATTGGTCCACGTGTCTGTCTCTTTATGAATCATTTAAGTCTAATCTTCTTGTCTCCTATAAAAGGTTTTGTCAAACCGACAAACCCTAAGTTTTTAAAAGAAAATTATTCTAAGAAAGTTTTTGCAGCCGTCTCTTTCCACAAATATTTCTGTCTCCTCTCTCTCTCTGCAAGAACCGGAAACTCGCCGCCGCCGCCATCTCTATTTTCCGACTGGCTAGGGTTTCTTCTTTTCAGAGGATTCAGATTAAGAAGACTCTACAGATCTAGATCTCCACTCAACGCTTCATCTTCTCATTCGATCGTGTAAAGTCGAGAAGTTGCAGATCTGATATTGCCGAAATTTTTCTTCAATATTCTGATAAAGCCGCATGCTTAGAGGAAGGATTTTTTGATTTTCTGCGGCAGATCTGAACAAGATAATTTACTGTTTGTATTTCTGTACTACTTTATTTCATTATTATAGGAGAAGATTTCTCCGAGTGTATGAGTTTTTTCAACTCCGAGATTGTAGAAAGTTTTGCCTTCCGAGGGTTGATCCGTTTGTGGATCGAGTTTGTAGGAACCTTGTTCCGAGAGTAGGATTGTTTCCCAATCTGAGATAGTGGAGTAGCCGTGTCTAGTATATTGCTAGATCGGTGAGACAATGTGGATGTACCCAAGGTTGGGGAACCACTATATATCTTGCCTCATCTGTGTTTGCTTGTTTGGTAGATAGATCTGTGCTTTGGTTGAGAATTTTTTTATTCCGCAAAAAGACGAACAACTCACCTATTCACTCCCCTCTAGGTGATTTAGGTTGGCAACTATTATCTTTCAACTCCTCCTTCCCATGATTAGACCACAGCACCTTCACCAAAGGAACACTTTTGCGGCGCAAAATTATTGTCTCGTTGTCAACGATTCGCACTATATCTAGTCGCACAGACCTGTCAGTCACCACTGTACCATAAATGGTGGGGATATATTAATTGGGCCGCAACAACGCCTTTCGAAGTGACGACACATGGAACACATTGTGGAGGCCCTCTAGCTCTGGTGGTAACTCCAACCGATAGGCCAAAGGGCCAATTATTTCCAATATAGTGTAATGCCCAACGTACCTTGGGCAGAGCTTTTTCACACCACGCACCCGTGACAGTCCATGCATCAGGCGGATCTTCAGAAACGATTTATCATCCACTTGAAATTCCACCATTCGGTGCTTTGCGTTATAATATTTCGCCTGCTGCCTTTGAGCCTCAAGCATGCGGTCCAATATCAGTCTAACCACCGCATCCGTATCATCAATATACTCAATTCCCAAAGAGTTGGGTATTCATCTTGCACCCAAGACAAGGGAGTTCTACACCTTCTTCCATAAAGGGCTTCATGGGGCGGCATGCCGATGCTAGCTTGATGGTTGTTGTTATAGGAGAATTCCACCAGCTAAAAGAGCCTTTCCCACGGCTCACCTCTATCCAACACACACAACCTTAAAAGGTCCTCCAATGTTCTGATAGTCCTCTCAGACTGCCCGTCCGTCTGAGAATGAAATGTTGTGCTAAAGGTAAGGCGCGAACCCAAGTACGCTTGCACAACCTTCCACTCCTTAGAGGTAAAATGACCATCCCAGTCAGAAACAATTATCTTAGGCACGCCATGGTACCGCACAAACTGCTCCACAAAGAAGCGTACCAAGGCATCCACGTGAGCCTCTTTCTTCATAGGTATGAACCTGGCTACTTATGTCAAGTGATCAACGATCACCCACACTGAATCATTCCCTAAGCGTGAGTGAGGTTACCCGTGAACGAAGTCCATGAAGATATCCTCAAACTTTCACTCGGGGATGAGCAATGACTGTAATAAACCATCGGGGCTCTTGCATTCCGCCTTCACCCTTTGATAGGCTTCGCAATATGTAACAAAATATCTGACATCCCTCTTCATACCCAGCCAACACATGGTCTTTCGCAAGCCGGCGTACATATTGGCAATGTCGGGATGCACAGAATACTGAGAGCTATGTGCCTCTCTCAAGATATCCTTATGGATTTTACCGCCCTTCGGAATGTAGATCCAGCCGCGGAAATAAACGAGGTCGTCTTTTAATGTATAATCTTCAGTAGTCCCATCTTCGATTGATTTGATTGCTGGGGCCAGAGCCGCATCCCTTCCTTGCTCTGCCCGGATTCAGTCCCGAATATCGCAAACTATACTCATGGTCGCCAAGTACTCAGTGTATTCTTCTGAGGGAACCTTAAACACCAAAGTAATCTCCATCTCTTCGAGCACCCGAGCTAACTCCATGCATATCAACCGAGACTATGAGCTCGAGTCTAGTACTTTTCTGCTCATAGCATTAGCCACCGAGTTCGCTTTTTCGGGGTGGTAGTTCAGGGTGAAATCATAATCGCACAGAAATACCAACCACCTCCGTTGTCTCAAATTAAGTTCCTTCTGAGTGTGAACATACTTCAAATTCTTGTGGTCCGAAAATATCTCGCAATGAACTCCATATAGGTAGTGTCTCCAAACTTTGAGGACAAACACCACTGCCCCCAATTCTAAATTGTGAACCGGATAATTGAGTTCATGCTTCTTTAACTGTCTTGAGGCGTAGGCAATTACATGGTCGTGCTGCATCAATACCTCTCCCATCCCTTGATATAACACGTTAGTGTAAACTTGAAATCCTTCCTTCCCAGATGGAAGTGCTAGGATGGGAGCGGAGGTAAGTCTATCCTTCAGCTCTTGGAACGCAGCTTTACACTGGGGTGTCCACTCATATGGCACACCTTTCTTTGTCAAGGAGGTAAAAGGAAGGACAATCTTTGAGAATCATTTTACAAACTTACGGTAGTACCCGACAAGTCCAAGGAAGCTCGCACATCGGCTGCTGACTTCAAGGGTGACCACTCCTTCACGAAACGCACCTTGGTCGGATCCACATCTAGACCATCCCCACTGATAACATGGCCCAAGAAGGCAACCCCCTTAAGCCAAAATTCGCACTTACTGAACTTGGCAAACAAGGAGTGCTCTTTTAGTTTCTTCAGTACCAAGGTCAGATGTTCGGTATGCTCCTCCTCCGTCTTTGAGTAGACCAAAATGTCATCGATGAAGAAGATGATGCAAATGTCTAGATAAGGCTCGAACACCTTGTTCATCAGACTCATGAAAGCCGAAGGGGCATTTGTGAGCCCAAACGGCATTACGGTAAACTTGTACAAACTATACCTTGAGCTGAAAGCGGTTTTCTGGATGTCCTCCTCTCGTATTCTCAACTGATAAAACCCCGAGCACAAATCCAACTTGGAAACCAATGCGCTCCTACTAGTTGATCGAACAGCTCGTCGATCCGGGGTAGTGGATAAGTGTTCCGCACCGTCAGTCGATTGAGCTCCCGATAGTCTATGCATAGTCGCAGGGTTCCATCCTTCTTCTTGACGAACAGAATAGGGGCACTCCAAGGTGACGAGCTAGGGTGCACAAACCCTGACTCCACCAGTTCTTGCAACTGAACTCTAAATTCTATGAGTTCCTTCGGGGCCATCCGGTAAGGGGTCCTGGAGATGGGCTTGGAACCCGGTACTAGATTAATTTGAAAGTCAACTTCTCTATACGGGGGTAATCCTGGCAGTTTCTCAGGAAATACCTCGGGGAAGTCCCGCACTACCCGTACATCTTTCATATCCAACGCTATCTCCTTCAACTCAAAACAAATCATGAAAACTTCTTCCCCCTTCATATGGGATTTTACATCTTGAATCGAAGATAACAACATACGAGGTGCGAATCTAATACCTTGAAAGATGACATCGGTGTCTCCATGTCTCAAGTAGATTCGTTTCTCCGCGCAATCAATCCTTGCGAAGTGCCAGTCCAACCACGCCATGCCTAGAATGAGATCAAACTCTGGCATCCTCAAGACTGTGGCAGGGGTATCAAAGGCCTTTCCCCCAGTGAATATCTCTAACTTGCACTTAGCGGTTGCGGTCATCTCAGAGCCGTATGGGAGGCGTACTCGTTGAGCGATGCCAGTGAAGTATTGCACTTCTTCTATGTCTTTAATGAAGTCTTTGGACACAAAAGAGTGCGAGGCACCCGTATCGAACAATGTATAGGCCAGCTTCCCGCCGACCACTACGGTGGCTAAGTACCAATAACAATCCTCAATGCTAGATATCTAGTACGTCTTAAGCAACTTAATGTTTAGCAATGAGAATGAGATAACTAACTGTAACATACCTGCAATCACCTCCTATGGGTTCCGTTCTTGTGTCATGTCCATAGCGAACACTTGATCCCGAGTAGGTTCGGGGTTTCCTCCTCGTGGTCCTCGTCCTCGACCACGCATGTGTCCCCGCCCTCGAGGAGCTACAGGAGGGAGAGCAAGAGGGGCCTTTACAAACAACTGTGGGCAGTAACGTCGGATGTGGCCCGGCAAATTGCATTCGAAGCACACCCGCCCATAACGTCCCTCGGGTTACCGAAATGTTGAGGCTGTGGAGGTGGAGGCAATGCTGGCGGCTGTGGAACCAGGTGCTCCACTCTATAATTCCGGTGGACACGTCTGCCACATCTCTGATGTCCTCTTCCTCCTCTATAGTCATGAATCCTTCTATTGCTAGGGCCAGCTTCCATCACGCCCTCAGCATGCTTCTTAGCACTCCCCAGGTGGTCCGCTTCTAAGACCTTTGCCATGTCAATTATTTCCGCCAGGCTAGAATCCGCTATAAACAAAAGGGCCTGCCTCAGGGGGTCCCACAACCCTTTGTAGAAGCGCTTAGTGTATCCTCTGTCATCCAAATCTTATGAGTCCACAAATCTCGTGAGATGTTGGAACTCTCGCTGATACTCCGTAACCGACTTTGATCCTTGCTTCAGCAGTAGAAATGTCTCTTCGAGTTCATCTCGAGCGGTCGAGGGAATTAATTGATCTAAGAAGACTCTTGAGAACTCGCTCCAGCTAATATCCGTATAAACTCGCCCTTGAAAGGTGGAGCCCATAAGGGACTTCCACCACCTCTTGGCGTGCAGTTCCAGGACGGACACGACCCATGTGACAGCCATGTTGGCTGGGCAACGGATTCCTACCAATAGCTCCTGCACAGTATCAAGCCATTCTTCTGTGCGTACGGCCGACTCTGTCCCGTGGTAGGCGGGAGGCGAGAGAGTCCGAAAAGTACTCAACCAATTTAAGTCGGGAGCCTGTTGTTATACTGCGGTCTGCTGCGACCTAAAGGCATCCAGGATGGCCGTGAGCGTCTATCCCAATTCAGATTGTTGGAACTGAGTAGGTACGGAAGGGGCAGGAGTGCCCCCCATCGTCTCAACTTGCACTGGAATCTACACGTAGAATAGAAACCTATGGTTAGCTTGGCTAATCTTAAGGTCAAAGTTGGACATACTTAGTGTGAATTACATATGGGCACACCATGACTTTCGCTAAGTCAGTTTGTCCCCAAACTGACTAATCGAATGGGGGTGGTACCATTATTGAATGACTTCTTTAGCTTAGGATCGTGACAAGCTGATACCATTTGTAAGACCCCTCCCTCCCGGATCCCAAAACACGGCACGAAGGGGGTCTTATGCCCAGAACATCCGTCTTGCGATAGCATTAGCACACAGGCTAACTTGTACCACAAGACGCCCATTCTGCCGGCTATATCCAAAATCAAGTTATGCCAACCCAACCAAAACATAATATTGAAGTCAAATCCACACAAAGCATAATAGTCCAAAAGTACAACAAGGTAAGAAGCTAATAACAAGCTTCTAAAGTATCAGAGTACAGCTAATATACTCCCAAAAGGGCTACATCAAAGTTGCTCAACACTCATATTGGTGATTGACGGTTGTGACGGTACCATCCCTTCAGGCCCTGTCGTCCTGGCCTGGCTGTCCTGCTGTATAATCTGTGGCTCCTCTACCTGCGGAGTGACCTCCTAAAAATGAAGACGTAGCAACCGTTAGTCAAAAAGACTAAGTGGCTTTCACATCCGCTCCCCCGGAGACTCCTCGGCACCGGGCGGAGAAAGGGACAAGGGTACAATATATAAAAATAATATAAGCAGGTGGAATAAGTACAATATGATTAACAACATTTTAATCTAGCAAATCTACAAGAGCTATAATCAGCCATCAAGTATAAGTATCTACACCAGGAAAGTAACTTAACTTATAAGGATGCTCATACAAGCTTATAAGTTAAGGATCGGTTTGACATAAAGTAACTCATCGTATAAGAGTGCCCATACAAACTTATATGTTGAGGATATTATTATGCAATTCGTTGTAATGATATGTATGCAATACAATGACTCACCCATGATCACACACATGCAATCGCTATGTCGACACAGACATGTAGTTCCCACTATTCGAGCAGGTAGCTAACCTCTCAGGCATCAACTGCTGTGGCCAGGCGGCGACAGTAGAGCGGGCTTCTCTACTACTAAGCGGGAATCCACACTGCTTCACTTAGGCCTCCGTACGACTCAATGCTAAGAACACAACAGCGGAGCCCCCATGCGTACTACGGCCCAGCGGGAGTCTCAGGTAGATGTGCACCGAGTACCAAGCCCCGAACAGGCCTTGTGTGACCAGGAAGGAGACTTGGAAAAAGCACGAGGACCAAGCCCAACTGTTCACTTGGCACGGAAGGAGCCCCGGGACATGAACACTGAGGACCAAGCCCAACCTCCCAAGGTCTATCTGTCAACTCCCGTTGGTGTGACGACTGGTGAGCCCGTAGACCTGCCACACTATCCTTAACCTAGGATTACGACACCGCATGTCGACTCACACCGCATGCAATTCCACATCACCGTAGCACGGAAGGAGCCCCGGAGAAAGCACGAGGACCATGCCCAACCATCTATTTATGACTCTTCTCAACACTATCCAAACTCGTGCAGTCCAACACCCGCACCTACATCCTTTCATAATGCTACCCGTAGGGAGAAACCGCTCTAAGCATTGGACTAATAAATTCATTCCATTAAACCGTTATTCACATGACCATAGATTAGCGTCCTACATTTCAATTCCAAATGATTTTGACACATTATTAACATGATGCACATTTTTTATTGGTTCACCAATTTCTACCAAGTCGCTTTATTTAAGTACGCATCATTTCACAAATCAATTACGTGGGATCCAATTATCAAACTTCATCATTCATAGAACTGTGATGGTTAACATAAAAGAGTTCACCAAACCTCAAAGTTAATTTGCTACATTGTCTCTACCGAGTCCAAACCCGACTCTACACCAACCCAAAATTTTAAATTAAGAACACATCTGGACAGCAACTTCGACCGGAGATTCCCGAAGCCACAAGAATTCGGTGAAGGTGTGTAACCCCTCGATGGAAATGTCTTTCCATGGGTTACAATTTTCATATTCAGATCACAACCCAGATTCGAGAGTAACACACTTGAAATAAGCTTCAAAGTCCGCTACATACAAAACACAATTTCTGCAAGCTTGGTTTGTCGGCTGTCAATTTCGTTCAGACTTTCCTATTGCTACAAACTTCTCCTGAATTTGTGCAACCACTCGTTGGAAAGGTATTTTCAGGGACTTCAACTTTCGTGTTTAGTCAAAAGCCCATTTCTAAACATATCACACATGAAAATGGCCAAGAAGATCATTGTGTGCAGAACACAGATTTTGCACGCATCTTAAGGCGGAATGAACGACATCGATTCATCTTCCTCCTCAAATTGATCTTCCCCAAATCACATCAGAAATTCATCCTCCCTTATTCACCATCATAAGGCCATTTCTCTTTGCGAAACCATCCCCCATCTTCACATAGAAGGATGGAGAGGTTGAAGACACCACTATGTATGCAATGCAATGACTCACCCATGATCACACACACATGCAACTGCTATGTCGACATAGACTTGTAGTTCCCACTATTTGAATAGGTAGCTAACCTCTCAGGCATCAACAGCCGTGGCCAGACAACGACAATAGAGCGGGATTCTCTACTACTAAGCGGGCATCCACACAGCTTCATAAAGGCCTCCATACGCCTCAATGCAAAGAACACAACAACGGAGCCCCCATGCATACTACAGCCCAGCGGGAGTCTCGGGTAGATGTGCACCGAGAACCAAACCCCGAACTGGACTTGTTTGAACCGGAAGTAGCCTCAGAAAAAGAACGAGGACCAAGCCCAACCATTCACTTGCCACGGATGGAGCCCAGGGACATGAACACCGAGGACCAAGCCCAACCGCCCAAGGTCTATCTGTCGACTCCTGTCGGTGTGACGACTGGCGAGCCCGTAGACCTGCCACACTATCCTTAACCCAGGATTACGACAATGCATGTCAACTCACATCGCATGCAATTCCACATCACCGTGGCACGAAAGGAGCCCCGGAGAAAGCATGAGGACCAAGCCTAACCGTCCATTTATGACTTTTCTCAACACTATCCAAACCAGTGAGGTACAACACCCGCACCTACATCCTTTCACAATGCTACCTATAGGGAGACACCACTCTAAGAATTGGACTACTAAATTCAATCCATTAAACCGTTAATCACATGACCATAGATTAGCATCCTACATTTCAATTCCAAATGATTTCGACACATTATTAACATGATGCGCATTTTTTATTGGTTCACCAATTTCTAAAAAGTCGCTTTATTTAAGTACACTTCATTTCACAAATCAATTACGTGGGATCCAATAATCAAACTTCATCATTCATAGAACTATGATGGTTAACATAAAAGTGTTCACCCAACATCAAAGTTAATTTGCTACATTGTCTCTACAGAGTCTAAACCCGACTCTACACCAAGAAGAATTTTAAATTCAGAACACATCTGGACAGCAAATTCGACTGGAGATTCTTGAAGCCACAGGAATTTGGTGAAGGCATGTAATGCCTCGATGGAAATGTCTTTCCGTGGGTTACAAATTTTATATTCAGATCACAACCCAGATTCGACAGTAACACACTTGAAATCGGATTCAAAGTCCGCTGCGTATAGAACACAATTTCTGCATGCTTGGTTTGTCGGCTGTCAATTTTGTTCAGACTTTCCTGTGGCTATAGACTTTGCCTGAAGTCGTGCAATCACACGTTGGAAAGTTATTTTCAAGGACTTCAACTTTCGTGTTTTGTCGAAAGCCCAGTTCTGAACATAGCACACCTGAACGTGGCCAAGAATATCGTTGTGTGCAGAACACAGATTCTGCACGCATCTTAAGGCGGAATGAACGTCATCGGTTCATCTTCCTCCTCAAGCCGATCTTCCCCAAATCACATCAGAAATTCCTCCTCCCTTATTCACCCTTATAAGGCCATTTCTCTTCACGAAACCGTCCCCCATCTTCACATAGAAGGATGGAGATGTTGAAGACACCTCTATCCATAAAGCACAAGCCCTAGAATGGCCACTTCCTAGGGAAATCATCATCTCGCAAGTCTAGACTCATTTAAGTCGACATCTCACCTAGATATATCTATAGATCTAGCACCAAGGGAGAGTGGAGGAAGCTCACCTCATTTCCGTCGTTTCCACCATTTCCGGACAAGGATCTTGTAACTCTTCTCGGTGGCGTCTTCTCTTCCTCGGCGGCGGCGAATCTTCACCTCTTGGACTTGCTCCAGCACCTTCTCCCTCTCTACAGTAGTTTCTCCAGGAAAAAGAGCTTGGAATGAGAGTGAAAATGGCTAGGGTTTTCATTTACCTTATAAGTGAAAAGTGACACGGGTAGGGACACACCCGTATCCTTACCCGTGTCCTACTCGGCCGAAGCGTCGTCGACGGTTTCGGCAACCGTTTCGATACACAAACACGGGTAGGGACACGCCCGTGTCTCTACCCATGTCCAAGTGACACGGCCATGTGGCTGGCCGTGTCCTGCTCGAGTCTTGTTTTGTCGAGTTCCTCTTGACGCACACTGGTAGGAACACGCCCGTGTCTCTACCCGTGTCTTCACACACACGGGTATGGACACGCCCGTGTCCATACCCGTGTCCTTCTATGGAACTACTCGAGTAATCGACTCGAGTGCTGGATGGAGGCACATGGGTAGGGACACGCCCATGTCTCTACTCGTGTCCTTCTAAGGACACTCTTCGTCGACCTCTACTTGACACACACGGGGAGGGACAGGCTGTGTCCCTACTGTGTCCTCATACACACGGGTAGTGACACGCCTGTATCACTACCCGTGTCCTTCTCCGGGATAACTTGAGTTGTCAACTCGAGTAGTGGGTGGACACACACAGGTAGGGACATGCCTGTGTCTCCACCCGTGTCCTTATCTGGGATGACTTCACCTCCCCTACACCAGTGTGAGCCCAGCCACCAGCACCTCCCTGAGCCCAAGTCAGCTCTCCTGACTCAAAAATGCGCATGAGGGGCCTAATGCGAATCGGGACGTTGCATTCAAACACACAAACCCTACGCGTCATCCTGCATCAACTTGGTATTAGAGCTAGGTCCTGAAAATTTTCTAAGTTTTAGTATCCGCCTTATGTATAGTAGGAATCTTACATAGCATTTTAATTCTTTTCCTTCTAAAAAACATTTTAAAAAAAATCATACATTCATATATATTGCTTGTTTTGCATGAATCTACATAGTGGTAGGTTAGTAAGCATGATTTCACCACATCACAATCCTCCCCTAAACACCCTCAAGAGGTAAATTTGGAGATATGTTGAATTTAACGAGGCCAAATGAGTCAAGTGAACGAAGAGAATGAATCACCCCCGTAGTTTTTACCTCTTTCCGACCAAATGACCACGTTAATCGAGAGTATACAATATGTGAGAGAAGAGTTCGTTAACCTTAGTGTTAGGGTGAATAGTATTAAATTACCCCCTCTTGCTTCATTACCAACACAAATTCGATGAGAACTCAATTTGAGGAAGAAGCTAAGTATCCCTTAGATAGATTTGAATTTGAACACAACCGTGGTAGGAATTCCCCAAGGTATTTTCTTGATTCTCAGCATGAGCCTTTCTTAGGCATGCGCGATAATTATCACGAGAGGCCCTATTATGATCTAGCTAGAGAAGAGCGACGTCGAGACCATCATCGACCTATACCTTCCATGCATCATGAATATCGTCATGGAGACCGACATCGACAACCACCCTCACGATGTTGAGACAATTGTGATCCTTATGCTGATGATTATGACTATCCTTCCTGGGATAGACGACCTGATCTCACACGAGTTGTGAAGCTGGATCCGTCCCCTTATGATGGTTCTATGGATCCCAAACTATTTTCTGACTAGGTTATAGACAAAGAAACCTATTATGAGGGGTTTCGTATGATGGAGGATCAAAAGGTTTAGTTTGCTAAAATGAGACTGACCGGGCACGCGAAAACCTTTTAGATCGGAGAAGAGAAAAGTGTAAAGAGGAATGACCGCCCTCCCATTATCCATTGGCCTCACTTGAAAGCCATATTGGAGGAGAAGTACATTCTTCACCACTATCAGACCCATCTACAAGATGAGCTGACATCTCTACATCAAGGATTCAAATCAGTATCTAATATCTTGCTGAAATGAAGGATCTAATGGTTTATTGCAATATAGTAGAACACTCATGAGATACTTTATCTATGTTTAGATGTGAATTACAACCTGAGATCCGTATGAGTTGATTTGATTTGGCCAATAATCCCTAGCTAAGATGACATCTATAGCCATTGATAATAAAGAGCATCAAAAGAGGTCCTCTTGGTTCAGATCTAAAACAAAAACCAATGCCCATTTTAGGAAAGAAGAACCTGAGGGTAAGGGTAGTGGAACGAAGCCAACAACGACTCCCTCGAATGATCGGAAAGGGAAGTCACCTTTGGGGATTGTGGCCCCTTCACAGATCCAATGATATGAGTGCCAACGAATGGGCCATATATCTAAAGATTGTCCCAAGAGTAAGGGTACATAATTTATTCACAATTTGACTGAGAAACATGAGCCTGAAGATGAGGGTAAAATTGAGAAGGACTCTCGTGTCTTGAATGATGAAGTGTACGGTACCCCTAGCGCTGAGGAGAGAGATCCTGACATTCTAGTGGTGAGATGCATGTTATCTACACCACAAGAATTAACAGATTATTGGCAGACAAACATCTTCCAAGCCTACTTTAAGGCTGAGGAGAAAGTGTGCTGATTAGTGGTGGATAGCGAGAGTTGTATGAACGTGATTACAGAGATAGCCTTAGCCTGTATGGGACTCACTGGTTAGCCACACCCATCCTCGTTTCAAGTAGCTTGGGTCACCAAGACGGCTTTATCGGTGACTAGGAGATTTCTAATGCCCAACATCATTGGTACATACTCTGGCATGATCTAGTGCGACGTTATGCTTATGGACATGTGTCACATGTTACTTGGGTGACCTTGGTTATATGACCGATATGTCACCATATATGGTAAGTCCAACACTTGCTCCTTTCTACTATATGGAAAGATAGTAGTGTCGACTCTGATGTGACCCAAAACACCAACATCTAGTGCGAGTAGTAGCGTGAAAGATTCTCTTCCTCCTACCAAAAGGAATAAAACTCTTGGCATCATACGAGGCATAAAGTTTCATCGAGAGAGTTTTGTCGGTGGATTTTTATATTCACTAGTAGTCTTATAAGAGTCTGATATATTAGTGAGGTATATATTAACCTAAATCCCACGGTGAAGGGACAACATTAGGAGGGTGGACAATTAAAGCATCTACGAACACACATTAGGAGGTAGCGGGCCTAGTCGTGGGTGATCAACAGCACATGGATCTTCCAGGAGAGCTGCTTGCGGGAAGCTGATGAGGTCACTGTGGGTTCTCCCCTAGAGCTCCCACGAGCTCTCCAATCCAGTAACCACATATACAGTCTCTTCTTTCAACTCTCCGCTTTCCGAATCTTCATGTACCTTAGGAGGATGTGCATTTAATGCTGTATTGAGTAGGTCATTAAATGCCTGGCATTTTGATAACCGTTTGGGTGGCCTACCCTCCAATATAAATAGGAGTCAAAGGTGCACGAATGGGGCATCAAACTTGGGCTAGATCATACATAGTTGTACGTGCAGACACTAAGTTTGACTCTTGCCAACCTTGTTTCTCTTTTCTCTCTTTCTCTTGTACTCGCTGGTACTCGCTACCACCCTCCTGTAATCTCCTTTCAATCAATCAAGATGCCCATTGTAAGAGAGACATTTATTATGGTGTATCAAATCTGGTGTTCGTCGCTTTCAACAACACTTTATTTCTTGTGTTCCTTCTTATCCACCTAACTATCTGTAGGGCTAGTAACCAATCAGTTGCATCTTTTTCCCTCTCTACTGAACTCTTCAGATTGTTGTGCGTGGAAGGACTTAAGTGAGAAAATTTTTAACAACAGTTGGAATATGCGACCATCAGTTTATAATCTGACCGGCAAAATTGATCGACGATAGGAGAACAGCCAAGACAGTGACCTCCACCACCCGATAGCAGTGGACAACCCCCCATCACCTGTACTCGCAACCACCCTCCTGTAGTGTGTCATGGTGATATGTTGTTTAAGTGTGTATACACATACTTGGAATGATCCATACTATGACTATATAAAAATGGATTAAAAAGGAATGTTTCTTATTGATATGGCACCTGGGTATGTATATTTATACTTGGAATGATCCCAACTATTGTTATAAAAAAGAGAAAAAATTGTAAAAATGTCATAGTGATTCGCGACCTAAGTGTGTGTACACCTACATGGAATGATCCCAACTATACACTAAAAATATGATAATTGAGAAATGAACCCTATAGTTTAGAGAGCTATTAGGAATATTAACTAGTAAAATACCTTACACTATCTCTATTTATTCTTAACCAGGACAAAGTCATTTCCACCACAAGTTCTCATAAATTCTTTTCAAAATTAAACTACTAGCTCTTATGGTGGTTAATTCAAAGACACAGCATATTCTCATCCTTCTCAGTTATTGAGGAAGTTTAATGGGAAAAGTTGATGGGAGTAAATAATTTTAAAGAATAGCACACACCGCACTAGAAATTTTAATTGAGCTTTATCTTTCATCAAGCTAATCAATATTTAAAGATTTTTGAACTGTTATTGTGAAAGTGAGCTGTTAGATCAGGAATACTCTAGAGGAGGGGGGGGGGGTGAATAGAGTATTCAGGGTTTATAAAATTTTCTTCTAATTTAATCTAGTGCAGGAACAAAATAAAACAGCAATCCTAACAAACAGCAACGACACAAAAACAAAAGAAAAGAACAATCCAGATAACACAAGAATTTATAGGGGTTCCCCTGAACTTGGGTACATCCACTCTTCTACCACCCTGGTAGGAATCCACTCAGATTTTTGATCAGGTGCCTGACACCAATGAGCTTTTGATTAGTTGCTCAAAAACCAACCCAAGTCTTTTGGAGGAGTCTTGTGAACCAGAATAATTTTGAAGGAAATTAAAACTCTGTACAGAGGTGGGGATGAGAGAGTTATGAAAGTCTTATTTTCTCAATCACAATGAGAAGACTATGTGGATTCAATGATGTTGTCAAAGCTCCCCTTGAGATGTAAAAGGGTTCAGGCTGGGAAGCTTTGCACAAGGTGAGTAGGCCTTCAATAGTACAGCCTTGATCAGCAGCTATTCAGGAACTTCTTTGACAGATAGTGATGTAGTTGTCCTTTGAAGTATCCTGGAGTATTGAAGATAGAAGACTCTTGATTTTGATTAGGTGTTCTTCTTCTTTAGATAGCTGATGATCTTCAGGAATATGGCTTCTTGTTGTATCTGAATTCTATGTTGACAGACAACAATGAATCTCTTGTTCCAGACTGATTATTTTCTATATTGTGTATCTTGTTTTGTCTGTCTGTCTATCTTCTGTTCCAGGAAGAAGAGAGAAAATCTCTTTTATATTTCCTGTCAAAAATGGCCTTTTGAAATTTTGAAATCCTCTACAATCAATGCTGACGGCCTTGAGAATAAACGACATTGAATTATTTCCCCAACTGTCCCATGGAAAAATGACAGGCAATAATCCTGGAGAAGACCTTAATCAATGCTCTGTCTAACGGTTATATTCCAGAGAATATTTGAGCATTAATTACTCAGGAATTATTGCAGTAAGAAGGGGACAGAAGGATGGAAAATAACTAAGTCTGGATTCATCGAACTGATAACAGAAATCGTCGAGCTGAGTTCATAGTTCGTCGAGCTGAGTTGTTGAGTTCGTCGACCAGATGACTTATGTTCGTCGAGCTGAGTTCCAAGATCGTCGAGCTGAGTTGCTGAATTCGTCGAGCTGAGAGCAGAACTATATTCTCTAGAAACTTTGCCTTTTCTGTTTATGGAGTTCGTCGAGCTGATATTTGCTTTCGTCGACTGAAGTTCAGCAAAATGTTTCTGGACTTAAAATAATTTCAGATGCTTCTAGATGAAGGTGTAGAACTGAAGTATCCAGAATTCGTCGACCTAAGAATTGGTTTGGTCGAGCTAAGGACCACTTAACTACTGCTGGATAACTCTAGTTATTGTGGTCACAGTTCGTCGAGCGGAGAATCAAGTTCGTTGACCAAAGTCTGACTTTGGACTTAAAATAAAGAGATGTTTTTTGATCTTGAAGTGTTGAAGTATAGTGTCCAAAGTTCGTCGACCTGAGTACAAAGTTCGTCGAGCTCAGCTCAGAGAATTTACTCTGAGATCGTCGAGCTGAGCACGACCATCGTCGAACTGAGTTCGACGAACGTCGAACTCATTTTGACTTGGTCTTTAGAAAAACTCTAAGTCTTGAGTCTCTGGCAGTCTTGTTGATAGCTGGTCC
Organism: Platanthera guangdongensis; assembly: GCA_039583875.1. Lineage (NCBI taxonomy): Eukaryota > Viridiplantae > Streptophyta > Magnoliopsida > Asparagales > Orchidaceae > Platanthera > Platanthera guangdongensis. The sequence goes on from CM077157.1 coordinate 140,340,787, forward strand.
ATGCGGTGTTGCTTCTAAGGACTTAGCCTAGACTCTAGGACACAACCATGACCCTGGTTATACATTGTGGGTCATAAGATCCTAACTTAGTGAACCTAGCCCAAATCAAACTAGGGATCTAAAAATCTCCGCCTATTTGAGTTGAGGTCACTAATTACAGACTCATACTCAAACTGAAAATAAATAAAGCAGAAAAAGCATATATCCGATAGAGATCAATAACACATGCAGTAGATATATATATATAAGCTTTGTTCAGAATATAGAGCAGTTATAGATAATTGTAGAAAATAAAAGAGTTCAAAATTTACTTCTTCTGTTTCTTTTCCTTTGGCATTTCTTCCTTGCTCTTCTCTTCAGGCTTTGTAAACACAATCTCTCTGCTGGGATCAGAAGCTTGCACTTTTGTCATGGTCATATCAGCAGCCCCTATAATCTTCAAAGATGTAGCCCTGGGGACAACTGCTTCTGGGTGCAACTTCATGTAGTCATCTACATTGAAAATTTTGTTTGCTTTCGCAAATCTGCTAAGTTCCTCTTTCCTGTAATTTGACATTGTTGAATATTCAGAAGGATCCTTTCCCTCAGCTTTGGCTTTGTTAATCATAGAAAGGCCTACTAGTTCCTGGAACCTGGCCATTCTAGAAGTAGTAGTTATTTCTGGATCTTCAAAAAGAACAGGAGGAGAAGATGGTCTTTTACAACTTTCAGCTTTCTGATATGCAGAGAATGTTTGCTGCTGTGGTTGATGTTGTTGCTTTTGCTGCATGCCTGAGGAATGATGCCTATGCTGGCTGCTTTCAGAAGCAGATCTCCCTTGATGTCTCTGATATGTTTGGAATTGGGTAGATCTTTGGGAAGTTGTGCCTGAAGCACCAGTAGCTGGAGGAGGAGGAGGAGGTGGATCTTTTATGTATTTCTGAGATGGAGGAGGAGAGTATCTTTGGCTTCTCTTCCTCTCTTTTTGTTCATTTTTGGATAACCATATCCAAGCTGGCATCCCTTTATATGGACTTATCTTTTGGAGAATATAGTAGGGAGTGTCATTGTTTGGATTTGGCTTTGGAGCAGGAGCAGGAGGAGCTTTTCCTTTCTTGGAAACTGGCTTCCTCTTGTGCTCATCATCAGAATCATCATCCTCATCCTCATCATCATCATGAGATCTCTGAGGGTTATCATATAAATCATTTAAAGCTTTTAGAGCCTTAGTAGAAATGATAGGCTTTCCAGGTAGAGAGGGAGCTGGAGCAGAAATATCAACAGGAGCTGGAGGAGAAGCCATAGGAGAAGCTGGAGAACTAATTCTGACAGTGCTTTCAGCAGCTGCCTTTTCCTCTTCTTCAATGTCATCCAAGATCAAGTCATCCAGATCTACCATTGGAGAGTCATCCATAACAAAACTAGGTGCAGAAGAAATTGTTGGAGAAGATGGAATGACTATTGGTTCTGGAAAAATAAAGCTGTCACTGAGTTGCTTAGCAACTTTTGGACTAATAGGAGAAGTATAGGGGACAATAGCCAAGGATGGCTTAGTATACTCTGCTGGAGGAAATCTCAAATATACAGTATCAAAAATGCTCAACAAATTAACTATATCTACTGTGGGATTTAAAATGAAATCACCAGCAGTAATAATGTCCTCAGTGACTGACTCTTCTATGTCCATGTCAGTATCAATAAAATTAATGAAATAAAGTAAATCTGTGTCATCTACTGTTGCTGCCTCAGTATCTGCTGGAGCTGGAGGTTCTGCTGCTAGAACTGCTGTTGCTGCTGGAGCTGCTGCAGCTTCTTCATCAAGCATCCCCCCTGCCTGGTTTCAGTAATAACTGGAGCCAGGCCCTTGAATGAAGAGGGGGCAGCAGTGAAGGCAAAGAGTTGAGCAGAAAGAGTGGAGATAGAAGTAGCAAGAGGTGTAATGGCCTCTGCTATAAGAGATTTGAGTAGAGGAGTGATGAGAGTAATTACAGAGGAGATGGTGGAGGGATCCAGAGGTGGAGTGGCAGATTGTTCAGTATAATGCTGGGTGGAGACATTTGGAGGGATGGTAGATGTTGGAGATGATGGAGGGATGGCATCTAACATGTGTGAATCTGGAGGGGAGGGAGAGTTGAGGGGGGGGGGGGAGTTAGAAGATTAAATGTTGGAATGGAGGATAGGTGAGGATGATGGAGGAGTTGGTGAAGCATGTGGAGAAGTCGAGCACTTTGACAGCGGATTCAAATTCCCGTTACTATGGGAGATTGCTGAAATATTTGAACACTACGGGATGGTGCCGGGCCAGCTGGCGCCCAACACCCTTGCCGCCATTTGCAGCTTTATTTCTTACCTGCGGTTTGAGAAGATCGCCTTCTCAATGAATATCTTCCGCAAAATGTTCTCAGTCCGCTCAATAACATCGTCCGGAGGCCGCCCTTATAAGGGAGTGATCTACTTCTACTGCAGGGGAATGAAGGTTGTGGGTCTTCCTAACAAGATCCATAACTGGACCTCAAGGTTTTTGATCTTCGAAGGCGACCTTGGGTTTGCGCATACTCATCCGAAAGAGCACGCGGACTCCGCTTTCAAGAGTGTCCGGCTGGATGAGATGGTGTCCGCCATTGTCAAATTTCTATCTTATGCCAGTCTTGACATCGAGTACTACATCCCGCTATTGGCGAGCATGGAGGGCGTTTCGCGAGAAAAAAGTAAGCTTTTGCGTACTTATGGTTTGTATCTGCAGCGACCTGTGTGTTAACCCTTGTTCTGCTCTTGCAGCGACCTTGGCTGTGCCTGCCAACCTGCCACAGACGCCCAGCGGATTCACGCCTACTCAAAGGGAAAGTAAATAAGAGATCGCGAGAAAGAGGAAAGAAGAGGGGGATCCCGCGACGGACTACTCCTCTTCTGAAATCTTTGCAATGCATGGCTTTGGCAACTGTTAGAAGGATCTGAGGGGGAACCCGATGATCCACTGACACAATAAGAACAAGCATGTCCGCTTGTCGACAACGCTTCCATCGTGGAAAAGTTCAAAGATAACTCGTCATGCTCATGTCGCGATCTCCGCGCTCTATGGGAAGCGCAACTTGAGCGACTTGAAGAAGGTTGCTGCTGCTGATCTCCCTCTACTAGCCTCCTAGGCAAGTGCGAACAGCGTGGTGACGAACCACTTTGTTTGTTCTCTGGCCAGAGACCTGCTCAGACAAAACGAGCAACTTCAAGAAGAAAGAAGGGTGCTCAAGGAAATAAACGTGCGGTTAGGGAAAAAGGTAGCTCAGTAGAAGGAAGAGCTAGAGGTAAGCTATATTTGCAGCGGTCTCAGTCTAAAGTCCGCCGCGAACTGATGCTTGTTCCATTATTTCTCGCAGGTCGCCTATGACTTGTAAAATGATAACTTCCAGGCCGCTATGCTCCCCTTTGTAAAGGAGACCGTCGAGATCGCTATCGAGCGATTTGTCCGCGGCGGCTTCGCAAAGGAAGGGGTGGACAGTGTTCCTTTCCTGCAGCTCTTTCCGGAGTTGAAAGAGCAGGTTGCGGCATGGAGCGGGCTGCCAAAGGGAAAGACGTCATTATTGAGGAGGAAGAAGAAGAAGAAGAAGAAGGAGAATAAGAAGCAGAAGAGGAAGAAGAAGGCGAAGAAGAGGGTGAAGCCAAAACAATAGCTGACGACAATGGTTCAAGTCAACAAGGCGGAGAACAGTCCGCCGAGTCCGACACTTCTGCATCTTCCTCTGTTGGTAAGAGCTTGCATAGCGAGTCCGAGACAAGAACTGGTTCAGATGGCAGTAGTGAGAGTGGCTCGGGGGGCTATTCTCCGGAGATCAATGTCAAAAGCCTAAGCCCTGCACTCCCTGCAGAGAAGAAACAGAAGATCGCCGAGGCTGACTAATGTATTTTTGTTTTTACTTTTGTAAATAGAGTGGACTCAAGTTTGTAGTCCGCTCAATACATGAAAGATGTAACTTGATTTTTGATCAAATAGAAAAGGGATATTCCAGTATCAGTGTGTCCCCTGCAATATTCTCTATTTTTTGTACTGACGTAGTTAAGTTCGATCTCCATGTTGCAGTCCGCGTGATATAAAGATCATTTGTACTGTATAAGTTTCTAACTTGCTAATTAGGAAATTTCATTTAATAATTCGTCCACTGTCCGTCGTAAAAAGAATGAGAAGTTTAATTGGTTGTCGAAAAGATCAGGCGGACTCTGACGAGCTCCAATAACAGTCCGCGATTCTCTTTGTCAACCTTTTAATATAATCGTGGCGGCCTTATATTTATTGCCAAACTGCGAGCTGAAAAGACCAACCGGGAACCAATCCTGTGGACTGGGCGGGCGGCTATAATTTCGAGTTCTCACATATTCTAATAGAAATGATCTATAGCTTGTGACCAAGCGGGCATGTGCGGCCGGAGCGGCATAAATTTTCTCACCGGGCCACAAGCTATACGATCAACCAAAGGAAAACTGGTGGACTGAGCGGATACCAAGAATGCAGTCCGCACTAAATAGATGAAATGATCTATAGCTTGCGGCCAAGCGGGCAGGTGCGGCCGGAGCGGCATAGCTTTTCTCGTCGGGCCCCAAGCTATACGATCAACCGAAGGAGAATTGGCGGACTGAGCGGATACCAAGAATGCAGTCCGCACTAAATAGATGAAATGATCTATAGCTTGCGGCCAAGCGGGCAGGTGCGGTCGGAGCGGCATAGCTTTTCTCTCCGGGCCACAAGCTATACGATCAACCCAAGGAGAACTGGCAAACTGAGCGGATACTAAGAATGCAGTCTGCACTAAATAGATGAAATAATCTATAGCTTGCGGCCAAGCGGGCAGGTGCGGCCGGAGCGACATAGCTTTTCTCGTCGGGCCACAAGCTATATGATCAACCCAAGCAGAATTGGAGGACTGAGAGGATACCAAGAATGCAGTCCGCACTAAATAGATGAAATGAACTATAGCTTGCGGCCAAGCGGGCAGGTGCGGCCGGAGCAACATAGGTTTTCTCGTCGGGCCACAAGCTATACGATCAACCCAAGGAGAACTGGCGGATTGAGCGGATACCAAGAATGCAATCCGCACTAAATAGATGAAATGATCTATAGCTTGCGGCCAAGCGGCCAGGTGCGGCCGGAGCGGCATAGCTTTTCTCGTCGGGCCATAGGCTATACGATCAACCCAAGGAGAACTGGCGGACTGAGCGGGTAACAAGAATGCAGTCCGCACTAAATAGATGAAATGATCTATAGCTTGCAGCCAAGTGGGCAGGTGCGGCCGGAGCGGCATAGCTTTTCTCGTCGGGCCACAAGCTATACGATCAACCCAAGGAGAATTGGTGGACTGAGCGGATACCAAGAATGCAGTCCTCACTAAATAGATGAAATGATCTATAGCTTGCGGCCAAGCGGGCAGGTGTGGCCGGAGCGGCATAGCTTTTCTCACCGGGCCTCAAGCTATACGATCAACCTAAGGAGAATTTGCGGACTGAGCGGATACCAAGAATGCTGTCCGCACTAAATAGATGAAATGATCTATAGCTTGCAGCCAAGCGTGCAGGTGTGGCCGGAGCGGCATAGCTTTTCTCGCCGGGCCACAAGCTATACGATCAACCCAAGGAGAATTGGCGGACTGAGCAGATAACAAAAATGCAGTCCGCACTAAATAGATTCCCTATGAAGAGTAAGCTGCAGACTTGATGGAACGGTCCTCTACCCTCTTGCCTGGAGTACAGTCTAAGTTGAACTTTTTGGTAGTTGCAGCCGGAGCGGCATAACTTTCCTCCAAGATCAACCAGGCTGTGGGTCTCCTGTAGGAACTGCTTGAGGGTACCACAGAGTGATCGAGGGTTACAAACTAAGATGTTCCGTGGGCAGGTGCGGCCGGAGCGGCATAACTTTTCACACGTGATCATCGAAGTTGTAAGGATATCCGTAAAGTGGAATGGTAGAGCTTAACTCCCACCCTGTCCCTCCATAATGCATAGGCTGGGTGAGGTACTAGCCGGGATCCGAAGTTCAGTATCCTACCGCGCTAGAGCCCGCAAGCTCACACTACACGGTACGAAATCTCCTCGCAACACGTGGTCTTTGTGGTGTTACGCTAATGACAACGGCTCTATGGGAGGTTTGCTGAACTCGACGATGTCTCCTGGTATTAGGCAACCGTTATTGAAGTTCGGGAGAGAAAGAGAAATCATTAGGAAAATGTGTTAGTACGAATTCTTTGATTAATGAGAGGTTTTGCAAAGTTAGCATAAGAGAGAATAGAGAGTTCAAAGATGGAACCGTTTTGGAATCTTCCTTGCTCAGCGTGCTAACTGTTATGTTTGAATAGATAAAGCACTTGAAAAAGCGTTAGCAATCAGCTTTTACTCATAATGATTCTTGAAGAGGCTACATAGAATAGAAAAGAGAAGGTTCAGGAATTGAACGGTTTGAGATCATCTCCACTCCAGGTAAGCGCCGCTCTTTAATGCTTCTTTGATAATGAAGGGGCCGGCCAATTCGGATTAAGTTTTCCAACTGAGCTAGCTCTTGCAACAACGTCAATTTTTTTAAGAACCAGATCTCCCACTTGAAAGTGTTTTATCCTTACGTTCTGATCAAAGTATCGGGCCATCCTTCTCTTTACTTCTTCCTGCCTTATTGATGCTTTGTCTCTAATTTCCTCAATGTGTTACAGGCTAAATTTCATCTCTTCATTGTTCAGCTCAAGCCAGTCCTCAAAACCTTGCCTTGCAAGTAGAACTCCGGGTGATGGAACTTCAAACTCAACTGGAATGAGGGCTTCTGAGCCATGAGAAAGTTTGAACGGCTTTTCGCCAGTTGCGGATGAAAGTGTTGGTCTTAAGGACCAGAGGACCGATGGAAGTTGATCAGCCCAGCTGCCTTTGAGATTCTGCACTTTCTTCTTAAGTAGACTGAGGACCTGCTTGTTGGCTGCTTCAACTTGGCCATTGCTCCTGGGATGATGGACTGATGCAAACCGCAGTTTTGTTCCGATCTACATGCAAAAAACAATCATCTCTGCATTGTTGAACTGTGGCCCGTTGTCGGTGATTATAGCCATTGGTATTCCATGTTGGCAAACAATCTCTCCCCAAATGAAATTCCTGATGACCTGGGTTGTTGTCTTTGCCAAGGCCTTTGCTTCAATCCACTTGCTGAAGTAGTCAATCATCACTATGATGAAACGTCGTTGTCCGCTTGCCATGGGAAAAGGACCAATGAGATCCATCCCCTAAACTGCAAAGGGCCAAGGAGTTGCAATTGATCTGAGTGACTGAGCAGCCTGGTGTTGAAGTGGATCAAACTTCTGACACTGAACACACTTTCTGGCATAAACCTTGGAGTCTCTCTTCATGGTGGGCTAGAAATATCCCTGCCGCAGGATCTGTCTTTCTAAAGTTTTTTGCTCTTGAGCGACTTTCACACTCACCTGAATGAACTTATTGCAAAACAACTGGAGCTTCTTCTTCTGAAACACATCTGGCCATTGCAGAGAGGAATGTTTTTCTGTAGAGGATACCTGCCACTAAGTAATAGTGAGCTGCTTTTATTCTGAACCTTTTCTGATCTTTGATTGAATGATGAAATTTCCCTGTTGATAGATAAAGAATGAATGGGTCCATCCAGGAGGGACGTTGATCAACCTGCATCAACTCTCCTTCCTCCACTGCCGGGTGGAAGAGTTTGGAAGTTGTTCCTCCTGATGGCAGTCCATACTTGGCAAAAACATCTGCCTCCTCATTTTCTGCTCTAGTGATGCGCTCAATGGTAAAGCTTTTGAATTTGCCGACTTCTATTTTCACAAGGGCAAGATATTTCTTCAAGATCGGCTCTCTTGTCTCAAAGTTACCAAGGACTTCAAACTCTACTGGAAAGAGGGCTTCTGAGCCATGAAAAAGTTTAAACGGGATTTCGCCAGTTGCGGATGAAGGTGTCGTTCTTAGGGACCAGAGGACTGATGGAAGTTGATCAGCCTAACTGCCTTTTAGATTTTGTACTTTCTTCTTAAGAAAATTAATGACCTGCTTGTTGGCTGCTTCAACTTGGCCATTGCTCCTAGGATGATGGACTGATGCAAACCGCAGTTCTGTTCCGATCTGCTTGCAAAAATCAATCATCTCTGCGTTGTTTAACTGTGGCCCGTTTTCGGTGATTATAGCCATTGGTACTCCATGTCGGCAGACAATCTCTCCCCAAATGAAATTCCTGATGACCTGAGTTGTTGTCTTTGCCAATGCCTTTGCTTCAATCCATTTGCTGAAGTAGTCAATCATCACTATGATGAAACGCCATTGTCCGCTTGCCATGGGAAAAGGACCAATGAGATCCATCCCTCAAACCGCGAAGGGCCAAGGAGTTGCAATCGATCTGAGTGACTGAGTAGCCTGGGGTTGAAGTGGAGCAAACTTTTGGCATTTAACACACTTTCTGGCATAAGCTTCAGTGTCTCTCTTCATGGTGGGCTAGAAATATCCCTACCGCAGGATCCGTCTTTCTAAAGTTCTTGCTCCTAAGTGACTTCCACACTCACCTGAATGAACTTCTTGCAAAATAATGGGAGCTTCTTCTTCTGAAACACATCTGGCCATGGCGGAGAGGAATGTTTTTCTGTAGAGGATTCCTGCCACTAAGTAATAGTGAGCTGCTTTTATTCTAAACCTTTTCTGATCTTTGATATAATGATGAAAGTCCCCGGTTGACAGATAAAGAACGAATGGGTCCATCTAGGAGGGACGTTGATCAACCTGCATCAACTCTCCTTCCTCCACTGCCGTGCGGAAGAGTTCGGAAGTTGTTCCTCCTGATGGCAGTCCATACTTGGCAAGAACATCTACCTCCTCATTTTCTGTTCTAGAGATGTGCTCAATGGTAAAGTTTTTGAACTTGCCGACTTCTATTCTCACAAGAGCAAGATATTTCTTCAGGATCGGCTCTCTTGTCCCAAAGTTACCAAGGACTTATGACGCCATTACCAGAGAATCAGTCTTGATATGAACATGATCAATTCCGAGTTCTCTTGCAAGTCTCAAGCTTGCTAGCAAAGCTTCATACTCGGCCTGGTTGTTGGTTACTGGAAAATAGAACTTGATGGCCTGCTCTAGTTAGATGTCATTTGGGTTAATCAGAGCCACCACTGCTCCACAAGAATTTTTGCCTGAGGCACCATCAACATAGATGGTACAAGCCAAATGAGACCTTTCTGCTTGATCAGAACTGGACTCTGCTGTGTCAATCAGGAAGTCTGCTAGAACTTGAGCTTTGATGGTTGTCTTGGGCACATACGAAATTTCAAATTCACTCAATTCTATTGCCCATTTGTCTAATCTTCCAGAATGCTCTGGTTTCTCCAACACACCTTTCAAAGGTTGATCAGTAACAACTCAAATTGAGTGCGCTTGGAAATACGGACGGAGTCTGCAAGCTGACATGACTAGTGCCAATGCTAACTTCTCCAGAATCAGATACCATGTCTCTGCACTTTTCAGAATATGGCTAACATAATAAATCAGGAACTGTTTCCTGCTCTCTTCTCGAAGAAGAACAGAGCTGACTGCTTCAGGGCCAACTTCTAAGTACAAGAAAAGCATCTCCCCTGGCCGGGGACCCTGGAGCAGAGGTTTTGAATTCAGATGTTTCTTCAACTACTCAAAGGCGTGAGAACACTCTTCTGTCCATTCGAACTTGGACGCTCCTCGAAGAGTTTTAAAGAAAGGAGCGCTCTTGTCTCCAACCCGAGAGAGGAACCTTGCAAGACCTGCTAACCACCCCCCTAACTGTTGAACTTCCTTAGGTGAACGGGGGGTATGCATATCAAGAATAGCTTTCACTTTGTCTAGATTGGGGGCAAGTCCCTCTGGAGTAAGGAGATGACCAAGGAACTTCCCCTTACTCGCCCCAAAGGTGCATTTCAACGGGTTGAGCTTCATTTTATATCTACGCAGAGCAGCGAACGTCTCTGCTAGATCTTGCAAGTGCAGCGAAAAGACTTACTCTATATCAAGAGGTCGTCTACATACACTTCTAGGTTCCTTCCTTTCTGTTGCTTAAATACACGGTCCATCATGCGTTGGTAAGTTGCACCAGCATTTTTAATCCCAAAGGGCATCACAAGGTAACAGTAGCAACTGTCATTGGTAATGAATGACGTATGAGGAACGTCAGGCTTATGCATTCTTATTTGGTGATAACCAGAAAATGCATCTAAAAAACTCATAAAGGAGTACCCTACCGCAGAATCAACTAAAGAATCTATCTGAGGCAAGGGGTAACAATCTTTGGGACATGCTTTATTAAGTTTTGTAAAGTATACACAAATGCGCCACTTCCCTCCTAGTTTTTTAACCATTACAACATTGGATATCCAGGTTGGGTATTGAATTTCACTAATGAAATTTGCCTTGAGGAGTTTCACGACATCCTCTCTTATTGGTTCAGAAAGCTTCGTTGCTATATCTCTTTTCTTCTACTGCACAGGCCTGTAGTTGGGATCAACATTAAGGTGGTGGCAAGCAACATCCGGATCCACACCCGGCATGTCTTCTGCTAACCAGGAGAAGACATCCAAGTTCTTCACCAAGCAGGAGATCAGCTCGTCCTTCTGGTCTTCTGGCAACTCCGAGTTGATGGTGAGCTTTCTCTCCTCCCCCTCAGCAATGGGGACTCCTTGCATCACCTGGGCAGGTTCCAGGTGAGCTCCTCCATCAGCAGCAATTTCTGAACTTGGAGAGGCTTCTGCAGCTGCTGCTGGAGCAATGGAAGGACTGGCATCAACCATGTTAACAGTGCGAACATAACACTCCCTTGCTCTCCTTGGGTCACTCCTGACCCAGCACATTCGTCCATCGGCGAAGAACTTGATTGTGAGGTGGTAAGTTGAGACCACCGCTTGATACTTGTTCAACAAAGGTCTGTCGAAGATGGCATGATAGCTACTAGGAGCGTCAAACACTATGAATTGAACTTGCTTGGTTGCCCCCAAGCTTTAATGGCAGGATGACGCTCCCCTCAACTTCTTTTCTCTCCCCAGAGAAGCCGTAGAGTGACCCTTCGGTGGAAAGCAGAGGCTTTCCAGTCTTTAGGGCCGCAAAGGTTGATTTAAACAGCAGGTTGACTGAGCTTCCAGTATCAACAAGAATCCTGTCAACTGTGAAATCCCCAAAAACAGCCTTAATTACAACTGCATCATCGAATGTATCTGCTGTTTGGGGGAGATTAGCTTGGCCAAAAGTGACGACCTCGCTCGGTGGAGCAATGGAAGAGGAAGAGACCACCTCTGCTCGAGTGACCCTTGAGATTGAGGACTTCCAAGTAGACTCGGTTCCTGCCCCACCGTGAATAAAGAAGAGTCGTCTCAGGACTCCTTCATCATCTGCATCAAAGCATTCAAACGGAACGTTGATTGGCCCCAGACGGCCTTCGTCCTCTACCTCTACACATTCTTAATAAGTTTCAGCTACTTCCTTGCCTTTGGAGGTGGACGGCTTTGAAGAAGAGTCTTTCTTGCTCAAATCAATCTTTCCCTCGGCAAGCAGTTTCTCTATTAGCATATGAAGGGCTTTGCAATCTTCGGTCAAGTGACCCTTCTCCTTATGGAACTGGCAAAAATGCGCGTTGTTTCTTGGCCTTCACTCTCTCTGAGGCCCTTGTTTCTTCTCTTCCGATTTCTTCTACAAGATCTGGATGACTTCATCAAGATCCAGACCTGCAAACTCCTCCAAGGAGTTAGTATCACACCGTCTTGGAGCAGGCAGGGCTGCTTGCTGGAGGATGGGAAGCGCTTGGAGCGGAATGGCGGAAGTGGAGGCCAACGACAGTCTCTGATCTTGAAACTGTTGATGCCCGAGAAAAGGTTTCTATGGCGGAAATTTTGGCCTCTATGAGAAGGAGGCTGGAAATCTGGGCGAGGGGGCTTGCTGTGAGAAGGAGAGCCGGATGCATCCCTTCCATCAGCCTTAGATGTCAGGGATGAAACATACGTTGGGTTGGCGTTTTCGCCTTCAATGAAGCGGTTGACCATGGCGATTAACTCCTGATATGTTTCTGGTGCCTTTGTTGTTGCTTTAAATTTCAAGGGGCCTTCCCGGAGGCCATGAATTAAGGAAACCTTTTAGTAGTCAGGGTTCACATTCCTTACCCCTTGAATTTCCTTTTGGAAGCGATCAACGAACCGTGCGACTGATTCGTTGTCCCTTTGCTTGATTTCAAAGAGAGCAGCTGGTCCATCTTTTCTCTTCCTTGAGGTAGCAAAGCTCAGCAACAATTCGCTGCGAAGCTCAGCGAAGGAAGAGATTGTGCCCAAAGGCAGCTCATAGAACCACTCTCTCGCCTGTCCTTCGAGAGTGGTAACCAAAAGTTTGCACTTGATGGCATCGGAGAGGCATCTCAATGCAACTGCCCCTTCGAACGTTGGAGTTGGCAACTGGATCAGTCTCCCCTGAGTAGAATGGAAGGCGAGGTTGTCTGAAGTTGTTTGGAGCTGACTCCCATCAGATTCGATCAATGAAGGAAGATGGGTTCTCGAACTCAGTAGGGTAAAGAGGGCGGACTGAAGCTAGTGAATCTACGGGCTCGGCGGACTAGCGATCAGCAAAATGGAGCTTGCGGGCAGGAGTGCCCCTGGCTGCTTCTCTGAAAAAAATCATGAATGAGGCAAACTGCTCCTCCTGAGGGCGCAGAGGGGCGGTAGACTGGACAAGATCTCGAGGAGAGACTAGCGATTGCCGAAGCGGAGTTCGGTGAGCTGTAGTCTGGCGGACTGGCGAGTCCGCAGGTTCTGCTGCGGCCTGGTGAGCAAGCCACTGGGTTAACACAAGCAGGGCCTGGCTGATCGTGTCGAGATGCTTGTCAGTCTGCCTGTGGGATTGCTCGGCCTCAAAGCGAGCTTGCTCGATTGCATCCCAGAGAGAATCCTCCGAAGAACTGGAGCGGTCTGAGTAGCGAGCTCGGTGGTCTGACATGTCTGCCCGTTGTATTCGAAATACTACTCGAATCTGAAGGTCGCGTGTTAACTGTTGATGCACGAAAATGCAAAGGGGGGCGAGCAGCACCAGCTAACAGTTCGAGCACAGGGGAATAGAAGGGAAACACAAGACTTCGCTCGTCGCGGCCTGAATGCCTCTCCTGCGACGGGCTTTTCTTTAACTGAAGAAGGGTTTGATTACAAGTGAAGGAAGAGAGGAAGAGGCAAGAGCTGAGCAATCTGGAGTCCGCAAAGCACGAAATTCGAGTTACAGAAAGGTGTTCGAAAAATAAAGGTGTTCGAAAAATTAAAATAACGACTTATCCATTCTTATAACTCTATAAAAATGCTTAAAAAGTGGAAGAAAGAGTAAAAGAACGAAAAGTTTTGCAAAAATAAAAAGACTAAGTAAAAAGAAATCAAAACAACTTTAAAATTATTTTTATAAATTGGGAAGAATGAACATAAAGAGTTCAGGAAAATCCTAAGTATAAACGAAGCTAAGTAACAAAATAACTAAAGCATAAAGGCATAAAATCTATTCTCATACACACACACACACACACACACACACACCCATTTTAAAGAAAAGAAAAAAAACAAAGATAAAACAAATAAGATTGCTTAAGGAGGGGCACATAGATGTGATCCATAAAACCGTAAGGAGGAAAAAGCTACTAATTTTATTAAGATGAGAAGTTGATTGCAAAGCTAAAACAAACATTAAAGAGAGGGGGAGAAAATATCCTTACAAAGAATGGAAAATATCTAAGCAGCACCTCCCCTAAGCAAAATGGTTCAAAAAAACCGAACATTGGATCTTACAGAGAAGATCTATTTATAGGTAAAAATTTCGGGTTACACGCCCTAGGTCACGGGTGTGTAGTAGGGCGTGTAGCGACTGTTGCTGAAGTGATGCAAGACATTTATTGCTGGTTTGACTTTGGGGTTGTACACGTGGAAGTCACGGGTCTGACCCTGCTGTCACGGGCTTATAGTGGGGCCGTGTCGGAGAGGTTTATCTGGGGAAGGCGTCGTGTCATTTCGTCGTCGGTGCCGTCTTGTCTGGGACTGGTGGATTTGTCAAAGTCATGTTGCTGACTTCTCACGTGCATGTTTGTGGGTTCAACGATCATCGAAGGCTGAAAGTTGAGCTAGAGGCATTGAGTGGCGATGGCGTTGAGTGGCGATGGCGTGGGGTGGTTGGCATTGAGTGGCAGGATGGCATCGAGTGGTTGGCGTTGAGTGGCTGGCCGGCGTCAAGTTGAGCTTGACGACCCAGATTTGCCACGGGCATGACGGGCATGTCACGAGCGTGTTCAGAAATCCTCGAACGCAGATCGTTGAGTTGAGATCGACGAACGTCGAGGGCATGACACAGGGCATGTCTCGTGATAAACATGGGCGTATCGGGCAGTTCAATGAACGTCGAATGCCGATCGTCGAGCTGGCGGAAACTTTCTGTTGGGATTAATTAACACGCCCAGGTCACGGGCGTGACCGAGAAGTACACGGGCATGAACTATGAATTTTTGGACTTTTCTGCAAAATTTTAGAAAACAAAAAGAGGCAAAGTTAGACGATGTATATACAAAAAAGGAACATTTTTTTAAAGAAAAAATAACTAAAATGAGAAAAATAGACTAAAATGACTTAATTAATGTATGCAAAAATATGTATATTTACAACTTATCAAATACCCCCATACTTAAGCATTTGCTATTCTAGAGCAAAAGTTGGAGATATACTTATAAGGAATTAAAGAAATCCTAAGTTTAACTACCGCTTGAATTAATAAAAGAAAGATCAAAATAATTAACCTGAGTATTAGAGTTAAGTCCTAAATTATGACAAAAATTTAAATATAGGAAGAGTTTCAGCTAAAGACTTCTCGATATAATCAAATAGAAAGCAAAAATTGTATTTGTTAGGTTAACAAAAATAGATTGGGATTATGGAAACTTTAGCTTATAAGAATTAAAGTAAATAATGCAATTTAAAAATTATGCTCTCAAAAAGATTTTAAATTAATTCTAGAATTATTTGAAATTGGCAGAGGGGGATGTTGTGGTTTATGAAGAGAGCTTTGGTTTAGAGGTGAGGTATATTTTTTCGCTCAAACCTCTAATGAAATTTTTTGGTTGAATGTGGATGTTTATTGTGCGTATAGAAAAAGAGAGTCCAGAAATTGGAATAACTGAAATTTTTATAATCCAAAAAAGGTGTGTATTATATGGTATAGCTGATCTTTTATAGAATGGAGGAGATGAGAGAGATTATAATTAAATATGTGGGACTAACAAATTACATGTACAAGCGGTTTAACCTAAATACAAGCCGACCAAGCCGCGCGGTTTGACGAATGGGCAAACCGCCCGGCAACCACCAGAGGGAGACAATAAGCCGCCACTAGAGACCGACAGGTCGCCCGTTCTCCAAGTCGCCGGGGACAGTTCGGCAGAACGCCATGGCACCAATAGCAACAGACCTGCTACCAAACAACTGGAGAGAAACTGACAGACTGCCCGGACTACAATCCACCAAAGTCAGACCGCCAGACCGCCCGTACTGCAATCCGCTAGAGTCAGACCTCCAGACCGCACAGTCTCTATTCTGCAACACTCCCCCTCAAGCTGGAGCATATATGTCGATCATGCCCAGCTTGTCGCAAATGTGATGAAAAGAGGCAGATATCGGCTTGGTGAAAATATCAGCTAACTCTTTGTCTGAGGTGACGAACGGAGTACAAATTTGTTCCTTCAGAATATCTTCCCGAATAAAATGGTAGTCAACTTCAATGTGCTTTGTTCTCTTATGGAAGACCGGATTTTTAGAGATGTATATAGCGGCATTTTTGTCACAAAATATAGGTAGAGGATGGTTGTAGACCTTTCTTAAGTCAAGCATGAGAGCCCGTAACCACTTCAACTCACACGTGGTCGATGTCATATTTTGATATTCTGCTTCTGCACTGGACCTGCAGACAACATATAGTTTCTTGCTTTTCCAGCTCACAAGGTTCCCCCCACAAAGGTGCAAAAACCTGATGTTGACTTGCTGTCTTTGTCATCGGCATAACTTGAATTGGAGCACGCTTTAACCCTCAAATATCCATTCTCCTAAAAGAGAAGACCTTTCCCAGGAGCTGATTTAACAAACTACAATATCCTCAAGGCAGAATGTAGATGGCACTCCCTAGGAGCTTGCATGAACTGGCTAACCTTGCCTACAACATAGGCAATATCGGGTCTGGTCACCGTGAGATATATAAGTTTACGAACCAGACGTCTGTACCTCGTAACATCAGAAAGAAGAGGAGAGTCATCCGTCCATGTTTTATATTCTCTAGTCACCATGGGACATCGGGTAGGTTTAGCCCCTTTCAGCCTGCCTCTTTTAACAAGTCAAGAGCGTACTTCCATTGGGAGAGGATAAGTGAATCGGGCTTTCGAGAAATTTCTATCCCCAAAAAGTATTTTGGAGAGCACATATCCTTTGTAATCAGGTGTTGCCGATGATGCTTCTTTGTCAAGATTATCTTAGCATGGTCATATCCAGTGAGAAGAATATCATCCACATATACCGCAAGCACCATTAGACCCAGAGAGGTTTTATGAGTAAATAAGGAATGGTCAACAGAACTTCTCGTAAAACCTACGACCGCCACAATCTCGCTAAACTTATCAAACCAAACCCGTGGAATTTGCCGGCAAACCTGTGTCTGCCCCTGAGCAACATACCCTAGAGGTTGCTCCATATAGACATCTTCCTGAAGATCCCCATAAAGAAAGGCATTTTTGACATCCAGCTGTGAAATGGGTCAATCCCTGTTGACAACCACAGAGAGAAGGACCCTAATAGTGCTGAGATGAGCAACTGGAGATAAAGTATCAAAGTAGTCAACTCTATAAGTCCGGGTAAAGCTTTTGGCAACTAGCAGAGCCTTGTAACAATCCACACTACCATCGGTGCGGAACTTCACCACAAAGACCTAGCGATAGCCAACAACATCTGTGCCGAAAGAAGGAAGAACCAGGGTCCAAGTACCCCGTTCAGTGAGAGTAGCAATCTCTTCATCCATGACAGCCTTCCAATGTGGAATAGTAATGGCCTCCTGATAGGAACGGGGGTGGTGGAAGTGGAAGAGATAGCCTGTGCAAACTTCCTGCGAGGAGGGGTTAGACGATCATAGGAAACAACAACATCAAGCGTTTTCTTGGTACATGCCTGAACCCCTTTGTGAAGTACAATGGGGAGGTCGAGGTCAGTAGGTTCCTCAGTATCCGAAGCATCCATGGCGGAGAGAGCTGGCCCGAGAGGAGAGAGCGACGGTGGCGAATAGGAGGGAGATTGTGGAGGTGAAGAGGGAGGAGAAGATGATGAAGATGGTGGAGGAGGAAATACCTTGGTAGGAGTGGATGGGCTGAAGGGAAGAGTAGGAGAACTGGAAGCCATAGGGAGAGGAGAGGAGTTATCAGAGAAATATGGAGCATTCTCGAAGAAGGTAACGTCCGCGGAGTCGAACTGCTTGCGAAGAATGGGGTCAAAACTATAATAGCCTTTCTGAGTGATAGAGTAGCCCAGAAAGACACATTTGATGGAGCGAGGGAAGAGTTTGTTGCGGGTGGCGGAGGGAGAATGCACAAATGCTGTGCACCCAAAGATATGTGGAGGGAGAGGAAAGGGGCCCTTGCCTGAATAGAGAATGGAGAAGGGGGTTTGACCGCAGAGAATGGTGGAGGGAATGCGATTGATGAGATAGCAAGAAATGAGAACAACATAGCCCTAGTAGGAGCGAGTGACATGCATTTGCATTAGCAGAGTGTGAGCGACGTCAAGGAGGTGACGGTTTTTGCTTTCCGCCACTCCATTTTATTGTGAGGTGTAAACTCAACTGGTTTGATGAACAATCCCATGTTGCATACAAAAAGAGGGAAAAGTTTGACTAACATACTCTTTTGCATTATCAGAGCGTAAGATTTTAATGAAAACATCAAACTGAGTTTTAATTAAATGATAAAAAGATGTCCATACATCAAAAAGTTCAGAGTGTTCTCGTAAGAGATACACCCAAGTACATCGAGAGAAGTCATCAATAAAAGTAACAAAATAAGAACTACCCCGACCAATGGTGAGGGTAGGA
Organism: Platanthera guangdongensis; assembly: GCA_039583875.1. Taxonomy (NCBI): domain Eukaryota; kingdom Viridiplantae; phylum Streptophyta; class Magnoliopsida; order Asparagales; family Orchidaceae; genus Platanthera; species Platanthera guangdongensis. Next base: position 140,358,877 of record CM077157.1, read on the forward strand.
GTAGGAACCCAGATGTCGGAGTGAACAAGATCAAATGGATGGGTAGAACCATGATCTTGCTTTGACAGGAAGGAGGAACGATGATGCTTGCCAAGCTGATAGGCGTCGCAGTTGAGAGAACTGTGCGGAGGGAGGTGGGGCAGAAGCTGATGAAGAAGTAGTGGAGGAGGATGCCCAAGGCGGAGATGCCATTGTAGAAGATCTGTAGAGGAGGAGGAGAAGCCCGACAAAGCGGAAATGTTGTCAAGGAATTAGAGGCCGCCACTCTCAGTCCCAGTAGAAATCGTCCGTTGGGAGCTCGGATCCTGAAAAGAGCAAGATGTTGGAGTAAATTTGACGGATCATTGAAGTTTCTTGCAAAAATAAGTAACTGACAATAAATTGCTTGGAAACTTGGGCACATAGAGAGTGTCGGCCAAGAGAAGAGATGGAGTGACACGAACCACTCCCGTAAAATGAACCGGGGAGGAAGAGCCATCTACAACAAGGACCGAGGGCAACCGATCATGTGTTTCAAGGAGAGAAAAGCATTGAGGATTGCCCGTCATGTGATTAGTTACACCAGAGTCGATGAGTCATTTACCTTGAGTAACCACGTGAGCACTACCTGAGGAAGTGACCACCGAAGTGGATGACTTGGAAGAGGAGGTCGAAGAGTCACCAGAAGGGCGAAGATGTGGATGTTTCATGCAGCAGTGATCCACAAGATGCCTGGTGCGGCCACAGTGAGAGTAGAGGAAGCACGAAGAACTGCGGCGACCGAAATGGTGGTTGCAGCTACTAGAGCCACTCCATTGAGTCTAGTAAGCTTATTGAACGGGAGGAGGAGAAGATAGAAGCGGACGCTGAAGGAGAGATGTAACTGCGGCAATGCGTACAACAATTGTATCCAAGTTAGGAGAATCCACTTCGCCCAAGATTTGTTGGCGGATCATGTCGTAGGACTCAGGAAGTCGTAGAAGGTAGCACACAACAAGAAGTTCTTGGTAGTGCTTGTGTTGTTCGGCAAAATCCGCAGAGAAGGGGCGATGTTGAAGTAACTCCGCCCCGAGAGCATGAACTTGTTGAAAAGCGGCAGCAGGAGACATAGAAGGACGGGCAAAGAGGTCCGTATACAAAGTATTGATGTGGGATGTCTGAGCCCCCTTCGAGTACAGAGCAGCAAGATTAAGCCATGCCTTCTTAACTGTCTCATCATGAAGGGTGACAGGAAGACAATCATTGGAAAGACTGTTAGAGAGACAAGTACTCACAAGCACATCGCTAACATTCCAGTCGTCAAACTCAGCGGAAGTGGGAGGAGGAGGGTCATTAGTGAGGTGGTGGCGTTTGCATTGTGAGCGAACAAGGAAGGTGAAGGATACACTCCAATCCAGGAAATTGGAACCAACAAGCTTGGAGACGGTGCCAAGATTCCCGGAAGGAATGGGAGGAGGAGGCGGAGTTGCCACAGGAGTAGTGCTAGTGGTAGAACAGCCAGAAAGAGCCATGGAAGAGAAACCGCGTGGGTTGAGAGAAGAGAGTAAGGCCGCGCGGGTAGAAAGAAGTCGAGGTAGAAAGAAAAGGCAGATAAAAGGCCACGTGGATAGAGAGAAGACCGCAGCAGACTCAAGGAAAGGTTCTGCAGCGGATAAGAGAAGAAACTGTGGCAGACACAAGGAAAGAAGTCGAGCGGGAAGATAGCAAGTCACGCGAACAGGAGACCAAAAAGCCGCAAAAATAGGCCAGGGAGAGAGTGCAAGAAGAAGGCCGCGCAAACAAAGGGCAGTGACAAATGGAGGGAATGGAAGAGAGACCACACGAATAAGCGACAAGAAGGAGATCAAGTTGCGTGGACAGGAGAAGGCACCGAATCAGGAGGACAAGATCGTAAGTTCTGATACCGTGTGCGAACAGAAAAAGAGAGTCCGGAAATTGGAATAACTAAAGTCTTTATAATCCAAAAATGTGTGTATTACATTGTATATCCTCTCTTTTATAGAATTGAGGAGATGAGAGAGATTACAATTAAACAATGTGGGACTAAAAAATTACATGTACAAGCGGTTTAACCTATACAAGTCGACCAAGCCGCGCAGTTTGACGAGTGGGCAAACCACCCGACAACCACCAGAGGGAGACAACAAGCCGCCACTAGAGACTGACAGGTCGCCCGGTCTACAAGTCACCAGGGACAGATCAACAGACCGCCATGACACTAACAACTACAGACCTGCTACCAAACTGCTGGAGTGAAACCGACAGACCGCCTAGACTGCAATCCACCAAAGTCCGACCGCCAGACTGCCCAAACTGCAATCTGTCAGAGTCAGACTGCCAGACCAATCGGTCTCTATTCTGTAATATTTAGGAAAATGAAATCTTATTTTTCATAACATATAATATTTTTTTAAGAACTTCATAGTAACCCAATGTATATGTATATGAGTAATGAATTTTATCCACTTTCTCCGTAACATATAATCTTATAAAAATATTGGATGCCCATTGACATGGTTCTTTTAAGGATCTAAATCATGTCAAGTATGACATGAAAAAAAGTAGGGAGATAGTTGTTTTTTTCAGAAAGAAAAATATGTTTAATAAAAAAATTTTGAGAGCAACTTTTATAAATTGAACGTTCCTATATTTTAAAAGAAAGCTTGGAGTAAACATAATTTGAAATCTAAGGTTGTTATTTTCTAACAAAATAAATGTGCAACTATTTAGATAAGTTAGAAGTGGTGCTGAAAACAAGTCCCTTATCTAAAATAAAAAAGTCATACGAAACTTTTTAAAACTTAATCCCATATATCTAAATCTATCAATCTCCAATTAATAAACGAATAGTAAACGAAGAATTAATAAAATTAGCTTATAAATTAACTCACAACAAGACTTTTGGAGAGTGAAATGGGGTTAAGAATGAGATATTCAAATTATTTGTTTCATAATAAACAAAAAATTTGGGATTTTTTAGAGTTTTTATATTTTTTGTATTTTTGATTTATTATCTTTTTTGGACTTTGGTGTTATTGTCCTTTTAGGATTTTTGGATTATCTAATTTTTTTTATTTTTTTTTAACATTTTTATCAATTTATTTACAAGAAAGGGAAAAGAAAGAGGTGTTATTTACAAAGAACAGAAGGGAGAAAGAGAAAAAATTTTTTACCACACGATTTATAGAGTAAAAACAAATATTTTTGAATTTTTGTTTTATAATTTTTTTTTTGAAATTTTTTTGTTTTATGGAATTTTTTGGTTTTTGATTATAAAAACAAGAATTGTTTTTTTGAGGTGTTAATTTTTTTGGCGTTTTTTCTTTATTTTTGACTGGGTGCAGACAATATAAGTGAGAAAATATAAGTGCGATAAAAAGAAACACCCCCATACTTAGTTCCAACATTGTCCCTAATGTTGCAAGATAAGCATGGGGAACAAAAACAGATAAAATATAGTATTTACCAAAATATAGATGGAGGGTTGAAAATTCCCTAAGATGAGATCGGGGAGGACCATTTGGAACCCTGCATTATTTAGAAAAAGGAAAGAAAGAAACAATTCTGTTGTATGGAACTTATTTGGTGGCGCGAGACTTTATTTCTAGTATGCACCTTATTTATAGATTTACTAACTCGACTCTGCCATAAGGTTGCGGGTGATAGGGGTGGCAAATGTGGTGACTCGGAAGTAGCTAACATATTAGCTAAATGAGTACAATAGAAATGCGTTCTCCTACCGCCTAAAAATAACTCGAGGCGTGCTGATGCGAGAAAATAAGTATATATGTCTTAAAATATTTGAGGTTTTTTTCGAAAAAGTTAAAATAAAATATATATACGATTTTTTTGTGGTTTGTAGTGGTTTTTTTTACTGTTTTTGTTTATAGTTTTTTGTTTTTGTAATTTTTAGGTTTTTTTAGATTTTGTTGTTTTGGGTTTTTAGAATTTTGGTTATTTTTTGGGTTTTTAGTTATTGTGTTTATTGTTTTGTTATATTTTTTTAGTTTTTAGAATGTTAGTTGTTTAATTTTTAGATTTTTAGTTTTGTTTTTTTTAATTTTTTAGGAAACGACGTCATTTAAATTTTTTTGATCTATAGATAATAATTATATGATAATTTGAAATGTTTTTTGTTTGACTTTTTTAAAGTACTTTTATTATTATTATTATTATTATTATTTTTATTATTATTAATTTTTGTTGGTCATTTTTGTTATATATAAATAAAAATAGGTAAAAGTAATAGTTTTCCAGAGTTCGAAATAACAACACGAAAATTCCCCATCAACGGCAATAAAAACATGATGGTTGACCAAGTCCCCGACAACGGTGCCAAAAACTTGATGGTTAAAACTCCAAAAACCCCGCGGGTTTATTTTTGGAAAAACGGTTGATTGTTAAATTATGAAGGACGGGGCGCGCGGATTTATTATCTATAAAAAAGTTTAAACCGAGTTTTAACGAAAGGAGGCAAGTGCACCTACTGTGTGCAGTACAGGATATTCTGGTGAGGAATATCGGGGTCGTATTGTTCGATATTCAGGTGAGTAATATCGGGGTCGTATTGTTCTCGGGGACGGGTTAATTATTTCTACTCTTCCCTGGAGGGGACTATTATTCTATCGAAAATAAATTGTCGGGTTATTATTTATATATATAAAAATAGAAAATAAAAGCAGAAAGAATGGAGCCAATGAAGAATTTAGCACAACGCTACCAAATCAAATTTGAACTAAAATAACTTTTAATAAAAAGAGTTCCTAAATTTCAAATTAATTAAGACAGAGACTTGGACGTGGAGGTTCCACAAACTTGAGCTCACGATCTTTAGTACTATGACTCACCTGAACATTAAGACTATTCGACCGGGTTCTCGCCCGACAAAGGATTCCTCTTAATGCCCGCATTAAGCTAAAAACCCCGCTATTGGGTAGGAACTCAATCCGGTAGAGTTGCGCGCCTCCTCTCTCGAGGGTTAGTGGGGAACTCCTTTTACCCAGGGGTGATTGGTGCATACGCACGACCTCTCGGTTAGCTAGCATATGGACTACGAAAATAGAGCTCACACATCGATATGTGGTTCTACGCGCCGTAAACTCGTGGCAAACCTTAATAATTTAATTAACGAGAAAAAGAGCACCTTTAATTATTTAAAGTGATTTTATCTGTCCCATTGCTCTTCAATACGGAGGGCTAAGAGTAGCTAGCCACTTATCGGAATGGGGACGGCTTACGAAAAGAAATTTGCATAATTGAAAAGTTTAAGTCCTACTCAAATGAGTAGGTGAGAAATGAAAGAAGAAAATGAAAGTAGTAAATGGAAATAGTAAAAACGATATAAAATGCAAGTCCTACTCAAACGAGTAGGCAGGAAATGAAAGCGATAAAATTGCAAGTCCTACTCAAGCGAGTAGGAGGGAAATGAAAGTAATAAAATGACAAGTCCTACTCAAACGAGTACGCGGGAAATGACAAGTCGTACTCAAATGAGTAGGCGGGAAATGAAAGCAGAAAAATTACGAGTCCTACTCAAACGAGTAGGCGAGAAATTAAAGCGAGTCCTACTCAAATTGTTGAATTTTGTGAAGTGGAAGTGGTTGACGGAACAGGCCGGGCGGCCTGGGCGGACAGGTTTGGCGGACTAGGCGGACTGGGCGGACTGTGATGTGCGGCCTGGTGGAAGGTCTAGTGGAAAGCCGGCTGTTGTCTGAGCGGCTTGTTGTATGGAGTCTGCGGACTATGCGGCCTGGTTTCTACGGATAGGGTGTTGCTGATTGGCTTTGCCAAGGAGCAGCCTGAGTGGATGGAGGCTTGCGGACTGGTGCATTGCTCAGTGGCTGCGGGTCCAAGCTTGTGTTGATAGGCGGTTTGGCTCATGTCCGCGGGAAGCTTGCGGACTGGTGTGTCCGCGGTGTGGGCTGTTGCGGACTGGGCTTAGAGCTTGGCTGAGGCCTTGTCAAGCTCTGGTGGCACAGCAGGTGCTTTGCTGTGGAGATCGATTTGGCGGACTGGATTTTGAAGTACGGGAGTTGGCTGCTGTGTTGGGCAGGAGTGCGAGGAATTTGCGGACTGCTGGCGGTCTGTGCTAAGGTGTATGGAGGACGGGAGTTTGAGTCTGCCATGCTCGCATTGGCCTTTGATGGTTTTGGACTTGGTCACACTTTGTGCCAAGTTCATGGTGTCCGCCGTATCCGCCAAGTCCGCTGTGACCGGGCGAACTGTTGTTGTCTGCCTTTGGTCGTGGACTTGTGGCGGATTGAGGTGTGAGTCTTGCGAACTGCCTCGGGTTGGTGCGGACAGCCATTGAAGGGGGTTGCTGTCCTGCAGTGGTTGGAGCTTTGTGGGCTGATGCCTTGTCCGCATAGCTTGGGTGGACTGGAGAGGGTTCGCCAATGTTTGCCTTGCTCCTGGCGGTTTTCCTTGGTATCCGGCTAAGTCCTTGCGAACTTGGCGGACGGAGTTTTGCTATCGCGCGGGCTAGGGCGGTGTCGCTATCTCTTGGGCGGTGACCACACTCCTCACCTTGCCTATAAATAGGACCCCCCTGGCAGGTCTACAGGAACCTAAGTAACTTGAGGGAACAGTAAGTTGGGTTGAGCGAAGTGCTGCGGTCTCTGTTTGTCAATCCGCGCGGATTGTTTCAGTGCTGACGTTTGCTGTGTGCAGGTCGCGCGGGTAGCTTTAAGGAGCCAGGAGTTTGTCTGTGACTTCGGTCAAGTACTTGGAAGTGTGCGGTCTCTGCGGACTCAGCAGGAGGTCGCTCTGCGACTTGTCAGTTCTGTTTCATCTTTGCCAGCTTCAATAACCTGTCCACCGGCTTCAGGCGGGTAGGGGTGTTCCTCAGTGAAACACACCGGGCCATGGTAGAGAGGAAAGTTTTTCTGTAGAGGACTCGCGCCACTAGGAAGTAATGATCTGCTTTTATTCTGAACTTTTTCTTATCTCTGACTGTATGATGATAATCTCCCGTTGACAGATAGAGGATGAATGGGTCCATCCAAGAGGCACGTTGGTCTACTTGCATCAGATCTCCTTCCACCACTGCCGGGCGGAAGAGCTCGGAAGTTGTTCCTCCTGAAAGCATCCCATACTTGGAAAGAAAATCTGCCTCCTCATTTTCTGTTCTGGGGATGTGCTCGATGGTAAAGCTCTTGAACCTGCCGACTTCTATCTTCACAAGAGCTAGATATTTCTTCAAGATTGGCTCTCTTGTTTCGAAGTTAACGAGGACTTGTGATGCCATCACCAGAGAATCGGTTTTGATATGAACATGATCGATTCCTAGTTCCCTTGCGAGCCTCAAGCCTGCTAGCAAAGATTCATACTCGGCCTGATTATTGGTTATTGGAAAGTAAAATTTGATGGCCTGCTCCAATTTGACTCCGTTTGGATTGATGAGAACCACCCCTGCTCCGGAAGAACTTCTGCCTGAGGCACCATCAACATAGATGGTCCAAGCCAAAGGTGACCTTTCTGCCCGATCAGAACTGGACTCGGGCATGTCAATTAGAAAATCTGCTAGGACCTGAGCTTTAATGGCTGTCTTGGGCACATAAGAGATTTCAAATTCACCTAACTCTATTGCCCACTTAGCTAGTATGCCGGAATGTTCTGGTTTTTCCAACACACGCTTCAAATGTTGATCGGTGACGACTTGAATTGAATGTGCTTGGAAGTAAGGACGAAGCCTGCGAGCCGACATGACTAGCGCCAAGGCTAACTTCTCCAAAATTAGATACCGTGTCTCAGCACTCTTCAGGATATGGCTAACATAGTAAATTGGGAATTGCTTTCTGCTTTCTTCCCGAAGAAGAACAGAGCTGACGCCCTCAGGGCCAACCCCTAGGTATAAGAAAAGAATCTATCTTGGCTGAGGACTCTGAAGCAGGGGTGCTGAGGTCAGTTGCATCTTCAACTGCTCAAAAGCTTTGGAGCATTCTTCCGTCCACTCAAACTTGGATGCTCCTCGAAGAGTTTTGAAGAACGGAGCACTCCTATCTCCAACTCGAGAGAGAAATCTCGCAAGGCCTGCCAGCCTCCCCCCTAATTGTTGAACTTCTTTTGGCGAACGAGGGGCAGGCATATCAAGGATGGCTTTCACTTTATCAGGATTGGGGGCAAGTCCTTCCGGAGTAAGGAGATGGCCAAGAAACTTCCCCTTACTTGCCCCAAACGTACATTTCAAAGGGTTGAGCTTCATATTGTACCTACGCATAGTAGCGAACGTCTCTGCTAGGTCTCGCAAGTGCAGCGAAAACGACTTACTCTTAATCAAGAGATTGTCTACATACACTTCTAGGTTCCTCCCCTTCTGATGGTTAAACACACGGTCCATCATCCGTTGGTAGGTCGCACCGGCATTCTTAAGCACAAAGGGCATCACAAGGTAGCAATAACAACCATCATTAGTTATGAACGACATGTGAGGAACGTCAGGATTATGCATCCTTATCTGGTGATAACCAGAAAACGCATCTAAAAAACTCATATAAAAGTACCCTACCGCGGAATCAACTAAAGAATCTATCTGAGGCAAGGGGTAGCAATCTTTAGGGCACGCTTTATTAAGTTTGGTAAAATCTACACACATTCGTCATTTTCTTCCTGGTTTCTTAACCATTACAACATTAGAAATCCAAGTAGGATATTGAATTTCTTTGATAAAATTTGCTTTGAGGAGCTTTGCGACCTCCTCCCTTATCGGCTCATCAAGCTTTGTGGCTATGTCCCTCTTCTTTTGTTGTATGGGCTTGCAGTCGGGATCAACATTCAAGTGGTGGCACGCAACATCGGGATCCACTCCTGGCATGTCTTCTGCTGACCAGGCGAAGACATCCAGATTATTCAGCAAGCAGGAAATCAACTCAGCCTTTTGATCTTCAGGTAGCTCCGAGTTGATGGAGAGCTTCCTCTCCTCCCCCTTAGCAATGGGGACTCCTTGCGTCACCTGGGCAGGTTCCAGGTGAGCACCTTCATCAGTAGCAGCTTCTGAACTGGGGGAGGCTTCTGCGGCTTCCGTTGGAGCAAGGGAAGGGCTGGCTTCAACCATGTTGACAGTGCGGACGTAGCACTCACTTGCTCTTCTTGGGTCACTCCGGACCCAGCACATCCTTCCATCGGCAAAGAACTTGATGGCAAGGTGGTAAGTGGAAACCACCGCTTGATACTTGTTTAACAGGGGCCTGCCGAAGATGACATGGTAGCTGTTGGGTGCGTCAACCACTATGAATTGTATCTGCTTAGTCGCCCCTCCAAGCTTCACGGGCAGGATGACGCTGCCCTCCACTTCTCTTCTCGCTCCCGAGAAACCATAGAGTGGCCCCTCAGTGGAAAGCAGAGGCTTTCCGGTCCTCAGGGCCTCAAAGGTAGACTTGAACAGGAGGTTGACCGAGCTGCCTGTGTCAACAAGAATTCTATCAACTCTAAAGTCCCCCACCATAGCCTTGATTACTACAGCGTCATCAAACGGGTTGGCTATTTGAGGTAGATCTCCTGGACCAAATGTGACAACCTCACTTGGAGGAGCGACGGAAGATGAGGCCACCTCTACCTGGGTGACCCTTGAAATTGACGATTTCTGAGTGGACTCGGTCCCTGCTCCACCATGGATGAAGAAGAGGCGTCCCAGGACCCCTTCATCATCTACATCGAAGCACTCCACCGGGACGTTGATCGGCCCCAAATGGCCTTTGTCCTCCACATCCACACATTCTTGGTATGCCTCAGCTACTTCTTTGCCCTTTGAGGTGGATGACTTTGAAGAGGAAGGAGAATCCTTCTTGGCCAGGTCAATCTTGCCCTCGGCAAGCAACTTCTCTATCAGTGCGCGAAGGGCCTTGCAGTCCTCAGTCAAATGGCCCTTTTCTTTGTGGAACTGGCAATATTGTGCATTATTCCTTGGCTTCCACATTTTCTGAGGCTCTTGCCTCTTTTCTTCTGACCTCCTTTGCAAGATCTGGATGACTTCGTCAAGGTCCAGATCTGCAACGTCCTCCATGGGGCTTTCATCAAATTGGCCCGGAGCAGGCAAGGCTGCTTGTTGGAGGATGGGAAGAGCTTGCAATGGAACGGCAGGAGTGGCGGCCAACGGCAGTCTCTGCTCATGAAACTGTTGATGGCATTGGAAAGTTTTCTTGTTGCGGAAGTTCCTGCCTCTTTGAGACGGAGGCTGGAAGTCTGGGCGAGGGGGTTTTCCACGAGAGGAAGAAGCGGAGGCATCCCTTCCATCAGCCTTAGCTGTCAGGGATGAGACATAAGTTGGATTGGCATTTTCTCCTTCAATGAAACGGTTGACCATGGCGATCAACTCTTGATAAGTCTCAGGTGCCTTAGTTGTTGCTTTAAACTTCAGAGGGCCTTCCCGGAGGCCATGGATCAAGGCAACCTTATAATAATCGGGGTTTACATTCCTGACCCCTTGGATCTCTCTCTGAAAGCGATCGACGAATCGCGCCACCGATTCCTAATCCCTTTGCTTGATTTCAAATAGGGCAGCTGGCCCATTCTTCCACTTCCTTGAGGTAGCAAACCTCAGCAACAACTGGCTACGAAGCTCTGCAAAAGAAGAGATTGTGCCTGAAGGCAGCTCGTAGAACCACTCCCTCGCTTGTCCTTCGAGAGTGGTAACCAGGAGTTTACACTTGATAGCATCTGAGAGACATCTCAAAGCAACTTCCCCCTTAAATGCCTGGAGGTGAGAGACTGGATCAGTCCCTCCTGAATAGAATGGGATGCGAGGCTCCCTGAAGTTGCTCGGAGCCGATTCCCATCGGATTCGGTCAACAAAGGGAGACGGAGTCTCGAACTCTGAGGGGTGGAATGGGCGGACTGGAGCTGGGGAGTCCACGGGCTCGGCGGACTGGCGGTCAGCAAAATGAAGCTGGCGGGCAGGAGTGCCCCTGGCAGCTTCTCTGAAGAAATTTCTGAAAGCAAACTGCTCCTCCTGAGGGCGCAGAGGTGCAGCGGACTGAGCAGGGTTCCGAGGAGTCGCTGGCGACTGCCGAAGCGGAGTTCGGTGAGCTGGGGTCTGGCGGGCTGGCGAGTCCACTGCGTCCGCTGCGGCCTGAGGAGCAAGCAGCTGGGCAAGCGCGAGCAGGGCTTGGCTGATTGCGTCGAGACGCCGGTCAGTCTGCTGGCGGGACTGCTCGGCCTCGAGGCGAGCTTGCTCAATCGCGTCCCAAAGAGAGTCCTCTGAAGAGCTGGAGCGGTCTGAGGAGCGGGCTCTGCGGTCTGACATTTCCGTCCGCTGGTGTCAAAACACTACTCGGATCTGAAGGTCGCGTGTTAACTGTTGATGCACGAAAACACAGAGGGGTCGAGCACCGCCAGCTAATGGTTCGAACACCGGGGAGTAGGGAGACTGCGAGTAGTGATCTACTAAGCGGATGAAGGCAGGAAGAAGAGCAGGGCCGTGAGCCACGGCAACAACAGACTTCGCCCGTCGCGGCCTGAATGCCTCTCTTGCGACGGGCTTTCCCTTGATTGAAGAAGGATTGGGTTACAAGTGAAAAGAAAAGGTTGACAAGAGCAGAGCGAGGGGGAGTCCGCAAGGCACAAGATTCGAGTCCGCAGCCTGTAACAAGTAGGCTCCTTGGTCCGAGTCAGCGTGCCTTGGGTGCACCACCTCCCCCTATTTATAGGATAGGGGGCCTGCCCAAATGGGCAGGTCTAAAATAACTGGCTGCCCGGGGTACAGGAGAACCGGGCAGCGGTGACGGGTAGCAAAAAGAAAGAACACGCCAGTCCGCGCAGAAGGGGCGGACTGGGCTCGCGGACTGGAGCCTCCGCTGCTGGGCGCGATCCTGCTGGAGGGCGGCGGCCTGGGCGGACGAGACACTGCGTCCGCCGCTGCAGAGAATCTGATATCCGTCTTGGCGGACTGAGCGGACAGGTCCTTGCGTCCGTTGCTGGGGTACCTTGGTGTCCGATTGGTGATCTTGCCGGACTGGGCGGACTGATAAATCGCATCCGCGCCTGTTGAAAGGGGGGCTTTGGAATCTTGCAGGATGTTGCAGACTGAGGGGTTAACAATCTTCTCTTTGGAAACTTGTTTCGTTGATCAATAAGTCGCCTGCTTCAACCGGATTGTTCGATTCATCATCGTAGCTTGTGCAGTCTAGCGGCTAAGCGACCTCACGGTTAGGCGTCTTGCAGATCGGTGGCTAGAGCTAGCATTGTAATAAGGGATAGTCCGCGTGGCTTGGGTTGCGGTCTCGCGACCTGGTGGATTATGTAGACTCCATAGCAGTAGACCGGCGGCTTGGTGTTTCAGTCGGCGCGGCTTGTCTTAACTTGTCTTTGTAATTGTCCATGCTTTCCCTATGGTGTTTTTGGTGAAGCATTTCTCGCCATGTATGTCTCGCCTTATAAAGAAGATTGTTGTTAATCAATAAAGACAATTGTTTGCTGCATGTGTTTCTGGTTGTGGCTAACTTTAGTTGAGATAACCCCTACTCACTCTAAGATCCGGGAAATTTCAACAGATCATACCATAGAGAGATAAACTCTCCAACCTCAGGCTATCAAGTCTTCCAGCAACTCAGATCTAGGAAACCTGAAACCAATAATAGAATGGTTACAAGTTTTAAGACGAATAAAGAAAACAAAAATAGCTCAGAGATTAGATCTCTGAGTTTGCCCTGCTAGACTGAGCAGATATCAGTCCATCTAACTTGCTGTAGATGGGATGAGTCTTCTTCTATAGCTATCTACTCTCTTGCTACACAGGTGAGCAGCTATCTGTTATTGAGTGGATCAACCAACATGCTTTGTTCTTGAGAGAACCAACTTGCTGAGCAGGAAGTGTTCCAGCTATCTTCTTCTTCCCCTTTAGCTAACTTGACTGGCTTTAGCTTTCAAGCTTGATCGGAATAAATGTTCAGCCGCCTCTTTTTATTTCTCTCTCTATTTCTTGGATTTGTTGTTTTGATTCGCTAACCCTAACCCTTTATTGTTTCCCCTTTTATATGCGTTGATTTGAATCAATGACAACATAGTATGTTGCCCACCAAGGATTGGTAAGCGCCTACTCCATCAAAAAGGTACAAAATATCTTTCGGCGTTGTAGCAGCTTTCCCGCAATGGCTTTCTATAGATTTGACTTTGATGACGTCAACAGTGGTCATCAACATCTGGACATAGAAATTTTCTTGAATCACATCAAGCGTTGAGTGATGTTGAGACACTCAACGCCATCAACCCTGCTTCTCAGCACTTCTGGACTTAGAAAATTTCCTGGCTATGTCTCAGCAGTTTTGTCTCAGCGGTCTCAGCGGTTTTCCTTTATTAGTTGAGACAAGCCTTTGTCTCACCGCTTTCCTCTTATCTGTTGTCTCAGCAGTTTCTGTACTTTAACTGTCTCAGCGGATTTGTCTCAGCGGTCTCAGCAGTTTTTCATTTATCAGCTGAGACAGTTCTTGGTTTCAGCGCTTTCCTCTTCATTAGAAGTGTTGAGTGAACCTGCTTCACTCAAAGCTTCTGCACTTAGAATAATTTCCAGCTAACTTCATCTCTCATGTCTCAGCTATCTCAACGCCAGTTTCTCAGCTGTCTTGGCTGTCTCAACACCATCTTCTCAGGTGTCTCAGCTATCTCAATATTATCTTCCCAGCTGTCTCAGCTGTCTCAGTAGTGTCAACTCCTTCTTCTCAGCGGACTAAGCGCTTATGCCTTAGACAGATTTTCTGGATTTAACTTGATAAGCTTTGAGCTGAGCTCGACGAACTGCAACCTGCACTCGACGATTTTTGATCTTCTCAGCACTCTCAGTGCTTTTTGCCTTAGTCGATTTTTCTCTACATAAGCTTGACAAGCGTTGGGCTGAGCTCGACGATCTGTAACTTGAGCTCGATGAACGTCGATCTGAGTTTGACGAATTTGGTATACTGATTTCTTAAGCTTATGCTGAGTTAAGATCGACGATCAACAAGCTGATTTTGTCGAACTCTGAGCTGAGTTTGACAAAATTAGAGTTTACTGCCCAACTCATTTTTCCTTACTTGTGCAATCATGGACTATTTGCATGCGTGAACTAAAACAGACATCAAATACACTATATGTGTATGTGATTGCCCCATTTGACTTCTTACAAACCTGGGATATTGGGATCAATAGACCCAAAAATCTCCCCCTATTTGAACAAATCAAAACAATATAGGTCATTGACAACACAACATTTCATCATAACAAAATTTAACAGTAGAAGTAGAAGGGGAATTTTTTACCATTTCTCCAGGCTATGGAGAATTACTTACTCCCCCTGGTATGCTGTCATCGTTACAGTTCCACTTGGCTGTGCTTCTCAGCCTGGCATACTACCATCCTTACAGTTCCACTTGGCTGTGCTTCTCAGCCCTTGACATCTTTCATCCCCCTTTTGACTTCTGAAATAGGGAGCATTGATGCGTGTAAATCGGCAAGCGCACCGGTCGCACAAGCAATAAAGTTTGGGAATAAATCTCCGAGTGTCGGTCTCTTGAGGAATGCAATTAACATAGAGCGGCAACAGTTCAGAAAATTTTGTTATGAGTATTATACTTAGAAAAAGAGTAAAAAGGGGACTTGAGAGATTGTGGTTGCTTGATCTAATAAACTAATTAAATCTATACGGGTCGAAGGCACCGCTTTGCAAGGAGAGGTGAGTGTATCGTTCGCGATGCCGAACTTCAGTTGGGCGAGTGGCTGGAAAGCTAATGGGTAGAAGTGTTCTTGTGCGGAGTGCAATCGGGTGAAACAAGGGTATGGAGTGGATGTGGAGTGGGCGAGGCACATTCACACACACAACTTACAAGCATAAGAAAGCTACAAACATCCCATTAGATATAGAATAGAACATGTAGTTCATTACAATGTTATATCATTCCATACAACAGAGGATGTGTAAGAGGAGTAAACCAATAGAGGGTGAAGATCCACCGCAGGTCGTGGCCGGAATAGCGAGTTGTCAATCCGCTTCCGGGCTCAGTCCGAGGAGGCTTCCGATACCAACAAGCTGTCACCTTGAAGGCCTTTGAGTCCGTTCTCTAGGTTGTCTTCTTCTCCAACTCCGATGGAAAGCTTGGAGTTGAAGTCGTCAATGGACGGGAGCTTCGCCGGAGGGTTTGGAAAGCTTCAGAATAGCCGGCTATGGACTCCCAATGAAGGTGGACGTGATGGAGCAGCTGGAGAAGTAGAATGACACTTCCTGCGCACTCCCCGATCGCAGAAAATGACGGGTCTTGACCTAAATCGCGGAGCAGGCCTTTAAATACGAAGGCAGCAAAAGGAGAGAGCACGATCAGTGGCGCACGACCAGTGGTTGTGCGCACTGTAGGTCGATGATCGTGCGTAATTTCCAAATAAACCTGTAAGTAGGATAGAAACATCAGCAGATATGTGCACGATCAGTGGGGCACGACCGGTGGTTGTGCGCACTAAATCCACTGATCGTGCGATTGGCTTGGACAGATTTGCAGAAAGTAAGGGGTAAATCCACACAAGTAGTGGCACACGACCAGTGGTCGTGCGCACTACGGCCAGTGCTCGTGCAATTACCCTAGCAGAATTAGGAAAAAGGAGAATGTAATGCACACGATCATTGGCGCACGACCAGTGGTCGTGCGCAGTGTTCCTATATCGTCAAGGTCTCCCGAGCGGTTGCGGAGCACGCACACGAACCCTACACTAGCAGAAGAGGCAGATAGGCTACCAAAAGTGCACACCACATTCTCAAGACACGGCTAAAGAACAACAAAAACACAGAAACAAATAAAGCACACAGAAACGGTCCTAAAGTGCACTTAATTATGAAATAGGCACGTAAGAAACTATAAGCAGTTATAACTCTCAAGTGCAGTGCTAAGACGATAAAACTGGCCCAGATGAGTCCAAAAATCAGTGTAATATTTGTACTCATAACAACCCCAGACTTAACCATTTGCACCCCCAGACTAGAAAATAGCTAGCTAGCTCAGAAATTTCACAAAAAGTAACACGAGAAATCAAATACATCATGGGCATAGAAGATATAATAGAAAAGCTTTTTAAATATACTACGTAGTTTAAACTATTCGACAGGCGTAAATAAATATTATATTTGCTCAAAATTAGAATTCTGGAGAATCGGTGATCATGTGCAGGAAGAAAGTAGGCATGCCACTAAGGTGAGCATTGCCAAAGATGGAAGCTCGTGATAACCTCCAAAGATATCCATCAATGTCGGGGACCATACGCTTGCACGTTCACACTCTCTTCACGGCGTGTGTTAGACTCAAGCGTGAATCACTAGGACTTGTAGGAGAGAATGGGGCTTAGGCTAAGGTTTGGTAGTCAATGATAAACATGAAGGCTACACGCAACCAAAGCGAGCGAACGAAAACCTAAACCAATACAACCACTTAGAAATGTACGTGTAACACACCCCCAGACTTAGCTTGAAAACCGGGCATGTATACGGCCTAACCCGACCAAAATCAATAAATAGGATGGGGATATAATTCTCATAGCAATTCTTTCAGATTTTTCTTTTTCGCTTTTCTTCTTTTTCTTTTCTTCGTTTGCAATCCCCAAACGTAGCAATCAAAAAGTTTACGAATTCATCACCAAATTACACGATTTCCACATATCACCACATCATCAAAATAGTAAATTCAAACAAGCTCAAGCATTTGATTGCGATGGTGGGTTTAGCTTCAGGCCTTGGTGAATGTGAGTGGAGCTGAATCAAAGAAGGGGTAGGCACAAATTTGGCATGCAATGGTTAACGGGTAGGAAATGTTAAACAAGGCTCAAACTAGCCAAAATGATGGCCTACGTCATGCTCACTCTTGACTAAACGGGCACCAATGCTTCAAGAGTAGCTTAGGGTAAGTTCTTAGGCACCGAGAAAGATGATCCTTCCTCCCGACTACACACATTCCTACATTATCGTTCGATTACTCCAGATTCATTTTTTTGAGTAGTACAAACAATATTTACATCTGCAGAAAAATAAAAATCTACGAGCATAAAGAAAAATTAAATCTATACTAGTTCTACACAAACCATGAGTACTCGATTAGCAGCACTGCATGAGTTTCGAACTACTCTATCCTGAAATCCGAAGCCAGCACCACTATTTGAAAGTTTACACAAAAACAATACATTTGACTCGAGCCGCGCGCTTGGATAAGAGCGCACTCGTGTGGGTGATTCAGTGTGTACGACAGAGATCATGAAATAACTAAACACGAGTTTGGTATGCAACAAAATGTGTTGTGTAGTGACCACAGGCATGTTCTCCCCCCAGACTTAAATTTGACAACTAGTAAAAATAAGCATTCCAATGTGAAAAAGAGCTAGGGTAAGAAGTACCTATGCTCAAAATTAAGCATACCAGTCGTGTGATGAGATGTCCAAGTGCAGCCAAGTTGCCGCGCCTCAAAAATTACTACACCTGCGATTGAAATATGCACGCAAAACAAAATATGGATACATCTATATATATATAAAAAGAACTCAAAACACAGCACAGGACCAAATGGTCCAACTTGGGTTGTCTCCCGAAAGCCCTTTTGTTTACCGTCCTTAAGGTGCACCAAATAGCTGTATTAGCAGTTATAATAAAGAGTTCTTTGTAGTTGAAAAAGGAAGAAATAAAAACAGAGCGAACCAGCGTTCCAAATACAGCGAGAAAATAGAAAGAGGAGGGTAAGTGGAATGATGGTGTTGCAATCAGCTATAAGCAGATTTGTGATAAGTCTCTCTGGTGGGGTGCCAGGGGACAATATATTGTCTTTTTGCATTGGGGGTAGGGGTTTTCCCTTGACTTTGATTGCACTTTTTCTTGCGTCAGAAGGCAACGTAGCGCTTGTCACGTAAACGCTTTGCTTCTTTCAGTTTCACCACCTTGGAACACTTCCAATGGATGTAGTCTGTGGGTTTTCCTGTTTTTGTGGTTTGTGGCATCCTGTCCGGCGCCGTGACGGCGACCGGATCTGCCCAAGCTACAGATCGCTTAACAGAGTTATCAGCAGTGTTATACAAATAAGTATCTAGGGATTTCTCCCGAATAAAACTTGGTTCGCCATGCTTAGAAACAAAGTTTGCTAGAAGTAGAAAGGCAGCCGTGGCTTTGGCGGACTCGATCTCGTCTTTAACCAATAGCTCTTGATTCTCATCTATCTCCTGGGAGAGTCCTTTCTTTGTCTTCTCTTCCAGATGTGCTTCTTCCAATGTTGGGAGTCCTGAATATATCTTGGTATCTGTGACACTCAGCAAATTGTTATTTTGGATGGGAGATAAATGTATGGATGTGTTATCGAGGGCGGAATCTTCGGTCGGCCAAGTGACGCGTCCTTTGGAAAAGTCGAGGGATGCGCCACTGGCCGTCAGGAATGGGACTCCTAATATAGGAAGAGAGTTATTTTCCTTTGGTCCCAAAATCTGGAAGTCAGTGGTTATACTTTTTCCGTTGACCTCGATTTCGACTTCCCGAACACCTCCCTCAGTGTCAACCAAATTGCCATTCGCTAAGATAAGCGACTTCCGACTTTCAATGTCGACTTGTAGGTGCATCTTCGCAACATCTTGCAAAGGGAGGATGTTGCTGGATGCCCCGGAGTCGCATAATGCTGGGGTTTCGACATTGTTTATTTTACAATTGATGACGAGTTCGCTGCGGTTTCCCAAATTTTCCTCCCCAAGGCCTTTACCTTGTTCATGGGGGTTCTTTTCGGTGTTACTAGGTAAGGTGCCTTGGGTGCGCTCGGAAACCACTTGGGCCAATTGTCCCAATTGTGCCTCCAGTTTGCGCATCGAGTCAGCTTGATTTGTCATGTTGGCTTGGGAAATTTCAACGAATTTCTCGAACATCTCCTCCAAAGAACTTTTTTTAACGACGGGGGGCCCTCGGGAATAATTTGGTTGAGGCGGCGGCGGTTGGCATCCGGAGGCATACACATCGTTTTGATGCTACCCTTGTAGCCATCTTTTGCCAGATGCATTTGGATTCCAAGAAAAGTTGGGGTGGTTTTTCACCCCCAGGTTTTATGTGTCTCCGTAAGACACTCCCATGTTTTGATTGGCTACAAAATTAACTAACTCATTCAGAAAATAAGATTCGTCTGGTACCTCGACTCCTAAGCATTCGAAGTTGTAGTGGTCGGTGCTTCCGCACCCTTGGCATGAGATAGCCATCACTGGGGCGGCGGCGGCGGGCTTGGGGATATCCACGGCAAATACTCCACTTGTGCTTCGTGGGATGTTTCTTTCAGCGGTCCAGTAAGCGCTGTGGGTGGCGGTATCTTGTAAGCTTCTCAGAGCATCATCTGGAGCAAGGTTCATGATTGTTCCTCCAGAGGCAGCATCGATCATGGCTCGGTGGGGGGGGGATCAATAGGGAAGTAGAAACTTTCAACGAGGTTCCACGTTTGGAATCCATGATTAGGGCACTTCCTCAACAGTTTGTTGAAATGCTCCCAAACTTCGGATAAACTTTCTTGATAAGATTGCCGGAAGTTGGCTATTGAACGCCTCATGCTCACGATCCGATCTACCGGATGGAACTTAGCTAAGAATTTTGTGGTCAAAGCCTCCCAGGTTGTGGCTGTTCCAGGTGGGAGGGAGTCAAGCCATGTCTTGGCTTTGTCCCTTAATTAAAAAGGGAAGAGGCGGAGCAAAGCTGTTTCGTCTGGGATTCCAGCGTAGCGGAACGTGGCACAAATTTTGGAGAATTCTGCAAGGTGAAGATGGGCGTCTTCAGTGGCCATTCCGGATAACTGAGCATTGTTCCGAATGATATTCAGGATAGCTGGTTTAATCCGGAACTGTTGGTTGGTGATAGCATGTCCAAAACCGGGGTATATGCTCCCGACAGTAGGTGTAGTATAATCCCTCATGGTGCAAACCTAGGGAGGGTTAACTTCATTTTCGTCACCATTTCTGTCACCATGATGTATCCCTCCAACTCGGTTGCCTGCATCAATATTCAGCTGGTCTCCCTTTGGGGCAAAAGTGATGGCTGCGGCGCGTCTTCGCGCTAGGATAGTACGTTCGATCTCTGGGTCGTAGGCGACAAGATCTCTTGTGGCTCGACCCTGCATTCACTGCGGCAAACACTAGACAAGGAAATAACAGTCAAAAACACGAACTCTTATAACAATATTTTCAGTCATCTTGAGTCGCTCTATAGTTGCATTCCCTGGCAACGGCGCCAAAAACTTGATGCATGTAAATCAACAAGCACACCGATCGCACAAGTAATAAAGTTTGGGAATAAATCCCCGAGTGTCGGTCTCTTGAGGAATGAAATTAGCATAGAGCACCAACAGTTCAGAAAATATTGTTATGAGGGTTATACTTAGAAAAAGAGTAAAAAGGGGACTAGAGATTGTGGTTGCTTGATCTAATAAACTAATTAAAACTATGTCGGTCAAAGGCACCGCTTCGCAAGGAGAGGTCAGTGTATCGGCCGCGATGCCGAACTTCGGTTGGGCGAGTGGCTGGAAAGCTAATGGGTAGAAGTGTTCTTGTGCGGAGTGCAATCGGGTGAAACAAGGGTATGGAGTGGATGTGGAGTGGGCGAGGCGCATTCACACACACAACTTACAAGCATAAGAAAACTACAAACATCCCATTAGATATAGAATAGAACATGTAGTTCATTACAATGTTATATCATTCCATACAACAGAGGATGTGTAAGAGGAGTAAACCAATAGAGGGTGAAGATCCACCGCAGGTCGTGGCCGGAATAGCGAGTTGTCAATCCGCTTCCGGGCTCAGTCCGAGGAGGC
Source organism: Platanthera guangdongensis (assembly GCA_039583875.1). NCBI lineage: Eukaryota > Viridiplantae > Streptophyta > Magnoliopsida > Asparagales > Orchidaceae > Platanthera > Platanthera guangdongensis. The sequence goes on from CM077157.1 coordinate 140,379,609, forward strand.
TTCCGGTACCAACAAGCTGTCACCTTGAAGGCCTTTGAGTCCGTTCTCTAGGTTGTCTTCTTCTCCAACTCCGGTGGAAAGCTTGGAGTTGAAGTCGTCAATGGCCGGAAGCTTCGCCGGAGGGTTTGGAAAGCTTCAGAATAGCCGGCTATGGACTCCCAATGAAGGTGGACGTGATGGAGCAGCTGGAGAAGTAGAATGACACTTCCCGCGCACTCCCCGATCACAGAAAATGACGGGTCTTGACCTAAATCGCGGAGCAGGCCTTTAAATACGAAGGCAACAAAAGGAGAGAGCACGATCAGTGGCACACGACCAGTAGTTGTGCGCACTGTAGGTCGATGATCGTGCGCAATTTCCAAATAAACCTGCAACTAGGATAAAAACATCAGCAGATATGTGCACGATCAGTGGTGCACGACCGGTGGTTGTGCGCACTAAATCCACTGATCGTGCGATTGGCTTGGACAGATTTGCAGAAAGTAAGGGGTAAATGCACACAAGTAGTGGCACACGACCAGTGGTCGTGCGCACTACGGCCAGTGCTCGTGCGATTACCCTGGCAGAATTAGGAAAAAGGAGAATGTAATGCGCACGATCATTGGCGCACGACCAGTGGTCGTGCGCAGTAATTCCAGTGGTCGTGCGCAGTGTTCCTATATCGTCAAGGTCTCCCGAGCGGTTGCGGAGCATGCACACGAACCCTACACTAGCAGAAGAGGCAGATAGGCTACCAAAAGTGCACACCACATTCTCAAGACACGGCTAAAGAACAACAAAAATACAGAAACAAATAAAGCACACAGAAACGGTCCTAAAGTGCACTTAATTATGAAATAGGCACGTAAGAAAATATAAGCAGTTATAACTCTCAAGTGCAGTGCTAAGACGATAAAACTGGCCCAGATGAGTCCAAAAATCAGTGTAATATTTGGACTCATCACACCCCCAGACTTAACAATTTGCACCCCCAGACTAGAAAATAGCTAGCTAGCTCAGAAATTTCACAAAAAGTAACACGAGAAATCAAATACATCATGGGCATAGAAGATATAATAGAAAAGCTTTTTAAATATACTACGTAGTTTAAACTATTCGACAGGCGTAAATAAATATTATATTTCCTCAAAATTAGAATTCTGGAGAATCGGTGATCATGTGCAGGAAGAAAGTAGGCATGCCACTAAGGTGAGCATTGCCAAAGATGGAAGCTCGTGATAACCTCCAAAGATATCCATCAATGTCGGGGACCATACGCTTGCACGTTCACACTCTCTCCACGGCGTGTGTTAGACTCAAGCGTGAATCACTAGGACTTGTAGGAGAGAATGGGGCTTAGGCTAAGGTTTGGTAGTCAATGATAAACATGAAGGCTACACGCAACCAAAGCGAGCGAACGAAAACCTAAACCAATACAACCACTTAGAAATGTACGTGTAACACACCCCCAGACTTAGCTTGAAAACCAGGCATGTATACGGCCTAACCCGACCAAAATCAATAAATAGGATGGGGATATAATTCTCATAGCAATTCTTTCAGATTTTTCTTTTTCGCTTTTCTTCTTTTTCTTTTCTTCGTTTGCAATCCCCAAACGTAGCAATCAAAAAGTTTACGAATTCATCACCAAATTACACGATTTCCACATATCACAACATCATCAAAATAGTAAATTCAAACAAGCTCAAGCATTTGATTGCGATGGTGGGTTTAGCTTCAGGCCTTGGTGAATGTGAGTGGAGCTGAATCAAAGAAGGGGTAGGCACAAATTTGGCATGCAATGGTTAACGGGTAGGAAATGTTAAACAAGGCTCAAACTAGCCAAAATGATGGCCTACGTCATGCTCACTCTTGACTAAACGGGCACCAATGCTTCAAGAGTAGCTTAGGGCAAGTTCTTAGGCACCGAGAAAGATGATCCTTCCTCCCGACTCGAGCAATACGAGTCTAGTGGCGGCTACACACATTCCTACATTATCGTTCGATTACTCCAGATTCATATTTTTGAGTAGTACAAACAATATTTACATCTGCAGAAAAATAAAAATCTACGAGCATAAAGAAAAATTAAATCTATACTAGTTCTACACAAACCATGAGTACTCGATTAGGAGCACTGCATGAGTTTCGAACTACTCTATCCTGAAATCCGAAGCCAGCACCACTATTTGAAAGTTTACACAAAAACAATACATTTGACTCGAGCCGCGCGCTTGGATAAGAGCGCACTCGTGTGGGTGATTCAGTGTGTGCGACAGAGATCATGAAATAACTAAACACGAGTCTGGTATGCAACAAAATGTGTTGTGTAGTGACCACAGGCATGTTCTCCCCCCAGACTTAAATTTGACAACTAGTAAAAATAAGCGTTCCAATGTGAAAAAGAGCTAGGGTAAGAAGTACCTATGCTCAAAATTGAGCATACCAGTCGTGTGATGAGATGTCCAAGTGCAGCCAAGTTACCGCGCCTCAAAAATTCCTACACCTGCGATTGAAATATGCACGCAAAACAAAATATGGATACATCTATATATATATAAAAAGAACTCAAAACACAGCACAGGACCAAATGGTCCAACTTGGGTTGTCTCCCGAAAGCCCTTTTGTTTACCGTCCTTAAGGTGCACCAAATAGCTGTATTAGCAGTTATAATAAAGAGTTCTTTGTAGTTGAAAAAGGAAGAAATAAAAACAGAGCGAACCAGCGTTCCAAATACAGCGAGAAAATAGAAAGAGGAGGGTAAGTGGAATGATGGTGTTGCAATCAGCTATAAGCAGATTTGTGATAAGTCTCTCTGGTGGGGTGCCAGGGGACAATATATTGTCTTTTTGCATTGGGGGTAGGGGTTTTCCCTTGACTTTGATTGCACGTTTTCTTGCGTCAGAAGGCAACGTAGCGCTTGTCACGTAAACGCTTTGCTTCTTTCAGTTCCACCACCTTGGAACACTTCCAATGGATGTAGTCTGTGGGTTTTCCTGTTTTTGTGGTTTGTGGCATCCTGTCCGGCGCCGTGACGACGACCGGATCTGCCCAAGCTACAGATCGCTTAACAGAGTTATCAGCAATGTTATACAAATAAGTATCTAGGGATTTCTCCCGAATAAAACTCGGTTCGCCATGCTCAGAAACAAAGTTGGCTAGAAGTAGAAAGGCAGTCATGGCTTTGGCGGACTCGATCTCGTCTTTAACCAATAGCTCTTGATTCTCATCTATCTCCTGGGAGAGTCCTTTCTTTGTCTTCTCTTCCAGATGTGCTTCTTCCAATGTTGAGAGTCCTGAATATATCTTGGTATCTGTGACACTCAGCAAATTGTTATTTTGGATTAGAGATAAATGTATGGATGTGTTATCGAGGGCAGAATCTTCGGTCGGCCAAGTGACGCGTCCTTTGGAAAAGTCGAGGGATGCGCCACTGGCCGTCAGGAATGGGACTCCTAATATAGGAAGAGAGTTATTTTCCCTTGGTCCCAAAATCTGGAAGTCAGTGGTTATACTTTTTCCGTTGACCTCGATTTCGACTTCCCGAACACCTCCCTCAGTGTCAACCAAATTGCCATTCGCTAAGATAAGCGACTTCCGACTTTCAATGTCGACTTGTAGGTGCATCTTCGCAACATCTTGCAAAGGGAGGATGTTGCTGGATGCCCCGGAGTCGCATAATGCTGGGGTTTCGACATTGTTTATTTTACAATTGATGACGAGTTCGTTGCGGTTTCCCAAATTTTCCTCCCCAAGGCCTTTACCTTGTTCATGGGGGTTCTTTTCGGTGTTACTAGGTAAGGTGCCTTGGGTGCGCTCGGAAACCACTTGGGCCAATTGTCCCAATTGTGCCTCCAGTTTGCGCATCGAGTCGGCTTGATTTGTCATGTTGGCTTGGGAAATTTCAACGAATTTCTCGAACATCTCCTCCAAAGAACTTTTTTTAACGACGGGGGGCCCTCGGGAATAATTTGGTTGAGGCGGCGGCGGTTGGCATCCGGAGGCATACACATTGTTTTGATGCTACCCTTGTAGCCATCTTTTGCCAGATGCATTTGGATTCCAAGAAAAGTTGGGGTGGTTTTTCACCCCAAGGTTGTATGTGTTTCCGTAAGGCACTCCCATGTTTTGATTGGCTACAAAATTAACTAACTCATTCAGAAAATAAGATTCGTCTGGTACCTCGACTCCTAAGCATTCGAAGTTGTAGTGGTCGGTGCTTCCGCACCCTTGGCACGAGATAGCCATCACTGGGGCGGCGGCGGCGGGCTTGGGGATATCCACGGCAAATACTCCACTTGTGCTTCGTGGGATGTTTCTTTCAGCGGTCCAGTAAGCGCTGTGGGTGGCGGTATCTGGTAAGATTCTCAGAGCATCATCTGGAGCAAGGTTCATGATTGTTCCTCCAGAGGCAGCATCGATCATGGCTCGGTGGGGGGGATCAATAGCGAAGTAGAAACTTTCAACGAGGTTCCACGTTTGGAATCCATGATTAGGGCACTTCCTCAACAGCTTGTTGAAATGCTCCCAAACTTCGGCTAAACTTTCTTGATAAGATTGCCGGAAGTTGGCTATTGAACGCCTCATGCTCACGATCCGATCTACCGGATGGAACTTAGCTAAGAATTTTGTGGTCAAAGCCTCCCAGGTTGTGGCTGTTCCAGGTGGGAGGGAGTCAAGCCATGTCTTGGCTTTGTCCCTTAATTAAAAAGGGAAGAGGCGGAGCAAAGCTGTTTCGTCTGGGATTCCAGCGTAGCGGAACGTGGCACAAATTTTGGAGAATTCTGCAAGGTGAAGATGGGCGTCTTCAGTGGCCATTCCGGAGAACTGAGTATTGTTCCGAATGATATTCAGGATAGCTGGTTTTAATCCGGAACTGTTGGTTGGTGATAGCAGGTCCAAAACTATGGTATATTCTCCCGATAGTAGGTGTAGTATAATCCCTCATGGTGCAAACCTGGGGAGGGTTAACTTCATTTTCGTCACCATTTCTGTCACCATGATGTATCCCTCCAACTCGGTTGCCTGCATCAATATTCAGCTGGTCTCCCTTTGGGGCAAAAGTGATGGCTGCGGCGCGTCTTCGCGCTAGGATAGTACGTTCGATCTCTGGGTCGTAGGCGACAAGATCTCTTGTGGCTCGACCCTGCATTCACTGCGGCAAACACTAGACAAGGAAATAGCAGTCAAAAACACGAACTCTTATAACAATATTTTCAGTCATCTTGAGTCGCTCTATAGTTGCATTCCCTGGCAACGGCGTCAAAAACTTGATGCATGTAAATCAGCAAGCACACCGATCGCACAAGTAATAAAGTTTGGGAATAAATCCCCGAGTGTCGGTCTCTTGAGGAATGAAATTAGCATAGAGCACCAACAGTTCAGAAAATATTGTTATGAGGGTTATATTTAGAAAAAGAGTAAAAAGGGGACTAGAGATTGTGGTTGCTTGATCTAATAAACTAATTAAAACTATGTCGGTCGAAGGCACCGCTTCGCAAGGAGAGGTCAGTGTATCGGCCGCGATGCCGAACTTCGGTTGGGCGAGTGGCTGGAAAGCTAATGGGTAGAAGTGTTCTTGTGCGGAGTGCAATCGGGTGAAACAAGGGTATGGAGTGGATGTGGAGTGGGCGAGGCGCATTCACACACACAACTTACAAGCATAAGAAAACTACAAACATCCCATTATATATAGAATAGAACATGTAGTTCATTACAATGTTATATCATTCCATACAACAGAGGATGTGGAAGAGGAGTAAAATAATAGAGGGTGAAGATCCACCGCAGGTCGTGGCCGGAATAGCGAGTTGTCAATCCGCTTTCGGGCTCAGTCCAAGGAGGCTTCTGGTACCAACAAGCTGTCACCTTGAAGGACTTTGAGTCCGTTCTCTAGGTTGTCTTCTTCTCTAACTCCGGTGGAAAGCTTGGAGTTGAAGTCGTCAATGGCCGGGAGCTTCGCCGGAGGGTTTGGAAAGCTTCAGAATAGCCGGCTATGGACTCCCAATGAAGGTGGACGTGATGGAGCAGCTGGAGAAGTAGAATGACACTTCCCGCGCACTCCCCGATCACAGAAAATGACGGGTCTTGACCTAAATCGCGGAGCAGGCCTTTAAATACGAAGGCAGCAAAAGGAGAGAGCACGATCAGTGGCGCACGACCAGTGGTTGTGCGCACTGTAGGTCGATGATCGTGCGCAATTTCCAAATAAACCTGCAACTAGGATAAAAACATCAGCAGATATGTGCACGATCAGTGGTGCACGACCGGTGGTTGTGCGCACTAAATCCACTGATCGTGCGATTGGCTTGGACAGATTTGCAGAAAGTAAGGGGTAAATGCACACAAGTAGTGGCACACGACCAGTGGTTGTGCGCACTACGGCCAGTGCTCGTGCGATTACCCTGGCAGAATTAGGAAAAAGGAGAATGTAATGCGCACGATCATTGGCGCACGACCAGTGGTCGTGCGCAGTAATTCCAGTGGTCATGCGCAGTGTTCCTATATCGTCAAGGTCTCCTGAGCGGTTGCGGAGCACACACACGAACCCTGCACTAGAAGAAGAGGAAGATAGGCCACCAAAAGTGCAAACCACATTCTCAAGACACGGCTAAAGAACAACAAAAACACAGAAACAAATAAAGCACACAGAAACGGTCCTAAAGTGCACTTAATTATGAAATAGGCACGTAAGAAAATATAAGCAGTTATAACTCTCAAGTGCAGTGCTAAGACGATAAAACTGGCCCAGATGAGTCCAAAAATCAGTGTAATATTTGGACTTATCACACCCCCAGACTTAACCATTTGCACCCCCAGACTAGAAAATAGCTAGCTAGCTCAGAAATTTCACAAAAAGTAACACGAGAAATCAAATACATCATGGGCATATATGATATAATAGAAAAACTTTTTAAATATACTACATAGTTTAAACTATTCGACAGGCGTAAATAAATATTATATTTGCTCAAAATTAAAATTCTGGAGAATCTGGTGATCGTGTGTAGGAAGAAAGTAGGCATGCCACTAAGGTGAGCATTGCCAAAGATGGAAGCTCGTGATAACCTCCAAAGATATCCATCAATGTCGGGGACCATACGCTTGCACGTTCACACTCTCTCCACGGCGTGTGTTAGACTCAAGCGTGAATCACTAGGACTTGTAGGAGAGAATGGGGCTTAGGCTAAGGTTTGGTATTCAATGATAAACTTGAAGGCTACACACAACCAAAGCGAGCGAACAAAAACCTAAACCAATACAACCACTTAGAAATGTACGTGTAACACACCCCCAGACTTAGCTTGAAAACCGGGCATGTATACGGCATAACCCGACCAAAATCAATAAATAGGATGGGGATATAATTCTCATAGCAATTCTTTCAGATTTTTCTTTTTCGCTTTTCTTCTTTTTCTTTTCTTCGTTTGCAATCCCCAAACGTAGCAATCAAAAAGTTTACGAATTCATCACCAAATTACACGATTTCCACATATCACAACATCATCAAAATAGTAAATTCAAACAAGCTCAAGCATTTGATTGCGATGGTGGGTTTAGCTTCAGGCCTTGGTGAATGTGAGTGGAGCTGAATCAAAGAAGTGGTTGGCACAAATTTGGCATGCAACGGTTAACGAGTAGGAAATGTTAAACAAGGCTCAAACTAGCCAAAATGATGGCCTGCGTCATGCTCACTCTTGACTAAACGGGCACCAATGCTTCAAGAGTAGCTTAGGGCAAGTTCTTAGGCATCGAGAAAGATGATCCTTCCTCCCGACTCGAGCAATACGAGTCTAGTGGCGGCTACACACATTCCTACATTATCGTTCGATTACTCCAGATTCATATTTTTGAGTAGTACAAACAATATTTACATCTGCAAAAAAATAAAAATCTACGAGCATAAAGAAAAATTTAATTTATACTAGTTCTTCACAAACCATGAGTACTCGATTAGGAGCACTGCATGAGTTTCGAACTACTCTATCCTGAAATCCGAAGCCAGCACCACTATTTGAAAGTTTACACAAAAACAATACATTTGACTCGAGCCGCGCGCTTGGATAAGAGCGCACTCGTGTGGGTGATTTAGTGTGTGCGACAGAGATCATGAAATAATTAAACACGAGTCTGGTATGCAACAAAATGTGTTGTGTAGTGACCACATGCATGTTCTCCCCCCAGACTTAAATTTGACAACTAGTAAAAATAAGCATTCCAATGTGAAAAAGAGCTAGGGTAAGAAGTACCTATGCTCAAAATTGAGCATACCGGTCGTGTGATGAGATGTCCAAGTGCAGCCAATTTGCCGCGCCTCAAAAATTCCTACACCTGCGATTGAAATATGCACGCAAAACAAAATATGGATACATCTATATATATATAAAAAGAACTCAAAACATAGCACAGGACCAAATGGTCCAACTTGGGTTGTCTCCTGAAAGCCCTTTTATTTACCGTCCTTAAGGTGCACCAAATAGCTGTATTAGCAGTTATAATAAAGAGTTCTTTGTAGTTGAAAAAGGAAGAAATAAAAACAGAGCGAACCAGCCTTCCAAATACAGCGAGAAAATAGAAAGAGGAGGGTAAGTGGAATGATGGTGTTGCAATCAGCTATAAGCAGATTTGTGATAAGTCTCTCTGGTGGGGTGCGAGCGGACAATATATTGTCTTTTTGCATTGGGGGTAGGGATTTTCCCTTGACTTCGATTGCACTTTTTCTTGCGTCGGAAGGCAACGTAGCGCTCGTCACGTAAACGCTTTGCTTCTTTCAGTTTCACCACCGTGGAAGACTTCCAATGGATGTAGTCTGTGGGTTTTCCTGTTTTTGTGGTTTGTGGCATCCTGTCCGGCGCCGTGACGGCGACCGGATCTGCCCAAGCTACAGATCGCTTAATAGAGTTATCACCAGTGTTATACAAATAAGTATCTAGGGATTTCTCCCGAATAAAACTCGGTTCGCCATGCTCAGAAACAAAGTTGGCTAGAAGTAGAAAGGCAGACGTGGCTTTGGCGGACTCGATCACGTCTTTGACCAATAGCTCTTGATTCTCATCTATCTCCTGGGAGAGTCCTTTCTTTGTCTTCTCTTCCAGATGTGCTTCTTCCAATGTTGGGAGTCCTGAATATATCTTGGTATATGTGACACTCAACAAATTGTTATTTTGGATGGGAGAGAAATGTATGGATGTGTTATCGAGGGCGGAATCTTCGGTCGGCCAAGTGACGCGTCCTTTGGAAAAGTCGAGGGATGCGCCACTGTCCGTCAGGAATGGGACTCCTAATATAGGAAGAGAGTTATTTTCCCTTGGTCACAAAATTTGGAAGTCAGTGGTTATACTTTTTCCGTTGACCTCGATTTCGACTTCCCGAACACCACCCTCGGTGTCAACCAAATTGTCATTCGCTAAGATAAGCGACTTCCGACTTTCAATGTCGACTTGTAGGTGCATCTTCGCAACATCTTGCAAAGTGAGGATGTTGCTGGATGCCCCGGAGTCGCATAATGCTGGGGTTTCGACATTGTTTATTTTACAATTGATGACGCGTTCGTTGGGGTTTCCCAAATTTTCCTCCCCAAGGCCTTTACCTTGTTCATGGTGGTTCTTTTCGGTGTTACTAGGTAAGGTGCCTTGGGTGCGCTCGGGAATCACTTGGGCCAATTGTCCCAATTGTGCCTCCAGTTTGCGCATCGAGGCGGCTTGATTTGTCATGTTGGCTTGGAAAATTTCAACGAATTTCTCGAACATCTCCTCCAAAGACCTTTTTTTAACGACGGGGGGCCCTCGGGAATAATTTGGTTGAGGCGGCCGCGGTTGGCATCCGAAGGCATACACATCGTTTTGATGCTACCCTTGTTGCCATCTTTTGCCAGATGCATTTGGATTCCAAGAAAAGTTGGGGTGGTTTTTCACCCCCAGGTTGTATGTGTTTCCGCAAGGCACTCCCATGTTTTGATTGGCTACAAAATTAACTAACTCATTCAGAAAATAAGATTCGTCTGGTACCTCGACTCCTAAGCATTCGAAGTTATAGTGGTCGGTGCTTCCGCACCCTTGGCATGAGATAGCCATCTCTGGGGCGGCGGCGGCGGGCTAGGGGATATCCACGACAAATACTCCACTTGTGCTTCGTGGGATGTTTCTTTCAGCGGTCCAGTAAGCGCTGTGGGTGGCGGTATCTTGTAAGATTCTCAAAGCATCATCTGGAGCAAGGTTCATGATTGTTCCTCCGGAGGCGGCATCGATCATGGCTCGGTGGGGGGGATCAATAGCGAAGTAGAAACTTTCAATGAGGTTCCACGTTTGGAATCCATGATTAGGGCACTTCCTCAATAGCTTGTTGAAATGCTCCCAAACTTCGGCTAAACTTTCTTGATAAGATTGCCGGAAGTTGGCTATTGAACGCCTCATGCTCCCGATCCGATCTACCGGATGGAACTTAGCTAAGAATTTTGTGGTCAAACCCTCCCAGGTTGTGGCTATTCCAGGTGGGAGGGAGTCAAGCCATGTCTTGGCTTGTCCCTTAATTAAAAAGGGAAGAGGCAGAGCTTGACTGTTTCGTCTGGGATTCCAGCGTAGCGGAACGTGGCACAAATTTTAGAGAATTCTGCAAGGTGAAGATGGGCGTCTTCAGTGGCCATTCCGGAGAACTGAGCATTGTTCCAAATGATATTCAGGATAGCTGGTTTAATCTGGAACTGTTGATTGGTGATAGCAGGTCCAAAACCGGGGTATATGCTCCCAACAGTAGGTATAGTATAATCCCTCATGGTGCAAACCTGGGGAGGGTTAACTTCATTTTCGTCACCATTTCTGTCACCATGATGTATCCCTCCAACTCGGTTGCCTGCATCAATATTCAGCTGGTCTCCCATTGGGTCAAAAGTGATGGCTGCGGCGCGTCTTCGCGCTAGGATAGTACGTTCGATCTCTGGGTCGTAGGCGACAAGATCTCTTGTGGCTCGACCCTGCATTCACTGCGGCAAACACTAGACAAGGAAATAACAGTCAAAAACACGAACTCTTATAACAATATTTTCAGTCATCTTGAGTCGCTCTATAGTTGCATTCCCTGGCAACGGCGCCAAAAACTTGATGCATGTAAATCAGCAAGCACACCGATCGCACAAGTAATAAAGTTTGGGAATAAATCCCTGAGTGTCGGTCTCTTGAGGAATGCAATTAGCATAGAGCACCAACAGTTCAGAAAATATTGTTATGAGGGTTATACTTAGAAAAAGAGTAAAAAGGGGACTTGAGAGATTGTGGTTGCTTGATCTAATAAACTAATTAAAGCTATGCCGGTCGAAGGCACCGCTTCGCAAGGAGAGGTCAGTGTATCGGCCGCGATGCCGAACTTCGGTTGGGTGAGTGGCCGGAAAGCTAATGGGTGGAAGTATTCTTGTGCGGAGTGAAATCGGGTGAAATAAGGGTATGGAGTGGATGTGGAGTGGGCGGTGCATATTCACACACACAACTTATAAGCATAAGAAAACTACAAACATCCCATTATATATAGAATAGAACATGTAGTTCATTACAATGTTATATCATTCCATACAATAGAGGAAGGGGAAGAGTAGTAAACCAATAAAAGGTGAAGATCCACCGCATGTCGTGGCCGGAATAGCGAGTTTACAATATGTTTCCGGGCTCAGTTCGAGGAGGCTTCCGGTACCAACGAGCAGTCACCTCGAAGGCCTTTGAGTCCGTTCTCTAGGTTGTCTTCTTCTCCAACTCCGGTGGAAAGATTGGAGTTGAGGTCTTCAATGGCCGGGAGCTTCGCTGGAGGGTTTGAAAAGCTTTGGAATAGCCGGCTATGGACTCCCGATGAAGGTGGAGGTGATGGAGCATATGGAGAAGTAGAATGGAACTTCCCGCGCACTCCCCGATCACAAGAAATGACGGGTCTTGACCTAAATCGCAGAGCAGGCCCTTAAATACGGAGGCAACAAAAGCAGAGCGCACGATCAGTGGCGCACGACCAGTGGTCATGCGCACTGTAGGTCGATGATCGTGCGCAATTTCCAATTAAACCTGCAACTTGGATATAAACATCAGCAGATATGCGCACGATCAGTGGCACACGACCGGTGGTCGTGCGCACTGAATCCACTGATCGTGCGATTGGCTAGGACAGATTTGCAGAAATCAAGGGGTAAACGCGCACGAGCAGTGGCGCACGACCAGTGGTCATGCGCACTACGACCAGTGCTCGTGCGATTACCCGAGTAGAAATAGTAATAAGGAGAATGTAATGCGCACGATCAGTGGCGCACGACCAGTAGTCGTGCGCAGTAATTCCAGTGGTCGTGCGCAGTGTTCCTATATCGTCGGGGTCTCCCGAGCTATTCTGAATAACACACACGAACCCTGCACCTGTAGAAGAGGCAGATAGGCCACCAAAGGTGCACACCACATTCTCAAGACACGGCTAAAGAACAACAAAAACACAGAAACAAATATAGTATACAGAAACGAGCCTAAAGTGCACTTAATCACGAAATAGGCACGTAAGCAAATATAAGCAGTTATAGCTCTCAAGTGCAGTGCTAAGACGATAAAATTGGCCCAGATGAGTCCAAAAATCAGTGTAATATTTGGACTCATCAAGCATACTGATAGGTTGTTCTCCCCCTATCTATCTCAACTGTTGGGCTAGCTCCCCCTCGGCAGTTGCACACCATCTTCAATATCTGGAGGAGGAGCTTGTTCTACCTACAAAATAAGTAATGCAACATATGGTAGAAGAGAGCATTGAAGCTACACAAGATTTAACATGCCCAATTCAAATTTAAATGTGTTTAACTTAGTTTCATCTAGTGGCTTAGTGAGATATCAGCCATTTTCTTGTCTGTGGAGACAAATTCAAGGGAGATGTCTTCCCTTTCCACATGTTCTCTAATGGAAGGATACCTAATTTCTATATACTTAGTCCTGCTCTGGGAGATAGGATTCCTAGCTATATAAATTGCACTAGTAGAATCACAAAAGAGTGGAATTCAACTTATCTGAATATTGTAGTCTTGAAGTTGATGCTGAATCTACAGCAACTGAGCACAGCAGCTTCCAGCTGATATATACTTTAACACTGCTGTTGAGATTGCTACACTTGTCTGTTTCTTGTTGCTCCAAGAGACAAGCCTTCCACTTAGAAATTGATAGGAGCCTGAAGTGCTCTTCCTGTCCTCCTTGTAGCTTGCAAAATTTGCATCTGAATAACTAGTTAGTTCAAATTCCCCATTCCTGGGGTACTATAGGCCAAGATCTCAATATTCTTTTCAGAGCACAATAGTGAGACTCTTTAGGGCAGGACTGATATCTAGCACAAAAATATGTTTCATACATAATGTCAGGCCTACTTGCTGTGAGGTAGAGAAGGGACACAACTATACCTCTATACAGAGTTTGACTAACTGGCATCCCTGAATCATCTTCGTCTATAGGCATATTTGAGCTCATGGAGTTCTTATTGTAGAAGCATTCTCCATGCCATATTTCTTGATTATCTCCCTGGTGAATTATGACTGGGATATGGATAGTCCATCATCAGTCTGTTTTACTTGGAGTCCCAAGAAAAACTTCAATTCACCCATACTACTCATCTCAAACTTCTCCTACATAAGTTTTGCAAACTTCCTGCAGAGATTGTCATCAGTAGAGCCAAATATTATGTCATCAATATAAATCTATACTAGTATGATCTTGCTCTTAGATTACCTTAGAAAGAGTGTCTTGCCTATCTTCCCCTCTTGAGAATTTGTTCTCAATGAGGAAGGTAGACAATGTCCCATACCATGATCTTGGGGTTTGCTTAAGCCCATAAAGAGCTTTCCTAAGTCTATATATAGCAGTATGGGAGTTAGAGTCAATAAAATCAGGAGGCTGCTCTAAATAAACTTCCTCCTTCAAGTCTCCATTCAGGAAAGCTGACTTAACATCCATCTGTAATACCTTGAATCCATAGAAGGCTTCAAATACAAGGAATAGTCTGATTGCTTCCAACCTTACAACTGGGGCAAAAGTTTGATCGTAATCAATCCCTTCTTCCTGTCTATACTCTTTGGCCACAAGTCTGGTTTTAATCTTGATTACAATACCATTTTCATCAAGTTTATTCCTAAAAATCCTCTTAACTCTAATGACCATGAGTCCATTTGGTCTGAAAACAATCTTTCAGGCCTTGTACCTTTTGAACTGATTCATTCTTCCTGCATTGCATCAATCCAGAAAGGATCTTCATTAGCATCTTCAAATTTCTTGGGCTCTTCTTGTGACAGAAAGCTGGAATAGTGTGTTGTGTTGAGACTCCTACTTTTGGTCTGTACACCTTAGCTAGCCAGACCTATAATCTGCTATGGAGTATGATTTGTAAGATATTTGCCTGTTGAGGGCAGTCTGACTGCTTCATGCTGATTATCATTTTCTGCAGTAGCTTGGTATTCATTTCCAGCTTAACTACCCTGTGCTTCCTCTAGACAACATCCCTCACCATAATCTTCTTGAAAAGCTGGGTCTTTATCTTTGATGGAGAGTTTTTTCATCATGACTTATGCTCCTGCAGAGCTAGGCAAAGAGCTTGACAGCTCACTGTCAATGATGTTTGACTCATTAAACACTACATGGACAAACTGTTCTACAACTTGATTTGTCAAGTTGTAGACTCTATATGCCATACTATTGTTGTTGTACCCAACAAATATCCCCTCATGGGAATTGGCAGCAAATTTAGACATCTTTGACTTACCATTATCCAGGATGAAACAATTGCAACTAAAGATCCTAAAGTAGAAAATGTTTGGTTTTTGCCCTTCAAGATCTCATAGGGAGTCTTCTTGTGTCCTTTCATGATAGAAGCCCTATTGAGCACATGACATGCAGTGTTAACTGCCTTAGACTAGAAATATTCAGGGAGAGTCATGTCACTCAATTGTGTTCTCCCAGATTCTATGAGAGTCCTATTTTTCCTCTCAGCTAACCTATTTTGCTGGGGTGTTCTTGGAGAGGAGAACTATTGATGAATCCCTTGTTATTTATAGAATGTAGTCATAGTAGCAGACTGAAACTCAGTTCCATGGTCACTTCCCATTCTGACAATAGAGCATGCAAGCTCATTATGAATTTTCCTGACAAAATTTGTGAAGACTTCAAGTGTTTCATCCTTTCTTCTAAGGAAGGATGTAGACCATGGTCATCAACTACTACAAGGGTGTAGACCTTCCTACCTAGACTATGAATAGACATAGGACCAATCACGTTCATATACAGGATATACAAGCATTTCATAGAGTCCTTAGTCCCAATACTTTTGAAAGAGGTCTTAGTCTGATTATCCTTTTGGCAAGCAGCACAGATACCCTCCTCGGAGAATTTTATTTTGGGACCATTCCTAACAAGCTCATCACTGAAGAGCTGACCAATGGTCTTATAATTCAGTTGAGCCAGTCTCTTGTGCCATTGGACACAATATGAGACTTTCTCATCTACAACTAGTCATATAGGGGAACTATTTTATAAGCAAGAAAAATTCAAACAATAAACATTCCCACTCCTAGTGCCTGTTAAGATGACACTTTGGTCACTTAACCACTTGATGTGGCACTTATCCTTGTGGAAGGAAATGTCATAACCATGATCACATAGTTGGCTTATACTTATGAGGTTGGGTCGCAATCACACCACATAAGCCACCTTTGTGATGGTGATTATGCCATTTGAGATGTTACCATAGCCTCTGGTTATCTCCTTGTCTGAGCCTCCAAAAATGACTTTGGATCCATTCTTTATTGGAGTGTACTCCTTCAATAGCTCCTTTGTTCCAATCATGTGCCTGAAACATCCACTGTCCAAGTACCATTTAGGTGATTTTGTACTTGAACTAACCTGAAAAGAATGCAAGTCACCTTACCTTAGGACCCCAATTTCTGCTGGGTCCCAGGTTCACATTAGCCTTGAAATAACCCTGCCTTCCTGTATAATTCCTGACAGGTTGGCGAACTCTGGACACTGAGGGATTTTGCCAGCAATCCACAGCATAGTGGCCCACTTTTCCACTACACCAACACTCATAGATATTATATCTCCTGTTCTGTTTGGGAACAACATTAGACTATGCTGCTTCCTAAATAGTGGGGAGATGTACTGCACTATACTTCTTTCTACTTTCAGCAGCAATCTGACTGAATGACAGTCTTTCAGCTCGCTATGTTGGTCTTCTCTGAGAACCACCAGTTGCATGTCTCTTTTTAGCTAACATGCATCTGATAGCATCTGAGATGGCCATTCCAGCCCTGCTAGAAGACTCTACTCGAGTCATAACTTTTGTTGTATGATTTAGATTTTTAGCAGCAGTAATATCTTTGAGTTTTGGGGCTGGGGCACCAAAAATAAATGGTCCAGGTTCGGACATTTGGATTTCCTAATGGGCAGCCTTAAAGGCTTTCAGATGGTTGTACCTACCACCATGGTTGTGGCCACATTGGTCCATACCAGTGGATCTGCAATTCTCCCAGTGACCATAACAACTTTCATGATCATACCTTTTAGAAGGCAACAATACTCTCCAAAAAGAAATTTGAAGGATTGAGGCTAGAGGCACAATAGGTGCCTTTCCTTTTCCCTTTCCTCTTGGATTGGAAGGTCTAGCAGGTCCCTTAAATCCCAACCCTTTCTTACCAGCCTGGGTAAGGTGCTTAAAAATTAAGCGTAGCACAGTGCTCGGCTTGGAAAATTTTGTCACCAACAGTTTCTCTTTTAAGAGATCATTTTCAAGTTTCTGTATAAGTTTCTCATTTGAGATTCTTACCACAGACTCACTCTCGATGATTTCCTTGAGCTGGCCTACATGTGCAGCCATGTCAGTGAGGGCCTTTTCTTGGTCTTCACACTTGCTTTTAAGACTAAGAAGCTCTTTTGCCTGCCTCTTTGCAAGTAGCTTACATTTCTTTAAAGCCTCAAGTAGTTCTCCATACTTGGCAATTATGGAGTTTACATCATCCTCAGAGTCTGAATCTCCTTCATCTCTTGATGATTGAGCTTCATAGAATGAGACAGCCTCATGAGTAGAAATAAAAGAGTATGGTTTAGCATGTACCTGAAAATGACTAGGCTGATCCTGGCTGTTATCATCATCTGTCTTTGCCATTAGTCCATGGCACTGAGCATCTCCTTCTTCATCTTCATCCACCTCTGAGTCACTCTCTGGATGTGATAGAGAGGACCTGATCCCTATTCTAACATCAGGGAACTCTTCTTCAGCAACAACAATAAGCCCAATGCAGGCTTCATCTTCTTCATTCTCGGACTTAGAGGAAGTGTCAGACTAGATCTTCTCTCTCTTGGCCACTAGAGAATTCTCCTTCTTCTTTCCCTTGTGGTGCTTCTTCACTCTTTCTTCTTTCCTATTTATTGGGTAGTCAGCAATTACATGCCCAGGTTTGCTGCAGCAATTACAAATAATGTTAGAGAAGATTATTTATTATATTTAGGAGCATACATGTCCTCCTTAGAGGATTTCGTTCTGTGATGAGATGAGGAAGAAGTCCTTCTGTTCTTCCAATGTCCCTTCTTCATGAATTTCTGAAACTGCTTAGAGAAGGCAACAAGGTCCTCATCAGATGTATGGCTGTTAGATGAGCTGGACCTGGAGCTCTCAGATTCTGACACAGCAGTTCCCCTCACTGGAGAGATCTTCCTTCTTCTCCTGTTTAAACCATCAACTTTGAATGCCACAGATTTCTCCTTGCTATGTGTCTTGCTGGTCATCTCTTATTCTTCCTTCCTTACAGTAAGCTGCATCTCATAGGATAGCAGCTTTCCAAATAGGGTTGGTGGAGGTGTGTCTGCTAGTCTGCCCATCTACTTGATGGCACAGATCTTTGTATCCCAATCGTTGATGAGGGAGATGAGAAACTTGTCATTCAGCTCATAGGTTCTGAGGACACTTCCATAAGTTCTCAGTTCATTAACAGTTCTGAAAAATCTTTCAAAACTTTCAGCAATGCCTTCAGACTTTCCTTGTCTGAAATGCCTTCAGACTTTCCTTGTCTGAAGGCCTCATACTCCTAGTGGATCATGGATTTTCTATCATCCCTCACCTCTTCTGAACACTCCATGAACAACACTAGTGTGTCCCACATCTCCTTGGAGGTTTTGAAGTGCACCAAATTCTGGAATGTAGGATCATCTACTGCCCTAGCAATGATATTTTGAGCTCTCTTGTCCATGGAGGCAATGAGGAGCTCATCTTTGTTCATTTCTTTGTATGTTTTGGGAGTCTAGATGTTGGAATCCACAACTAAGATCTTCATGGGAATGAAGTGTCCCTCTTTGACTGTGATAAATATTCTATGGTCACCAACTTCCATGAACATTCTGACCCTTTCCTTCCAAAGCCCAAACTCTTCCATTCTGCAGATAGGCAACTTCATGGATCCTAATTCCGTGTAATTTACACCAGACCCCATTTCTTATCTTTTAGCTAACCTTGGAAGTATACTCAGATTGTTAAATCCCTTTTGAGCAACCTCTCTCGACACCAATTTAAAATTGAAGGTTAGTTAATCACCTAGAGGGGTGGGGGTGAATAGGTCTTTGAAATCTATAGCTTCTTTTGTTGTTTTCTAACTTCACTATCTAAATCTTGTCCTTATGTCCTGCAATAAGAAAGTAAAACAAACAAACACAGCAAGCACAAAAGTATTTATAGTGATTCCCCAATTTGGTACATCAACTTTCCCTTCCACCTTTCCAATTTACTTGTTGGGCAAGGCACAAACTCCAGCACTATGCTCTTTAGAGCTTACACCTCAGGCCCACAGCCTTACTCTCAGTGTGCAGTACTACACCTACACTCAGAAGCCTTCCAGGTATCGACATCTCAGGCTCCTCCAAGTCCTACAACTCAGTGACAAATTTGCCACCTACAGCTCAGTGGCTTTACAACCACCTACCTTAGGCACAAAGCCCTACACTCACGCTGGAAGGACAGCCCTACCTCAGATCCACACTTGAATCCTACCACAGAGAGATGAACTCTCCATCCTCAGGCTATTAAGCCTTCCAACATCTCAGATCCACTTGGATACTACCATAGAGAGATAACTCTCCAGCCTCAGGCTATTAAGCCATCCAGCAACTTAGATCGACTTGCATCCTACCACAAAGAGATAACTCTCCAGCCTCAGGCTATTAAGCCTTCCAGTAACTAAGATCCACTTAGATCCTACAACAGAGAGATATACTCTCCTGCCTCAGGCTATCAAGCCTTCCAACAACTCAGATCCAGGAAACATGAATCTATCAGTAGAATTGTTACAAGTTTTAAGATGATTAAAGAAAACAAAAATAACTCAAAGATGAAGGTTGTTCACTTAAAGCCTCTGCAAAATGGCAAACAAAGGCGAAAGGCATTGAGTGAAGACAACTCACTCAAAGCTTCCATACAAAGAAAATTAGCTAAGTCCAAATGCGTTAAATGATGAAGGTTCACTCAATGCCTAATCAGTTAAAATTCAAAAGGCTATATTCGTTGTGTGATGACTAATCACTCAACGCCTGGTGCTGTAGAGAATTGGATGTGTTTTGGTATTGAGTGACAAGCCTTCACACAATGCCTATGTTGAATAGTCTGAATTTGACTAGGTCCATATGTGCTGACATCAACAGAAATTTAAATGTTGCGCGAAGTGAACAGTACACGACGCAAGGCACCATTTGCCTGTTGTATTGCATTTTATGCAAAGGCAACATTGCAATTACCAACTACTGGTGGTTCTGATGCTCAAAGATCTATTGGAGGGTGGGATAGAAAAGGAATCAGATCAGGGAAATTAAACTTAACTTTTAGAAATTACTGAACTTCATCTTCTTCCTCTCGACTAAGTTGCAGAGCTTGGAGAAGTTGTTCAATTCACTGATCTGAAAGTTCAAATAGTTAGTTGTTGATCTTCAACAGCAAGTTCAGAGAAAAAATTCTAAGGTTGAAGTTGTAACAAAGGCAAACCATTACTGTAATGATTTCACAGCTCAAGCTGAAGTTTCCGGAAAAACCATTCTTGAAGCTATGAACAAGAAAGGACAGAGTTAATCTCTATTCAAAAAGAAGAAGACACAAAGACTCTAGCTCTGATGCCATACATCTTCAACCATGTACTATTCTTTTGTAGGATCATTTTGTTCTGAGTGTAAGACTAAACTTAAAAAGCCTGAGTGTTCCTTTAAGTATAGTTGAGTTGTAGGATTCAAGTGGAGAATCTGAGGTAGGATCCAGGCTTGGTCTGTGTTGTAGGACTTTGAGTTAAAATCTGCGGTAAGACATGTTCGCTTGAGTGGTTTGAGATTATATCTCTCACTGATAAGGCTTTATGCTTGAGTGTAGGACTTGGAAGAGTCTGAGAGATCATGTGGTATCTGAGTTGTAAGCTCTTCTGAGCCGAGTTGGAGAAGTTACCTTGTCTAACAAACTGTTAGAAAAGTGGGAGGGACAGTGGATGTACCCATAATTTGGGGAACCACTATAAATTTCTTGTGTGCTGTTTGTAATTGTCTTGAAAGCTAAGTTTAAATAAATCACAACTCACCTATAATAGAATAAGCAGAAAAAGACATAACAAACCTATTACCCCCCCCCCCCCCCCCCGTTATGTTTTTAACTACTCTCGAAACTAAAGACTTTCAAGTGGTATCATAGGGAGGTTACTCAAGGACTTAATAGTCTGAGATGATCTACAAGAGTAGAATAAGTATATCCTTATGGGTTCAAGAGAGAACCATAAGGAGTTGGGCTCCATGAAACTTCCTATATGAAAGAAGGAGGGTTTTTTGATATGAAAGTTAAGGGTCGGGATGTTTATGGAGGCATCTGACCCTAGAATCTTTATAACAGTTCAAGAGGGACCTTTCATCCCCATGAAGGTATCAATTATGGATGCAACTATCCAGACACCTAAGAAGTATTCTTAAATTACCAAGGATGAGGTCATACTAGCAACCATGGACAAGAGGTCACAAAATAAAATAGTAAGTGCCATTGATGATTTATCTTTTCAAAACCGTATCCACTGCAAAACTTCCAAGGAGATGTGGGATACATTGGTGGTCTACATAGATGGGACTGAAAAAGTTAGGGATGAAATGAAATCCCTGCTTAATCAAGAGTATGAAGCGTTCAGGCAAACTAAGAAGGACAACATAGCTGAATACTATGAAAAATTCTTCAGAATAATGAATGAGTTGAGGACCTATGAGAGGGTCTTCAACAATTATGAGGTGAATGACAAGTTCCTTAGATCACT
This sequence comes from Platanthera guangdongensis, assembly GCA_039583875.1. Taxonomy (NCBI): domain Eukaryota; kingdom Viridiplantae; phylum Streptophyta; class Magnoliopsida; order Asparagales; family Orchidaceae; genus Platanthera; species Platanthera guangdongensis. The sequence goes on from CM077157.1 coordinate 140,400,883, forward strand.
AACTAGACACTGGCACACAAAGATATGTGCCATCAGGGAGGTGGAAAAGCCAGGTGAACCCCCCCACCCACCCACGCACACACACATTGTTAGGAAAGATGCTCTCCTATAACATGCAGCTATCTACTAGAAAGGAGGAAGAGATCTTCAGCAGATCACAGGCCAAGGAGAAGACAGTGTTCTTCAAGACTAAGGGATCTAAAAAGAGCAAGGAGAGGATTGCATATCCTCCAAAGGAGGCCTGCTGACTTGCACAACATTGAACCAAGCACTTCAGACAGCCATATGTCTAATGGAGAGTTTGCTGCCTACTCTAGGTAGTTTTAGAAGATGATGAAGAGGAAACAGTGGAGGAATAGACCATCCTACTCCTCATATCACAATAAGGAACACTACCAACCTGAAGTAGTTCTCCAAAGGAGACAAGTACAATTCTTAGCCCAGTAAACAATTTTCTTCTAAAGATGTTTGTTATTGCAGCAGTATGCCAGGAGATGTCATAGCTAATAGTCCTGTCAAGAGAAAGGAGACTGGAGAGAAAAAGCACCACCAACATAGGTCAGGAAGGAAATGAATTTCATTGCAAAGAATGAAAAGAGATAGAGTCAGAGTGACTCATATTCTTCAGATTCTGTAGAAGAAGAAGAATATTATATTGGGTTGTTTGCTGCTATTATTGATCAAGAAGAAGACTATCCTGCTGCTTGGATAGGAATTAGGGCCCCTCTATCACATTAATACAGTGATGCTGAGGTGGATGAAGATGACAGTGGTTGTTATGGGCTAATGGACATGTTAGATAAAGAATCCAGCTAGGATCAACCTAGTTTAGATAAGGTATACTCACTATCATGCTCCTCTTCTGGTTCAGACTATGAGACAAGTCCCAATACTGAAGCATCCTCATCTTGCGATGAAGATGGTTCAGAATCTAAGGAAGATGTCAATAAATTGATAAAGTATGGTGCCCTTCTCGATGCTTTGAAGAGAATGCTTCTATACATGGTTGAATTTTGTCTTGAGTCATCGTTGAGTGAACTGTCTTTACTCAATGCTTCTGGAATTAGATAGAAATTATATTTACATCTTCTGTGGCCTTGAAATCATGAGCTCCACTCAATTCTTTGCTCATCTAGCATCGAGTGAGCTATCTTTACTCGACGCTTCTGGACTTAGCTTAATTTCTTGGCAGATTCTTCTCCAGCTTTGACTGCTTGAGCTTTACTCGATGCTTCTGTCACTGGGCATTGAGTGAATAGCCTTCACTCGACACCTTTAGACTTAATCATATTTCTCCCTTGGCAATGCTGAGGCTTTGACTATCTAGTCTTTACTTAATGCTTCTGGCTATCTGGAGTTGAGTGAACTATCTTTGCTTTACTCCTATGGAATTAGACAGATTTCTGCCATGCAAACATTCCTCCTTGTGTCCACTTATCATTGTTACTTAGACAACCTATCTAATCTGTGTAATAAGTGACCACTTGCATACAAAGAACTTATAGCATGCATTAGATACAAATATTTGTAAACCAATGTCCTGTAGGCCTTCTTCAAATCTGGGACATTGTGATCAATGGACCAAATACTCGGGACTAACAAACAAGTAAGTATGGGGGTATTTGATAACTCAAATTTTATCTTTATTTTTATATAGTTTCTATTTAATAATTAACTGATTAATTAACCTTTATATTTTATTAATTAAGTTTCTAATTTAATTCTTTTTAAATTTCAGGTTAATCTGGGCTATAAATAACATGTTGTAGTTGGTCGGATTGATTTGGAGAAAATTTGGAGCAAATCTAGAAAGTCCCAAGTACACTCCCTAAGGTCACGGACATGACCATGGGGCGTGTCCTTTGTCACAGCTGTGTTTGCCTCCAGAAGTTCCAGATCCCAATTCCACATCATTTGAAGATATACGTCGTCAAGCGCGACTCAAGATACGGGCTTGACTCCCTGACCAAACTATATATTTCACTGAAATGTTGATTTAAAATTACATATGTACCTGTCATAAGAGTGACCATTAGGTTATGGGCATCACCTATAGGCATGACCACCAGCTCAAGGGCGGGACTAATCCATTAAGAAGCCAGTTTCCACAATAGTCGTTCCAGCTTACACTCCATGGTCATGGGTGTGACCTGGGGACGTGACCTCTTCTACAACCGCCAGATTAACTCCCGCGTTTTCAAGTTCCCGCTGTTTCAAGATCCCGGCAGTTTTTGAAACAATTAAGACATGCCCTACCACGGTCGTGACCTAGTGGCGTGACCCAAAAATTTACTGATTTTGGCTAATTTTTCCCACATTTCCCGGGCTTTCAAGATGACGGTTTTGTACCTTTCACAACCCCTAGTCACGTGCGTGACCTAGGGGCATGACACACCAGTAGCCTTCAATATAAATTCTGGACAATGGCAAGAGCTGTAGAAGGAAGATCTAGTTAGTTAGAGTTGGATTTTGGAGTTTGTTTTTAATTTTCTTACATTTCATTGCTGTATTTTTCCAATTCATTTTGTAACTTTTAGCTTTGTTATTTTTAATTCAAGTACTCTTTCCTTTTAATCATGTCTCGCTTAAACTTTTTGTGTAATTCCACTATCATGATGATTATCTAAAGTCCATTTAGCACTTGATCATGATGAACTTTGCAATGAAATAAACTTGATTTATTTTCCTCAAATTGTCATGTATTTACATCGATTTATATTTGAATTTAGTTGGGTCGAATTCATATGTCAAGAATATGTTATTTGATCCTAAATCTGTATCCTAAATTTTACTGAGAGGTTGTGGATACTAGGAGATCACTCGAAGATAAAAGAAGTTGCATGCACCCCACTAGAGAGGATCACATAAATCTAGATTATAGTCAAATCCAATAATGGGCTTCACAGCCTAATGCAAGATTATGGGTTTCTCCTGACCGAGTGCTCTTAATCGATCAACCTATGGTGAGTCAAGTGCATATTCTCGAGAGAGGTGCTTTCGTATTTTGGGAACCTTTATGGTCGAAGTTAGTAATTTAGAGGTTTGTATTTATTAATTCATGAAAGTTTATTTTAATCTGAAGGGATTTTAGATCAAGTGCTAGTCTTTAAAACAACGAATTGTTTTTTAGTTAAATCACAATTTTTCTTAGTTTTTCTAAATTCACAACACAATCTTTTGTTCGATAGAATAATAGCATTTTCTTATTAGTACAAGTACTCAACAGTCCCAGAGCCTAAATATGACACTTGATCCTATACTGTAGAACGATAGGTACACTTGTCTTATCGATTTAGAATTGTGCTCTAGCGCGAATTTTACACATCAACCGGCGATAGCGGCCGCCGAGTTGATGGTGTCGAGAACAATCAGTGGCTTCATGTTCATGGCGTCGAGAACGACCAATGTTGTTGAGTTGCTACCTCCAGGCGCTAGTGATACCCTTAGTGAAACTGTGCCACATGTCAAGTGATGTTGAGGTGGTCGTTAAGCGACAAAGCGGTGTTGACTTGATCAAGCAGCGACAATTGGATCAATCTGGAGTTTGTGATTCTCTAACATTTTATATGGAAGACACTGAGGAGAATAGAGATTATTGAAAATCAATCCTCAATCATGAACATGAAGCATTCATGTGATGGTAGAAGGACACCATTGATGACTTCTAGGAGAAGTTCTTTGAAATTCTGAGTGGTATTGAGAATTACAGGAGAGTATTGTTAAATTATGAACTTAATTAAAACTTCTTGAGATCCTGATGTGCAAAATCGTGATCACAATTGATGAAGGCAGGTACCTTATCGAGAGTAGTATATTATTTAAAATCAAGGTCATATTAGATGCGCGGCAGCTGAGTTCTTCTACTTCATGTGAATTATTTTGTGGGTTTTGATAAAAGAGATAAAAAAGAACTAATGAAAGACAGAACATTCAATCAAAAAACAACATTAATGAAAATATAATATCACGATTAGAAACTAATAAGCTTGAAGATAAAACTTAACCATGGAGATTCCTGAAATATGAACACACTCCTATAGAGGAAAATGCCTGAAAGGAGGAGAACAGTTATCTCATTCCTCAGAGTTTACTCTAGAGGGGAGGGGTGAATAGAGAATAAAGTCTATATTTAGAAATTATCTATTACATGAACAATCATCGAAAATGCAAAGCATAGAAGACGCAAAAAATTATAGTAGTTCCACAAAATAAGGGTACATCCAATCTTCTACCCCCTTGGTAGGAATTTACTATCAATAGTAACTAAGTATTTCGATAAGAAGACTCTTAGAACCAATCACTAGACCTTTTGATAAGATCTTTAACAAATACAATGTCTCAGACTTTTGATAAGGAGACTCTTAGAATCAATCACTGAATCCTGTAAAGAGGGATTCTAAAAATCCTTTTCTCAAAGTGAATAATATTTTGAATGTGAAAATGAAAGAAGATTTGATGTAGATGTAATCTTCTTATTGTGTCCTCTCAATAAATTTCTGAGGACTTGTTGAGATGATCTCTAGGACTTCTGATGAATCCTCATGTATGAAGATCACCATGATTATAAGCCCTGATTCTAGATGATCCTTTAATCCTCTCTGAATCTATTACAGTAATATCTTTAGAAGAAAAACTATTTCTCTTTTGTTGATTCAGGAATGTGATATTGATCGACAGATTCAAGGAAGATCTTGAAACACAGATGATAATCCTCTCATCTTTCTCTGTCAAATTCAATCTCTCAAAGACACAATCTGATCCAACTGTTATGATCATATATATGGTTGTCCCGAGCAAAAATCCAACTTGGAAAAACAATGCGCTCCCACCAATTGATCGAATAACTTGTCGATCTGAGGAAATGGGTAGGTGTTCTGCACCGTTAGTAGGTTGTGTTCCCGGTAGTCTATGCACAACCGTAGTGACCTGTCCTTCTTCTTAATGAACAAAACAGGGGCTCCCCAAGGTGATGAACTGGGACAAACAAACTCTGATTCTACTAACACATGTAACTACACTATAAACTCAGCAAGTTCCTTCGTAGCCATTTTATAAGGTATCTAAGAGTTGTGTTTGGCACCCGATATTAGTTTAATTTGAAAGTCTACTTCTTTATGCGGGGGTAACCCTGGCAACCTCTCGGGAAATATCTCAGGAAAATCCTGCACTACCCACACATCCTTCATTCTCGTCTCCATCTCTTTTAGTTCAAAACATATCATGTACACCTCATCCCCGTTCATATGGGCCTTAAGGGCCTCAATTGAAGACAATAACATTCGGGGTGCGAATCTAATACCTCTGAAAATGACCTCATAATCTCCATGCCTGAAAGTGATTTGTTTTGCGGCCCAATCATTCATGGCATGGTGTCAATCCAGCCATGTCATGCCCAGATTAAGATCAAATTCTGGCATCAACAACATAGTTGCATGTGTTTCAAGAATCTTTCCCCCAATATATACTTCCAAGCCGCACTTGGAGGACAGAGTCAATTCATAGTCGTCTGAGAGGCGTGTTCTCTGAGTGATACTGGTGAAATATTGCACGCCATTTAAATATTTCACAAATTCTACCAAGACAAAGGAATGGGTGGCACCAGTGTCAAATAGAGCAAGGGTCGGTTTTCTAGTGATAATTATGGTGCCTAAGTATTAATTATACAACTTCAACTTAAATTTTGCACAATTTTAGGCAAGCTAAAGACAAATGCTCATAATATAGTAATTGGCTATGAATTACCTGCATTCACGTCCCGAGGATTTCGCTCTTGAGTCATGTCTAGAGCGAACATCTGCTCTCAATCACGTCTTGAGGTTTGTTGGGTATTATATTCACAGTAACCCAGATTTGATGAAGTCACCCTAGAACTAAGATGAATTAAGTTGTATTTGATGCCTTGTTTAAGTTATATGTGTGCAGGACTGTATTGCAAAGTGTAGACCAATGATAGTCTACAATGGGTCACCAAACATAGGACCATACAATGTAATACCTCATTGTGTGATCCATGGTGTTGACTCATATGTAGCCTCTCTATTGAGATACACTTCATATTCAAGGACTATGAATAATTGGAGAAAGGCTTGTTGCTGTATTCACCAAAGAAGAGAAAATTCTGTTGAAGGAATTTTTGCTAAGTAGTTTACTCGAGTAGATACCTACATACGCAAGTGAAATACTAAGTCAATACTCGAGTAAGACTATAAGTACTAGAGTAAAGGAATTAGCTCTCGAGTAGCCAAATTATAGCTCTCGAGTAGCTAAGTCAACTACTCGAGTAGATCCTTTCTCATTCTCGAGTTAACAGAATTTCTTCTCCAGATATTTTTCTAAGTAAAATACTCGAGTAGTCATATAAGTACTCGAGTAGATTATTCTTTTGTCTTGAGTTACAGAAGACTGGACTTCGTGTTATTTTTCCTCACTCGAGTAGTCAAGTTCATGTACTCGAGTAGTCTATCTACTACCCGAGTTGCCCAGGTTTAATACTCGAGCAACATGATTTTCATCCCTCAAAATTTTTCTAAGTCCATTACTCGAATAGCTATATCTACATACTCAAGTCGATTATATCCTCTCGAGTAGTTCAGTTTGACTACTCGAGTATCCCAGATTTCTCTTCCAGAAAACATTCTAAGTCCTTGACTCTGGTAGTTTCTCGACCTCTCGAGTAGTTAATCTCTATTCTCTCGAGTAGTATTTCTTGTACTCGAGTAGTTCAACTCCAAATCTCGTGTAATTACTTTAGCACTCGAGTAAGACTTTGTATACTCGAGTAGCTGCACTTCATCTCTGGATTTTCTCTAAGTCATTTACTCATGTGGTTTTCTTCAATTCACTCTAGTAGTTTTGTATAGTACTCGAGTATGTTAATCTTCACTCGAGTATGTCAGTCATCTTTTTCAGAAATTTCTTTATGTCTAGTTTTGACTGAAATTTCAAACAGCCTTGACGTGATTGGTCCACGTGTACGTCATTAAGATTAATTATTACCGTTAGGGAAGATCTTATATAAAGTCTTGTCAAACCAACAAACCCTAAGAATGTGTGCTGTCAAGATTATTCTAAGTATTCTTCTGAATCTCATTCTCTCTCTCTAAAAATCGAAAGCCACCGCCGCCGACCTTCATCGTGCTCATCCGGCTAGGGTTTTCGATTCAAGAAGATTCAGATCAAGAAGATTCACAGATCGAGATTGTCGTTCAATTCTTCATCATCTATCTGATCGTGTGAAGCGATGAGATTTCCGATCAAGCCTTTGCCGAGATTCTTCTTCAACTTCTATGATAAAGCCGCAAAGATTAAAGAAGAAGATCCAGGCCGACAATTTGCATATCTGAGAAAGTTTTACTGTTTGTATTTCTAGATACTTTCAATTTCTTTCTTGTAGGAGAATTCTCTCCGAGTGTTTGAGCTTTTGTCTCCGAGTTGTAGGAAGTTTTATCTTCCGAGTGTAGATCTGTTTTGTGGATCGAGATTGTAGGAACTTTGTTCCAAGGCGTAGGATTGGTTTTCAGTCCGAGATAATGGACTAGCCGAGTCTAGTGTATTGCAAGATCAGTGAGGGAAAGTGGATGTACCCAAGGTTTGGGAACCACTGTAAATCTTTTGTCATATGTGATTGCATGTTAGATAATCATGTGCATAGATCATAAATTTTTATTTCGCAAAAAGACGCACAACTCACCTATTCACCCCCCTCTAGGTGATTTAGGTAGAAAATAAACACTTTCAATTGGTATCAGAACCAGGTTCATCATTAAGAGGTTAAAAACTTGATGAGATCCTTCTCTAGTTATCTTTTGAGATCTACCAAGCATCGACAAGGCTAAATATTTTTCCAAGCTTCCTTTGTGCACCAAGAATAACTTTACCATGTGGAAAGAAAGAATTAAATTTTTCATGGAAGTTGTGGATCCAAGGATCTTCATGATCATTGAAGAATGTCCTTACATTCCCATGACCATCTCCACAATAGATCCAACAAATAAAGTTCCAAAGAAACTAATGGATCTAGACAAAGACGAGATCGCACTTGTATCTTTAGATAAGAAGGCCAAGAACATAATAGCAAGTGTAGTCGATGACTCCATGCTGCAAAACTTGATCCACTTCCAGTCTGCAAAGGAGATGTGGCAGTCCCTAGTCACTTTGATGGAAGGTATAGAAGAAGTTAGGGACGATAGAAGATCCATTCTGAATTAGAAGTTTGAAGCCTTCCGACAAGGACACAAGGACAACATTGCTGACACTTTTGAGAATTTCTTCAAGATAGTCAATGGCCTAAGGGTCTATGGCCGAGTCTTCACAAAATAAGAATTAAATGATAAGTTCTTGAGATCCCTGACTAAGAAATGGGATAACAAGGTCTGTGCTATCAAGGAATTTGGAAATCTAGCTGAGACAGACCCGCAGAATTTCTTCGTGAAGCTAATGTCATATGAGCTTCAAATCAACGCCAGAAAATCTGAAGAAGAGAAGAGCAGGTCTGCATCCAGTGAGAAGTCTGTTGCTCTAAAGGCATACACCTCAAGGAAGTCAAAAGCTGCCTCTCCTTCCCCAGCACAAGAAGTTAGTGAAGAAGAAACCTCGGAGCCAAGTACCTCAGGATCTGAGCTATCTGAAGGAGAGTTCTCTCTGCTCTCACGTCAGTTCAAGAAATTCTTGAACAAAAAGAAGCATTGGAATGGCAAGGATTCCTCCTATAGAAGATCACGACATGTTGGTGATCGACAAAGAGAAGGCTCAAGCAGCCACGACAAGTATATTCCTAAACAGAACAAACATATTATGACTGACATCATTTGTGACTATTATAATAAGCCAGGTCATGTCATTGTTGCCTGCCCCCATAAGAATAAGGAGGGTGGTAGAAGAGATGAAAAGAAGTTCTCATACAATAAGAAGAGGACATAGAAGAGCCTGATAGCCAAGAAGGGCAAAACTGGAGTGACTCCGACTCATCTAAGTCGAGTGAAAAGAAGAAGCCTATTTCCGGCTTATGGCTTAGACAGATGATGAACAAGAGCCCCAATTCACTGGGAATGTAAACTCTCACACTCCTCTTTCAGAATCTGAAGCATCTGAGCATGATCGTGAGGACAGCTCTTCTAACGATGAGTCTAAACTCATGGCCCAGTACAAGGAGTTGATCATGGCTTACGACAAATGTCATTGAGTCGTGAAAACTCAGGCTAAAGAGATAAAGTATCTAAAAGCTAAAGAGAGCATCTTGAGAGAGGCAGTCGCTAAGACTGACTCACTCAAAAAGAACTTCAATAATGCGATTGAAGAATACAACAAGACTCTTGAGCACCTTGACTTAAAATAGAAAATCATCAAAGAGTTGGGAGAACAACTCGCTTCTGAAAAGAAACTTGTTGAAAGTTTCTCGAAGCCTAAGACGGTTCTTCCATTCATTGCTGAATTCTCAACTAAGGCCAAGGGTGCTTGACTAGGCCATGTAGAAGCTCCTAGTAAATCTTCTAGGAGGAATAAAGCTCAAAGAAAGAATAAGAACGCCATGAAGTCTTTGGAAAAAGAGAAGGGGAAAACCCCTCAAGATCAGACTTCATTCAAGAAAGTCATATTTCCAACTAATGAGTTTGATCTTGACTCATCCTACGGTCATTTGACCAGGCCCACCTATGTAGAGCCAAAGTCACGTTACCAAGGATGGACTCGCCCCAGAAACATTGGTGAGAGTGTCTTTAAGGCACCTTATGAAGAAGTCATTCTTCAGAGCTATGACCCTTACAATCATGGTCATAACTTCAAGAAAGCACAAAAGGTAAAGCCGATTGTGGAAATCCAATGAAGGAGAAGAAGTCATGTGATTGACATCATCATGAAGCTTCTTCCTCCAAGAATGCTGCTCCTGCTAGACCGCAACTTCAAAAAATCAAGCAGGAAAACATACACAAAAATACAATAGGTTTTACTGTTCGTACTGTGGAAGAATTGGTCACTTTGTCATTGACTATTAATTTACTTCTAGAAATTTTGCAACTCCTCAAGTTGGCAGTATGAGAAAGACCACTCATAATGCTAATACTTGTAGGGGGAGTATTCTAATATGAGACCAAGGACTCCAACGTGTTTGGGTTCCTAAGGCAAACTGATTATGATTTCAAGTATGTTCAAAGACCACCAAAACGCCTATCTTGTATTTGAACAGTGGATGCTCTCAGCATATGACCGGGATAAGAAGCCTACATCAGAATTACTCTCCAGTCTTGAACGGACCAAAGGTCATCTTTGGAGATTTAGACCGAGAAATCACTAAAGGCTATGGTATGATCACTAACGGTAGTGTATCCTTCTCAGATGTAGCTTATGTTGAAGGATTAGAACACGATCTTATAAGCATAAGCCAACTCTGCGATAAAGGATACATAGTTGAGTTTCATACTGATAAGTGATTGATAAAATCTATTAACAATATGGAAATGATTCTATCCAGCACTCGAAGCAGGAACATATTTTGTTTAAATTTCATTTGTATAGACTCTTCTACACCAGTGTGCTTTTTAGCAAAAAATAGTGCATCTCTTATTGTCCAATGGCAGAAGAGACTAGTATATATTAATTCCAAAACTATTAATAAATTATTTTCACTGAATTTAGTGCGTGATGCCCCAAATGTCAAGTACGTCAAAGATAGAACTTGTCATGCATGCGTAAAAGGCAAGCAAATAAGGAATACCTTTAAATGCGTTATTGACAAAGATTATAATAGATGCCTCCATATACTCCATATGGATTTGTTTGGTCCACTACAAATTAGAAGTTTGGGAGGTAAGTATTATATGTTAGTAATTGTTGATGATTACTCGCGCTTTGTGTGGGTGTTCTTTCTGAAACACAAGTCAGATACCTTCAACATCTTTACTAATTTTGTCAGGCAAGTCCAGAATGAATACAATTGTTCCGTAGTCAAAATCAGAAGTGACAATGGAACAGAGTTCAAGTCTGGGGCCATGACTGAATTCTATGAAAGCTTGGGTATCTTTCATGAGTTTTCCTCTCCTCGTACTCCACAACAAAACGGAGTGGCTGAGAGAAGGAATAGAACACTCATAGAGGCATGCATGACCATGTTGAGTGATATCTCACTTCCGGAATACTTCTGGGCTGAAGTCATCAACACTGCATGTCACGTGAAAAATCGAACACTCATTAACAAAAACCACGATAAGATACCTTACGATATTCTAAGTGGCAGGAAACCAACTGTCTCATATTTTAGAATTTTTGGTTGTAAGTGCTTCGTGCTTAACAATGACAAGTATCATACTACCAAGTTTAGCGAAAAGAGTTTTGAAGGTATTTTTGTAGGATATAGTAGCCATAGTAAGGCATATAGAATATTTAATAGAAAAACTTTAGTTGTAGAAGAATCAATTCATGTTGTATTTGATGAGACGAGCTTGCTGCAAGGCAACTCTTCTAGTGTGCTCATTGAAGATGAAGGTACAAAGTTGAAAGGACTTAGCTTGGATGAACCGTCCGAAGATAAATGTGAAAAGTTCATCAAGATCACAACTCTAACCCCTATTGGATAGGTTGATGATCAAGATGAAGAAATCGTCCAAGTTGATGAAGTCACTCCGGTGATTGAAGATAATACAAATGCAAGGACCCTAGAGCTCAGACATCTGAAGGATCACCACATGGACCAAATCATAGGAGATCCCCATGATGGTGTCAAAACTCGTAGAGGTACAACTAATGAGAATTTATACTTGAGTTTTCTCTCACAGGTTGAATCAAAGAAGTTTGAGTAAGCGAACTCAGATGCATCTTAGATAATGGTGATGGAAGAAGAACTAAATCAGTTTAAGTGTTGTCAAGTATGGAAACTTGTTCCAAGACCCAAAGGTAAGAACGTCTTCGGGAGAAAATGAGTTTACTGGAACAAGATGGACGAGGATGAAACGATTATAAAGAACAAGGCCAGACTCGTCGCCAAAGGATACCGTCAAGAAGAAGGAATCGACTTCGACCAGACATATGCTCCAGTGGCAACGCTAGAGGCAATCATGTTATTCCTAGCATATGCTGCTCTTAAGGGCTTCACCGTCTATAAAATGGACGTGAAGTTTGCCTTCCTTAATGGTGACATAAAGGAAGAGGTATATGTGGAACAACCTTCAGGTTTCATTGATTCTAACTTTCATGATTATGTTTGAAAGATATGGTACCTAAACACCTAGAGGGGGGGGGGTGAATAGGTGACCTAATCCTTTTCTAACTTTGTTGGCAGCCAAACAGTTATATCACAGATTTCTAACTACTTTTACACAGCAAACAACAATAACAAAACATACACAGCTAATCCACAGCACAATCACAGCACAACACACAGTGTTTTATAGTGGTTCCCAAGATATGGGTACATCCACTTTCCCCCTTCGCCTATCTAGCAGTGTACTAGATTCGGCCAAACTTCTCCACTGTCTCAGAACCCAAATTGGTTCCTACACCTCAGGCCCAAAGCCTTACAACTCAGCTTTATCCCAAAGCCTACACTCAGCTAATCAAGGCCTAGACTCAGCCAACCAAGGTCTACACTCAGCCAACAAGGCCTACACTCAGAGATCTCAATCTCCTACACTCAGGCTAACAAGCCCTACCCTCAGCCTTTATAAATACAGGCTTACAAATCACTCAGATCCAAAGGATCCTACAAGTTAAAATGTAATATAAATAATAACTCTACAACTCAGAATTAAAGGAGTGGAGTTGAGAGATTCTTGATGAGTTCTTGGAAGAACTCAGTTGGATTCACCCTGACTTAGCTTTCTTCAAAGCTTCTTGAGTAGAACTGAATAAGACTGAATCCTCTGCAGTTGTTCCTTGACCTCTGCCACTTAAGATCCAGAATTGAATCTGAATCCTTCTTCTCAGCCTAGTTCCAGAGGCTGATTTCTTGGATGGAGCCCTCTCTCTCCGACTTCTTAGATCTGCACTTGAACTGCTAGATCTTCTTTTGTTGATACTCTTTGTACAACTTTAATAATTACTTCAATAAGGTGATCAACCTTAACAATAATCTGATCAACAACTTCAACAACTATGAACCACAGTTTCTGTAAACTGTAGGTGCCTATTTATAGGCTTTCTTCATGGTAACCGGCTGGACCGGTCCATAACTGACTTTTAATATCTCTGACAGGTGCTGTAGACCGGCTGGAACGGCAGCTGTCAAACCATCCAGTCATTTCTTGAAATTCTCTAACTGTCTGAAAGTGTCGAGACTTTCTGTCTTTAAGTGTCGACACTTATAGTCCAAGTGTCGACACGTGTTGTGTAAGTGTCGACACAAGTCTACAAGGTGTCGACACAACTCCTTGTATGTCTCGACATAGATTCTTCTGCATGTGTCGACACTGAAATTGAGTGTCGACACAAGTACTTGTTCTTCTAGCGTTTGCTGAATTCTTCTAAGTGTCGACACATCTCCTTTGTGTCGACACAACTTCTTGTGTTGTATCTGTTAAGTGTCGACACTGCTTCTTGGTGTCGACACATAGTCTTCTATGTTGAATCTTGCTGAGTGTCGACACAGCTCCTTGTGTCGACACTTGATTCTTCTGTTCTTTGCTAAGTGTCGACACAGCTCCTTGTGTCGACACTTTCTTCAAGTGTTGAGTCTTTAGCTGAGTGTCGACACATTGTGCTGGGTGTCGACACTTACTTCATATGTTGACTCTTCTGGTGTGTGTCGACACATTGTGCTGGGTGTCGACACTTACTTCAAATGCTGACTCTTCTGCTTAGTGTCGACACATTGTGTTGAGTGTCGACACATGTACTTAGTCTCTGCAGACTTTTGCTGAGTGTCGACACAGCTCCAAGTGTCGACACTTTCTGGTGTAGACACAGCTTCACTGAGTGTCGACACAACTCCTTGTGTCGACACTTTCTGTCTGCACTTTTCTTCACTGAGTGTCGACACAGCTCCAAGTGTCGACACTTTCTGTCTGGTGTCGACTCTGCATCCCAGGTGTCGACACAATGACTCCAAGTGTCGACACTGCTTGTCTGGGTGTCGACACAAGTCTTCTTAAGTGTCGACACTTTCCCTCTGGGTGTAGACACATGGACTTAGAAACTTTTTGCTTCAGTCCAGTACTTTCTTAACCTGCACAAGTAAACTCAACATACATCAAATACATTATGATGTATATCATTGAGTTGGGTGAGGCTTCTTCAAATCAGGTACATTTGACCAATGTACCCAACAATCTCCCCCTATTTGGAGAAGTCATAACCCTTAGTCAATGATATACACCATCCATAATTAAAATTACAAAATGATGTAAAGCAGATTATAAACAGCAGGGTAAACATAAACATGTAATATTTCACACATGTATACACATTCAACATTGCAGAATAAACAAGTAGTAGACATATTCTCAGAACAATCATGAAATATATTTATCATATATTGTTCTAACATTTTTCTAATACATCTTCAATGGTTTACAAAAATGTTTTTCATTCAAAAGATTACAACAATCTTCAAGTCAATTCCTAATCTATTTCTGATCTGGTTCTTTGATAACAATGCCTTTGCCAGATTGGACTTGAGCTTTCACAATGGCTTCAGCAGTTTCAGCAACAGCAGGCTTCTTGCCTTTTAAGTCCTTCTTCTTCTTCAGCACTTCTGCTTTGATTTTCTGCCTCTCAAAATAGTGGTATGGCTTAGGGAAGTACTTGCTAGGCTCCACTGCAGTAGGAGGTAGCTTTCCCATCTTTGCCTTTCTTCTATATTGAACAATGGCCTCCTGTCTTATTTCATGTTTCCTCCATTCTGCTTCAGAGAACCACTTGTTCCTTTCATGAGCATTGTCCTTGGCAGCTTTCCAGGCAGTTAATATTATATTTCTAGAGGTAGGGCTCCACTGTTCAAAGTCTGGCCTTTGTTCTGCTTGTTCCCTAAACCTCTTCTTTGACAACCTTGCCTCTTCTTCTTTCTCTAATGCCTCTTGCATAGCTGCAGAAATAGGTTGAACAACCTTGTTAATGTGGACATTGTCCTTGCCCTCAAGTGGGCTATACATTGTGCTTACATCTGCTTCAACCATATCAAAATCTGGAGGTGGATAAATCACTTGAGCTACCTCTGGTTGCTCACCTCCAAGATATGAAGTTTGAATCCCTGATTCAGCAACATTATCATCATCACAGAGTGGAGGATAGCCCAGTGTAGCTCTGATGGAGTTAGATATCCATTTGGCATGGTCAGAGCTAGCTTTGACTAATACTCTCTCCCCCTTTATGACTTCTCTAGCCATATGGTCTCTGACATCATCCTTTTGAAATCTTATTTGACTATCCAAATACCTGATTCCCTCTTTAAAGTAAGGTTTGAGCTTAGTGAGCTGTTCAGAGATGGCCTTATGGGAATCTTGAATTGCAGTCTTGACAGCAGTAATCTCAGCTTGAAATACTTTATCAAAGTCAGCCTTAACTGCAGCAGCAGATGTAGAAGGTTCAGCAGTCTTATTCTTCAATTCAATGACTATAGCATTGTGAGATTGTGTGAGATTGTCATTCATTCTGAGTTGGTTTTCCAGCACATATCCTTGCTTCAATGCTATATCATCTACTTGTACTTTTATCTTCTCTTGGTGTGTTGCCAGATACACCACTGCATTGCCACCCTTGTGGAAGCAGTCTGTCATCTCTTTCTTGTTAAGGTTCATTTCAAACCTTATAGACTTTATATCTTGTGCCAGATCAAATTGGAAAGCTTTGTGCCCTTCATCTACATAAGCCTCTATTGCTTTTCTTTGTTCATCCATTTTAATCTGTAGTGCAGTCAGTAAGGCACTATAATCAACTGTTGGAGCATGTTGAATTATAGGCTGTGGGGCTATAGATTGCAAAGCCTTCTTATAACTCTGGCTTCTCCTCTTGAAGACATAGAGTTTCTTCTTCTTCTTGGCCCTAGCACTCTCCTCATCTTCAGAGACAGAAGTGCTGGCAATATCAACCCTGTCCTTAGGGCTTTGAGGCTTCTCAGTTTGCACATCAGGTGCTTGCTCAGTTTCCAGCCTAATAGGCTCTTCCAGATCTTGTACTTGCTCCCCCTCAGCAGCATCAGCCTCTTCTTCAGCAGCATCAATTTCTTTGTCAAAATCTGCTTGATCCAGATTTAGGAACAAGTCTTCCATTGTGAATTCTTGTGATGAAGGAGCTGGAGAAGTTCTTGGTTCTTCAACCACTGGAACAACAGATGTGTCTTTGATAACAACATCTGGTTCATGACTAGGCAGCTGAGTTTGCTGAGGAACATCAGACAAATCAGCATCTTCTATAAGATATTCTAAAGTTTTTAGGTCAGTGAGTACCTCTTGGATAATGATGGTGGCTTGCTCACTGTCCAGTGTAGATGTTTCCTCTACAACTGGTAGCTCCCTCTGGCTGTGATCCCTATGGATGAGGCTAGCTTGAGGCAGCTCCCCCTGGATCTCAGCTACATCTTGAGCAGCATGGGTCTTCTCTGCAGCCACTTCCTCTTGATCATCAGGAGTGAAAACAACTTGTTCTTCACTCTCTGAACTGCTGGAGGACTCCTGTGTCACAGGAGCTGTCTTCCTTTTCTTCCTTGGAGGAGAATCTTTCTTAGTAACTGTCTTCTCTGGGGTAGGCATTTCCTTGGACAACACCCTGTCCTATCTGGAAAATATCCTTTGATCCATCTTCCTCATGTGGTTGATCTTACTTCCTGCAACTGTATTCATTACCTCTGGTATGGTACCAGCTAGGTAGAGACTAAGTATTCTGCCCAGGTTGGGCTTCTTCAGACTCTCCTTGATCTTGTCAAACACTATCATTGACCAATCAGTTTTAATAGTGAAGATAATTCTTGTCATGATTTCAAACATGTAGGCAGACACTCTGTCATGCCCTCCAGTCTTGCTGAGTAAGACTTTTCCTACAATTTCAGACATGAACTTCCCTTGGTTATTCATTCCTTTTCTGTTGAATACAAATCCTATCTTCATCTTAGGATCAAGACCACACCAGGTTAAAGCTTCCCTGGTCTTTGAAGCAGTAACCTCCTCTTCATCTTGAATTTTTGGTAGCTGGAGCACCTTCCTCAGACTTTTTGGTGAAATCTTGACCTTAGATCCATGAACTCTGGATTTGATTCTGACTCCAGATTCATCGACTGCAGCTCCATTAAGGAATTCGAGAACTTCCTTCTTCCAAATCTTTGTAGGTTCAGACAAGAGAAATTCTAGACCAGAATCGGCGACTAGGGTTACTACCGCCTGAATTTCTGCATCTGCATCGTCGAATGCGCCACGCACTAGCTCATAGCCCTCGTTAATGTTCTCCTCAAGCTTAGGAGCCATTAGGGTTTGGAGAATTTGTCTTTAGAAAAGAGAGGTGTCGACATAGGAGTTTTGGTCTCGAAACTTTGAAAGCGTGTCGACAAACAAAGACAGAACCCTATTTATACCTTTCTGATTTTGAAGATGAACAGGCGGGACAGCTAACTTAAAATGTGTCGACACTGGCAATAAGTGTCGACACTGACTTATAATGTCTCGATATATATGTGTCGACACAAGTTTAGTCAACAGATTTTATGTGTCGACACATGGTTATGTGTCGACACAACATAACTCGACACAGTGTCGAGACTTTACTTAGAAAAATTCTGAGTAAAACTTAAGTGTCGACACCACATTGGATGTGTCGACACCTACTTGACATGTGTCGACACTAACATTCTGAAGTGTCGACACCACATTCCTAGATGTGTCGACACCTTTTTCCTGAAGTGTCGACACCACTATTATGTGTCGACATAGACTTGTCTATGTGTCGACACCTTTTTACTTAGTCATATTCAAATCTGTAAACTTACTCTAAGTTTATCATTCCTAGTTCAATTTTGAATCTATTGAACTTAGCTTCTTCTAGTGGCTTAGTAAACATATCAGCTACTTGTTCATCTGTTTTTACATATTCTAATAAAATATCTTCTCTTTCTACATGCTCCCTAAGAAAATGATATTTAATCTCAATATGTGTTGTCCTACTATGGGATACAGGGTTATTAGCTATTGAAATAGCACTAGTAGAATCACAGAAAAGTGGAGTTCTACTTACCTGAAATCCATAGTCCTCTAGCTGATGTTGAATCCACAGAAGTTGAGCACAGCAACTTCCTGCAGCCACATACTCTGACTCAGCTGTGGAGATAGCCACACTAGTCTGCTTTTTGCTGCTCCATGAAATTAGTCTCCCACCTAGGAATTGACAGGTTCCAGTAGTGTTATTTCTATCGTCTTTGTATCCTGCAAAGTCTGCATCTGAATAACCTGTTAGATCAAAATCTCCATTCCTAGGGTACCAGAGGCCTAGATAGGGAGTGCCCTTTAGATATCTCAGTATTCTTTTGACTGCAGTCAAATGAGACTCTTTAGGGCAGGCTTGATACCTTGCACAAACACATGTAGCATACATGATGTCTGGTCTACTAGCAGTCAAGTATAATAGGGAGCCAACTATCCCTCTATACAAGGTTTCATCTACAGGTTTCCCTGCATCATCCTTGCTAAGAGACATACTTGACCCCATAGCAGTCTTCATGGTACTGGATGAATCCATACCATACTTCCTTATGAGTTCTAGGGTGAACTTTGACTGACAAATGGACAAACCACTCTCAGTCTGTTTAACTTGGAGACCCAAGAAAAACTTCAGCTCTCCCATACTACTCATCTCAAACTGACCTTGCATAAGTTTTGCAAACTTTTTGCAAAGGCTGCTTTCAGTAGACCCAAATATAATGTCATCTACATATATTTGGACTAGTATGACTTTGCCTCTAGATTCCCTAAGGAATAGAGTCTTATCTATTTTCCCCCTTGAGAATTTGTTCTCAATGAGGAAACTAGATAGGGTTTCATATCAAGCCCTAGGGGCTTGCGTTAACTCATATAAAGCTTTCCTAAGTCTATAGACATAATGAGGTAGAGTTGGATCAACAAAACCTGAAGGCTGCTCCACATAGACTTCTTCTTTCTAATTACCATTTAGGAATGCTGACTTGACATCCATTTGGTATACCTTGAATCCTTGATAGGTTGCATAGGCCAAGAACATTCTTATAGCTTCCAGTCTGGCTAATGGAGCAAAGGTTTGATCAAAATCAATACCTTCTTCTTGCTTATATCCTTTAGCAACCAGTCTAGCTTTATTCTTAATGATGACCCCTTGTTCATCCATCTTATTCCTGTAGATCCACTTAACTCCTATTACATTATGGTCTTTAGGTTTAGGAACAAGTTCCCAAACCTTGCACCTCTTGAACTGATTAAGCTCTTCTTGCATTGCTTCAGTCCATTGTGAATCTTGTATTGCTTCTTCAAATCTTTTAGGTTAAACTTGAGACAAAAAGCTGGAGTAGATTGCTGCATTCATGTATCTGCTCCTGGTTTGAACTCCTTGTCTTGGATCTCCAATAATCTGCTCTACTGGATGATCTCTAAGATGCCTATTGGCTGGAGGCATCCTAACTTCTTGTTGAACCTCTTCAGCATCTCCATCATGCTGTATACCTTGTATTTCTTCAGCAATTGGCACATGTAGTTCTCCCCCTAGACAACAGCTACTCTCTTCTCCTTGCTGTCTTGCAGCAGGCACTTCTTCTATAGTAAGCTTGTCCATTTTCTTTGACAAACCTGTGGGGCTGCATACATTGCTAGACAACTCATTATTAATAAGTTTTGTCTCATCAAAAACTACATGCACGGATTCTTCTACAACTTGTGTAGTCAAGTTGTAGACTCTATAAGCCTTACTATTATTGCTGTACCCAACAAAAATTCCCTCTTGGGACTTGGCAGCAAACTTAGTTAAGTAAGACTTCCCATTGTTAAGTATGAAGCATTTGCAACCAAAGATCCTAAAATAGGATAGGTTTGGTTTCCTGCCTTTCACAACTTCATAGGGGGTCTTGTTAAGCCTTTTAGTGATGGTAGCCCTATTTATAACATGGCATGCAGTGTTAACTGCTTCAGCCCAGAAATACTCTGGCAGTGATGTATCACTTAATAGGGTTCTACCAGCCTCTATCAAGGTTCTATTCTTCCTCTCAGCAATGTCATTTTGCTGAGGTGTTCTAGGTGAAGAGAATTCTTGAAATATCCCAAAGTCTTCACACAGTTTTATCATGCTATCAGACTGAAACTCAGTACCATGGTCACTTCTAATTTTGACCACAGTACTATTTAGTTCATTCTGAATTTGCTTGACAAAGCTGTAGAAGACACTAGGTGTTTCAGATTTCTGTCTTAAGAAGAACACCCAGGAAAACCTTGAGTATTCATCTACAACTACAAGGGTATAGACCTTCCTACCTAAACTATGAACTGGTATTGGACCAAAGAGATCCATATGCAAGAGGTATAAACACCTCACAGCATCTTTGTTTTCAATGCTTTTAAAGGTGGATTTAGTCTGCTTGCCCTTTTGACAAGCTGAGCAAATACCATCTTTGACACACTTAACTTGAGAACCATTCCTCACTAACTCTTTGCTAAAGAGTTTGCTAATAGTCTTGTAGTTAAAATGGGCTAGCCTCTTGTGCCATTTGACACAATGAGAGACTGTCTCATCAGCTACAAGACAAACTGGAGAACCATTGTTCTCAATCATAATGTCTAGGCAGTAGACATTCCTCTTCCTATAACCTATCAAAATGATCTCTTGATCACTTGACCTCTTGATATGACAACCATTTTTAACAAATGAGATGTCATACCCTACATCACTTAATTGACTTATACTTATTAGGTTGTGTTTCAACCCTTTAACATAAGCCACTTGAGTAATGGTAACTAAGTTTGAAGAAATGTTACCAAACCCATTGATGATTCCTTTTTCAGAACCACCAAAGGTCACTTTAGGACCATTTTTGATTGGAATGTAGTCCTTCAGTAGTCCCCTAGTTCCAGTCATATGTCTGGAACATCCACTGTCCAAGTACCATGTAGGAGTATGGCCACTTGGACTCACCTGCAAAACAAATTAATGAACCTTAGAACCCAAAGTATTCTTGGGTCCTTGGTGATTGTTAGTTTGCAATTTGACAAACCTACCTACTGGCTTTCCAACAGGTAGTTTGGAACTCACTTTGGCACTCATATTGTGCCAACAGTCTACTGCAAAATGGCCAATTTTGCCACAACACCAGCATTCAAACTTATTGTACCTTTGCTTAGGTACTGCCTTGGTTGTCTTGACTACAGCAGGCTTGTTGAATGTTGGGGCTTTGCCCTTGGACTTATACTTGGACTGCTCAGTCCCTGCAGGTCTAATAAAGCCCAGTCCAGCTTTACCCTTGTGATGAACAAATTCATCAATTATGGATAACACTGACTTAGGTTTAGAAAACCTAGCAACCAAGTCCTTCTCCTTCTGAAGATTGTTCTCCAGACACTTAATTTGATCATTCTTAAAAGTGATAGTTCCCATCTGAATCACTGTTATGTGTTTCAGCCTGGCTATCTCATTCAGTTTTTGATCAAATTGCTTCTCAAAATCTGTTGCAGCAGCTTTAAGATCAGCAATTTCCTTTGCCTGACTTTTGGCAAGGGATTTGCTTTTCTTGTAAGCTTGCAACAACACTCTATATTCATCTATAAGTTGATGAATATCATCCTCAGACTCAGATACATTCTCATCACTTGATGAAGAAGAATCTGAATCTGAACTAGAACAAGAAACTGAATTTAAACTTGAACTTTGTACCTGACTGGGTCCTGGCTGCTCCAGGATTTTGGCACTTTCTGTCAAAGCCATTAGCCCTTGGCAATGACTATCTTCTTGTTCATAAATTGACTCCAAGATCTGCATGAATTCTTCCTCTTCTTCTTCAGCAAATAGCCCTATATAGGCTTCAGACTCAGTTTCTGAAGAGGAGATATCTGATAGAGTCTTCTCTTTCTTGGCTACAAAAGACTTCTCTTTCTTTCCTTTGAAGTGAGTCTTTTTCCTGTCTCCAGAATCCTTTCTCTTCTCTTGACAATCTGCAATAACATGGCCCTGTCTATTGCAGCAATAGCAAACAATCTTTGAACCAGTTGCCTTGCTTGATTTTGTCCTTTTCTTGTCATGCTTTAAAGACCTCTTTTTCTGATAAGAGTCTTCCTTTCCTTGTGATGTAGAAGGCCTTGACCTCCACTGTTTCTTTTTCAAAAACTTCTGAAAGTGTCTAGTGAAAGCAGCAAAGTCTTCATCACTTTCACTGCTCTTAGACTTTGTGCTGACAGACTCATCAGACTCTGTTTCAACTACCTCTGGAGGTGGAGTTAAAGACTTATTCCTGCACTTTCTGGGAACTTCTGTCTTGAAAGCAACAGTTCTTTCTTTGTGCTCAGTCCTTGTTGATTTCTCCTCCTCTTTTCTTACTGTCAACTGCATCTCATATGACAATAACTTGCCAAACAGTATAGGGGGAGGAATTTCCCCCAACTTATTCATTTCTCTTATGGCACAGATCTTGCTGTCCCAATATTTGGTTAGGGACCTTAGGAACTTGTCATTTAGTTCATAGTTACTGAACTCTCTTCCATAAGACATGAGTTCATTAACTATTCTGTAAAATTTCTTATAGCACTCAGTGATGCTATCACCCTTTCCTTGCCTAAAGCTTTCATACTCCTGATTTAGCAAGGACTTCCTATCTTGCCTAACTTCTTCAGAACCTTCCATATAGACAATGAGAGTATCCCACATCTCTTTTGCTGTTTTACAGTGAATTAAGTTCTGAAAAGTTGCATCATCAATGACACTCACTATTATGTTCTGTGCCCTCTTGTCCATGGTGGCCAGGACAATTTCATCCTTAGTCATCTCAGAGAAATCCTTTGGAGTTCTCTGGTTTGCATCTAGAACTGAAATCTTCATGGGCACATAAGGCCCTTTCTTTACTGGGATGTAGATTCTAGGGTCTGAGGCCTCCATAAACAGCCTTACCCTTTCTTTCCAGATCCCAAAGATGTCCTTTCTGCATATGGGTAATTTCATGGAACCCAATTCCTTGTGATTCTCATAGGAACCCATGTTTCTTGATTTTCTTGAATTTCTTGAATCTGTGTTTTTACCAACTGCCAAACAGGATCTCCTCAGACTGTTAGTCCTTGTTTTGAGGAACCTCGCTTTGATACCACTTGAAAGATATGGTACCTAAACACCTAGAGGGGGGGGGGGGGTGAATAGGTGACCTAATCCTTTTCTAACTTTGTTGGCAGCCAAACAGTTATATCACAGATTTCTAACTACTTTTACACAACAAACAACAATAACAAAACATACACAGCTAATCCACAGCACAATCACAGCACAGCACACAGTGTTTTATAGTGGTTCCCCAAGATATGGGTACATCCACTTTCCCCCTTCGCCTATCTAGCAGTGTACTAGATTCGGCCAAACTTCTCCACTGTCTCAGAACCCAAATTGGTTCCTACACCTCAGGCCCAAAGCCTTACAACTCAGCTTTATCCCAAAGCCTACACTCAGCCAATCAAGGCCTACACTCAGCCAACCAAGGCCTATACTCAGCCAATAAGGCCTACACTCAGAGATCTCAATCTCCTACACTCAGGCTAACAAGCCCTACCCTCAGCCTTTATAAATACAGGCTTACAAATCACTCAGATCCAAAGGATCCTACAAGTTAAAATGTAATACAAATAATAACTCTACAACTCAGAATTAAAGGAGGGGAGTTGAGAGATTCTTGATGAGTTCTTGGAAGAACTCAGCTGGATTCACCCTGACTTAGCTTTCTTCAAAGCTTCTTGAGTAGAACTGAATAAGACTGAATCCTCTGCAGTTGTTCATTGACCTCTGCCACTTAAGATCCAGAATTGAATCTGAATCCTTCTTCTCAGCCTAGTTCCAGAGGCTGATTTCTTGGATGGAGCCCTCTCTCTCCAACTTCTTAGATCTGCACTTGAACTGCTAGATCTTCTTGTGTTGATACTCTTTGTACAACTTTAATAATTACTTCAACAAGGTGATCAACCTTAACAATAATCTGATCAACAACTTCAACAACACTGAACCACAGTTTCTGTAAACTGTAGGTGCCTATTTATAGGCTTTCTTCATGGTAACCGGCTGGACCGGTCCATAACTGACTTCTGATATCTCTGACAGGTGCTGTAGACCGGCTGGAACGGCAGCTGTCAAATCATCCAGTCATTTCTTGAAATTCTCTAACTGTCTGAAAGTGTCGATACTTTCTGTCTTTAAGTGTCGACACTTATAGTCCAAGTGTCGACACATGTTGTGTAAGTGTCGACACAAGTCTACAAGGTGTCGACACAACTCCTTGTATGTCTCGACACAGATTCTTCTGCATGTGTCGACACTGAAATTGAGTGTCGACACAAGTACTTGTTCTTCTAGCATTTGCTGAATTCTTCTAAGTGTCGACACATCTCCTTTGTGTCGACACAACTTCTTGTGTTGTATCTGTTAAGTGTCGACACTGCTTCTTGGTGTCGACACATAGTCTTCTATGTTGAATCTTGCTGAGTGTCGACACAGCTCCTTGTGTCGACACTTGATTCTTCTGTTCTTTGCTAAGTGTCGACACAGCTCCTTGTGTCGACACTTTCTTCAAGTGTTGAGTCTTTAGCTGAGTGCCGACACATTGTGCTGGGTGTCGACACTTACTTCATATGTTGACTCTTCTGGTGTGTGTCGACACATTGTGCTGGGTGTCGACACTTACTTCAAATGCTGACTCTTCTGCTTAGTGTCGACACATTGTGTTGAGTGTCGACACATGTACTTAGTCTCTGCAGACTTTTGCTGAGTGTCGACACAGCTCCAAGTGTCGACACTTTCTGGTGTAGACACAGCTTCACTGAGTGTCGACACAGCTTCACTGAGTGTCGACACAGCTCCTTGTGTCGACACTTTCTGTCTGCACTTTTCTTCACTGAGTGTCGACACAGCTGCAAGTGTCGACACTTTCTGTCTGGTGTCGACTCTGCATCCCAGGTGTCGACACAATGACTCCAAGTGTCGACACTGCTTGTTTGGGTGTCGACACAAGTCTTCTTAAGTGTCGACACTTTCCCTCTGGGTGTCGACACATGGACTTAGAAACTTTTTGCTTCAGTCCAGTACTTTCTTAACCTGCACAAGTAAACTCAACATACATCAAATACATTATGATGTATATCATTGAGTTGGGTGAGGCTTCTTCAAATCAGGTACATTTGACCAATGTACCCAACAATGTTTACTTATTACATAAAGCTTTATATGGTCTGAAATAAGCTCATCGAGCTTGGTATGAGACGCTGTCTAGCTTTCTACTTGAGAACAAGTTCACAAGGGAAAGATAGATAAGACATTATTTCTTAGGGAAATAAAAGGCAAGATTTTGCTAGTGCAAATCTATGTCGACGACATTAATTTGGCTCTACTGACGATAACCTCTGCAAGAAGTTTTCAAAACTTATGCAAGGGAAGTTCGAAATGAGCAGTATGGGCGAGCTAAAGTATTTCTTAGGGCTTCAAGTGAAACAATCTGAAGATGGAATTTTTCTTCTCGCAGACTAAGTTCACCAAAGAGCTAATTAAGAAATTCGGAATGGAGAACGCAACCTCTATGAGGACTCCAATGGGTTCAACTGTGTCTCTGGACAAGGATGAGAGAGGGAAACCTTTTGATGAAATGAAGTATAGAAACATAATTGGATCCTTGCTCTACCTTACTGCCAATAGACCTGACATAATGTTTTCAACATGTGTATGTGCTAGATTTCAGGTGAACTCTAAGAAATCTCCCTATGCTACTGCATAGTGAATTTTGAGATACCTTAAAGGTACACCAAATCTTGGCTTATTGTACCCAAGAAGTAATGATAGCAAGCTAATTGGTTTTTCAGATACAGATTTTGTAGGTAGCAAGGACGACAGGAAAAGTACTTCCGGGACTTGCCAATTTTTTAGAAGATGGCTTATTTCCTGGAGTAGCAAGAAGTAGAACTTTGTTGCAATTTCAACAGTTGAGTCAGATTATATCTCTACACGCAGTTGTTGTGCACAGCTGCTATGGATAAAGAAATCAATTTGAAGATTACAATATGAAGTTTCAGAACATTCCATTGTTTTGCGACTCTTCCAGCACAATTGCAATAGCCAACGACACAGTCTCGCACAGCCAGACAAAGCATATAGAGCTGAGGTATCACTTCTATCGAGAGCATGTGGAGCATGGGGATATAGATCTCCAGTATGTCTCTACAGACAGGCAGATTGCAGACATTTTCACGAAGCCGCTGGACGAGACCAAGGTCTCGTTCTTCAAAACAGAACTTGGAATGCTCAACAAATAAGATTAGAGAAGGTGGACTCACAAGAATGCTCAGAGATCAAGAATCAGTCAAAAGTTGGAATTCTACAAATTTCTAACTCTTTGAGTCGAATAAGAAACAAACTACACGAGTAAGAAAATGACCTACTCGAGTAATCCACTTGACCTACTCGAGTAACCTACTCGAGTAGCAGAATGACTTACTCGAGTAATAGAGCTTCACTTGAGTACTTCAACATAACTACTCGAGTACTTCCATATATCTACTCGGGTACTTCCAGACATTACTCGAGTACTTCCAGCTATCTCCACTCGAGTACCTCCATATCCTCACTCGAGTACTGCCAAGTCACTCGAGTATCTGTCAGACAAGTTTTCTCCTTGATTAAAATTTCTTTACTCGCAACCCAAGGCTTATGCCGCCCTCTCCCAAGTATGTTTGCATTATTTATTTACTACTTAAGACATAAATTAGGGTTATATATAAATCGCAAAGTCCAAAAGTCATTTTCTGCACGAATCAATTTCTCTCTCGAGTAAGCCGAAACGCTTCATCTTCCCCACAAGTTGCAGAGCCCGCGCATTCCTCCTACCCGTCGCCGAATTTTTATCAAATTTCTGGATCATGGCCTCTTCCTACAAGATTGGAATTAGTTCTGAACTGGTTGCCGCCGTATCGCCGAAATTTCAGATGATTTCAGAAACCTTCTGATACTTCTCGACATCACCGGCCTCACCTTTGTTCTCCAGTAGCCATGTAAAATCATGTTTCCAGACGTTGCAGAGTTCTTCAAAAATGTCAAAGTCAAGAGACATGGAGCAGTTCTCAAGTCCAGGGTCAGGAATCAAAATTAAACTTACCAAGACCTCTGTTTCCCAACTTCTTCGACTGCTGATTTTTGATGAAGAAGATCATCTTGGCCCTGATGAATCTAACAGAACCTATACGTTCTGTGGTATTTCTCCTGATGTATAATACATCAAAAGATCTGACCTGAATCCTGAAGGAAAACTGTTAGTGGATATCATAGGCAAAGTGCTTCTCTGCAAAACAAGTTCCATAAGGGATATCTCTCTCTCCTTCTTTAATATCATGCAATCAATAGTGTGAAGAAAAAAATTTCAGTTTGGGATGATGATTCTGGACAAGTTAAAGGATAGCATTAAGGCTACCAGCTATTCCAGGATTATTTCTCTCCTCCTCCCTGAGATTAATCCTGAGTTGTTCAACTTCTCCAAAGGGACTATTCTTCTCCACATGAAGAAAGTCTCTATCTCTTCCATTCAAAGATGGGAGTTGAAATTGCAGAACCCAGTTCAAGCTGCCAAAGATCAATAGCTTCCAGCTCTAGAGGACAGGACCCCATCTCCCTCTCCACTTCCGGTTGCCAGCTCCTCTAGTGCAACTGTTGAGGAGGATCCTGCTCCTTCAGTTCCAGCAAGGATGCATACTCCTCCAGCTGTTACATCTCCTCCACCTCAGAGTCCTGAAGGAATTCCATCTGAAGCCCAACTTCAAGAAACCCTTTTGTCAACTGAAGCAGCAATCAATAAGATGATTGAAGAACTTACTGCTGATGAACCCCTTTCCCCTTTTCCAAACGAATCAACTACTGAAGTTCCAAAGCCATCCACACCAATACCCTCTCCATCACATGCTCCATCTCCCATCCAGTCTCCTACTGCACACCAAAACCAGGATGACACCACTTTCATTTCTGATGAGCAATCTCCTGAACCAGCTGAAGCTCCACTGAGATCCTTGGACTTCACCATCCCCATGGTCATTGATGAAGGGGATGCCCTGATTCATACAACCAGAGATGAGAGCTCTGTAGTTATTAAAGAGATAGCTCCATGGATTGCTCCTCCTCCTCTAGTACCCTCTTCTGTTACTCCTCCTGCTGCTGCTACTGGTCCTACTAGTGATTTGATGAATCAATTTGTACTCCTGCTTCAAGAACAAAGAACATATTTTGATGCTTCACTCAAAGCTGTTACTAACAAAGTCACTGCTCTAGAGACTGAGATGAGCAGGGGATTTGTTGAGATCCAGCACAATACATATCAACTCAGACACCTCTTTCAAATTGGTGGAAAGGCTCTAGATCACACTATTACTAGTGTTGGTCAAGTCATGGAGCATGGTGTGACTCTTGTAAATAATCAGGTAGAATTGGATAAGAGAGCTGAAGCTACAAAGATGAAGATTTGTGAAGAAGTTGGAACCTTCAAAAACGATGCCATAAAAAACTTATCTGTTGAAGTCATAAAGGGGGAGAGCTTAGTGAAGGAATACCTAGAGAAATCAGATGCACTCAAGCAAGAGCTCTTGGAAGCAAAGATGAAAGAAATCCATGATGATGTGTTAGGCCAAATTCAAAGTGTCAAATTCCATACATATAACAATACTATCTGGCTACACAATCAAATTCTTCCTGAGTTTGCTACTGATCCAAACATCATTCCTAACCATCTCAATCTCTTAACTGCTGCTGCTCCAGTTCAAGCTCTTGAACATACCTTTTATCCGAGACCTGAAGGCCATGAAGGTCCTCCTCCTGATTCATATGCTCAAGTTTGGGAGGCATACCCAGCATATATATTCTTCCAAGCTCCTCCTGAGATCACCACTTATAAGAAGAAGAGAAAATAAGGTGATGGTGCCTTATCCAACAGGTACATCCCAGTTCCTGATGCAGAAAAGAGAAAATCTCCTGAGTTTGCAGAGATCTGTTCTCCTACTTCAAAATCTCTCATTTTAGATACTCTCAAACTTGTTTTGGACTACAATGAAAACAAGAATGAACATTACAGCTCCCAGGAATGGGAATTATATGAAAGGTCTATGACTAAGAGAAGGCTTTATGATAGAGAACATGGCAGGAACAACACTTATGCTCCTCAAAAGCCACCAAAGTACTATCCCAAGCCATTCAGCTACCAAAGGAGACAGCAAGAGTAGAAAGACAAGAAGCATCATTAAGTTGAAGCATTAAGTATTATGAGAGTGTGGAAATGATACATGTAGAAATGATGTTTTGGACAATCACATTTATATAATTCTAAATTCAGATCACTTGCTTTTGATCATAGTCTTATGCTTGTTTACACTGATTTATTTATTTACATGTTTATTTATTTTTTATGTCTTTATAATTCACCTTAGTATAAAGGGTTCTGACTTCTATAAATAGGGGGAGATTGTTGGATATTGTATCCACAGTAACCCAGATTTGATGAAGACACCCTTAAAATAAGATGAATTACGTTGTATTGGATGCCTTGTTTAAGTTATGTGTGTGCAAGACTGTATTTCAAAGTGTAGACCAATGTTAGTCTACAATGGGTCACCAAACATAGGACCATAAATTGTAATCCCTAATTGTGTGATCCATGGTGTTGACTCATGTATAGCCTCTCTATTGGGATACACTTCATATTCAAGCACCAGGACTAATTATATTGGAGAAAGGCTTGTTGTTGACTTCACCAAAGAAGAGAAAATTATGTTGAAGGAATTTTTGCTAAGTACTTTACTCGAGTAGATACCTACATACTCGAGTGAAATACTTAGTCAATACCTAAGTAAGACTATAAGTACTCGAGTAAAGGAATTAGCTCTCGAGTAGCCAAATTATAGCTCTCGAGTAGCTAATTCAACTACTCGAGTAGATCCTTTCTAATTCTCGAGTTAACAGAATTTCTTCACCAGAAATTTTTCTAAGTAAAATACTCGAGTAGTCATATAAGTACTCGAATAGTTTAGTCTTTTGTATCGAGTTATAGAAGAATGGACTTCATGTTATTTTTCCTCACTCGAGTATTCAAGTTCATGTACTCGAGTAGTCTATCTACTACTCGAGTAGCCCAGGTTTAATACTCGAGTAACACGATTTTCATCCCTCAAAATTTTTCTAAGTCCTTTACTCGAGTAGCTATATCTACATACTCGAGTAGATTATATTCTCTCGAGTAGTTCACTTTGACTACTCGAGTATCCCAGATTTTTCTTCCAGAAAACATTCTAAGTCCTTGACTCGAGTAGTTTCTCTACCTCTCGAATAGTTAATCTCTATTCTCTTGAGTAGTATTTCTTGTACTCGAGTAATTCAATTCCACATATCATGTAACTACTTTAGCACTCGAGTAAGACTTTGTATATTCGAGTAGCTGCTCTTCATCTCTGGATTTTCTCTAAGTCATTTACTCGAGTAGTTTTCTTCTATTCACTCGAGTAGTCTTGTATAGTACTCGAGGAGGTTAATCTTCACTCGAGTATGTCAATCATCTTTTTCAGAAATTTTGTTAAGTCCAGGTTTGTCAGAAATTTCAAACAGCCTTGACGTGATGGTCCATGTGTACTTCATTAAGATTAATTATGACTTTTAGGGAAGATCTTATATAAAGTCTTGTCAAATGGACAAAACCTAAGAACGTGTGCTGTCAAGATTATTCTAAGTATACTTCTGAATCTCATTCTCTCTCTCTAAAAATCAGAAGCCACCGCCTCCAACCTTCATCTTGCTCATCCGGCTAGGGTTTTCAATTCCAGAAGATTCAGATCAAGAAGATTCACAGAACAAGATTGTCGTTCAATTCTTCATCATCTATCTGATCATGTGAAGCCAAGAAATTTCAGATCTAGCCTTTGCCTAGATTCTTCTTCAACTTCTCTGATAAAGCCGCAAAGATTAAAGAAGAAGATCCAGGCCTACTATTTGCAGATTTGAGAAAGTTTTACTATTTCTATTTCTAGATACTTTCAATTTCTTTCTTGTAGGAGAATTCTCTCCAAGTGTAGGAGCTTTTTTCTCCGAGTTGTAAGAAGTTTTATCTTCCGAGTGTAGATTCATTTTGTGGATCGAGATTTTAGGAACTTTGTTCCGAGGCATAGGATTGGTTTTCAATCCGAGATAGTGGAGTAGCTGAGTTTAGTGTAATGCTAGATCAGTGAGGGAAAGTGGATGTAACCAAGGTTGGGGATCCACTATAAATCTTTTGTCGTCTGTGATTGCTTCGTAGATAATCGTGTGCATAGATCGTAAATTTGTTTTCCATAAAAAGACACATAACTCACCTATTCAACCCCCTCTAGGCGATTTAGGTAGACAACTGAACACTTTCAAGGTTCCTTCATCGTGGTCCTCGACCCAAGCCACAAACTAGCCCTCATCCTCACGGAGCTGTTGGAGGAGCGATAGGGGAGCTTCTCCACCTAACTGTGAGCAGTAATGTTGAATATGGCCCGTCCGGTTACACTGATAATATACTTGTTTAAATCGTCCTCCTGGTTGTTGGTGAAGTTGGAACTGTGGGGGTGGAGGCAGCGATGACTACGAGGTCGACTGCTTTGTCCTAAAGTTCTGAAGGAAATGACTGCCACCTCTCTTGTTTCCTCTTCCACCCCTACCACTTTGTCTCCTCCAAAATCTGGGACCTGCTTTCATCACGCCCTCGGCGGGTCTCTTACTACTAGCCTGGACTCCTAAATGATCTGCTTCTAAACTCTTTTCCATATCTATAATCTCTGCCAGGCTAGAGTCTACTATAAATAAAAGTACGTGCATTAGGCAATCCCGCAAGCCTTTGTAGAAACGATTCGTATAGCTATGATCATCTAGACTATATGAGTTAGTAAACCTTGAAAGGTGCTGAAACTCTCATTGCTACTCCATGATTTAATTCAATCCCTGTTTCAGTAGAAGGTGTCTTTCCTCGAGCTTAACACGAGCCATGGAAGGGATGAAATGTTCCAAGAAAGCATCTGAGAATTCACTCCAGCTGATGTCCTTGTATACGCATCCTTGAAAGGTGGAGCCCATGTGGGACTTCCACTATCATTTTGCCCGTATCTCCAGGATAGATACCATTAGGTAACAGCCATAGAGGCCAGACATCTGATTCCGGCGATCAGTAATGCACAATACCTAGCCATTATTTTGTATGAATGACAAACTCTGTCTCGTAATAAGTATGCAGGGATAGGGCTCAAAAGGAACGCAACCAATTAGAAGTAGGGTTTGTTGCTGCACTGGGGCCTGCTAGGATCTAAATGCATATAAAATTATAGTGAGGGTTTGTCCCAGTCCCAACTGTTGAACTTGAGCTGGGACGGAAGCAGCGGGAGTCCTCACAACAGGCTCCGCGTGGGCCGGAATCTACGTATAAAGTTATGATCCTATGCTTAGGTTGGCTAATTATAATGAAATTACTGGAGGTTGGGAATTGTGCCCTCCAATGTTCCTCAAGATTTGAAGAGTCTTCACCAATCTTGCTAAGGGGGCATATTGTATTTGATTTATGCTTATGTTCGTGAATGCAGGTTGTCCTTGATTGGATAGGGGAACAAAAAGGGTACGCTTGAAATTAGATAATTTGACTAAGGCAAAAGCGTCGAGACAACTGAGACAGCTAATAAGAAAGTCTCAGCATAACCGCTGAGATAGCTGAGTAGCTCAATGCAAAGCATTGAGAGAGGGTTTGGTCTCAGCACAACCGCAGAGATAGGAGATAGTCTCAATTGTGAAGAAGGAATCGTTGAGACATTTGAGAAGAAACCGCTGAGACAGTTGAGATGGAACCGCTGAGACAAAGCCAACAGAAATTCACTAAGTCTGGAAGCGTTGAGTGAAGAAGGCTCACTCAATGCTTCTAATGGAAAGCCAAGTCAGCACGCGCTGAGTGATTCAACATAACTTAAAGCTTAATGAGTTCTGGAAGTTTTCTAAGTCCAGAAAATGATGACCATTGCTGACGTCACCAAAAGTCAACAAGTCAAAGCATTTCATGCCATTGCGAGAAAGCTATAGTAGCGCTAGAGGATGACTGCTGATGTCAGCACAATTCAACAAGTCAAAGAATTTCATGTCATTGGGGGAAAGCTACAATAGCGCCAGATGCTACAATTTGTCTTCTTTTGGAGGTGGTGGTGCTCACAATCCATGGCTGGTACGACACTCAAATAGTGTCGTTGATTCAAATCAACATATATAAAAAGGGAAAATTTAATCGAGAAGACCATGGGATTAGGTTTACAGAAAATAGAGGCGGCTGAATTCATCTTCTCCGACGAGCAAGAAAGTCAAGTCCAGCAGTGCAAGACAGTAGGCAAAGAAAAGATAGCTGAAGTTTTTTTTCCAGTTCAGCAAGTTTCTTCTGTGTAGAACAAGTTGGTTGATTCATCTAATTAGCAAGAAGAGATAGCTGTGTGAAGGGCCGTCAGCCTTCAACAACAGATAGTTGTTCTTCAGTGTAGCAGAGAAGCAGTTAGCTGTAGAAGACGACTAATTCCTTCTACAGCAAGAGGGCTGGACTAATACCTGCACAGTACATCAAGGTAGACTTTGAGATTTATCTTTGAGTTAGTGTTTTAATTTATTTCAATCTTTGATTAATTTCATGCCATATTCAGGTAGTCTGAATCAAAGTTGTATGACCTTTTGTGCCTGAGTTGTAGGTGACCTAATTTGTTTCTGTGGTAGGTGCCTGCTAGAGTACTGAGGTAAGATCCAAGTGTGGATCTGAGAGTAGGGCTATCCTCCTATCTTGAGGGTAGGGCCTTTTGGCCTGAAGTAGGTGACTGTTAAGTCACTGAGTTATAGGTGACAAGTGTGTCACTGAGTTGTAGGTTCTGGAGGAGGCTAAGTGTAGGGCATTTTGTCTCAAGGTAGGTGACAAGTATGTCACTGAGCTGTAGTTGCCTAGAAGTGCACTGAGGTAGGTACTTGTAAGGGTACTAAGTTGTAGGAGTGCTGCAGCACTCTAAGAGTAGGTCCTTGTGCCTGAAGTTATAGGGTTGAAAAGCCTAAGTTGTAGGCCTAAGAGATAAGGCTGAGGTAGGTGTTTTGATGACGACTGAGTTGTAGGAGCACTATAGGGCTCTGAGGTAGGACCATCTGTGGTCCTGAGGTAGGGTTCTGAAGAGAACCTGAGTGTAAGGCAGAGGGCCTGAGGTGTATGCTTTAAGGAGCATTTTGGAGGGGTTTGGGCCTTGCCTAACATAAGTTAGAAAGGTGGGAGGGAAAGCATCTGAGAATTCACTCCAGCTGATGTCCTTGTATATGCGTCCTTGAAAGGTGGAGCCCATGAGGGACTTCCACTACCTTTTTGCCTGTGTCACCAGGACAGATACCATTAAGGTAACAGCCATAGAGGCCAGACATCTGATTCCGGCGATCAGTCATGCGTACCTAGCCATTCTTCTGTACGAATGACCAACTCTATCTCGTAATAAGTAGGCGGGGATTGGACTCGAAAGGTACTCAGCCAGTTAGATGTAGGGGACACTTTCTGTCTGCACTTTTCTTCACTGAGTGTCGACACAGCTGCAAGTGTCGACACTTTCTGTCTGGTGTCGACTCTGCATCCCAGGTGTCGACACAATGACTCCAAGTGTCGACACTGCTTGTCTGGGTGTCGACACAAGTCTTCTTAAGTGTCGACACTTTCCCTCTGGGTGTCGACACATGGACTTAGAAACTTTTTGCTTTAGTCCAGTACTTTCTTAACCTGCACAAGTAAACTCAACATACATCAAATACATTATAATGTATATCATTGAGTTGGGTGAGGCTTCTTCAAATCAGGTACATTTGACCAATGTACCCAACAATGTTTACTTATTACATAAAGCTTTATATGGTCTGAAATAAGCTCCTCGAGCTTGGTATGAGACGCTGTCTAGCTTTCTACTTGAGAACAAGTTCACAAGGGGAAAGATAGATAAGACATTATTTCTTAGGGAAATAAAAGGCAAGATTTTGCTAGTGCAAATCTATGTCGACGACATTAATTTTGGCTCTACTGACGATAACCTCTGCAAGAAGTTTTCAAAACTTATGCAAGGGAAGTTCGAAATGAGCAGTATGGGCGAGCTAAAGTATTTCTTAGGGCTTCAAGTGAAACAATCTGAAGATGGAATTTTTCTTCTCGCAGACTAAGTTCACCAAAGAGCTAATTAAGAAATTCGGAATGGAGAACGCAACCTCTATGAGGACTCCAATGGGTTCAACTGTGTCTCTGGACAAGGATGAGAGAGGGAAACCTTTTGATGAAATGAAGTATAAAAACATAATTGGATCCTTGCTCTACCTTACTGCCAATAGACCTGACATAATGTTTTCAACATGTGTATGTGCTAGATTTCAGGTGAACTCTAAGAAATCTCCCTATGCTACTGCATAGCGAATTTTGAGATACCTTAAAGGTACACCAAATCTTGGCTTATTGTACCCAAGAAGTAATGATAGCAAGCTAATTGGTTTTTCAGATACAGATTTTGTAGGTAGCAAGGACGACAGGAAAAGTACTTCCGGGACTTGCCAATTTTTTAGAAGATGGCTTATTTCCTGGAGTAGCAAGAAGTAGAACTTTGTTGCAATTTCAACAGTTGAGTCAGATTATATCTCTACACGCAGTTGTTGTGCACAGCTGCTATGGATAAAGAAATCAATTTGAAGATTACAATATGAAGTTTCAGAACATTCCATTGTTTTGCGACTCTTCCAGCACAATTGCAATAGCCAACGACACAGTCTCGCACAGCCAGACAAAGCATATAGAGCTGAGGTATCACTTCTATCGAGAGCATGTGGAGCATGGGGATATAGATCTCCAGTATGTCTCTACAGACAGGCAGATTGCAGACATTTTCACGAAGCCGCTGGACGAGACCAAGGTCTCGTTCTTCAAAACAGAACTTGGAATGCTCAACAAATAAGATTAGAGAAGGTGGACTCACAAGAATGCTCAGAGATCAAGAATCAGTCAAAAGTTGGAATTCTACAAATTTCTAACTCTTTGAGTCGAATAAGAAACAAACTACACGAGTAAGAAAATGACCTACTCGAGTAATCCACTTGACCTACTCGAGTAACCTACTCGAGTAGCAGAATGACTTACTCGAGTAATAGAGCTTCACTTGAGTACTTCAACATAACTACTCGAGTACTTCCATATATCTACTCGGGTACTTCCAGACATTACACGAGTACTTCCAGCTATCTCCACTCGAGTACCTCCATATCCTCACTCGAGTACTGCCAAGTCTCTCGAGTATCTGTCAGACAAGTTTTCTCCTTGATTAAAATTTCTTTACTCGCAACCCAAGGCTTATGCCGCCCTCTCCCAAGTATGTTTGCATTATTTATTTACTACTTAAGACATAAATTAGGGTTATATATAAATCGCAAAGTCCAAAAGTCATTTTCTGCATGAATCAATTTCTCTCTCGAGTAAGCCGAAATGCTTCACTTCCCCACAAGTTGCAGAGCCCGCGCATTCCTCCTACCCGTCGCCGAATTTTTATCAAATTTCTGGATCATGGCCTCTTCCTACAAGATTGGAATTAGTTCTGAACTGGTTGCCGCCGGTATCGCCGAAATTTCAGATGATTTCAGAAACCTTCTGATACTTCTCGACATCACCGGCCTCACCTTTGTTCTCCAGTAGCCATGTAAAATCATGTTTCCAGACGTTGCAGAGTTCTTCAAAAATGTCAAAGTCAAGAGACATGGAGCAGTTCTCAAGTCCAGGGTCAGGAATCAAAATTAAACTTACCAAGACCTCTGTTTCCCAACTTCTTCGACTGCTGATTTTTGATGAAGAAGATCATCTTGGCCCTGATGAATCTAACAGAACCTATACGTTCTGTGGTATTTCTCCTGATGTATAATACATCAAAAGATCTGACCTGAATCCTGAAGGAAAACTGTTAGTGGATATCATAGGCAAAGTGCTTCTCTGCAAAACAAGTTCCATAAGGGATATCTCTCTCTCCTTCTTTAATATCATGCAATCAATAGTGTGAAGAAAAAATTTCAGTTTGGGATGATGATTCTGGACAAGTTAAAGGATAGCATTAAGGCTACCAGCTATTCCAGGATTATTTCTCTCCTCCTCCCTGAGATTAATCCTGAGTTGTTCAACTTCTCCAAAGGGACTATTCTTCTCCACATGAAGAAAGTCTCTATCTCTTCCATTCAAAGATGGGAGTTGAAATTGCAGAACCCAGTTCACGCTGCCAAAGATCAATAGCTTCCAGCTCTAGAGGACAGGACCCCATCTCCCTCTCCACTTCCGGTTGCCAGCTCCTCTAGTGCAACTGTTGAGGAGGATCCTGCTCCTTCAGTTCCAGCAAGGATGCATACTCCTCCAGCTGTTACATCTCCTCCACCTCAGAGTCCTGAAGGAATTCCATCTGAAGCCCAACTTCAAGAAACCCTTTTGTCAACTGAAGCAGCAATCAATAAGATGATTGAAGAACTTACTGCTGATGAACCCCTTTCCCCTTTTCCAAACGAATCAACTACTGAAGTTCCAAAGCCATCCACACCAATACCCTCTCCATCACATGCTCCATCTCCCATCCAGTCTCCTACTGCACACCAAAACCAGGATGACACCACTTTCATTTCTGATGAGCAATCTCCTGAACCAGCTGAAGCTCCACTGAGATCCTTGGACTTCACCATCCCCATGGTCATTGATGAAGGGGATGCCCTGATTCATACAACCAGAGATGAGAGCTCTGTAGTTATTAAAGAGATAGCTCCATGGATTGCTCCTCCTCCTCTAGTACCCTCTTCTGTTACTCCTCCTGCTGCTGCTACTGGTCCTACTAGTGATTTGATGAATCAATTTATACTCCTGCTTCAAGAACAAAGAACATATTTTGATGCTTCACTCAAAGCTGTTACTAACAAAGTCACTGCTCTAGAGACTGAGATGAGCAGGGGATTTGTTGAGATCCAGCACAATACATATCAACTCAGACACCTCTTTCAAATTGGTGGAAAGGCTCTAGATCACACTATTACTAGTGTTGGTCAAGTCATGGAGCATGGTGTGACTCTTGTAAATAATCAGGTAGAATTGGATAAGAGAGCTGAAGCTACAAAGATGAAGATTTGTGAAGAAGTTGGAACCTTCAAAAACGATGCCATAAAAAACTTATCTGTTGAAGTCATAAAGGGGGAGAGCTTAGTGAAGGAATACCTAGAGAAATCAGATGCACTCAAGCAAGAGCTCTTGGAAGCAAAGATGAAAGAAATCCATGATGATGTGTTAGGCCAAATTCAAAGTGTCAAATTCCATACATATAACAATACTATCTGGCTACACAATCAAATTCTTCCTGAGTTTGCTACTGATCCAAACATCATTCCTAACCATCTCAATCTCTTAACTGCTGCTGCTCCAGTTCAAGCTCTTGAACATACCTTTTATCCGAGACCTGAAGGCCATGAAGGTCCTCCTCCTGATTCATATGCTCAAGTTTGGGAGGCATACCCAGCATATATATTCTTCCAAGCTCCTCCTGAGATCACCACTTATAAGAAGAAGAGAAAATAAGGTGATGGTGCCTTATCCAACAGGTACATCCCAGTTCCTGATGCAGAAAAGAGAAAATCTCCTGAGTTTGCAGAGATCTGTTCTCCTACTTCAAAATCTCTCATTTTAGATACTCTCAAACTTGTTTTGGACTACAATGAAAACAAGAATGAACATTACAGCTCCCAGGAATGGGAATTATATGAAAGGTCTATGACTAAGAGAAGGCTTTATGATAGAGAACATGGCAGGAACAACACTTATGCTCCTCAAAAGCCACCAAAGTACTATCCCAAGCCATTCAGCTACCAAAGGAGACAGCAAGAGTAGAAAGACAAGAAGCATCATTAAGTTGAAGCATTAAGTATTATGAGAGTGTGGAAATGATACATGTAGAAATGATGTTTTGGACAATCACATTTATATAATTCTAAATTCAGATCACTTGCTTTTGATCATAGTCTTATGCTTGTTTACACTGATTTATTTATTTACATGTTTATTTATTTTTTATGTCTTTATAATTCACCTTAGTATAAAGGGTTCTGACTTCTATAAATAGGGGGAGATTGTTGGATATTGTATCCACAGTAACCCAGATTTGATGAAGACACCCTTAAAATAAGATGAATTACGTTGTATTGGATGTCTTGTTTAAGTTATGTGTGTGCAAGACTGTATTTCAAAGTGTAGACCAATGTTAGTCTACAATGGGTCACCAAACATAGGACCATAAATTGTAATCCCTAATTGTGTGATCCATGGTGTTGACTCATGTATAGCCTCTCTATTGGGATACACTTCATATTCAAGCACCAGGACTAATTATATTGGAGAAAGGCTTGTTGTTGACTTCACCAAAGAAGAGAAAATTATGTTGAAGGAATTTTTGCTAAGTACTTTACTCGAGTAGATACCTACATACTCGAGTGAAATACTTAGTCAATACCTAAGTAAGACTATAAGTACTCGAGTAAAGGAATTAGCTCTCGAGTAGCCAAATTATAGCTCTCGAGTAGCTAATTCAACTACTCGAGTAGATCCTTTCTAATTCTCGAGTTAACAGAATTTCTTCACCAGAAATTTTTCTAAGTAAAATACTCGAGTAGTCATATAAGTACTCGAATAGTTTAGTCTTTTGTATCGAGTTATAGAAGAATGGACTTCATGTTATTTTTCCTCACTCGAGTATTCAAGTTCATGTACTCGAGTAGTCTATCTACTACTCGAGTAGCCCAGGTTTAATACTCGAGTAACACGATTTTCATCCCTCAAAATTTTTCTAAGTCCTTTACTCGAGTAGCTATATCTACATACTCGAGTAGATTATATTCTCTCGAGTAGTTCACTTTGACTACTCGAGTATCCCAGATTTTTCTTCCAGAAAACATTCTAAGTCCTTGACTCGAGTAGTTTCTCTACCTCTCGAATAGTTATCTCTATTCTCTTGAGTAGTATTTCTTGTACTCGAGTAATTCAATTCCACATATCATGTAACTACTTTAGCACTCGAGTAAGACTTTGTATATTCGAGTAGCTGCTCTTCATCTCTGGATTTTCTCTAAGTCATTTACTCGAGTAGTTTTCTTCTATTCACTCGAGTAGTCTTGTATAGTACTCGAGGAGGTTAATCTTCACTCGAGTATGTCAATCATCTTTTTCAGAAATTTTGTTAAGTCCAGGTTTGTCAGAAATTTCAAACAGCCTTGACGTGATGGTCCATGTGTACTTCATTAAGATTAATTATGACTTTTAGGGAAGATCTTATATAAAGTCTTGTCAAATGGACAAAACCTAAGAACGTGTGCTGTCAAGATTATTCTAAGTATACTTCTGAATCTCATTCTCTCTCTCTAAAAATCAGAAGCCACCGCCTCCAACCTTCATCTTGCTCATCCGGCTAGGGTTTTCAATTCCAGAAGATTCAGATCAAGAAGATTCACAGAACAAGATTGTCGTTCAATTCTTCATCATCTATCTGATCATGTGAAGCCAAGAAATTTCAGATCTAGCCTTTGCCTAGATTCTTCTTCAACTTCTCTGATAAAGCCGCAAAGATTAAAGAAGAAGATCCAGGCCTACTATTTGCAGATTTGAGAAAGTTTTACTATTTCTATTTCTAGATACTTTCAATTTCTTTCTTGTAGGAGAATTCTCTCCAAGTGTAGGAGCTTTTTTCTCCGAGTTGTAAGAAGTTTTATCTTCCGAGTGTAGATTCATTTTGTGGATCGAGATTTTAGGAACTTTGTTCTGAGGCATAGGATTGGTTTTCAATCCGAGATAGTGGAGTAGCTGAGTTTAGTGTAATGCTAGATCAGTGAGGGAAAGTGGATGTAACCAAGGTTGGGGATCCACTATAAATCTTTTGTCGTCTGTGATTGCTTCGTAGATAATCGTGTGCATAGATCGTAAATTTGTTTTCCATAAAAAGACACATAACTCACCTATTCAACCCCCTCTAGGCGATTTAGGTAGACAACTGAACACTTTCAAGGTTCCTTCATCGTGGTCCTCGACCCAAGCCACAAACTAGCCCTCATCCTCACGGAGCTGTTGGAGGAGCGATAGGGGAGCTTCTCCACCTAACTGTGAGCAGTAATGTTGAATATGGCCCGTCCGGTTACACTGATAATATACTTGTTTAAATCGTCCTCCTGGTTGTTGGTGAAGTTGGAACTGTGGGGGTGGAGGCAGCGATGACTACGAGGTCGGCTGCTTTGTCCTAAAGTTCTGAAGGAAACGACTGCCACCTCTCTTGTTTCCTCTTCCACCCCTACCACTTTGTCTCCTCCAAAATCTGGGACCTGCTTTCATCACGCCCTCGGCGGGTCTCTTACTACTAGCCTGGACTCCTAAATGATCTGCTTCTAAACTCTTTTCCATATCTATAATCTCTGCCAGGCTAGAGTCTACTATAAATAAAAGTACGTGCATTAGGCAATCCCGCAAGCCTTTGTAGAAACGATTCGTATAGCTATGATCATCTAGACTATATGAGTTAGTAAACCTTGAAAGGTGCTGAAACTCTCATTGCTACTCCATGATTTAATTCAATCCCTGTTTCAGTAGAAGGTGTCTTTCCTCGAGCTTAACACGAGCCATGGAAGGGATGAAATGTTCCAAGAAAGCATCTGAGAATTCACTCCAGCTGATGTCCTTGTATACGCATCCTTGAAAGGTGGAGCCCATGTGGGACTTCCACTATCATTTTGCCCGTATCTCCAGGATAGATACCATTAAGGTAACAGCCATAGAGGCCAGACATCTGATTCCGGCGATCAGTAATGCACAATACCTAGCCATTATTTTGTATGAATGACAAACTCTGTCTCGTAATAAGTATGCAGGGATAGGGCTCAAAAGGAACGCAACCAATTAGAAGTAGGGGTTTGTTGCTGCACTGGGGCCTGCTAGGATCTAAATGCATATAAAATTATAGTGAGGGTTTGTCCCAGTCCCAACTGTTGAACTTGAGCTGGGACGGAAGCAGCGGGAGTCCTCACAACAGGCTCCGCATGGGCCGGAATCTACGTATAAAGTTATGATCCTATGCTTAGGTTGGCTAATTATAATGAAATTACTGGAGGTTGGGAATTGTGCCCTCCAATGTTCCTCAAGATTTGAAGAGTCTTCACCAATCTTGCTAAGGGGGCATATTGTATTTGATTTATGCTTATGTTCGTGAATGCAGGTTGTCCTTGATTGGATAGGGGAACAAAAAGGGTACGCTTGAAATTAGATAATTTGACTAAGGCAAAAGCGTCGAGACAACTGAGACAGCTAAGAAGAAAGTCTCAGCATAACCGCTGAGATAGCTGAGTAGCTCAATGCAAAGCATTGAGAGAGGGTTTGGTCTCAGCACAACCGCAGAGATAGGAGATAGTCTCAATTGTGAAGAAGGAATCGTTGAGACATTTGAGAAGAAACCGCTGAGACAGTTGAGATGGAACCGCTGAGACAAAGCCAACAGAAATTCACTAAGTCTGGAAGCGTTGAGTGAAGAAGGCTCACTCAATGCTTCTAATGGAAAGCCAAGTCAGCACGCGCTGAGTGATTCAACATAACTTAAAGCTTAATGAGTTCTGGAAGTTTTCTAAGTCCAGAAAATGATGACCATTGCTGACGTCACCAAAAGTCAACAAGTCAAAGCATTTCATGCCATTGCGAGAAAGCTATAGTAGCGCTAGAGGATGACTGCTGATGTCAGCACAATTCAACAAGTCAAAGAATTTCATGTCATTGGGGAAAGCTACAATAGCGCCAGATGCTACAATTTGTCTTCTTTGGAGGTGGTGGTGCTCACAATCCATGGCTGGTACGACACTCAAATAGTGTCGTTGATTCAAATCAACATATATAAAAAGGGAAAATTTAATCGAGAAGACCATGGGATTAGGTTTACAGAAAATAGAGGCGGCTGGAATTCATCTTCTCCGACGAGCAAGAAAGTCAAGTCCAGCAGTGCAAGACAGTAGGCAAAGAAAAGATAGCTGAAGTTTTTTTTCCAGTTCAGCAAGTTTGTTCTGTGTAGAACAAGTTGGTTGATTCATCTAATTAGCAAGAAGAGATAGCTGTGTGAAGGGCCGTCAGCCTTCAACAACAGATAGTTGTTCTTCAGTGTAGCAGAGAAGCAGTTAGCTGTAGAAGACGACTAATTCCTTCTACAGCAAGAGGGCTGGACTAATACCTGCACAGTACATCAAGGTAGACTTTGAGATTTATCTTTGAGTTAGTGTTTTAATTTATTTCAATCTTTGATTAATTTCATGCCATATTCAGGTAGTCTGAATCAAAGTTGTATGAC
The DNA here is from genome assembly GCA_039583875.1 of Platanthera guangdongensis. Taxonomy (NCBI): domain Eukaryota; kingdom Viridiplantae; phylum Streptophyta; class Magnoliopsida; order Asparagales; family Orchidaceae; genus Platanthera; species Platanthera guangdongensis. The sequence continues at coordinate 140,444,400 of CM077157.1, forward strand.
CTTTTGTGCCTGAGTTGTAGGTGACCTAATTTGTTTCTGTGGTAGGTGCCCTGCTAGAGTACTGAGGTAAGATCCAAGTGTGGATCTGAGAGTAGGGCTATCCTCCTATCTTGAGGGTAGGGCCTTTTGGCCTGAAGTAGGTGACTGTTAAGTCACTGAGTTATAGGTGACAAGTGTGTCACTGAGTTGTAGGTTCTGGAGGAGGCTAAGTGTAGGGCATTTTGTCTCAAGGTAGGTGACAAGTATGTCACTGAGCTGTAGTTGCCTAGAAGTGCACTGAGGTAGGTACTTGTAAGGGTACTAAGTTGTAGGAGTGCTGCAGCACTCTAAGAGTAGGTCCTTGTGCCTGAAGTTATAGGGTTGAAAAGCCTAAGTTGTAGGCCTAAGAGATAAGGCTGAGGTAGGTGTTTTGATGACGACTGAGTTGTAGGAGCACTATAGGGCTCTGAGGTAGGACCATCTGTGGTCCTGAGGTAGGGTTCTGAAGAAAACCTGAGTGTAAGGCAGAGGGCCTGAGGTGTATGCTTTAAGGAGCATTTTGGAGGGGTTTGGGCCTTGCCTAACATAAGTTAGAAAGGTGGGAGGGAAAGCATCTGAGAATTCACTCCAGCTGATGTCCTTGTATATGCGTCCTTGAAAGGTGGAGCCCATGAGGGACTTCCACTACCTTTTTGCCTGTGTCACCAGGACAGATACCATTAAGGTAACAGCCATAGAGGCCAGACATCTGATTCCGGCGATCAGTCATGCGTACCTAGCCATTCTTCTGTACGAATGACCAACTCTATCTCGTAATAAGTAGGCGGGGATTGGACTCGAAAGGTACTCAGCCAGTTAGATGTAGGGGTTTTTTGCTGCACCGTTGCCTGCTGGATCTTAATGCATATAAAATTATAGGGAGGGTTTGTCCCAGTTCTGACTGTTGAAATTGAGCTGGGACGAAAGGAGCGATAGTGCTCACAACAGGCTCCGCGTGCGCCAGAATCCATGTATAAAGGTATGATCCTACGGTTAGGTTGGCTAATTGTAACAAAATAACTGGATGTTGGGAATTGTGCCCTCCAATGTTCCTCAAGATTTGAAGAGGCTTCACCAATCTTGCTAAGGTGCATATTGTGTTTGATATGTGCTTATGTTCATGCATGCAGGTTGTCCTTGATTGGACAGGGGAACAAAAAGAGTACGCTTGAAGTTAGATAATTTGACTAAGGCAAAATCGTCGAGACAACTTGCGACAGCTGAGAAGAAGTCTCAGCATAACCGCTGAGATAGCTGAGTAGCTCAATGCAAAGCAATGCGAGAAGTTTTGGTGTCAACACAACCGCAGAGATATGAGATAGTCTCAACTGTGAAGAAGGAAGCGTTGAGACAGTTGAGAAGAAATCACTGAGACAGTTGAGATGGAACCGCTGAGACAAAGCCAACAGAAATTCACTAATTCTAGAAGTGTTGAGTGAAGCAGGTTCACTCAATGCTTCTAATGAAAAGCCAAGTCAGCACGCGTTGAGTGATTCAACATAACTTAAAGCTTAATGAGTTCTGGAAGTTTTCTAAGTCCAGAAAGTGATGACTATTGCTGACGTCACCAAAAGTCAACAAGTCAAAGCATTTCATGCCATTGCGGGAAAGCTACAATAGCGCTAGAGGACGACTGCTGATGTCAGCAGAAGTCAACAAGTCAAAGAATTTCATATCATTGCGGGAAAGCTACAATAGTACCAGATGCTACAATTTCTCTTCTTCTAGAGGAGGTGGTGCTCACAATCCATGGCTGGGTCCACACTCAAGTAGTGTCGTTGATTCAAATCAACATATATAAAAAGGGAAAATTGAATGGAGAAGACCTGGGGATTAGGTTTACAGAAAATACAGGCGGCTGGACTTCATCTTCTCTAACGGGCAAGAAAGCCAAGTCCAGCAGTGTAAGCCAGTAGACAAAGAAAAGATGTTTTTTTCCAGTTCAGCAAGTTTGTTCTGTGTAGAACAAGTTGGTTGATTCATCTAATTAGCAAGAAGAGATAACTATGTGAAGGGTCGTCAGCCTTCAACAGCAGATAATTGTTCTTCAGTGTAGCAGAGAAGCAGTTAGCTGTAGAAGACGACTAATTCCTTCTACATTAAGTGGGCTAGACTAATACCTGCTCAGTACATCAAGGTAGACTCTGAGATTTATCTTTGAGTCAGTGTTTTAAATTATTTCAATCTTTGATTAATTTCATGTCGGATTCAGGTAGTCTGAATCTAAGATGTATGACCTTTTGTGCTTGAGTTGTAGGTGACCTAATTAGTCTCTATGGTAGGTGCCCTGATGGGGTACTGAGGTAGGATCCACGTGTGGATCTGATAGTAGGGCTATCCTCCTATCCTGAGGGTAGGGCCTTTTGTCCTGAGGTAGGTGACTATTAAGTCACTGAGTTATAGGTGACAAGTGTGTCACTGAGTTGTAGGTTCTGGAGGAGGCTAAGTATAGGGCATTTTGGCTCAAGGTAAGTGACAATTATGTCACTGAGCTGTAGGTGCCTAGAACTGCACTGAGGTAGTACTTGTAAGGGTACTAAGCTGTAGGAGTGTTGCAGCACTCTGAGAGTAGGTCCTTGTGCCTGAAGTTATGGGGTTGAAAAGCCTGAGCTGTATGTAAGACCCCCTTTTTTTGAAACTTCGGGGTCTTAGGCCCAGAACCGCCGCTTTGCGGTGACACCTTCACGCCCGGGAAGGTCATCGTTACAAAATACTGATCCTGCCGGCCAAATCGATTACAACTGTAGCAAAGTAATAAAAAGCAAGTCCACAGAAAATCATATATATAATGATAATCTCCACGAAGGGAGTGTCCACAGAAATAACAAAATACTAAAAATCTTGGGCTCATGCCTAGTACATCAAATCCTCACTACATGTCTCTCATAGCGGAAGAAATCTAAAACTAACTAGTAGCGAACAGGACTCACAGTCCCTGTCGTCTGAACTCCGATACTAGATTGCCCCATCTCCAAGCGTGCCGACATTCAGTGCTGCTCCTCCATGCTGGGCTCCACGGTCCCCTAAAATGTTGTGGTTCGAAAACCATTAGTCTAAAAGACTAAACCCTATCATCCCTTGCCCCTTCCCTCATGGCTCCTGGGCACCGAGCGGGGAGGAGGAAGGGAGAGGACATGAACGTGGAGAATAACAATTTAGCAGGTGGCGACGGAACTAATCTAGCAGTACAATAGTATATAAGGAAGTAATAAAAGGAAGAAAAACTGAACAAGAAAGGTAACCTTAACTTATGCGAGAACACATAGGCCCATGGATCTTTTGTAGGGCTCCTATCGTATAAAAAGTCCCATACCAATTTATACGATAAGGTGTCGGTTTTCTAATAAGCATACATATAAAGATTTCTGAAATAAACCTTAACTTATAAGCACGATCGCACAAACTTATAAAACAAGGGGTCGTTTTGCAGGGCCTATTGTATAAGCGTCTCATACCACTTATACTATAGGTGTGAGGTTATATGCAATGCATATGCTATGAAATACAATTATGCCATGATGTGAACATGCAAGAGCAACTCATCCTCTCGACTCTGTGTACACAGACCATTAGTTCCACGTTTCTGGAGCCGAACTTCCTAGGATACCTCCGTAGTGTCAAATGGAAGCGGTGGGTTGGGCCTCGCCCACCTCTAAACTGATAATTGCACAACCAGTTAGACCTATCATATGCCTCGACTCTTGTGCCCTAAGCGGAGCTCCTGCGTACTCTTGCCAGCTGGAGCACCGGACTTTATTTGGCCAAGTGTTATACCACACTTGCAGAGTCAACGTATTTGCGTCCGTGCATCGATTCTCCAATACCGAAGACCCTCCACCTTATACTTTATGCACATGCAACCTTGATGTATAACCACCGAGCTAATGCTCCCCAGACCAACCCGTCCGTCACAAACAGCAACCGAGCCAAAGCTTGCCAGGCCAACTTGCCCATCACTAACATCAACCGAGCAAAAGCTCATCAGGCCAACTTGCCCATCACTAAATCTACCGAGCCTACTGCCCGAGTGACCCAACCTAATGTCTCGAGGCACCGAGGCATGTGAAAGTGAACCCCTAGTTACTCTAGTTACTCTTGCAATTTAGTTTTACCTACAGTTTAGGTACGCCCAGGACTGCCCAAGGTATACCCCGTGAAGGGCTCTTGAAGGCACTAGGAATTACGATGGGATTACACCCAAAGCTCCCTTTCGCAAGGCACTTACTATTATTGGTTGCTACCAAATTTCCCAACCCTTAATTATTTTACTGGATCTAACCCTAGTGCATTAGACACTTCCTCACTATGGGAAAGACGATCTTTCGTCGATGCCGAGCACCACCGGACGCTAGCCAATCCAACCCCTTACTCATCACAACTTCCAACGATGAACTCATTTTTATTCATCCAAATCAGCAAACATCTAACCCCAACTCATGTGCCAAATTCATACTCCTACATAATTTCTGCAGTTTTACTAAATGCAGACCATGATAAGTCATATGGCATTTAAAATGGGAGGTACACAAAACATTCACCCAGTACCACCACAATAATTACTGGAGGGATGTCATGACATTTTTATTTATACCCAGAAATTTATAATTTTCCAATTTTATCTGATAATTTATTTAATTAATCTAGTAATCCAAAGAGCGCAAGTTGAACATGATGTACCAATTTCAGACAAACAAATGCTCCATAAAATTTATGATAATTTCAATATATCAACTTAAGATAAAATCAAGAGTATCCCAATTTTTCAGCAAGGTTTAGCCTCAAATTCTAGTTTTTGAAAATATCCTATTTTTATCAATTTTGAGAGGCAAGTGCAACAAAAACATTTCCAAAAATTCTGAAGGATCAAGCGCATAACCAACTGTTCCAAAAGCCTGGACTGTTGGAAAGGGTGCTACTTAATTTCTTAAATAAGTAGAAGAGCGCCACGGGTCAAGTGAAGGAACGTCGGACCCAACTGTTGGAACCGGAATCCTGTCTCCGGTGGAGTTCGACCCTTGGGGAAGGGGTGGTCTCGCGCCTACTTCTCTCCTGCAAGAAAAACAACAAAGAAGACAAGGAGAAACAGACCCAAGGGCTCGGCAGGGAGGTCCCACCACACACTCGGAAGATCTCAGAGCGCTTCCCCTCCTTAGCAAGATGCCGAGCTAAGGAACCCTCAGAAAGCACTTGAAAACTGGAACAGGGGGGCACTCTAAGCGTGCCTTCTGGGGTACCCCTTGGGTCTTGCTTATAGTTTTTGGAATCTGAACTGCCAATAACCAAAAGAACTGACCTTAAAATACCAAAAAGCCCTTGGTCGGGACTGCCAATAGCCAAACTCCGCTGTTATGAATAGCTATGTGCAGTCCAACCTGGTCTGCCAACAGCGTGGCTCCGCTATTCTAAGAAGCTATTCGCACCCATGGGGAGTCAGCTCGCCACCAATCCCTCTCCGCGGGAGGCAGACGCGACTTGGCTCTACCGGCTCGCCTATTATTCTTGGGCGAACGCGAGACGGGCCGCCGCGACCTGCCAGTCCTCTGCCGAGGCGGATAGGAGGCCAGGTCGCGTATAGGGGACGGACTGGCGGCCATTGTGACACTCAGAACGGTTTGCAGATCGCAGTTCGTCGAGCCCATCCGCGAGTACCGGTTCGACGAATGGTGCCAGCCGCTTCGGTCGACGATTCTCTGAGCGAGCGGGAGGGGTAGGGGAGTCGTCTCGCTTGGCTCGCTCGCTTGAACTGAGCGGGAGCGGACCAGCTTCTTGCCACATGTCTGCTTGTTGCTTGGGTGCGGGTCGCGGGACTGGGTCCGCTCGATCTTCCTAGCGGGGCCCGTTCGACGAACACGGGGTTGTACACAATCCCCGCTCTTTTTGAGCTTGATAAAGCTCGGAAAGAACCATCCAACTCTCGTGTTTGGCGAGGACTGTGCTGAGCTGGCAGGGAATCTTCTGGTGGGGCCCAACTATTCGGCTATAAATATACCACTGAGCCCAGGGGGGTCTCCCCAGACCGTCTCGTTTTTCAAGTGGACTGCAGCTTCCTGATGCCAGTCAGCGAAGAGGTGCGAGCCCGCCCGGCGGCCGCGGGCCAGAAGACTCGGGAGGAGTCCCTCGAGGTCGCCCCTTGGTTAGCGCGTGGGTCTCCCGGCCCTCTGTTTAGGTAAAGGGAAAGATTGTAAGGCGGTCCCCGGCGAATAACTTCCCGGGTTCCGGTTCGGCGGCTGGTGTCGAGGTCGCTTCTGAGGTACGCGACCTTCCTTCTCGGCTTGTTGCTACATTTATGATCCTTTGTCTTGCAGGCATTGCCCCGTGAAGACGAGAAGGATGGGGTGGAGGATCACCCCCCTCCCATGTCGTCTGAGAGGGCTGCTAGTCCCTCAGGTCTGGACCGCCCACCCCCGAATATCCCTCGCTCTCCAGTTCCCCCCGTATTAGGGAAATCTATTGCAGCCTTCGAGGGAGAACCCTTTCAGGGTCGGCCGGGCTCCTCTCGTCCTTCCATCGATATGGATGACGTGCCAACCCCTGGTAAGCTCGTGCTCAGCGCTTGCCTTGTTCTCGCTCGTTCCTTCTGAATTGCCCTTTTGCAGGCTACAACATGATCTCCTCTGAAACGGAGATGAGTGAAGGGTACTCGCCTCCGCCTGACGTGGAGGGTGTTTCAGATTACCTGGGCGACCCGACTGATGTGGTGGGGATGAAGAGGCAGGTGACGCGACTGTTCCAGAAACATACTCTGCTGCTTCAGGAGCTCGTGAAGAGGGTCGACCAAGACATGGCCGACACCGAGGCTCGGCTCACGGCCCTGGAGGGGGCCCCGCGCGCAGTAGAAGGTGGCGAGGTTACTTCACCTGGCGTGCACATTAAGCGGGCCGAGGAGCGCCTAAGGAGTGCCTCGGAACAAGTTGGCCTGGCCCAGCAGGAGTTGGTGGCGGTGCGCGACTATCACTATCCTCGCGTGCTGCCGCGAACCGGAACGCAACGGCCGGGCAGATGGAAGTGGATCCAGTACTGATCCACCCTTTCTTCTCCCTGCTCGCTGGATATCGCTGGGTTGCTACTATTTCAAAGAATTATTCTGTATCTGTAACGATTTGCGACTCTCTTCGCCCGCCTATGGGCCTGATTTCTGATTTCTGATGCATGCCAAAATTACCATGTTACTGCCTTTATTCTCTGCGGGGCGGGCTCGAGTGTACCCGCGTGCCCTGCTCGCCCCCCTGGGTGGGAGGGCAGGTCAGGGAATGGACTCGCTCAACCCGCCATCCCGATCGTGGCGGGAGCGGGCCCAGGGGCTCGCCAGCCAGGAGTCTCCCCGACTCGCTCAGAATCTTGGGCAGGTGCGGGCCGAGACTCGCCCGCTCAATTCTTGCGCGGATGCGATCGGGCGAGACCCACGCCTGAACGGCCTTGGCGGTGTGGTTGTGCGTCGGGAAGTCGAACAGTCAGGCCTGACTTTTGCTACACGCACCTTTCCTGTCGGCGGGAATTTTCCCGCCCTTTCTTTCTCCCTATAAATAGGCCTTGCCGGTTCTTATCCTCCCACCGCTTCAAAGCACTCTCCCACTTCCTGCTATCTGAGAAGCACGGCCCGCGTTCGCTCTCTGGATCTATCCCGCTCGACCGGCGGTAGTTTGGCGGAATGGGCGGCGGCGGAGGCGATGCGGATGGGCGAAGCAAATGCGCTTGGACCTTCTCGGAGCACGACTTTCCCCACGCCGTCCTCTCAGAGCCCGAGTACTTAGATGCCCTTGGCGACCACGTTCCGCCTGGATTTTCGGCGAGACGGCCTGGGGAGGGGGAGAAGATCAACGATCTGTCCAGGGACGAGCTCGTCATAACCCTGACTCACTTTGAGGTGGGTCTCCGGCTTCCCCTGTGGCCTGAGGTGCGTCAAGTGCTGAAGTACTTTGGGTTCGTCCTAGGCCAGATGACCCCGAACTCCGTAGCTATTATGGTAGGGTTCGCCTGCTTTCTACGGGAGGTGCGGGTCGAGTTCAGTCTCGCGGTTTTCCGCAAACTATTCTCCTTCCGCGCGAACCGGGACGGGACCGCCTATTTCTCCAGCACCCACCTCAAGGTGCGGGAGACCGTTAATAAGGGTCACAACTGGCTCAAGAAGTTCTTGTTCGTCAAGGGGGATTTCAGCAATGTCCCCCTTCTCGCCGGTGCAGCTCAGCGAGGCGAGTTACCGCCCGCATAGCCTAGGGGGCCACGAGGCGGACCTGTGCGGGTTCTTCGCCGGGAAGAACTTCGAGGTCGCGTACTTGCACCGTAACCTCGATGACCTTGCCGTCGTCCCGCCTGGGGGAGGTTTGCCACTCGCCACTGCTCTGTCTTGCTCTTTTCTTCTTTGGTCTTACCCTCTATTCTTGGCAGGCGAGCGGGATGTTCCCCTTCATCCCCCCTACGAGAGTGCTCGGATTGCCCCCGGGGTCCTCGCCCGGGCTCAGGCCGCAGACGCCGCTCAGCGGGACGCCCCGTCGGTCCCTGCTAAGAAGCGGCCAGGCGGCGTACAGCCTGCTCCCCCGCCCAAGATGGAGAAGACTACGGGGCAGCAACTCGCCGGGGGCCAGAGAAAAGGTAAGGCCCCGGCTGATCAACCTGTCGAGGGTCTCCCCCCTTCGGTCGTTCCGACCAGCGACACCCCTGGCGGGGCGGCGGGTTCTTCTGCACCGCCGGAGGGTCACAAACTGCTATGAAGCTGGTGCCGAGAGGGCACCGTAACTTCGGCTACGGCGAGAAATACCTGGACGAGCTCGGCGTTTCGCTTCTGTCAGGGGACAAGGAGTCCAATCGCGCGGTGGTCTCGACCCTGTTGCCGAGTTGGTTGGAGCATGACACCATCGGCGGGGAGGCCTACAACTTCTCGTTCGGCCTCTACTCGCAAGAGGACGCCGCTATCTACGACAAGGAGGCGACGCGAGTACTGGTGCATGAGAGCGCGCGGGCCCAACTGCGCGGCTTGGAGTTGGCCCACATGGTTGGGAGGCGCCCTAGCTGGAGCGAAACACCACCTCTCTCTAGAAGTTGGCGGACGAGAAGGAGGAGACCCGAAAACTTGCTCAGGAGGACGCGGATCTCTAGAGGAAGCGGGCCGACGCGGCCGAGGAGGCCCACGCGCAATACTTGGGAGGGGTGGTACGTGCTTACTCCCAATCACCGCTCCTTCTCGCGAATCTGCCTTACGATTTTCTTTCCTTCTCCCAGGATGCGGCGATGGCCAGTCGGATGGGCGCTGAGATCGCCGCCCTTGGTCAGGACAAGTCAGCGCTGGATGCGCGGGTGCGCGAGCTGGAGGCTGCCGCCGCTGTCCCTCCGCCAGATAACAGGGGCTGCCCGCTCGAACACCATTCTGACTACGAGTTGGAGGTGCTGATGCAGAAGAACGCCGCCAGCGCCGCGAAGTACACGATGCAGATGCTGCGACGTGCGGATCTCCTCAAGAGCGAGGCCGCGGAACTCTCGGCGGGCGACGTGGTGCCGGCACTGTTCCTTCCCGTGCCGGATCTCGGGGATAAGTCCTTCCAGCCCAACTAGGACTTCCCGCCCAGGATCTTGCGTCCTCCTCGCTTCTTTGACATTTGCTTGTTCGGTGTATATACCATGTATTTTTAGTTGTTTGAGATGTAAGCGCGAGCCGCGCCTAGACTTTGCGGTTTTCATCTATTAATGCTCTTATAAATGCTTCCTCGCCTGCCTCATATGCATATTTGCTATTACTACGCAGGGTGACCTGCCTCTGCGGCCCAGCCCCGCTGAGGTGGCTACTCGCCCGCCAAGCCAGGCGAGCCGGCTCATCGCTCGCCTGAGTCATTAGATTTCTTGCGGGTTCTCGCCTAGGTTCTCGCCTCCTTTCGGCCGTCTTTTTGGGGGCTGGATGGTTACGTGAGACCCCTTTCGGTTAATCTTCGCGACTCTAGTCCCTAATCAACACCGTCGAGTGGCTTCCCCCCCCCCCCCCCCGCCAGCTAGATGAGAGCCTGGCAGCGGGATATTCTTGGGGTCCAAATGCATTCCATCGAGTGACTTCCGGCCCTGCCAGCTAGGTGAGAGCCTGGCAGCGGGATCTTCTTGAGGCCAAGGATGACACCGAGTGACTTTCGGCTCTGCCAGCTAGGTGAGAGCCTGGAAGCGGGATGTTCTCGGGATCCAAACACATTCCATCGAGTGACTTCCGGCCCTGCCAGCTAGGTGAGAGCCTGGCAGCGGGATCTTCTCGAGGTCAAGGATGACATCGAGTGACTTCCGGCCCTACCAACTAGGTGAGAGCCTGGCAGCGGGATCTCCTCGGGGTCCAAACACATTCCATCGAGTGACTTCCGACCCTGCCAGCTAGGTGAGAGCCTGGCAGCGGGATCTTCTCGAGGCCAAGGATGACACCGAGTGACTTCCGGCCCTGCCAGCTAGGTGAGAGCCTGGCAGCGGGATCTTCTTGGGGTCCAAACACATTCCATCGAGTGACTTCCGGCCCTGCCAGCTAGGTGAGAGCCTGGCAGCGGGATCTTCTCGAGGCCAAGGATGACACTGAGTGACTTCCGGCCCTGCCAGCTAGGTGAGAGCCTGGCAGCGAGATCTTCTCGGGATCCAAACACATTCTATCGAGTGACTTCCGGCCCTGCCAACTAGGTGAGAGTCTGGCAGCGGGATCTTCTCGGGGCCAAGGATGACACCGAGTGACTTCCGGCCCTGCCAGCTAGGTGAGAGCCTAGCAGCGGGATCTTCTCGGGGTCCAAACACATTCCATCGAGTGACTTCCGGCCCGGCCAGCTAGGTGAGAGACTGGCAGCGGGATCTTCTCGAGGCCAAGGATGACACCGAGTGACTTCCGGCCCTGCCAGCTAGGTGAGAGCCTGGCAGCGGGATCTTCTCGGGGTCCAAAACACATTCCATCGAGTGACTTCCGGCCCTGCTAGCTAGGTGAGAGCCTGGCAGCGGGATCTTCTAGAGGCCAAGGATGACACCGAGTGACTTCCGGCCCTGCCAGCTAGGTGAGAGCCTGGCAGCGGGATCTTATCGGGGTCCAAACACATTCCATCGAGTGACTTTCGGCCCTGCCAGCTAGGTTAGAGCCTGGCAGCGGGATCTTCTCGAGGCCAAGGATCGAGTGACTTCCGGCCCTGCCAGCTAGGTGATAGCCTGACAGCGGGATCTTCTCGGGGTCCAAACACATTCCATCGAGTGACTTCTGGCCCTGCCAGCTAGGTGAGAGCCTGGCAACGAGATCTTCTCGAGGCCGAGGATGACACCGAGTGACTTCCGGCCCTGCCAGATAGGTGAGAGTCTGGCAGCGGGATCTTCTCGGGGTCCAAACACATTCCATCGAGTGACTTCCGGCTCTGCCAGCTAGGTGAGAGCCTGGCAGCGGGATCTTCTCGAGGCCAAGGATGACACCGAGTGACTTCCGGCCCTGCCAGCTAGGTGTGAGCCTGGCAGCGGGATCTTCTCGGGGTCCAAACACATTCCATCGAGTGACTTCCGGCCCTGCCAGCTAGGTGAGAGCCTGGCAGCGGGATCTTCTCGAGGCCGAGGATGACACCGAGTGACTTTCGGCCCTGCCAGCTAGGTGAGAGCCTGGCAGCGGGATCTTCTTGGGGTCCAAACACATTCCATTTCTCTATGCAGGCTAGCTATGACTGTTAACCCCTCAGTCTGCAGCATCCTGCAAGATTCCAAAAGCCCCCCTTTCAACAGGCGCGGACGCGCTTTATCAGTCCGCCCAGTACGGCAAGGTCACCAATCAGACACCAAGGTACCCCAGCAACGGACGCAAGGCCCTGTCTGCTCAGTCCGCCAGGATGGATATCAGATTCTCTGCAGCGGCGGACGCAGTGTCTCGTCCGCCCAGGCCGCCGCCCTCCAGCAGGATCGCGACCAGCAGCGGAGGCTCCAGTCCGTAAGCCTAGTCCGACCCATCTGCGCGGACTGGTGTGTTCTTTCTTTTTGCTTCCCGTCACCGCTGCTCGGTTCTCCTGTACCCCGGGCAGCCGGTTATCTTAGCCCTGCCCATTTGGGCAGGCCCCCTATCCTATAAATAGGGGGGAGGTGGTGCACCCAAGGCACGCTGACTCAGACCCAGGAGCCTACTTGTTACAGGCTGCGGACTCGAATCTTGTGCCTTGCGGACTCCCCCTCGCTCTGCTCTTGTCAACCTTTTCTTTTCACTTGTAACCCAATCCTTCTTCAATCAAGGGAAAGCCCGTCGCAAGAGAGGCATTCAGGCCACGACGGGCGAAGTCTGTTGTTGCCGTGGCTCACGGCCCTGCTCTTCTTCCTGCCCTCATCCGCTTACTAGACCACTACTAGCAGTCTCCCTATTCCCCGGTGTTCGAACCGTTAGCTGGTGGTGCTTGACCCCTGTGTTTTAGTGCATCAACAGTTAACACGCGACCTTCAGATCCGAGTAGTGTTTTGAAACCAGCGGACGGAAATGTCAGACCGCAGAGCCCGCTCCTCAGACCGCTCCAGCTCTTCAGAGGACTCTCTTTGGGACGCGATTGAGCAAGCTCGCCTCGAGTCCGAGCAGTCCCGCCAGTAGACTGACCGGCGTCTCGACGCAATCAGCCAAGCCCTGCTCGCGCTGGCCCAGCGGCTTGCTCCTCAGGCCACAGCGGACGCAGCGGACTCGCCAGCTCGCCAGACCCCAGCGCGCCGAACTCCGCTTCGGCAGTCGCCAGTGACTCCTCAGAACCCTGCTCAGTCCGCTGCCCCTCTGCGCCCTCAGGAGGAGCAGTTTGCTTTCAGAAATTTCTTCAGAGAAGCTGCCAGGGGCACTCCTGCCCGCCAGCTTCATTTTGCTGACCGCCAGTCCGCCGAGCACGTGGACTCCCCGGCTCCAGTCTGCCCATTCTACCCCGCAGAGTTCGAGACGCCGTCTCCATTTGTTGACCGAATCCGATGGGAATCGGCTCCGAGCAACTTCAGGGAGCCTCACATCCCATTCTATTCAGGAGGGACTGATCCAGTCTCTCACCTCCAAGCATTTGAGGGGGCAGTTGCTTTGAGATGCCTCTCAGATGCTATCAAGTGTAAACTGCTGGTTACCACTCTCGAAGGACAGGCGAGAGAGTGGTTCTACGAGCTGCCTTCAGGCACAATCTCTTCTTTCGCAGAGCTTCGTAGTCAGTTGTTGATGAGGTTTGCTACCTCAAGGAAGAGGAAGAATGGGCCAGCTGCCCTATTTGAAATCAAGCAAAGGGATAATGAATCGGTGGCGCGATTCGTCGATCGCTTTCAGAGAGAGATCCAAGGGGTAAGGAATGTGAACCCCGATTATTATAAGGTCGCCTTGATCCATGGCCTCCAGGACGGCCCTCTGAAGTTTAAAGCAACAACCAAGGCACCTGAGACTTATCAAGAGTTGATCGCCATGGTCAACCGTTTCATTGAAGGAGAAAATGCCAATCCAACTTATGTCTCATCCCTGACAGCTAAGGCTGAAGGAAGGGATGCCTCCGCTTCTTCCTCTCGTGGCAAGCCCCCTCGCCCAGACTTCCAGCATCCGTCTCAAAGAGGCAGGAACTTCCGCAACAAAAAACCTTTCCAAGGCCATCAACAGTTTCATGAGCAGAGACTGCCATTGGCCGCCACTCCTGTCATTCCATTGCAAGCTCTTACCATCCTCCAACAAGCAGCCTTGCCTGCTCCGGGCCAATTTGATGAAATCCCCATGGAGGACGCTGCAGATCTGGACCTTGACGAAGTCATCCAGATCTTGCAAAGGAGATCAGAAGAAAAGAGGCAAGAGCCTCAGAAAATGTGGAAGCCAATAAATAATGCATATTATTGCCAGTTCCACAAAGAAATGGGCCATTTGACTGAGGACTATAAGGCCCTTCACACGCTGATAGAGAAGCTGCTTGCCGAGAGCAAGATTGACCTGGCCAAGAAGGATTCTCCTTCCTCTTCAAAGCCATCCACCTCAAAGGGCAAAGAAGTAGCTGAGGCATACCAGGAATGTGTGGATGTAGAGGACGAAGGCCGTTTGGGGCCGATCAACGTCCCGGTGGAGTTCTTCGATGCAGATGATGAAGGGTTCCTGGGACGCCTCTTCTTCATCCATGGTGGAGCAGGGACCGAGTCCACTCAGAAATCGTCAATTTCAAGGGTCACCCAGGCAGAGGTGGCCTCTTCTTCCGTTGCTCCTCCAAGTGAGGTTGTCACCTTTGTCCAGGAGATCTACCTCAAACAGCCAACCCGTTTGATGATGTTGTAGTAATCAAGGCTGTGGTGGGGGACTTTACAGTTGATAGAATTCTTGTTGACACAGGCAGCTCGGTCAACCTCCTGTTCAAGTCTACCTTTGAAGCCCTGAGGACCGGAAAGCCTCTGCTTTCCACTAAGGGGCCACTCTATGGTTTCTCAGGAGAGAGAAAAGAGGTAAAGGGCAGCGTCATCCTGCCCGTGAAGCTTAGAGGGGCGACTAAGCAAAAACAATTCATAGTGGTTGACGCACCCAGCAGCTACCATGCCATCTTCGGCAGGCCCCTGTTAAACAAGTATCAAGCGGTGGTTTCCACTTACCACATTGCCATCAAGTTCTTTGCAGATGGAAGGATGTGCCGGGTCAGGAGTGACCCAAGAAGAGCAAGGGAGTGCTACGTTCGCACTGTCAACATGGTTGAAGCCAGCCCTTCCCTTGCTCCGACAGAAGCTGCAGAAGCCTCCCCCAGTTCAGGAGCCGCTGCTGATGAAGGTGCTCACCTGGAACCTGCCCAGGTGACGCAAGGAGTCCACATTGCTGAGGGGGAGGAGAGGAAGCTCTCCATCAACTCGGAGCTACCTGAAGATCAAAAGGTTGAGTTGATTTCTTGCTTGCTGAATAATCTGGATGTCTTCGCCTGGTCAGCTGAAGACATGCCAGGAGTGGATCCCGATGTTGTGTGCCACCACTTGAATGTTGATCCTGGCTGCAAGCCCATACAACAAAAGAAGAGGGACATAGCCACAAAGTTTGCTGAGCCGATAAGGGAGGAGGTCGCAAAGCTCCTCAAAGCAAATTTTATCAAAGAAATTCAATATCCTACGTGGATTTCTAATGTTGTAATGGTTAAGAAACCAGGAGGAAAATGGCGAATGTGTGTAGATTTTACCAAACTTAATGAAGCGTGCCCTAAAGATTGCTACCCCTTGCCTCGGATAGATTCTTTAGTTGATTCCGCAGTAGGGTACTCTTATATGAGTTTTCTAGATGCGTTTTCTGGTTATCACCAGATAAGGATGCATAAGCCTGACTTTCCTCACACGTTGTTCATAACTAATGATGGTTGTTATTGCTACCTTGTGATTCCCTTTGGGCTTAAAAATGCCGGTGCGACCTACCAACGGATGATGGACCGTGTGTTTAACCATCAGAAGGGGAGGAACCTAGAAGTGTATGTAGACGATCTCTTGATTAAGAGTAAGTCGTTTTCGCTGCACTTGCGAGACCTAGCAGAGACGTTCGCTATTCTGCGTAGGTACAAAATGAAGCTCAACCCTTTGAAATGTCCATTTGGGGCAAGTAAGGGGAAGTTTCTTGGCCATCTCCTTACTTCGGAAGGACTTGCCCCCAATCCTGATAAAGTGAAAGCCATCCTTGATATGCCTGCCCCTCGTTCGCCAAAAGAAGTTCAACAGTTAGGGGGGAGGCTGGCAGGCCTTGCGAGATTTCTCTCTTGAGTTGGAGATAGGAGTGCTCCGTTCTTCAAAACTCTCCGAGGGGCATCCAAGTTTGAGTGGACGGAAGAGTGCTCCCAAGCTTTTGAGCATTTGAAGATGCAACTGACCTCAGCACCCCTGCTTCAGAGTCCTCGGCCAGGAGAGATTCTTTTCTTATACCTAGGGGTTGGCCCTGAGGCCGTTAGCTCCGTTCTTCTTTGGGAAGAAAGCAGAAAGCAATTCCCAATTTACTATGTTAGCCATATCCTGAAGAGTGCTGAGACACGGTATCCAATTTTGGAGAAGTTAGCCTTGGCGCTAGTCATGTCGGCTCACAGGCTCCGCCCGTACTTCCAAGCACATTCAATTCAAGTCGTCACCGATCAGCCTTTGAAGGGTGTGTTGGAAAAACTGGAACATTCCGGCAGAATAGCTAAGTGGGCAATAGAGTTGAGCGAATTTGAAATCTCTTATGTGCCCAAGACAGCCATTAAAGCTCAGGTCCTAGCAGATTTTCTAATTGACATGCCCGAGTCCAGTTCTAATCGGGCAGAAAGGTCACCTTTGGCTTGGACCATCTATGTTGATGGTGCCTCAGGCAGAAGTTCTTCCGGAGCAGGGGTGGTTCTCATCAATCCAAACGGAGTCAAATTGGAGCAGGCCATCAAATTTTACTTTCCAATAACCAATAATCAGGCCGAGTATGAATCTTTGCTAGCAGGCTTGAGGCTCGCAAGGGAACTAGGAATCGATCATGTTCATATCAAAACCGATTCTCTGGTGATGGCATCACAAGTCCTCGTTAACTTCGAAACAAGAGAGCCAATCTTGAAGAAATATCTAGCTCTTGTGAAGATAGAAGTCGGCAGGTTCAAGAGCTTTACCATCGAGCACATCCCCAGAGCAGAAAATGAGGAGGCAGATTTTCTTTCCAAGTATGGGATGCTTTCAGGGGGAAAAACTTCCGAGCTCTTCCGCCCGGCAGTGATGGAAGGAGATCTGATGCAAGTAGAGCAACGTGCCTCTTGGATGGACCCATTCATCCTCTATCTGTCAACGGGAGATTATCATCATACAGTCAGAGATAAGAAAAAGTTCCGAATAAAAGCAGCTCATTACTTCCTAGTGGCGGGAGTCCTATACAGAAAAACTTTTCTCTCTACCATGGCCCGGTGTGTTTCAGAAGAAGAAGCTTTCACTGTTTTGCAAGAGGTTCACTCAGGAGAGTGTGGAAGCCACTCGGGAGCAAGAACTCTTGAAAAATGAATCCTGCGACAAGGATATTTCTGGCTCACCATGAAGAGAGACTCTGAGATCTATGCCAGAAAGTGTGTTCAGTGCCAGAAGTTTGCTCCACTTCAGCACCAAGCAGCTCAGTCCCTCAGATCGATTGCAACTCCTTGGCCCTTCGCAGTTTGGGGAATGGACCTCCTCGGTCCTTTTCCCATGGCAAGCAGTCAGCGACGTTTCATCATCATAATGATCGACTACTTCAGCAAGTGTATCGAAGCCAAGGCATTGGCCAAGACAACTACTCAGGTTGTCAGAAACTTCATTTGGGGGGAGATTATCTGTCGGCATGGAATTCCAATGGCTATAATCACTGATAATGGGCCGCAATTTGATTGTCTCTGAGATATCTGCAAAGAGAAAATACCAAACTAACAATTCATCAAGGCAAGTATACCTATCGAAATGCAGCTAGGGGACACAAGTGTCGTATTGAAATCCGGGAACAGTTGAGTAAGCTTACTCACACGAAATCTATTATTTTATCGACGGCAAAATAAGGTTTGGCTAAATGTACTAAAAGAAGAGAACTACTTGTATGAAAAGATAAAGAGAGCTAAAAGAGCGATTAACTTAAGCTTAGTAACGATGAAGGGAAAATGCACTCGATCAGAAATCACCTCGGCAAGAGTGGTTAGAAAAATACGATAAATAAACCTATGCTAATTAGGGTAAAGGTCCTTGACCGTGGAGGTTCCATGAATATTGACACGCTTCTCTCGAAGGCCGTGCCTAACTGAGTTTAGGAAGGTCCGACCGACTTTCGCCTAAATCGGAGGCCTAAAACTCGCTTTACGCGGTGAACCCCTCTAATGGATTTTACTCCAATCCGGGAGATTTGAACGTCTGCCTCTCTCGAGGGGTGCGAACAACTCCCTTTACTCTTGAGTGCTCATTTCAAACTTTCGGCCTCTCGGCTAGCCCAGAATGAAAGCAAAGGTGGAGAGTATATATCGATAATATACCTCCAACCCGGGATAAATTAAGAGTAATTCAAAGCTAAACCCTAAAAAGAAAAGGTAAGATTCAAAGCATCATAACCTAATCACTCGAACCTCGGATCAATTAGATCGAGTACATGGAGGATTAGTTAATCATGGTGAGGTGGAAGAGGGAGATGAGTAGAAGAAAAATACTGAAAACAGAGCAGAAACGTAAAAGAAAACAACAATTTTTATTAATAGAAACAGTGATCTTACAGCTTGAAAACCAGAGATTACAAGAACATGAGAAGGAAACTACACTATCATTAGCATCATACTACAGAAATAAACTAGGAGCTAATACAGGGAAAGCATAAAGCTAGAGCTATGAACTAGAAATGAAAATACATGCTTAAAAGTTCAGAAAAACAAAGGACAGAACCTCCCCTCTCAAAGCGAAAAGTTGTCCTAAAACCCCTGGAGTTGGGCTCTATTTATAGAATTTTTCGGGTCGGGTCACGCCCCCCTGTCACGCCCTGGTCGGGCGTGACCCTGGGGCGTGACACATTCGGCGCGACTTTTTCGGGCAGGAATTGAATTCTGACGGAGTTGTTGCGGTACACGCCCACAGGTCACGCCCTGGTAGGGCGTGACTCTGGGGCGTGTTCTTTGCGGCGTGACTTCTTCGGGCTGAAATTGAATGCTGGAGGTGACGGGCGGAATTGCTGAAGTACACGCCCATATGTCACGCCCGGGTCAGGCGTGACCCTGGGGCGTGACACTTTCGGTGCGACGGTGGAGCGGGAAAAACGAGCGCGCTGCGGCGATTCCTCGGAACCTGGGGACACGCCTCTAGTACACGCCCGTGTCGGGTGTGACACGGGCGTGACCGAGGGCGTGTACACTAAGTTTCCACGGAATGCAGTTTCGGACCAATTGCTTCATTCCTCTGGGTACACGCCCTAGGTACACGCCCTGGTAGGGCGTGACCTTGGGGCGTGTCACAGCAAACTTCGGCTGAAAGCCGTGAAAACCTGCAAAAAGCAGAAAAAATGCATTAGCGACAAAAATATATACAAAGGGGAATCAAAACAAGTACTTTACAAGACATGATTGGCTTTAAAATCCCGAAAATATCCTAATAAAATTGACTGCAAACGTATTATCAAATTCCCCCAAGCTTAAGTTTTGCTTGTCCCCAAGCAAAGATATAAAGACAAGCTAATCATAAAAAGTGACTAATTTAAAAAGTTTTAATCATACTCACACAAGTACTATGCGAAATTCTAGGTAGGGAGAATGTAAAACGTAAATCTAAAACAATTATTTAGGTATGGTTTAACTCTTATAAACTTTACTTAATAAAAATAAATCATCCAGAATTTTGACGAAATTCTTTAAATAGATTTGAGCAAGGCAATGAAAATGAAAAGAACGTATTGAGTTATTACTAGATCCAAGCAACGCATTATAATTATATCAATTAAATAACAAAAATCTAAGTTTAAATCCAAAACTAAAACTGATTTACTTTTCTTCTTTTCTTAGTTGTTAAATAAAATTAAAAAAAAAGGCGTGAATCAAAAGGACTTAATAGGACCGAAACGTTTGGTTTAGGAATATGAATAGGAGTGGAATTCAAATATAAACATGGAGGCTTAAAAATCACACTAAACCAAAACAACGAGTTTCAAAAAAAAAAATAAATTTATTTTAAACAAAATATGTATAAATAAATTTATTTTTTTCTCTTTATGATTTTTTTATCTCTTTTTTTTTATTCTTATTTTCATTCATTTTTGTTTTCTTCTTCTTTTTTTTCAATTTATTGCTTTTGAGTACACCTTTTTCAACAATATCTCCATAGATAAGACAAAATTTCCTATCAAATAAAATTAGCGTGATTAGATAGGTAGGAATTTGGGGTTTGGTGAAAATGAAATGGTGTGTGGAGTTTATCAAATAAATTTGGAAAAAAAGGCTCAAAAGCGGCTAACTAGTGGTAAAAGAGTTTAGGTTGGCAAGAAAGCTCAAACGTAAACAAAAAAGGGCCTAAATCATTTTCACGCGTTTGTTTTTTTTTAAATTTATTTAAAACATAGAGTCGATAAATTTCAAAAAGCAAGTTCGAGATAATAAAAGAAGATTGATGAAATTATCTTGAAAATAAAAATAATATGTCACTTGGATTGTTCATATCTACTACGTTATTCAAAATATGTTCTTACAAAAATCATCTAAAGACGAAAAGGAAAATAGTGGATGATAAATTTTTAGAGAAAATAAAGAAAATAAAGAACGGAAAACCATAATAGAAATGCACGGTTTAGAGAAATATTTTACCTTAACATGCTACCGTGAATTAGAAACACAGCATGACCAACATTTTACTTGTGAAATATGATTAAAAAGAATGATTAGAAAAATTATAATTAACTACGTTGTTTATAAAGAAGTTTGAGAAAAACAAAACATAAACATGGGGTACTTATTGAAATACCAAAATGCAGCTATATATATATAATATGTTTTGAAATTTTTTGAAATTTTGGATTTTTTGGGATATTTACAAAACAAAAAGGAAACAAAAAGAAGGAGGAAGTCCTCCCCCAAGCTTAAAATCTACATTGTCCGCAATGGAGAAGGAGGTAGGAGAACGAGAGAAAAGTAAAGTACAGAAATAAAAGACAGAATTGAAAAGCAGGTACTTCCTCGGTTTTATTTTGCTGGGCAAGTTGAGTGATGCCGCTACTCCATGCCTGTGCTGTGGATCTTCATGAAACGTCGTCCGGCGGACTTTGACATGGAAGCAGAACCGTTGGAGCAGGCGATCGCAGAAGTTTCAGCTTGCCGGAGCCAGTCGGGGCAAAAAGTGTAAAAGAAAGAAAACAGAAAAAGATAACTTGGGTTGCCTCCCAAGAGCGCCCTTTGTTTAAAGCGTCGTTTGAGCTCGACGCATCAAAATAAGGTTGTCCCAAATATTGTTTAAAAATAAAGTTCGAATAAATGTCAAAGTTTGTGAGTAAAATAAAGTTCAGATTAATCAAATGTTAGGACCGGAAAGATAGAGTTAATAGGGTTCAGACTGACATCATCACAGAAATACAGTTTAAGACGCTGACCATTCACTTTGAAAGTACCCTTATCAGGGTGAGAAATTAAAACAGTACCATAAGAAAAGACTTCTAAAACAGTAAAAGGCCCAGACCAACGTGATTTTAATTTACCCGGGAATAAACGTAAACGAGAATTATAAAGAAGCACTTGGTCGCCCGGCTTAAAGATTTTTGGGTGCCTAAGATGTCGATCGTGTAAACGCTTCGTCCGCTCTTTATAAAGTCTGTTATTTCCATATGCGTAAGAGCGCCACTCGTCGAGTTCGTTAAGTTGAAATTTTCTAAAATCGCCGACGGAGTTGGGATCGAAGTTTAAAAATCGCAAGGCCCAAAAGGCGCGGTGCTCTAACTCTACGGGTAAATGACACGATTTTCCATAAACCAACCGATATGGCGTACATCCGAGGGCGGTTTTGTACGCTGTTCGGTAGGCCCATAGAGCATCGTCTAATTTGGCTGACCAGTCTTTTCTAGATGTGGAAACAGTCTTTTCTAAAATTCGTTTTATTTCTCTATTCACTACTTCGACTTGTCCGTTAGTTTGGGGGTGGTAGGCAGTGGAAAGCTTATGAGTAACGCCATATTTAGTTAGGATTTTTGAAAATTGTGCGTTACAGAAATGGGAACCCCTATCACTAACGATAGCGCGCGGCGTACCGAATCGAGAAAATAATTTTTTGAGGAAATTAACTACGACTCGGGCGTCATTCGTAGGAAGAGCTTGGGCTTCGGCCCAACGTGAAACATAATCAACATCAACTAAAATGTACTTATTCCCGAAGCTAGAAGGAAAAGGGCCGACAAAATCAATCCCCCAGAGGTCGAAAACTTCGCACTCGAGGAAATAATTTTGTGGCATTTCATTTTTATTCGAAATATTCCCCGACCGTTGGCAACTATCACACCTACTCACAAAGGCATGCGCGTCTTTAAACAGGCTGGGCCAGTAAAAACCCGCGCTTAACACTTTGTGAGCGGTGCGAGCAGCTTGATAGTGCCCACCTGTCGGTCCTTCATGCAAATGTTTAATAATATCTAATCCTTCATCAAAGGAAACACACCTCCTGATCACTTGGTCTGCACAGACTTTAAAAAGATGCGGGTCCTCCCAAAAGTAGTTCTTCAATTCAGAAAAGAATTTCTTCTTTTGCTGAGATGAGAACTCTTTTGGGAGCACACGAGCCACTAGATAGTTGGCGATGCGGGCAAACCAAGGAGAAGTAGACGTGTTAATTATGAACAGCTTCTCATCAGGAAAATAGTAATGAAAAGAATTTTCGTCTAATTGCTCGATAAACGGGTTGTCTAGGCGCGAAAGGTGGTCGGCGGCCAAGTTCTCGGCACCTCGCTTATCACGGATCTCTAAGTCAAACTCCTGGAGGAGTAAGACCCAGCGAATCAAGCGAGGCTTGGCATCCGTTTTAGAGAGAAGATATTTGAGGGCCGAGTGGTCCGTAAAAACAATAATTTTCGAAAGAGTAATATAAGGGCGAAATTTGTCAAATGCGAATACTACAGCTAAGAGCTCCTTCTCGGTTGTGGTGTAATTTTCCTGTGCAGATGTGAGAGTTTTACTAGCGTAATAAATGGGGTGGAAGTTTTTGGAAATACGTTGACCTAGTACGGCTCCCACCGCATAACTACTCGCATCACACATTATTTCAAATGGAAGATCCCACACCGGAGCTATCATGATTGGCGCATTAACTAATTTTTCTTTTATTAAATTGAAGGCAGCTAGACAGAGGTCATCAAAGATGAATGGGGCGTCTTTTTCTAAGAGATGGGTAAGGGGCTTGGTGATTTTGGAAAAGTCCTTTATGAAGCGGCGGTAGAAACCCGCATGACCCAGGAAACTTCTTATGGCTTTTATGTTCGTAGGTGGCGGCAGTTTCTCGATAACTTCTATTTTCGCAACGTCTACTTCAATACCCCTTTCAGAAATTTTATGTCCCAAAACTAACCCTTCCCTTACCATAAAATGACATTTTTCCCAATTTAAGGCGAGGTTAGTTTCTTCGCATCGCTCTAAGACTTTTTCAAGGTTCTCTAAGCAACTATCAAAGGAATTCCCGAAGACGGAGAAATCATCCATGAAGACTTCCATAATGCTTTCTACGTACTTGTCAAAGATGGCGAGCATACATCGTTGGAATGTAGCCGGCGCATTGCACAATCCAAACGACATTCTTCGGTAGGCGAAGGTGCCGAAGGGACAAGTAAACGTAGTTTTCTCCTGGTCCTCGGGGGAGATGGGGATTTGAAGATACCCCGAGAGGCCATCGAGAAAATAATAAAAGCTATGTCCGGAAAGTCGTTCTAAAATTTGATCAATGAACGGCAAGGGGAAGTGATCCTTGCGGGTGGCGTCATTCAACTTACGGTAATCTATACACATTCGCCATCCGGTCACCGTCCGAGTCGGGATTAATTCATTATTTTCATTACTTACGACCGTTATCCCTCCCTTCTTTGGTACTACCTGTACTGGGCTAACCCACTTACTGTCAGATATAGGATAGATAATTCCTGCGTCTAACAATTTCATAACCTCGCCCTTAACTACGTCTTTCATGTTTGGGTTTATACGGCGCTGAGGTTGTATAGAGTTACGAGAATTATCTTCCATTAAGATTTTATGAGTGCAGAAAGATGGGATTATGCCCATGATATCAGATATCTGCCAAGCAATAGCTTGGCGATGCTTTTGTAAAATTGAAAGAAGTTTATTCTTTTGTGCATCCGTGAGGTAGGCCGAAATTATGACAGGCAGCTTAGAGTCCTTTTCTAAGAAAGCGTATTGAAGGTGCTCTGGTAGTTCTTTCAGTTCCAAGGTAGGGGGGTCATCATACGAGGTCTTGGAAATTTGTTCTTTTTCAAAAACTATGTCCTCGTACACTTTTTTATATGTAAAATTAAAAGGGGTGTTGCTAGCGGCCATGGAGGCTTCGTGCAGCGATTCAGTTGGAAAAGTAGAAGAGGAACAGAAATCATTAAATTCTTTTTCAAAATCAGAGGGGCGAGTGGAGGATTCTTCACTTATGTGTAGAGATTCAGTTGGAAGAGTAGGAGAGGAACAAAAATTGGAAAATTCTTTGTCAAAATCAGAGGTGGGAGAGAAGAATTCTTCACTTATGGTATCCATGAAAAAACAGGAGTCATCATTAGCTAGTGTGTTCTTCATCGAGGGGGTGATAGAGAAAGTTACCTCATCGTCGCCCACTCGAAGGAAGAGCTTACCATTGCTTACATCAATGATAGCTCGGGAGGTGGCAAGGAAGGGTCGGCCAAGGATCAGGGGAACCTCGACGTCTTCTTCGATGTCTAAAATGACAAAGTCCACCGGGAAGATGAACTTGTCAACTTTGACTAGGACGTCCTCCACTATTCCTAACGGGTATTTGACTGACCTGTTGGCTAGCTGGATACTCATGCGTGTGGGGTTGAGACTACCAATTCCTAACTTTTTAAACAACGAGAGGGGCATAAGATTAATACTCGCACCTAAGTCGGCTAAAGCGTGTTTGACAAAGAGATCACCAAAGACACACGGGATAGAGAAACTACCCGGGTCACTGATTTTTTTCGGTAATCCGTTTGTCAAAACCGCCGAGCACGCGGCATTTAACGTGACATGAGAAAGGTTCTCTAACTTCTTCTTGTTAGTTAGGAGGTCCTTAAGGTATTTTGCGTACTTCGGCATCTGGGATATGGCTTCGTGGAAAGGCAGATTTACGTGGATTTGCTTAAACATTTCCAAAAAACAGGTGTATTGATCATCCTGTCATTGTTTATTAAGTTCGGAAGGGTATGGCGGGGATGGATTATTTTTAAAGGTGGGTGGTGGAGTGAGTTCTTTTTCTACGATAGGGGTGATAATTTCTTCGGCAGAGGGTGGAATTTTTAAAATGGGAACGGAGCTTTGATTTTTAAAAACGGGAGCGGAGCTTGCCTCGGGTTCTTCACTTACCATACCAGGAACTTTCTTCCCACTCCGAAGAGTTATAGCTTTCGCTTGCTCTCTCGGGTTGGGCTCGGTATTGGAAGGAAGAGACCCTACGGGTCGATCAGAAATCATTTTAGCGAGCTGTCCTACCTGATTTTCTAAGTTTTTAACACTTCCAGTTAAGGTCCTAATCGTAGCGTCATTAGCATTCATGTATTTTGAAAACACTTCCTCCAAATTTGGAGGTTTTGGAAAACTTTGAGGAGGTGGTGGTGGAGCAGAAAAATCACTTTGCGGTGGCGGGCGCACAGCATTCGATGGATTGCTCCACGAAAAATTCGGATGATTCCTTAACGCAGAATTATAACTATTCGGAAAATTAAAACCAGGAGGATGATAATTCGCAGCAGAAAAATTATTAAAAGCAGTTCTAGGCATATTATTTACATAATCCAAATGTTCGGCGGGAGGAGTTGCAGATTCCCATACCTGAGGGGCGGAGGCAGCAGTCATCTCCGTAATTTTTTTGCTTAATATTTCAACTTGCAGTGCGAGTTGTGAGACGTTGTCCACTTCAAAGAGACCTGCAGGTTTGTTTGGGCGGGACCTAGGCACATTCCACTGGTAAGTGTTCATGGCCATGTCTTCAAACAGCTCAAGAGCTGCTTCCGGGGTCTTATGGTTTAAAGTACCGCCAGAAGCTGCGTCTATCATTTGCTTCGTGCTTTGATTTAGCCCATTATAAAACGTCTGCACCTGCAACCATACAGGCAGAGCGTGATGTGGGCATCGTCTTAATAATTCTTTAAATCTTTCCCAGGTTTCGTAAAGGGTCTCAGAGTCTATCTGTCCAAAGGCAGAAATGTCATTCCTAAGTTTAGCAGTTTTAGCAGGCGGAAAATACTTGGCCAAAAATTTTTCAGTTAATTGCGTCCAAGTAGTTATGCTATTTTTAGGAAGGGTGTTCAGCCACTGCTTAGCCTTAATTCTAAGAGAGAAAGGAAATAATCTTAGCCTAATAGCATCATTTGTGACACCATTTATCTTGAAGGTGTCACAAATCTCAAGAAAGCTGGCTATGTGTGCGTTCGGGTCTTCATCTTGAAGCACGTCAAATTGCACATACTGCTGCACCATTTGAATTATGCTAGGCTTCAGTTCAAAATTATTATTATTTATTGCAGGGCGAACTATACTCGTTTCTGTACCCTCGAGATTTGGTCGTGCATAATAGGACATAGGCCTTTGCACGACTTCCTCCACGTTGGGTTCTGCCATTCTTAAGGTAGAAAATGACTCGGAATCCTCAACCGGCACTTGGGTAGTAGGGCCTTGAAATCGCGATCTTCTCCGAAGAGTACGCTCAATTTCGTGGTCCAGGTCCAAAGTAACCGACGGACTACCGCGGGTCATACACTAGAAGAAAAGAGAAGAAGCAAGACTAAAAAGTAAAAGAGCTAATGAAGTTGGAAAAATTTTTTTGAAATAGATTTTTTTATGTTTTAACTCCCGAACTTCCCAAGGGCTACCCGGTGAAGGGTTCGCAAGGTACTAGACAAGATAGTGACATTTAGAGCCACTTTGCCCTTTTCGAGAGAGTTAGGTTGTGTAGAAAAGTTTGTGATGTGGGTTTCTATTACGAATGCGGTAATTAAAATCCAGCAATTTATCTTTGTGCGAGTAGGCGGAAAATAAAAGCTATACTCACGCACTCGACAGAAAATTAAAACACACCCACTATACAGAAAGTAAACACACTCTACTGAAATAAAGCCTGCCAATTAACTCAAGTGAGTAGGCGGAAAAATAAAATACGCACACTTGCTTGAAATAAATCCAGCCAATTAACTCAAGTGAGTAGGCGGAAAAATTAAAAATACGCACACTTAACAAAATCCAGCCATTTAACTCAAGTGAGTAGGCGGAAAAAAATTTAAGAAGGAGGCTGAGAAAGAGAAGTGATAAAATTAATATATTCGCGTTTTCAATTTATCAACAAGCGTTGCTTCCCCGGCAACGGCGCCAAAAACTTGATTGTCTCTGAGATATCTGCAAAGAGAAAATACCAAACTAACAATTCATCAAGGCAAGTATACCTATCGAAATGCAGCTAGGGGACACAAGTGTCGTATTGAAATCCGGGAACAGTTGAGTAAGCTTACTCACACGAAATCTATTATTTTATCGACGGCAAAATAAGGTTTGGCTAAATGTACTAAAAGAAGAGAACTACTTGTATGAAAAGATAAAGAGAGCTAAAAGAGCGATTAACTTAAGCTTAGTAACGATGAAGGGAAAATGCACTCGATCAGAAATCACCTCGGCAAGAGTGGTCAGAAAAATACGATAAATAAACCTAAGCTAATTAGGGTAAAGGTCCTTGACCGTGGAGGTTCCATGAATATTGACACGCTTCTCTCGAAGGCCGTGCCTAACTGAGTTTAGGAAGGTCCGACCGACTTTCGCCTAAATAGGAGGCCTAAAACTCGCTTTACGCGGTGAACCCCTCTAATGGATTTTACTCCAATCCGGGAGATTTGAACGTCTGCCTCTCTCGAGGGGTGCGAACAACTCCCTTTACTCTTGAGTGCTCATTTCAAACTTTCGGCCTCTCGGCTAGCCCAGAATGAAAGCAAAGGTGGAGAGTATATATCGATAATATACCTCCAACCCGGGATAAATCAAGAGTAATTCAAAGCTAAACCCTAAAAAGAAAAGGTAAGATTCAAAGCATCATAACCTAATCACTCGAACCTCGGATCAATTAGATCGAGTACATGGAGGATTAGTTAATCATGGTGAGGTGGAAGAGGGAGATGAGTAGAAGAAAAATACTGAAAACAGAGCAGAAACGTAAAAGAAAACAGCAATTTTTATTAATAGAAACAGTGATCTTACAGCTTGAAAACCAGAGATTACAAGAACATGAGAAGGAAACTACACTATCATTAGCATCATACTACAAAAATAAACTAGGAGCTAATACAGGGAAAGCATAAAGCTAGAGCTATGAACTAGAAATGAAAATACATGCTTAAAAGTTCAGAAAAACAAAGGACAGAACCTCCCCTCTCAAAGCGAAAAGTTGTCCTAAAACCCCTGGAGTTGGGCTCTATTTATAGAATTTTTCGGGTCGGGTCACGCCCCCCTGTCACGCCCTGGTCGGGCGTGACCCTGGGGCGTGACACATTCGGCGCGACTTTTTCGGGCAGGAATTGAATTCTGACGGAGTTGTTGCGGTACACGCCCACAGGTCACGCCCTGGTAGGGCGTGACTCTGGGGCGTGTTCTTTGCGGCGTGACTTCTTCGGGCTGAAATTGAATGCTGGAGGTGACGGGCGGAATTGCTGAAGTACACGCCCATATGTCACGCCCGGGTCAGGCGTGACCCTGGGGCGTGACACTTTCGGTGCGACGGTGGAGCGGGAAAAACGAGCGCGCTGCGGCGATTCCTCGGAACCTGGGGACACGCCTCTAGTACACACCCGTGTCGGGTGTGACACGGGCGTGACCGAGGGCGTGTACACTAAGTTTCCACGGAATGCAGTTTCGGACCAATTGCTTCATTCCTCTGGGTACACGCTGTTAAATTTTCTCAACGTGGTCAGCAAGATAGCCCAAACACCAAATTAATATCTTCGGAACTACCCAGTTCGCACGCTGAACCTGCGGAAAAACCAAGGACTAGAGGTTGCACCCAACAAAACAATGGAAGCACAAGAAGATCTTATTATGCATTCACTTCTTTACAATTCGAGGCATACATTGCGAGACATGATTTCGCTAGTATTACAGCTGTAAACAGAAGAAACCAAAAAACAAGCCGGGCGGACAGCACTCCAGTTCGCCGAGACCGCGAGGTCGCCGAGACGCCGAGACCGCTGAGCTCGCCCAAGCTATGCTGCAATCCGCCGAATACCACGGAGTCCGGCGAGACCGCGAGGCCGCGCGGACAGACCGTTATTCGCCTCCTGCTGAACCCGAACTGAGGAACTCCCCTACCCGCCTGAAGCCGGCGGACAGATTATTGAAGCTGGGAAAGTTGAAACAGAACTGACAAGCCGCAGAGCGACCTCCTGCTGAGTCCGCAGAGACCGCACACTTCCAAGCACTGACCGAAGTCACAGCCAAACTCCTGGCTCCTTGAAGTTATCTGCGCGACCTGCACACAGCAAACCGTCAGCCTGAAATAATCTGCGCGGACTGGAAAACACAGACCGCAGCACTGGCCCAACCCAATTTACTGTTCACTCACGTTACTTAGGTTACTGTAGATGTGCCAGGGGGGTCCTATTTATAGGCCAGGTGAGGAGTGTGGTCACCGCCCATGAGATAGCGACACCGCCCCAGTCCGTGCGAACACAAACGACCGTCCGCTCAGTCCGCGAGGACTTAGCCAGTCACCAAGGGAAACCGCCAGGAGCAAGGCAACCATTGACGAACCCTCTCCAGTCCGCCCAAGCTAAGCGGACAAGGCACCAGCCCGCAAAGCTCCAACTGCTTCAGGACAGCAAACCCTCTTCAATGGCAGTCCGCACCAACCCGAGGCAGTCCGCAAGACTCACACCTCAATCCGCCACAAGTCCACGACCAAAGGCAAACAGCAACAGTCCGCCTGGTCACAGCGGACTTCGCGGATACGGCGGACACCATGAACTTGACACCAAGTGTGACCAAGTCCAAAACCATCAAGGGCCAGTGCGAGCATGGCGGACACAAAGCCCTGTCCGCCAAACACCCTAGCACAGACCGCAACCAGTCCGCGAGCTCCTCGCACTTGTCCAACGCAGTAGCACCAAGCCGGACTCCAAACATCAGTCCGCCAACCGGTCTCCACAGCAAGACCTGCTGTAACACCTGAGCTCGACAAGGCCTCAGCCAAGCTCAAGGCCCAGTCCGCAACAGCCCAAACCGCGGACACACCAGTCCGCAAGGCTTCCCGCGAACTCGAACCAACCCACCAACAGCGCAAGCTTGCACCCGCAACCACTGAGCAAAGCACCAGTCCGCAAGCCTCTCTATCCGCAGATACCAGGCCGCACCAAACCGCGGACTCCATGCAACAACCCTCTCAGAGCACAGCCGGCTTCCACCAAACTTCTCACCAGGCCGCAAACCTCAGTCCGCCCAGTCCGCCCAGTCCGCCAAAGCTGTCCGCACAGGCAGCGCGGCCTGTCCCGTCACCCACTTTCACTTCACAAATTTCAACACTCCCCCTTAAAGTGAGAAGTGGTGACCAAGCCCAGCAAGCTGCGCAAGCGTTCAAAGGGACCCTTCGACAGTGGCTTCGTGAAGATGTCAGCAAGATTATCTTCACTCCGAACATGCCCGACCAACAGAGACCCCTCCAACACCTTCTCCCTGATGAAGTGGTGATCAATCTCTATATGCTTGGTCCTGGCGTGACACACTGGATTGTTTACCAGTTTGAGAGCACTCTCATTGTCACCCCGGAGTAAAGTAGGCCCTTGCACTTCTTCATGAACATCCTCTATGAGTCTCCTCAACCAAACGGCTTCCCGAGCAGCCAAGGCCGAAGCCTTATACTCCGCCTCCGTGGTTGAAACCGACACCGAGTCCTGCTTCTTGCTACACCACGAGATGCTAGCTGAACCGCAACTGAACACATAACCTAAAGTAGACCTTCGATCATCCGAATCACCGCCATAGTCAGCATCTGTGTACCCGAGCAACGCAAACTCCGCATCCCTTCCATAGAGAAGTCCCATCTCAGAAGTCACCTTGACATACTTCAGAATTCCCTTTGCCGCCACTAGATGAGATTGCCTTGGTTCAGCCATATATCGACTCACTCGGCCAACAGCATAAGCTATATCCGGCCTTGTAATCGTCAGATAGATCAAGCTCCCAACAAGAGCCCTGAACACCAAGGGATCATGAAGAACCCTTCCCTCATCTCGTCGAAGCTTTAGCCCAGATTCCAGTGGAGTAGAGCACTTCTTCCCTTCGCCCATGCCGAACCGCTTCACAATACGATCAGCATACCCTTTCTGGCTAATGAGAATCCCGCACTCCTTCCTCTCCACTTCCAGACCAAGAAAGTGATGCAACTCTCCCAAGTCTTTCATCTCGAAGCGTATAGCAAGCTCTCCCCTGAGCCTTGCTACTTCCTCCTCCGAATTCCCTGTGATGATCATATCATCCACATACAGTAGGACCAAGACTCTTAGCTCTCCCTTCTTCTTGACGAACAAGCTAGAATCCGAGTTAGAAGCCAGGTATCCACAGAACTGCAGGTACTCTGCAATCTTCCCATACCACGCTCGAGGAGCTTGCTTCAACCCATAGAGAGCCTTCCTGAGTTTGCAGACATAGTCCGGATGCTTTTCAGAGACAAAACCAAGCGGCTGATCCATGAAGATGTCCTTGTCAATCTCTCCGTAAAGAAAAGCATTCTTCACATCAAGTTGCCACAACCTCCATCCCTTGCTAGCAGCCAAGGCGATCACCACTCTTACAGATGTCATCTTCGCAACTGGACTGAATGTCTCCTCATAGTCTTCTCCATACTGCTGTGAGAATCCTCTAGCTACCAGGCGAGCCTTGAAACGATCAATGCTCCCATCAGCCTTCTTCTTCAACTTATATACCCACTTGCAAGTAACCGGAGTAATGCCATCAACCTTGGGCACAAGGTCCCAGGTTTCATTCTTCTTCAGAGCATCAATCTCTTCCTTCATGGCACCTTCCCACTCCTTCACTCCAGTGGCCTCGTTGAAGTTTGCAGGCTCTCGCTCATCCAGAGGACCTGCAAAGAAGCAGGAGACAAAGCTCACTGCATTCCCATCACAGTACCGAGCCGGTTGCTTAACCACCCTCTTCGATCTCCGAAGACACGGCTCCTTGCTCACGGCTTCCGTTGCTTCTTCAGGCTCCACTCCTACCTGGGGCAAGCATTGAGCAGTGCTCCCCCTGCTTCCTGAGCCAGAAGGCTCAGCCTCGGAGTTCGAAGCAACAGGAGCTGCTGGTGAAACAGCAAGCTCCTCTTCCAAGCCTTCAGCAGCCACCACCGGTGCTTCCTCAACCTTGCTACTTCCGGTAAGCTTCACCGAGCCACCTCCATATGACGTCAGCTCGTCAAAGACAACGTCTCTTGACACCACGAACTTCTTCGTCACAGGGTCCATGCACTTCCATCCCTTCTTCTGCTCATCATAGCCAACAAAGACAAGTTTCCTTGCCTTCGCATCCAGCTTTGTCCGTGAAGCATCCGGGACATGCACGTAGCAAGTTGAACCGAACACCCGAAGATGTCCAACACTCGGCTTCTCCTTCAGCAACAGCTCAATGGGAGTCTTCATGTTGATAGGGCTGAGTGGCATCTGGTTGATAACATAAGCAGCACAAGACATTCCCTCCGCCCAAAAGGACCTTGGGATATCTTTCGCATGCAGCCAGCATTTGCAGGTTTCCGTCAAATGACGGATCTTCCGCTCCGCTACCCCATTTTGTTGTGGAGTGTGAGCACAAGTAAGCTCCCGTTGGATCCCGTGCTTCCTGCAGAAGTTAGAAAACTCGGAAGAGACAAACTCTCCCCCGTTATCAGTTCTAAACTTCTTAATCCGCAAGCCAAGCCGGCCTTCTACCAACTCCTTGAACTCCACGAACAAACGGAAGGCTTCCGACTTCTCCTTTAAGAAGTACACCCAAGTATACCTTGAGTAGTCATCAACCAAGACAAGCATGTATTTGCTTCCACCAAGGCTGGCGGTAACAGTCGGTCCCATCAGGTCGCCATGAATACACTCCAATGGTTTCTTGCTCCTTGTTTGAGATTTATCAAACGGAAGGCGATGTGCCTTACCGTATTGACAGCCCGCACAAACATGCCCATCACCAAAGGAGGACAACATCGACAACCCCTTCACCAGACTTCTACTAGCCATCGCCTTTAGCTTGTCCATGCCAACATGCCCCAGCCTCTCATGCCAGATAGCCGCACTATCATTGGCTCTCATCCTATCAACATAGGCACTGGTGGAAAGAACAAACAAGTTCTTCACCCTCCTCCCAACATGAGCAACATCAGCCTTCACCGCTGATACGTTGCGAAGGAACCTCACGTCTGTTGCCCCAAACAGAACGTGATACCCAGCGTCCACCGCGTTGGTCACCGAGAAGAGGTTCTTTTTCATGCCCGTCACGTGATACACACTCCTTAACGTGAGTGGCCCCTGATCACTACCCACAGACACGACCCCCTCCTTCTCTACTGCAGAAACAGTATTATCAGCAGTGATAATAGCTTCATTACCTGAGTAAGCCTGCATGGAGGTGAACTTCGACTTGTCTCCGGTGAGCTGATGACCACACCCGGAGTCGATGATCCACTCGCTGTTGAAGTCCTCAGCAGATAAGGCACGGACACAAGTGCCCGTCATGAAAGCTCCTCCCCATTCTGCTTCTTCACTTCGCGAGCAAGCTTCCTCCTTTCCCGCAGCATGCCCAGGCTGCAGTTTGACCTTGCAGTCCCGCTTGAAGTGCCCTCGCTGATGACACCGGTAGCACTTCAGATTCTTCTTCCAGTCCTTAGGAGCATTGCTCCTCTCCGGCGGATATGAAGTTGAAGCCTCCTTCTCAACAGCGGCCTGCACCTTCTTCTTCTTCTTCCCTTCCCATCCCTTCTTCTTGCCTGAGAAGAGAGCCTCGCTGCCTTCCTGATTCAGATTCACTCCAGCCATTTGCCTTGCTAAGCTCTCCTGCGAGGCAAGCAGATTCTCCAGCTCCAGCAACGACGGCTGAGTAGCCCACCCTTGAACAGATGTAACAAAGGCCACATACTCCTTCCGCAAGCCGCGGAAAATGTGTCTTTTCATCTTTGCCTCAGAGATAGGCTCATCAGGATCCAGTGCTGACAGCTCAGCACACAAGCTCTTCATCTTTAAGAAGTACCTGGAGATGGAAAGGTCTCCCTGAGTTGCCCTGGCCAACTCATTTTCCAGGAACTGCAGTCGCGCCACATTCTTCCTATTGAACAACTCATCAATGGTTGTTCAAATATCAGCAGCCGACTCACATCCAATGATGTGATCAAACAGTTCCGGAGAGACAGCTCTCTTCAGAACGAACTCTGCCTTAGCATTAGTTCTTCTCCAGAGCCTCACCTGCTCAGCAGTACCGAAAGCAGCAGTTACTTCCTGTCTGTCGTCTCCACCGACGACTTCCCACAGCTCCTCGCCTAGAAGATAACTCTTCATGCACGACTTCCACTTTTTATAGTTAGTCGGCGTTAAGAGTTCAATGCCAAGACCTCTTGCTATGCTTCCTTCCATTGCAACCGCCTGTTGGTACCCTTCAGCAGCTCCGAGCAACAACACAGGTTGATCACCACTCAATCACTGAGTAACAACACTGGCTGACCTCCGCTCACGCAACTGAACCTCCGCAACCTCAGAAACCTGCCTCTGATACCATGTTAAATTTTCTCAACGTGGTCAGCAAGATAGCCCAAACACCAAATTAATATCTTCGGAACTACCCAGTTCGCACGCTGAACCTGCGGAAAACCCAAGGACTAGAGGTTGCACCCAACAAAACAATGGAAGCACAAGAAGATCTTATTATGCATTCAATCCTTTACAATCCGAGGCATACATAGCGAGACATGATTTCGCTAGTATTACAGCTGTAAACAGAAGAAACCAAAAAACAAGCCGGGCGGACAGCACTCCAGTCCGCCGAGACCGCGAGGTCGCCGAGACCGCCGAGACCGCTGAGCTCGCCCAAGCTATGCTGCAATCCGCCGAATACCACGGAGTCCGCCGAGACCGCGAGGCCGCGCGGACAGACCGTTATTCGCCTCCTACTGAACCCGAACTGAGGAACTCCCCTACCCGCCTGAAGCCGGCGGACAGGTTATTGAAGCTGGGAAAGTTGAAACAGAACTGACAAGCCGCAGAGCGACCTCCTGCTGAGTCCGCAGAGACCGCACACTTCCAAGCACTGACCGAAGTCACAGCCAAACTCCTGGCTCCTTGAAGTTATCCGCGCGACCTGCACACAGCAAACCGTCAGCCTGAAACAATCCGCGCGGACTGGAAAACACAGACCGCAGCACTCGCCCAACCCAATTTACTGTTCACTCACGTTACTTAGGTTACTGTAGATGTGCCAGGGGGGTCCTATTTATAGGTCAGGTGAGGAGTGTGGTCACCGCCCATGAGATAGCGACACCGCCCCAGTCCACGCGAACACAAACGACCGTCCGCTCATTCCGCGAGGACTTAGCCAGTCACCAAGGGAAACCGCCAGGAGCAAGGCAACCATTGACGAACCCTCTCCAGTCCACCCAAGCTAAGCGGACAAGGCACCAGCCCGCAAAGCTCCAACTGCTTCAGGACAGCAAACCCTCTTCAATGGCAGTCCGCACCAACCCGAGGCAGTCCGCAAGACTCACACCTCAATCCGCCACAAGTCCACGACCAAAGGCAAACAGCAACAGTCCGCCCGGTCACAGCGGACTTCGCGGATACGGCGGACACCATGAACTTGACACCAAGTGTGACCAAGTCCAAAACCATCAAGGGCCAGTGCGAGCATGGCGGACACAAAGCCCCGTCCGCCAAACACCCTAGCACAGACCGCAACCAGTCCGCGAGCTCCTCGCACTTGTCCAACGCAGTAGCACCAAGCCGGACTCCAAACATCAGTCCGCCAACCGGTCTCCACAGCAAGACCTGCT
This sequence comes from Platanthera guangdongensis, assembly GCA_039583875.1. Taxonomy (NCBI): domain Eukaryota; kingdom Viridiplantae; phylum Streptophyta; class Magnoliopsida; order Asparagales; family Orchidaceae; genus Platanthera; species Platanthera guangdongensis. Next base: position 140,480,040 of record CM077157.1, read on the forward strand.
GTAACACCTGAGCTCGACAAGGCCTCAGCCAAGCTCAAGGACCAGTCCGCAACAGCCCAAACCGCGGACACACCAGTCCGCAAGGCTTCCCGCGAACTCGAACCAACCCGCCAACAGCGCAAGCTTGCACCCGCAACCACTGAGCAAAGCACCAGTCCGCAAGCCTCTCTATCCGCAGATACCAGGCCGCACCAAACCGCGGACTCCATGCAACAACCCGCTCAGAGCACAGCCGGCTTCCACCAGACTTCTCACCAGGCCGCAAACCTCAGTCCGCCCAGTCCGCCCAGTCCGCCAAAGCTGTCCGCACAGGCCGCGCGGCCTGTCCCGTCACCCACTTTCACTTCACAAATTTCAACACACGCCCTAGGTACACGCCCTGGTAGGGCGTGACCTTGGGGCGTGTCACAGCAAACTTCGGCTGAAAGCGGTGAAAACCTGCAAAAAGCAGAAAAAATGCATTAGCGACAAAAATATATACAAAGGGTAATCAAAACAAGTACTTTACAAGACATGATTGGCTTTAAAATCCCGAAAATATCCTAATAAAATTGACTGCAAACGTATTATCACAATTCAACAACTCAGAGATGATAGACTTTTGCAGGCAGATCGGAACAGAGCTGCGGTTTGCATCAGTTCATCATCCCAGAAGCAACGGCCAAGTAGAAGCAGCCAACAAGTAGATCCTCAATTTGCTCAAAAAGAAAGTACAGAATCTCAAGGGTAGTTGGGCTGATCAGCTTCCATCAGTCCTCTGGTCCCTTAGGACAATGCCATCATCCGCAAGTGGGGAGACTCCATTCAAGCACTCTCATGGCTCGGAGGCACTTATACCAGTTGAGTTTGAAGTCCCGTCACCCAGAGTTCTGCTTGCAAGAGAAGGCGTTGAGGACTGGCTTGAGTTGAATAATGAAGAGATGAGGTTCAGCTTGGAACACGTCGAGGCCATCAGAGATCAAGCAGCCATAAGGCAGGAAGAGGTCAAAAGAAGGATGGCCCGCTACTTTGATCAGAATGTGAGGATCAAACATTTCCAAGTGGGAGATCTCGTTCTAAAGAAGATTGATGCTGCTGCAAGAGCTGGTTCAATTGGGAAGCTTAATCCAAATTGGGCCGGCCCTTTTATTGTCAAAGAAGCGTTAAAGAGCGGCGCTTACCGCTTGCAGACATACGAAGGAGAGGATATACCACACACATGGAGCGGGGATGATCTCAAACGGTTCTATTCTTGAACCTCCTTTTTTCTACTTTGTGTATCCTCTTCAAGAGTTATTATGAATAAAAACTACTTGCTAACGCTTCTTCAAGTGTTGTCTATATAATCATGACAGATGAGACGCTAAGAAAGATTCCAAAAACGGTTCTGCTCCTGAACTTCCTTTTCTTTCTTATGTTTGCTTTGCAAATACATTTTGTTAATCAAAGGATCCATACTGACACTTTTTTTCTAGTATTTTCTCTCTCTCCCAAAGACCTATTACGGTTCCCTGATACCAGGAGACATCACTGAGTCCAGCAAGACCTCCCCTAGAGCTGTTGTCATTAGCATAACACCACAAAGACCACATGTTGCGAGGAGATTTCGCACCGTGTAGTGGGAGCTTGCAGGCTCTAGCGCGGTTGGATTCTGGACTTCGGATCCCGGCAAGTACCTGACCCCACCTCTGCATTATGGAGGGCTGGGTGGGGTAAAGCTCTACCATTCCGCCATAGGGATATCGTTACAACTTTGATGATCGCGTTAGGAAAGTATGCCATTCTGGCTCACCTGCCCGCGGGTCATCTTAGCTTGTAACCCTCGAATACTCCATGTTACCCTCAAGCAGTGCCTGCAGGAGACCCACAACTTAGACTGTACTCCAGGCAAGAGGGCAGGGAACTGTTCCACCAAGTGAGCATTTTGCTCTTCGCAGGGAATTATGTGCAGACTGGTTTTCTCTATCCGCTCAGTCTGCCTATTTGGGTTGATTTTATAGCTTGTAGCCCGGTGAGGAAAGTATGCCGCTCCGGCTCACCTGCCCACCTGATCGCAAGCTATAGGTCATTTCTTCTATTGTGAGCGGATTGGTCTTCTGTGTCCGCTCAGTCCGCCAGCTTGGGTTGATTTTATAGCATGTAGCCCGGTGAGGAAAGTATGCCGCTCCGGCTCACCTGCCCACCTGGTCGCAAGCTATAAATCATTTCTTGTATTATGAGCTGATTGGTTTTCTTTATCGCTATGGGTCATTTTTATCTTTGGCGGACTGGTCTTATCTATCCCCGCAGTCCGCCAGTTTCCTTGGGATGATTTTATAGATTCTATCTTTGGCGGACTGGTTTTCTGTATCCGCTCAATCCGACAGTTCTTGAAACCATTAGCTATATAGATCATTATTATGAGCGGGTTGGTTTTTTGTACTCGCTCAGTCCACCGAATGGTTTTCATATGTTACAATTTGATATGTTAATAAAGAGAAATGCGGACTCTACTAGAAATCAATGAAGTACCACTTGACATTGTTATCAGCTGGCTATTCTCGTCATTTTTTAAGGCGAATGTTGAATAGATTAATGAGTTGGATTCTCTCATCAGGAAGATTCGTTATAAGTGATGTGTCGTGCGGACTGCAATTGAAACTCAACAGAGTCTGCCTGACAATTTCTTCTTATTCCAATGACAGACAATGATTGTCCCTAATCAGCAAGTTAAAAAGCTCAGATTTATCAGCGTGTCGTGCAGACTGCTAAGTGTCGGTACGGTGAGCGTGGAAAAAGAACATTGCAGAAAGCACACATGCCAAAAATATACTTTCTATTTCATCAAAAACTGTTTACATCATTCTATATGTTCGGCGGACTACAATCTTGCGTCCGCCACTTTTTCAAAAACCAAAAAAGATAAAAATACATTGGTCAATCTGTAGTCCTTTGTTTCTTTTCTGGAGGTACAGGGCTGTCGCCAATAATGTCAACTTCTGGAGAATAGCCCCCCGAGCCACTCCTGCTGCTACCTGATCCTGTACTTGAGGCGGACCCGCTATGCGAGCTCCCGGTAGCAGAGGAGGATGCAGAGGTGTCGGACTCGGCGGACAGTTCCTCTACTCGCTGGCTCGATTCAGCGTTGTCCGCTATTTCCTTGGCGCTTTGCTCTTCGCCCTGCCCTCCGTCTTCTTCTCCGTCTTCTTCTTCTTCTTCTTCGCCATCTTCTTCAATGATGTCCTTTCCTTTTTTAGCCCTCTCCATCGCCTCGACCTGCGGAGCCAGCTCAGGGAAGATCTCCAAAAAAGGGACGCCATCCACTCCCTCCTTTATGAAGCCGTCGCGGACAAGTCGCTTAATAGCGACCTCGACAGTCTCCTTCACGAAAGGGAGCATGGCAGACTGGAAGTTGTTGTTTTCCAAGTCATAGGTGACCTGCGCAAAACAAAAGCAAACGTCAGACAGATTGCGGCGGATAGAAAATTAAGGCCGCTGCGAATTCAACTAACCCCAAGCTCTTCTCTTTGCTGAGCAACCCTTTTTCCCAGTCGCACATTCCTTTCCTTTAGCGCTTTATTATCCTTTTGAAGTTGTTCGTTCTGCCTCAACAGGTCTCTGGCCAGGGAGGCGACATAGTGGTTTGTCACCACGCTATTCGCAGCGGCCTGAGAGGCTAGTAGAGGGAGGTCGGCGGTGGGCACCTTCTTCAGGTCGCTCAAGTTGCGCTTTCCGTAAAGCGCGGAGATCGCAATATGGGCATGGCGTGTTATCCGTGGACTCTTCCACGAAGGAAGCGTGGTGGATAGGCGGACGTGTTTATTCTTGCTGTGCCAGTGGACCATAGGGTTTCCCCTAAGGTCCTTCTGGCTGATGCCGAAGCCGCTCATGGAGAATCTTTCGGAGGAAGCGTAATCCGCCGCGGGATCCCCTTCCTCCTTCCTCTTTCTTGCGACTGCTTCTTTCTTCTCTTCCTGTGTAGGAACGAAGCCGCTCGGCGTCTGCGGCAAGTTCGCGGGTACCGCCAAGGTCACTGCAAAAACAAATGGGTTAAACACCAAGGTCGCGGCAGATGCAAAAGCTGAGTTCGGAAGCTACTTACTCTCTTTGGGCATGACGTCCGCTAAACTCACCAGCAGCGGAATATAGTGCTCGATGTCGAGCCTGTCGTTGGCCAAGAACTCGACAATGGCGGACTCTAAGTCGTCCAGTTGCACACTTTTGAAGGCGGAGTCCGCGCGCACCTGCGGATAGGTGTGCGTGAACCCTAGGTCGCCCTCAAAAATCAGGAATCTAGAGGTCCAGTTGTGGATCTTGTTGGGAAGACCCACAACCTTCATTCCCCTGCAGTAGAAGTATATGACCCCTTGTAGGGGCGGCCTCCGAAAGCAGTAATGGAGCGGACAAAGAATATCTTGCGGAAGACATTCATTGAAAAAGCAATCTTTTCAGATCTCAAATAAGAGACAAAGCTGCAGATCGCAGCGAGTGTATTCGGTGCAAGCTGTCCAGACACCATTCCATAGTGCTCAAAGGTGGCGGCGAGTTCCCAGAGAAGCGGAAACTTGAATCCGCTGTCAAAATGGTCCACTGGGATGGCGATCTGGGTTGCAGTTGAGAAGTTTAATCTTTTTTGATGGGCGGGAAGACGGACATGGATATTCGAGTTCGCCATCTTCTTTTCGACAAAGGCGTCCATGTCGGCCTCTGTCAATGTGCATTTCCGGTGATCAGCGGAGTGTAAGGCGACGACAGCATCAGTCCGCGCGGAAACCATTTTGCAGGCCGCAGGGTTCCTTTAACTTCAGTTGTTTCCTGCATAAGAGAAAGCGGAAGGCCCTATTTATAGCTGAAAAGTCTGACAGCTTTTTGATCAAGCCGCATAAGCTCGCAGATCCAATCCGCACAGTCCGCAAAAAATAAAAAGCACTGCCAAGCAATAACGCGAATAAAAACACAGATTCACATGCCAAGGAAAATTCAAAGCAAAAAGTTGTGGCCGACACAATTTGCTGTCCGCCCAGATTGTGCTTTTTATCCCAACAGATCACAAAGAGCGAATGCATTTTCAATTTGATTAGTTCGCGGTATTTCCCACCTGCAGGTTAAATATCGAGAAGCGGACACAGCATTAGTCCGCGCAATTCGCCACATCACAAGGATTAAGCTACATAATTTGCGGATATATAATCTGAGTTCACACAGATCGTAACAGAGTTCAGTTTACAACACAGCATTGTTCGAAACACAATTATACAGACAAGTATACAATTAAGCAAATAAAAGCTCAAGGCATTTCGGACTCAGCGGTCCCTATTATCAGTCCGCGCCGGCCTTTCCGCCCTATCTCTGCATAAATGAGCTGCTTGATCGCTTATCTGAAGAATTTCGCTGTACACACGACAGAGATGATGATGAATGACATTTATGGTCCGGTGCATATGAGCAGCTTCTCGATCTACCCGACTAAGGGGGACCATTGGCTCCGTCGCCGGCCTCAGCTCCTCATCCGCAGATTGTTGGGCACCGCCTTCCGGTGCGGCGATCTCCAGAGCAGCGCGATCTGACGCTCGCGGCCTCTGCTCAGCGACCTCAGCAGCCCGCTTCTCCTTTTCTTCGCGCACTAATGCCAAGTGCTTGCCTTTGTAGAATCGGACGTCATCCACAAGCCTCTTCTTCTCCCTTTCAGACCTCTCCAGCGCCCGCGAGATGCTGGCGATCTGGTCTTTTAGGGCCTTCTCGTGTTCTGCGGACGCTTTCTCACGCGCCGCGGACGCCCTCTCGCGCTCCTCTGCCTTCTCTAACTCTGCTTTAACACACTGCATTTCAGCTTGAAATTTCTTCTCTAACTCTTTAATCATATTCAGGCGGGCGGCTCATCCCCCGCGGATTCCACGTGCGAGACCACGTCAGCACCAGTATTTGGTGTGACCATGATCTCGCCACTCTCAATGGAGCCCTGCGGCGACTTTCTACCTGCAACAAACAAAGTCAACTTGACATTTAAAGGTAGTTCGCGGCGGACACAAAGAAAGGATGAAAGATCACTTTTAGACATAGCAGCAGCGAGTTGCCGACTATCGAAGATGATTGGCCGCCTTGCCCTCTCCGGGTTAAAGGCGCTTAACCGCTTCTTCCATTCACGGTGAACCTTTGCTCTTTTCTCGGCAGCCAAACTTGTTGAGACCACAATATCGTCCGTCTCGGTGATGATTTTGATTGTTCTTGACGTCCGCGACGGCGACCTGTAAAGCCACTGACGCTTAAAGTATTTAGGCGCCGGTTGAAGTTTACCTGACCGCATCAGCTCCGCAGCAATCCGCAGATCCTCAGCGGCTTTATCCGCCGCGACCTGCTTCGAGGCCGCCCCGACCGTAGCAACATGAGCAACAATTTGTTTCTTTTGCTCCTCTATCTTCTCCTTCAGTCTCTCTCTCTCCTCTTCCTCCGCAGCGGACAAGGAAGGGAGTTCGTCATCCTTATTCCCAGTAGTCTCCGCCTCAGATTGCTGCAGTACAACCTGCAAGTATTCGTTGATTAAATCAAGTCGATCGACGTCTATGGAATCAATTATCTCATTTGTGGATAAACTGACCGTGGAGAGGGAATTATCTCCCTGGATTTGGGCCTCCGGTGTAACCAGATCGCTGTCAGGAACTTCTTTGTCGCGCGGTCTGTATTGTAAGTCCGCGTCCCCAGTCCGCTTGGAGACGTTCTTCTCCTTCATTGCGCGCAGTTTGTTTTCAACCCGCTCGGCGACGGTCGCCCCGTCCCTCTTCCTCTTCTTCCTTTTAGCAGTCATCTCGGCAAAATCCGCAGCGGACCCCCCAAAATCGGGCTGGTTTTCGTGAACAGGCTCAAGATTCACAGCAGTCAATGCCTTTGAGGGCGCATCGTCCTCTGCCTCAGTCCGCCTATCTTCTTCATCCAAGTTAACGATAGGCACCTGGGCATTGGAAGAAGATATGTCAGCCTCAATGTGTTCGCCAACGGTGTCCGCCGAGGTTGCGGTTTTCTGAGAAGGGGCAGAGTCCGACAAGGTCACCATCTTCTCACTTCTCAATGGTTCAGCGTCGATTACGGCGTCTTCACGAGCAGATATGTCGGCACGGCGGACTGCTTTCTCCGCAGGCTTCTGTCTATGGGAACTCTCTCCTATGGGGCGGATAAGATCCTTTTTTGTCGACCTCTTTGCTATCTTCTTGGTCTTCATAGGCGTTGTCAGTTCTGGGTCGCCTTTTGCAGTGAGACTAGAGAAGAAAGCTCCAAGCCTTGGCATGCTGGACGGGAAAGTGGAGACCACAAGTGGTGAGTAGCGCCCCGTGTCGATCGAGATTCTCAACAGTTCCAGGTCCTCAAACGATATTTATAGCGTTGGCGACATTTTCGAGGCGTGCGGACTCGGCGGTTAAGAAAACATTTTCGAAGTTTTCTGGAAACTTTAAAATGTGCGGGGATTATGTTAACCCCTCAGTCCGCAGCATCCTGCAAGATTCCAAAAGCCCCCCTTTCAACAGGCGCGGACGCGCTTTATCAGTCCGCCCAGTCCGGCAAGGTCACCAATCGGACACCAAGGTACCCCAGCAACGGACGCAAGGCCCTGTCCGCTCAGTCCGCCAGGACGGATATCAGATTCTCTGCAGTGGCGGACGCAGTGTCTCGTCCGCCCAGGCCGACGCCCTCCAGCAGGATCGTGCCCAGCAGCGGAGGCTCCAGTCCGCGAGCCCAGTCCGCCCCTTCTGCATGGACTGGCGTGTTCTTTCTTTTTGCTTCCCGTCACCGCTGCCCGGTTCTCCTGTACCCCGGGCAGCCGGTTATCTTAGCCCTGCCCATTTGGGCAGGCCCCCTATCCTATAAATAGGGGGGAGGTGGTGCACCCAAGCCACGCTGACTCGGACCCAGGAGCCTACTTGTTACAGGCTGCGGACTCGAATCTTGTGCCTTGCGGACTCCCCCTAGCTCTGCTCTTGTCAACCTTTTCTTTTCACTTGTAACCCAATCCTTCTTCAATCAAGGGAAAGCCCGTCGCAAGAGAGGCATTCAGGCCGCGACGGGCGAAAACTGTTGTTGCCGTGGCTCATGGCCCTGCTCTTTTTCCTGCCCTCATCCGCTTAGTAGATCACTACTCGCAGTCTCCCTATTCCCTGGTGTTCGAACCGTTAGCTGGTGGTGCTCGACCCCTGTGTTTTCGTGCATCAACAATGACAGCACTGGAGTATTGAAGAAATTTATTATAATAAAAGTATCTCTTACATGCTTTAGGGGAAAAAACGTTTCAAGTCGTCACCACTCCAGGTGTGACTCAGGGTCTCGCCCTCTATATTTTGGAGTCGATAGCCTCCTAACTTCAAAGCTTCCTTTACAATAAATGGTCCCTCCCAGCTGGGATTGAGCTTCCCTACGAATGCCGACCTCCCTGCTGCATCCACCTTCTTCAGCACCAAGTCTCCTTCCACGAACTGCTTGACCCTGACATGCTTGTCAAAGTACTTGGCCATTCTCCTTTTCACTTCCTCCTGCCGGATAGCGGAAAGGTCCCTCAGCTCCTCCACCATGTCAAGGGAGAGTCTCAGCTCCTCCTCGTTCTCGGCTTGCCATTCCTCTCGGCCCTCTTTGGTCGCAATGACTCGCATTGTTTGGACTTCAAATTCCACGGGGAGCACTTCCTCGCACCCATGGGAGAGCTTGAAGGGGGTCTCTCCAGTAGCCGTGTTAAGTGTGGTTCTTAGGGCCCAAAGAACCGTGGGGAGCTGCTCCACCCAGCTCCCCTTCAAATTCTCCACCTTCTTCTTGAGGAGGTTGACGATGATCTTATTTGCGGCCTCCACCTGCTCGTTGCTCCAGGGGTGATGGACCGAGGCGAACCTGAGGTCGATTCCGAGCTGCCCGCAGAAGTTGATGAATTCGGCACTAGCGAACCGGGGCCCGTTGTCCGTGACGATGGCCTGAGGTTGTCCGTGGCGGCAGATGATTTCTCCCCCAAACAAAGTTCCTGATTACCTGGGAGGTTACCTTGGTCATTGCCTTCACCTCCATCCACTTGGAGAAGTAGTCAATCATTACTAGGAGGAACCATCTCTGACCACTGGCTTGGGGGAATGGCCCAACCAAATCCATGCCCCAAATTGTGAAGGGCCAGGGGTCGTGATACTTTTGAGTTGCTGGGCCGGTTGTAGCTGGAGGGGGGCAAACAGCAGGCACTTATTGTACCTCCTTGCGAACTTCGCGGCGTCTCTGCCCAGGGTGGGCCAGAAATATCCTTGTCTGACTATCCTTCCTTCCAGGGTCCGACTCCCGGAATGACTCCCACATTCTCCGGAGTGGACTTCCTCCAAGATCCTCTGCACTTCGCCCCCGGCTACGCAGCAAGCCAACATCCCTGAGAGGGTCTTCCTGTACAGCTGTCCGTCCTGGAGGAGGTAATACGCTGACTTGTGCCTTAGCTTCTTCTTATCTTCCCCCTCCGGATACTCTCCCGTGGAGAGGAAAGCCACCACTACGTCCATCCACGAAGCTTGTTGATCAATTTCCATGAGCTCTCCCTCTTTGATGGAGGGGCGGAACAGGTCGGTGATGGTACCCCCCACCTGGGGACCATGCTTCGCTAGCTGATCGGCTTGTTCATTCTCTTCCCTGGGCACGTGTCGGATGGTGAAGGTTTGAAAAGTGCCTATGACCCCCTTCGCCTTGGCCAAGTATGATCGCAGGGTGGGCTCCCTTGCTTCGCACTCCCCGTTGATCTGGGAAGCTACTACCATGGAGTCAGTAAGGACCTCCACATCTGACACCCCCAGCTCCCTGGCCAGACGAAGCCCTGCTATCACGGCCTCGTACTCGGCCTGGTTGTTGGTAATGGGAAAGTGCACCACCACCGTCTGCTCGATTCGAGTCCCCTGAGGGCTTTCCAGGATCACCCCCACTCCTAGGGAATGCCTCCCTGAGGCACCATCCACCCTCACCTTCCAAGGAGTCGGGCGGGTGAGTTCTTCCTCCGCCACTTCAACCACATAGTCGGCCAAGAAGTCGGCCATCGCTTGAGCTTTGATCGAGAGCCGCGGAACGAAGGAGACATCGAACTCGCTCCGTTCCACCGACCACTTAGCCAGCCTAATTGAATGTTCCACCCCCTTAAAGATGTTGCGGAGAGGATGGTCGGTCACCACTCGGATTGAATGTGCCTGGAAGTAAGGTCGCAGCCTCCGGGCCGAGATGATCAGGGCGAAGGCTAGCTTCTCCAAAATCGGATACCGGAGCTCGGCCTTCCTCAGGACCCGGCTCACGTAATAAATATGGAGCTACCTCTTCCCCTCTTCACGAACTAAGATCGAGCTCAAGGCCTCCGCCACGACCCCGAGATATTGGAACAGGTCCTCCCCCTCCTTCGACCCTTGTAGCAGCGGAGCCTGTGTCAACTGCACTTTGAGGGCCTGGAACGCCTCCTCGTAATCCTTGGTCCATTCAAACTTCTGACTGCCCCTCAGCGTTTTGAAGAAGGGGGCGCACTTCTCCCCTGCCCGAGAAAGGAAACGACTGAGCCCTGCTAGCTTCCCCGTCAGCCGTTGGACCTCCTTAGCATTCCGCAGGGACCCCAGCTCCAAGATGGCCCTGACCTTATCCGGATTCGGCTCGACCCTCGCGGGGGTGAGGAGGTGCCCCAAGAACTTTCCCCTGGTGGCCCCAAAGACACATTTTAGGGGATTCAATCGCATCTTGTATTTATGCAGGGTGGCAAAGGTCTCCTCCAGGTCCCGGAGGTGGGAGTCCACATCCTGACTTTTGATCATGAGGTCGGCTACATACACCTCCAAATTCCTCCTCCTTTGCTCCTTAAAGACCCTATCCATCATTTTCTGGTAGGTGGCCCCAGCATTCTTCAGCCCCAAGGGCATCATCCTGTAGCAGTAGCATCCATCCCCTGTGATGAACGAGACATCCTTGATGTCTGGGGGGTGCATCCTGATCTGATGATAACCTGAAAAAGCATATAAAAAACTCATTACAGGAAAATTGATGGCTGAGTCAACCAGCGCGTCGATCCGAGGCAAAGGATAACAGTCCTTAGGACAAGCTTTATTGAGTAAGGAAAAATAGATACACATCCTCCATCGGTCATCTCCTTTTTTAACCATAACCATGTTGGAGACCCAGCCGGGGTACTGAATCTCAGACACGAAGCCGTCCTTGAGGAGTTTCGCCACCTCCTCCCTGATGGGATCCGCCAGCTTGTCCGCAGTGGACCTCTTCTTCCGCTGAACGGGTCGTGTTCCCGGGTCCAGGTTGAGGCGGTGGCAAGACACATCCGCGTCAACCCCCGGTATCTCCGCGGCGTTCTAAGCGAAGATGTCCACGTTCTTCTGGATGCACTCCAGCATCTTTCCTTGGTCCTCTGGAGTCAGCCCCCCGCTGACGCAGATCTTCTCCATCCTGCCTCCCCGGGTGAGCACCTCCAGCTCCACCATTTCTTCTACAGCCTCCAGCCTGGACTGCTCCCCCCATCCTTCAGCATCCCCTTCCTTCGGAACGGGGACCTCTACCTCCACCTCTTCTCCCACGGTCCTTACCTCGGCCACCTCCTCCAGATCTCCTCCTGCCGCCTCCTCCTCTGCGCAGTTCTTCATTCCCAGCTCCTCCCCTCCTTCTTCCTGCTCGGCCTCCTCCATCCTTCGCCCCATCTCCTCGGCTCCATCCTGCCAGGAGATGGTTTTCACCGCAGTGACATAACACTCCCACGCCACCTTCGGGTCCCCCCTGACCTGGACCCCCTCAGCATTGAACTTCAATCACTGATGGAAAGATGATGGGACGCTGTGGAAGGCGCTGATAAGGGGCCTCCCGAAGATGGCGTTGTAGCTGCTGGGGGCGTCCACAATGACGAACCTGCAGTTTCGGGACTGCCCCCCCAAGGTGACATGGAGGCCTACTCCTCCCTCCACTTTCTTCCTTTCTCCTGAAAACCCGAACAAGGGCCCATCCGAGGCCAACACCCTCTTTGCCTCGACCTTCATCGCGTCGAACGCCTTTTTGAAGACGACGTTGACGGAACTCCCGTTATCCACGAGGATCCGAGAGACAGTGAAATTCTCGATGGCTGCCTTGATGACCAGCGCATCGCAGAATGGGTCCTCGTGGTCTGGCATATCGCTCCTGGAGAAAGTGATCCTCTCCTCCGGGTGTAGGGTTTGGGATGTGGAGGCGACGCTTCACCGGTGCATGGTGTGGAGGCTTACCTTGCGGGAAGCCTCGACCCCTACTCCCCCGTGGATCACTCTGATTCACCCTCGGGTTCCAACATCCACCCGGTCTTCGCAATGATCCTCCTCCGCCCGAGGCAGGACCTCCTCAATCCTCACTTCTTGCCTGCCCTGCTGCTGCTGCTGTTGTTGTTCCCTATTCCCTCTCATCTCGAGGAACTCCGGGCAGGTGGTTGTGGCGTGCCCCTCTTCCTGAGTGAAGTCGCAATAGGGTAGCTCCACCCTGACCTCTCTTCTCCTCCTCCTCATAATCCCCCTCCTTTCTCCCAAGGCTGTGGCCATGGCCTCTGTTGGGTATTGTATCCACAACGTACCTGATTTGAAGAAGCCCCTGAACAAGCTAAGGTAAATAGGCAATGTTTTTGACAAAATATTTCAAGTTGTGCTTGCAGTTTTTCCACGCTAAGTGCACACCAATGTCACGGTGCAGTAGGTCAATATACACGGGTCTGCACGACGTAATCCCTCGTTGAGCAGATCAGTGTGTTGCCCTACGTGTACTCTCTCTATTGAAGTGTACTTAATTTCAAGTACAGGGCTGTAACTATGCAAGAGCAGACAAGGAGCAAGGATGGGTCAAGGAGCAGCTCTTTGGTGGAAAGACGAAAAATCGTCTAAGTATAAATCGACGAGAATCACCAAGTGATTCTCGTCGATTCGGCGAGAATCACTAGTGATTCTCGCCGAATCGTCGAGAATCATTAGTGATTCTCACTAACTCTATCCGGCTACCTCAAAGCGGTGCCAAGTAAGATTCGGCGAGAATCACTAGTGATTCTCGCCGAACCCATCGTTGAGCAGATCATGGCCAAGTAATATTCGTCGAGAATCAACAAGTGATTCGGCGAGAATCACTAGTGATTCTCGCCGAATCGTCAAGAATCACTGGCTGATTCTCGCCGATTCGGCGGGAATCTTCTTCGATTCTCGCCGATTTTGCCTTAGACGATTTTCTGGAACCCCCTGAACCGGATTCTGCCGCTGACACTATTTTGAACTGGATTTAGGGTTTCTTCTTGTGGGACCCACAATGGTCTTTATGGTGTTTACTTGTATATATATATACGGGTATTTTTGAACATTAAGAAGACACATAGAAAGAAGCCGAGCGACGATCTTGACCTAAAATCGCGAAACTGCTCCGCCGCCGCCGTCGCCGCTCGCTAGTTGGTCGCCGCTTTTGATCGGGATTCTTCCCGATCTTCCGGCGACAGAAGCATAGCCAAGCTTAGAGTCTCACGTGTCTAACCGGAGATCTCTTGTCTCTTGATTTGTTGATCGGGAAAACCTTCCCCGTCCGATTCGATCGAGACGACTGATCCAGTGTGACCGTTGGTAGACCTAGCTAGCTTCGCTACGAAGTTTGGATCTCCAAAGTACAGCAGCCGCACATCGTCGTCTCCGCCGATCCCGTGAACCTAGCCGCCGCCCATCTTGCCGCCGCCGGTTCCGGGGAGATCCTCTCCAAGAGAGATCTAGGGTTGTGGACTCTTTGTGGACTTCAAGAACACGTCGTCAACGAAGAGGGACACCTTAGTCTCCAAACGTAGTTTGTATCTTTTGTACATTCTAGTTTTACTTTTGTTGTAAAGGAACGTAGGTTCCTAGTTGTAAGGGTTGGGTGCAACCCGTGTTGTGGGAGTGTTGACTCCTACGTGTGGAAGGGTTCCTTCCGATAGTGCAAGGATTGGATTTCAATCCTGTTGGTGAAGAGACCGAGTCGTCCCTTGTTGGGAGATAGGTCGAAGGGGGAAAGTGGATGTACCCAAATCGGGGAACCACTATAAATAGCTTGTGTATTCTGTGTGCTGTTTATTTTTATTGTGCAGGTATAATTTTAAATTCCGCAAAAACGCTACACGTCACCTATTCCCCCCCCCCCCCATAGGTGAAGATAGTTGACACTAGGTGGACTTTCAAGTGGTATCAGAGGGAGGTTGCTCATCAAAAAGGTTCACACCTTGAGTAGAATCCTGCCACCAGTGTCAAGAAGAAGACAAACATCTACTATGGGCGGGCTCAAGTACACAGGCAAGATCCCAGTGTGCACCAGACTCAACTTTCCTATCTGGAAGGAAAGGATCAGGTTCTACATGGAAGCTGTTGATCCTCGACTCTTCATGATCGTGGAGGAGGAAACTTATGTCCCCACTAAGGCCTCCACCATTGATCCTACCCAGAAAGTGCCAAAGAAACTTTCTGAAATGGATAAGGACGAGATGGTGCTAGTAGGACTTGACAAGAAGGCGCAAAATATTCTGGTCAGCGCGGTTGATGACTCAATGATGCAGAACTTCTGGAACTGCAGGACAGCAAAGGAGATCTGGCATTGCCTGATCATCCTAATGGAGGGCACTGATGAAGTGAGGGATGATCGTAGATCCCTCCTGAACCAGAAATATGGGGTCTTCATACAAGGACCTAAGGAAGAGATCGGAGTCACCTTCGAGAACTTCCTCAAGATTATCAATGCCCTCAAAGGATACGGAAGAGTGTTCACTAATGGTGAACTCAATGATAAATTCCTTAGGTTCCTTACTAAGGAAAGGGACACAAAGATCTGCGCCATCCGAGAGTTTGGCAGACTAGCTGAAACAGACCCGCAAATTCTGTTCGGGAAGCTGATGTCCTATGAGCTTCAACTGAACACCAGGAAAGTAGAAGAAGAAGTAGAGAAGGATGTAGCCAAATAAAAGACTGTGGCTCTAAAAGCCATTCACTCTAGAAAAGGCAAGGGTGTGGTTTCATACCGTGCCAGGAAAAGGGATGAGGAAGAGGACTCCGAGCCATGCTCCTCCAGCTCAGAGCTGTCCGAGGAGGATTTCTCCCTCATCACCCGAGAATTCAAGAAGTTCCTCAAGATGAGGAATCAAAGAAAGAAAGACGGCTCCTCCTCCCGGCATCAGAAGAAAAATTATTCTTCTGACAGGTATGCTTCTAAACCGAACAAACATCGCTCCTCTGACATTATTTGTTTTGGATGCAATAAGCCAGGACACGTCGTGGCCGACTGCTACCAAGGCAAAAGAGAAAAAGGGAAAAAAGAGGAGCACAAATCCTCGAGAGATAAGAAGAAAGAGAGGAGCTACATCGCCAAAAGGCCAAAGACACTGAGTGAGTCTGATTCCTCAGACTCCAGTGATGATGAGGAAGCCTACTTCGGGCTGGTGGGTCGCTCCGACTCAGAAGGAGAATGCCCCCCATTTACTGGGAAGGTAAAAGCTCACACCCCTCTCTCCGACTCCGACTCTGATCCTGAGTCTCAGGATGATGACCCTGAGGATAGTCTTTCGGCCCGTGAAGCGGAGCTCCTCGAGAAGTATGAGCTTCTGCTCAATACTTTCGAGGAGTGTCGTAAGACACTGAAGGCTGAGAAAAAGGAAGTGAAATTCCTTAAGGGTGAGTGTGTATCCCTAAGGGAAGAGGTCACTAGTTTGATTTCTCTCCGACAGGAGCACCTTGACCTGACTTCAAAGCATTCAGAGTCTCTTAAGCTCCTTGATCTTAAGCAGGAGGAATTCGACAAGTTGGAAGAACAACTTGCGGCAGAAAGGAAGATCGTCAAGAGCTTCTCTATGCCAAAAACAGTTCTTCCAGTAGTTGATACCTTCTCTGCTCAGGCCAAAGGAGCTGGCTTGGGGCATGTAGGGGTATCTGGTTCCTCATCCAGGAGAAACAGGAACCAGAGGAAGAATAAGGCCGCCAAGAAGGCCTCTGCTGATGAAAAGGGAAAGGCTCCGCTCAGTCCTGTTGCGTTCAGAAAGCCTAGCTTTCCTTGCAAGCAACATGACTTTGAATCAACCTTTGGTCATCATTTCCGGCCCTCGGTTGCAAAGCCAAAGAGCCGATATGATGGTTGGACCTTTCCCCGGAACTTCGGTGAGAGTGCCCTCAAGGCACCTTATGAGGAAATCCACATGAGAAATTATGGTCAATTCTCTAGCGGCCATAATGGAAAGCAGGCACCAAGAGTCAAGCCTGTTATACTGAAGGAACAGAAGGTGACGAAGTCATGTGACTGCTGTCACCATGAGGCCTCCACCTCCAGATTCAAAGCCCCGGCTGTACCCACCGTTCCCAGGGTAAGGCAGGAGCCTAGGAAGAGGTACAACAGATTCGACTATTGGTGCTGTGGCAAAATCGGTCACTTTGTCGTGGATTGTTTGTTTAATCCAAGGTATTACGAGACTCCCTATATTAGCAATACGAGGCCAACCACTCGTAGGGTTAACCAACCGAGGGGGAGTATGCTAACCAGGAATCTAGGACCCAAGTTCGATTGGGTTCCTAAGGAAATTAATTTTGTTTTGCAGGAATGTCCAAAGGCCACCAAAATGCCGATCTGGTATTTGGACAGTTGATGCTCCCGACATATGACTGGGACAAGAAGCCTGCTGCGTGATTACACTCCAGTTGAGAATGGACCCAAAGTCATCTTTGGAGGGTCAGATCGAGGAGTCACCAGAGGTTATGGTATGAGTTCCAACGGTATAATCTCTATCACCGACGTGGCTTATGTTGAAGGGTTAAACCATAACCTGATCAGTGTAAGTCAGTTATGTGACAAAGGTTATGACGTTAAGTTCTGCAATGATAAATGTCTGATAATTTCACGTATCTCTTCTGAGACGGTATTATCAGGCATTAGGAGCAGAAATATCTTCTGCTTAGATTTTCTCAGTTTAGATTCATCTACCCCCGTATGCCTTGTGGCTACATGCAGTGCATCTCTTTGTGAACAATGGCACAAGAGATTGGCACATATTAATTTCAAAATAATTAGTATGCTGTTTTCTAAAAACTTAGTAAGGGATGCTCCCGTTATCAAGTGCATCAAAGATAGCCCCTGTCCTGCATGTCAGATGGGCAAACAGACTCGGGTTACCTTTAAGAGCATTGCAGACAAAGACTCTTCCCGATGTCTTTACCTTCTACATATGGACTTGTTTGGTCCAATGCAAGTTCATAGCTTGGGAGGCAAGTCCTATACGCTAGTGATAGTTGATGATTATTCTCGGTTTACATGGGTGTTCTTCTTAAAACGAAAGTCAGATACGTTTGACATCTTCACTAGTTTTGTCAAGCAGGTTCAGAACGAATTTAAATGCTCAGTGGTCAAAATCAGAAGTGACCATGGAACAGAATTCGAATCTGGTGCTATGACAGAGTTTTGTGAAGAACAAGGTATCTTTCATGAGTTTTCCTCCCCGAGCACTCCTAAGCAAAATGGAGTTGCGGAGAGGAGAAATAGAACTCTCATTGAAGCCTGCACGACAATGTTGAAAGACGCTTCTCTCCCAGAATACTTCTGGGCAGAGGCTGTCAATACAGCTTGTCATGTACAAAACCGAACATTGATCAACAAGCATCATCGTAAGATGCCTTATGAGCTACTGAAAGGCAGGAAACCAACCATGTCCTACTTGAGGATCTTTGGTTGCAGATGCTATGTACTGAATAATGGGAAGTACCCGCGTACTAAATTTGGTGAAAAATGCTTCGAAGGCATATTCATGGGCTATAGTTCCCACAGTCGGGCATATAGGGTCTTCAATAAGAAAACCATAGTGGTAGAAGAATCAATTAATGTTGTATTTGATGAAGGAAGTTTGCTTAACAGTAATTCTTCCAGTGGTATTCTTGAAGATGCAGGTGCACGACTTGAACAGCTGGATCTCGATGAGAATGCTAAAGATGAAACTCCTAAGTACGTCAAAGTTTCCACCTCCACGTCATCTAGGAATGTTGAAGATCAAAATGGAACAAATCTCTTAGAAGAAGGAGAAGCCCAAGAAGTAGTCGAAGCTCCTGACGCCAGACTTCTAGAGCTCCGGCACGTGAGGGATCATCCTAGAGATCAGATCATCGGAGATCCTCGTGTCGGTGTCAGAACTCGAAGAGGTACTATTAACGAAGTTCTGCATCTTAGCTTCCTGTCACAGGTTGAGCCAAAGAAGTTCGACGAGGCGAACAAAGACGCGGCATGGATTTTGGCCATGCAAGATGAACTTCATCAATTCGAACGATGCAACGTGTGGATGCTGGTTCCCAGACCACACAAGCAGAATGTGATTGGCACCAAGTGGATCTTCAGAAACAAACTGGATGAACATGGTGTCATCGTAAAGAACAAGGCCAGGCTGGTGGCTCAAGGTTACAGACAAGAGGAGGGGATTGACTTCGACCAGACCTTTGCACCAGTAGCAAGGCTCGAGGCAATCAGATTGTTCCTGGCGTATGCTTCGCACAAAGGATTCACAGTCTATCAAATGGATGTGAAATCAGCATTCTTGAACGGAGACCTGAAAGAGGAAGTATACGTCGCTCAACCCCCAGGTTTTGTCAATCCTACCTATCCCAATCATGTTTATTTTCTTAATAAAGCTTTATATGGTTTAAAACAAGCTCCACGAGCTTGGTATGAGACTTTATCTAGTTTTCTTTTTGAGAACAAGTTCTCTAGAGGTAAAATAGATAAGACATTGTTTCTCAGGGAAGTCAAAGGCAAGATTTTGCTGGTCCAAATCTATGTCGATGACATAATATTCGGCTCAACGGACAACAATATTTGCAAAAAGTTTTCTAAACTTATGCAAGGAAAGTTTGAAATGAGCAGTATGGGAGAGCTCAAGTATTTCTTGGGACTTCAAGTGAAACATTCTGAGGATGGAATCTTCATCTCTCAGACGAAGTTCACAAATGAACTCCTTAAGAAATTCGGTATGGAGAATGCAACCTCTATGAGGACTCCAATGGGATCCACTATGTATCTGGTTAGGGATGAGAAAGGTAAACCTTTCGATGAAACCAAATACAGAAGCATCATTGGATCCCTGCTCTACCTTACTGCCAGTAGACCGGATATCATGTTCTCCACATGTGTCTGTGCCAGATATCAGGTGAACACTAAGGAATCTCACTATGTCGCTGCTAAGCGAATTCTAAGATACCTTAAAGGTACTCCCAATCTTGGCTTGTGGTACCCGAGAAACAATGATGTCGAGCTAATAGGTTTTTCAGATGCTGATTTTGCAGGGAGTAGGGATGACAGGAAAAGCACTTCCGGGATGTGTCAATTCCTCGGAAGAAGGCTTATTTCATGGAATAGCAAGAAACAGAATTGTGTTGCAACCTCCACAGCCGAGTCTGAGTACATCTCGGCAGGCAGCTGTTGCGCACAACTCCTATGGATCAGAAACCAGTTAGCCGACTACGACCTTCAGTTTAAGGAAGTACCAATGTACTGCGACTCCTCCAGTGCAATTGCAATTGCCAACAATCCGGTATCGCACAGCAGAACGAAGCATATTGAAGTGCGATACCACTTCATTCGGGAGCACGTGGAGAACAAGGACATCTCTCTCTGTTATGTCCCCATGGACAAGCAGATTGCAGATATATTCACAAAGCCCTTAGAAAAGGCCAAGTTCAGTCTTTTCAAAACTGAATTGGGGATGCTAAACTATGAGGAATGAAGATTACAGGAGCTCCAGGCTCGTGCATCTAGGGGAGCCTCTGCCAGGAACTCAAGTGAGAGCACAGGTGCAAGAACTGAGGGGGGGGGGGGCAAGGGGTCACAATCAACCGACCCAGATTTGTAGAAGCCGAAAAGGGGGAGATTACCCTCTCGGCTAAGGCTATGGTGGCTCCAAAGTTTGCCCGCACGAAATTGGTATCGGTAATGAATATCTCTCTCAACTTATTTCAAGGTTAGGTTATGATTTTCATTCCCATACGCTTTATTCACCTTAGCTTGTAGGGTTTAGGCTTCTTCAAATATGGGGACATTGTTGGGTATTGTATCCACAACGTACCTGATTTGAAGAAGCCCCTGAACAAGCTAAGGTAAATAGGCAATGTTTTTGACAAAATATTTCAAGTTGTGCTTGCAGTTTTTCCACGCTAAGTGCACACCAATGTCAGGGTGCAGTAGGTCAATATACACGGGTCTGCACGACGTAATCCCTCGTTGTGCAGATCAGTGTGTTGCCCTACGTGTACTCTCTCTATTGGAGTGTACTTAATTTCAAGTACAGGGCTGTAACTATGCAAGAGTAGACAAGGAGCAAGGATGGGTCAAGGAGCAGCTCTTGGGTGGAAAGACGAAAAATCGTCTAAGTATAAATCGACGAGAATCACCATGTGATTCTTGCTGATTCGGCGAGAATCACTCGTGATTCTCGCCGAATCGTCGAGAATCATTAGTGATTCTCGCCGACTCTATCCGGCTACCTCAAAGCGGTGCCAAGTAAGATTCGGCGAGAATCACTAGTGATTCTCGCCGAACCCATCGTTGAGCAGATCATGGCCAAGTAATATTCGTCGAGAATCAACAAGTGATTCGGCGAGAATCACTAGTGATTCTCGCCGAATCGTCGAGAATCACTGGCTGATTCTCGCCGATTCGGCGGGAATCTTCTTCGATTCTTGCCGATTTTGCCTTAGACGATTTTCTGGAACCCCCTGAACCGGATTCTGCCGCTGGCACTATTTTGAACCGGATTTAGGGTTTCTTCTTGTGGGACCCACAACGGTCTTTAAGGTGTTTACTTGTGTATATATATACGGGTATTTTTGAACAGTTAGAAGACACACAGAAAGAAGCCGAGCGACGATCTTGACCTAAAATCTCGAAACTGCTCCGCCGCCGCCGTCGCCGCTCGCTAGTTGGTCGCCGCTTTTGATCGCGATTCTTCCCGATCTTCCGGCGACAGAAGCATAGCCAAGCTTAGAGTCTCACGTGTCTAACCGGAGATCTCTTGTCTCTTGATTTGTTTATCGGGAAAACCTTCCCCGTCCGAATCGATCGAGACGACTGATCCTAGTGTGACCATTGGTAGACCTAGCTAGCTTCGCTACGAAGTTTGGATCTCCAAAGTACAGCAGCCGCACATCGTCGTCGCCGCCGATCCCGTGAACCTAGCCGCCGCCCATCTTGCTACCGCCGGTTCCGGGGAGATCCTCTCCAAGAGAGATCTAGGGTTATGGACTCTTTGTGGACTTCAAGAACACGTCGTCAACGAAGAGGGACACCTTAGTCTCCAAACGTAGTTTGTATCTTTTGTACATTCTAGTTTTACTTTTGTTGTAAAGGAACGTAGGTTCCTAGTTGTAAGGGTTGGGTGCAACCCTTGTTGTGGGAGTGTTGACTCCTACGTGTGGAAGGGTTCCTTCCGATAGTGCAAGGATTGGATTTCAATCCTGTTGGTGAAGAGACCGAGTCGTCCCTTGTTGGGAGATAGGTCGAAGGGGGAAAGTGGATGTACCCAAATCGGGGAACCACTATAAATAGCTTGTGTATTCTGTGTGCTGTGCTGTTTATTTTTATTGTGCAGGTACAATTTTAAATTCCGCAAAAACGCTGCACATCACCTATTCCCCCCCCCCCCCCCCACATAGGTGAAGATAGTTGACACTAGGTGGACTTTCAGCCTCCTCTTGATCGGGGAGCCGGGGCCTCTGGCCCTGCCTCCAGCCCGTAGGGTGGAACTGATCTTGCCTCCCCTGGTAGTGACCCCTTCCGTAGTACCCTCTCTGTGGCCCCTTTCCCTGCCACTCAGGTCTCCAGCCCATCCGACGGTCGGGCTCCTGATGCCCCCACCTCGGCTGCTGCTGCCACTGGAGCTGCCTTTTCTCCCTCTGCCTAGTCTCCCCTCTTCTCTCCTCCTATCCCTTCCCTACTCTTGACTCCTTCTCTTCCTCTGTGGCCCACCTGGCCAGCTTCCTTGCAAACTCCGGGTTCGACGCCTCCCTGTCGACCTCTCTCGCCGCCCTCTCCATCAACTCCTTGTAGGAGAGGGGGGACTCTCTTCAGCTCCATTCAGAAGAAACCCTACTGCAGGCCCAGGGTAAAGGCCATCATCAGACTATGGCCCGACATCTCCTGGACCTGAGTGACCTCCTCCTGAAATCGATCCACATAGCTCCCCAATGTCTTGTTCAACCCCTGCTTAATGTGGAACAAAGACTCGAACTCTTTCTTCCTCTTCTTCGAGGTAGTGAACCTCAGCATCAACCCTCGGCACAGGTCCTCGAAGCAGTAGATGGAGCTGGCCGGTAGCTAGTGGAACCATTCCCTCGCCTTCTCTCGGAGGGTGATGGTGAAGAGTCGACATTTGAATCCGTCCGACATCTGACGGATGGAGACCACATCTTCGAACCATTGGACATGCTGGACCGGGTCTCCCTTCCCGGTGTAGTAGGACATCTCGGGTTCTCTGAACCCATCTGGAACTAGAGCTGAGGATACCAGCTTACTGAAAGGACTGCCTCCCCCCACCGGGCGAGCCGGCGAGTCTCGCGAGCCCAGCTCGCCGAACCGGCCTCTGCCTGCTGAGCCGGGGAAGAGCTCGCTCCCGGGAGCTCGCACCCCCGGCCTTCCTCGGCCAACTCCTTCCCAGCTCACATGCCGGGGCATCCTCGCCCAAAGAGGGGGCGGGGCGACCGCGATCTGGGCTGTCGGAGTCGAGCACTCGTCCCGCGTGCCGAGTGCGAACTTGACGAGGCCCAGCACCTCATTCCCGAAGTCTTCCAACATCCCCACCATTGCGAGTGGCGGGGGGCGGGGGGGGGGGGGGGGGGGTGGCGAGTTCTACCCGTCAGATCCCTGTCCTCCTGTCATGGAACTCGCTGAAGCTTTTCTTCACTGACCACTCTCCACCCTCACCGGACCAAAATGTTGGAACCGGAATCCGGTCTCTTGTGGAGTTCGACCCTTGGGGAAGAGGTGGTCTCGCGCCTACTTTGCTCCTGCAAGAAAAACAACAAAGAAGACAAGGAGAAACAGACCCAAGGGCTCGGCAGGGAGGTCCCACCACACACCCGGAAGATCTCAGAGTGCTTCCCCTCCTTAGCCAGATGCCGAGCTAAGGTACCCTCAGAAAGTACTTGAAAACTGGAACAGGTGGCACTCTAAGCGTGCCTTCTGGGGTACCCCTTGAGTCTTACTTATAGTTTTGGAATCTGAACTGCCAATAACCAAAAGACCTGACCTGAAAATACCAAAAAGCCCTTGGTCGGGACTGCCAACAGCCAAACTACGTTGTTCTGAACAGCTATGTGCAGTCCAACATGGTCTGCCAACAGCGTAGCTCCGCTGTTCTAAGAAGCTATTCGCACCCATGGGGAGTTAGCTCGCCACCAATCCCTCTCTGCGGGAGGCGGACGCGACTTGGCTCTAGCGGCTCGCCTATTCTTCTTGGGCGAACGCGAGCTGGGCCGCCGCGACCTTCCAGTCCTCTGCCGAGGCGGATAGGCGGCCACGACGCGTATAGGGGATGGACTGGCGGCCATTGTGACCCTCAGAACGGTTTGCAGATCGCAGTTCGTTGAGCCCATCCACGAGTACCGGTTCGACGAATGGTGCCAGCCGCTCCGGTCGACGATTCTCTGAGCGAGCGGGAGGGGTAGGGGAGTCGTCTCACCTGGCTCGCTCGCTTGAACTGAGCGGGAGTGGACCAGCTTCTTGCCACATGTCTGCTTGTTGCTTGGGTGCAGGTTGCGGGACTGGGTCCGCTCGATCTTCCTAGCGGGGCCTGTTCGACGAACACGGGGTTGTACACCAACAATCCCCCCCAGTATCCAGCACAACCCGTCGGGTCAGAGGTGGAGTTACCACATGGCCCATATGGCTCAGAGGTGGGGTTACCACATGGCCCACACGGCTTAGAGGTGGGGTTACCACATGTCCACGATTGCACGGCTCAGAGGTGGGGTTACCACATGTCCACGGTTGCCTGACCCGCCGGACCCACACAGGTAGAAGGGAAAATAAGGATTTAATAGCGCCCCCCCCCCCCCCAGGTCTTGAACCCGTGACCTGCTTTGATACGGATTGAAGGATCAAGCGCATAACCAACTGTTCCAAAAGCTCGGACTGTTGGAAAAGGGTGCTACTTAATTTCTTAAATAAGTAGAAGAACGCCACGGGTCAAGTGAAGGAACGCCGGACCCAACAAATTCTGACAAAATTCAGGAATGATAGTAAGGACATGTAAAGGATCTGGTTCAAGTATCATAATTTATGGGCAAGTAATAAGCCCTAAGCAAATTATTGAACAATTTTCCAAATTAATGAGCTTGTGAAGTAAGTACTGCAAATATATACTCTAAAATCCTAACAAAATTCATACATAAGCAATGAGGTCTGAAATATCATCTGCCAAATTTTTATGAACTTCCAATGGGCAGTGGAATCATAAAATCCAGATAAATAATTATGGCTAACTCATGCATTTATAAAGAAGGTACTAAAATTTATGACCACGAATTCTCAATTAAATTACTAGAGGTTCATTCTACCCCTATGACCACACCACACAAATTTCATTGTTGTTCAAGGAGTTTTACTAACCTTGCCTAGCACTACAAAGTTTGTGCCTAAAACTAGGGTTAGGGTTTTGGGGGTCCTACCCAATGCCAAATCCACTAATATTTTTACCAGAGTGCTTTATCTACCCTAGCACCCTCCCTACCAAATTTTAAGTTCAGTCTAGGTCTTTTGACCCCATGTCCTTCACAAGGCACAAAAGTCCTTCCTCAGGGTTTGACCTTAGATCTTTGGGAAAATCAATTCCAATATACCCCATCTTCCACGAGGAGGTGCTACAAGCCATGCCAACTCAGTGGCCCCAATTTCAACCTCTGTTGAGGTGATTTGGTCACTCAAAACCCAAAGTGCACTTTTTGACCAAAATACCCTTTTAATGGCAAGGCTAGGGTTTGCATGATTTCAATTCAAACCACCTCCAAATGTGATGAACTTTTAACCATAGCTTTATAATGACCGCTAGAACCACTCACCAAAATTTTGGTGAGTTTGGAGGTCATTTGGTCCATAAATTAAATTACCCTAGAGAAATTAAATTATTTCCAAAACTATAGAAATATTGTCCCCACAAATTCTCATTTTTGGGCAGGACCTAGATATGTACTAGGGTGATTCCATGTCCAAATTTCAAGTCATTTGGACAAGCGATGAGGGGTGAGAATCCATTTTGGTTTCTACCTAGACCTAGGTATAGACCCCACCTAAATGAGTGCCCTGGTCAAACCAGGCACCCCAATTGGTTCAAACCAATTTTAAAATAAAGTAGACCCCTAGGGCTACAAACCATGTGTTGACCATTTTGTCCTACAGAGCCTCTAACTATTTTTAGTAATTTAAAACATTAAATAGTACTAATGTGACAGAATTGAAATAATCAGAATAATTAAACCTATAGTTTAAAATCTTTAAAGCACAAATCTTGGCATATCTTGGATGGCATCTGGTTGTCCTCCACCTCCATCCGATGGTCCTGATTCAACCTGCCTGGAGCCATTTCCAACCGCTATCGCCGGCAATCCGGCCGCCTCCCGGCCGGCCACCGCCACAAACATCTACGTTTCGGTGGTGACTGTCACCAGGCGGAGGCACAGCCGCCGAAGGGGCTTATTCCGGCGAACCCGACAAGTATTTATTTGCGGAAAACCATGGAGAGAAGCTCTCCCGATCGGGCTCAATTGAGCCCGATCCTTGGCCCTAAAGATTGTTATGAACTACCCATGGAAAAAGGAGTGGAGGACCTTGCTTGCGGCCTGGAGACACGTCGATCGCCGGGAAGCCATTGGTGGAGGAGATGCCCTGGTGCTCTGCAACAGCACTACCAAGTTGGTCGTCTTCTTCAGGCAAGATGTGGAACAGAAAGCTTGGAGTCTAGTGAAGCATTTAAGACAATAAAAAGAGGGAGGGAGGGGTCTAGCTGGTGCTGGCCATTAATGGCATCTTAAGGTTGCTCTTGGCCATGGTGTGGGGGGGGGGGGGGAATCTGGGCTCAATCCAGCCGGGAAATGGCTGGAAATTACTGATCTTCCCCAGAGGAGTTGAATCCAGTCGTTTAGAAGTGGAGGGAAGGTCCAATGCTTTAATGGCCATTAATGACCATTGAAGGCATTTTTCGGCCATGGCATGGTGCACTGTTCCGGCCATGGACAACCTCCAAACTGGCCCCCTGGTCTTCCTGAACTGAATGTGTAGATGGGTTAGCCAATGAGGAGTGGCCTTTGGCCTCCTTGGCCATGAATGACACCCTTTCACCTTTCTCTCTCTCATCCATTAAAGTGAGGTTGATGTTTTCTCTCTCCTAGACATCTAGGTTGACTATGCTGACCTCTCCAGCCTATTGGCAGCCCACTCTTTCATAATTTTCATGGTATTAAGGCTAGCCCAAAAGGAAAGAGGGCTTGAGCTTGGGTTAGCCCATTTGAGCTAGGTATGACTTAATCTTGACTAGGGTTGACTTAGGTCAAATTGACCTTTTCTGTTACCATCATTGGGTCTTTGATGACCTATTGGGCTCCCCTAGGGTCTAGGTATGGATGGGTAGGGTTTACTTGGCACTTTGGAGGTCACCTCCCTTAGGAAGGCTACTTTGCTCAAATTAAGGTTACGGTTGACTTTGGTCAAATTAGCCACTAGGGCTGACCCCAATGGGTCCTTGGTGACCCATAGACCTCACCTTACGGTTAGGAGGTATGAGTGGGGTCCACTTGACTAGGGGATGGTCAATTGACACAATATAGTTCAGTTTGACCCATTTAGGGCTAGAGTTGACTTTGGTCAACTTAACCACTTTGACTGCCCTCCATGGATCCTTAGTAACCCATTGACCCCATTTTAGGTGTAGGAATACCCTGATAGGGTTAGTTGGGCTTAACTGGGGCACACTGCCCTTAATTAGGTCACCTTGCCCAATTTAGGCCTAGAGTGGTCCTAGGTCAACTTGGCCTTCTTGGGCTTCCTAATGTGTTGTCATGACCTAATCATGACAAAACCACCGCTAGGGGTCCAGTTGTTTGAGAGATGTTACAAATCCCAATATATAAACAAAAAAATTTCTTCCTCGTAATTCTAGTTAGGCTTACGGGGTTTCAAATATGAAAGGAAAATTGTAACTTTCCGAGAGGTTGTGAGTAATACCTGACTGAAAAGCTTCGGGTACCTCTGTTGCATGAAGTCCTGAGGCTCCTATGTGTGCTCCTCTCGCCCATGATTCCTCCACAGGACCTTGAATAATTGAACCTTCTTGCGGCGCAAGACTCGTACCCGTTTTTCATCGATCCAGACTGGTTCCTGGTGAACCGACCGATCAGATGCTACTGGCCCATCCGTGGCCGTAATCTGCTGCTCAGGGCATAGTAGAGCCCTCTTGAGAGAGGATACATAGAACACGTCGTGCAGGTTCGCCAGCTCCGGCGGCAGTTCCAGCCTGTATGCCAAGGGACCGATCCGCTCCCAGATCCTATAAGGTCCCACATACCTTGGGCTGAGCTTCTTCTTCCGACCGCGTAACTGAGAAACCCCATGCATTGGTCGGATCTTCAAGAACACCTAGTCCCCCACCTGGAACTCCACGTGACGATGCCGAAGGTCGTAATACTTAGCCTGTCGGCTCTGTGCCTCTAGCATCCTATCAATCTCACCTGAGCCTCGGTGTCCTCAACAAACTCTGAACCCAAAGCCTTCGGATCCTCGTCCTGTATCCATGATAGCGGAGTCCTACACCTCCGTCCGTACATGGCCTCATAAGGAGCCATCCTTATGGTGGACTGGTAGTTGTTATTATATGAGAACTCGATCAGTGGCAACAGCTTCTCCCAGGGCTCACCGCGATCCAATATGCAAAGTTGCAGCAGATCATCCAAGGTCCTATTGGTGCGTTCCGACTGCCCATCAGTCTGGGGATGAAATATTGTATTGAATGTCAGCTGAGTACCCAAGTACGTCTGCACTGATCTCCACTCCCTAGACATAAACAGTCCATCCAGATTCGATACAATCGACCTGGGTACACCATGATAACGGATGAACTGTTCCACGAACTTCCGAACAAGCACACCAACCGAGTCATCCTTCCTGATCGGACTAAATCTGGATACCTTCGTCAGCCGGTCGACGATCACCCAGATCGAATCGTTTCCCATCCGCGATCGGGGAAGCCCATATATGAAGTCCATCGTGAAATCATCGAATTTCCACTCCAGCACTGGGAGTGGCTGCAATAATCCTGCGGGGTTTCTGCACTCTGCCTTCACCAACTGGCATGCCTCGCAATGGGTCACGAAATAGGTGATATCCTTCTTCATGCCTGGCCAGTACATGGTCTTCTTTAGATCCGCAGTCATCTTCGTAACTCCCGGGTGTACTGAATACCGACTGCAATGAACTTCCGACATGATATCTTCCCGGACCTGGCCTCTCTATGGTATGTAAATCCATCCTCTGAAACACACTAAACCATTCCTCAATGAGTAATCTCCAGCAGTGTCTGCTTCTAAGGCCCGGAATATCAGCTTGAGCTGGGCATCCTGCCTCTGCCCATTTCTGACTCGATCTCGAATGTCATTTGGGGCAACCAACGATGCTAGGTACTCCTAATACAGCTCAGGGTGATCCTCAGACACAAAGGATATCTGCATCTTTTTCAACATCTACACAAACTCCAAGGCCATCAACTGCGTTCCTGCTCCATAGTTTGTGGCCTTTCGGCTCACCGCATCGGCTACCACATTTGCCTTCCCTGGGTGGTAGTGCATCTCGTACTGGTAATCTGCTAGAAACTCCACCCATCGCCTCTGCCTAATATTCAGCTCCTTCTGCGTGTCCACATACCTCAAGTTCTTGTGATCAGAGTAAATGTCACAGTGGACACCATACAGATAGTGTCACCAGTCTTTCAGAGCAAATATGACCGCTCCCATCTCTAAGTCATGAACTGGGTAGTTCTGCTCATACTTCTTCAGCTGCCAAGAAGCGTATGCTATCACATGACCATTCTGCATCAGCACCGCACCCATGCCCTGGTAGGAAGCGTCGGTGTAGACCTGGAATCCTTCCATTCCCGAAGGAAGGGCTAGTATAGGAGCCGAGGTGAGTCGATCCTTTAGCTCATGGAAGGCCACCTCGCACTGCGGGGTCCAGACAAAGGGCACATCTTTCCTCGTCAGGGATGTGAGTGGCAGGGCAATATGAGAAAATCCCTCCATGAACTTCTGGTAGTAACAGACAAGTCCTAGAAAACTCCGCACATTTGAGTCCGACTTCAGCTACGGCCAATCCCAAACTACCTGAATCTTGGCCGGGTCCACTGCCAACCCAGCACTACTGATGATATGGCATAGGAAATCCACCTCCTTCAGCCAGAACAAGAATTTGCTAAACTTTGCATAAAGCTGGTGCTGTCGTAGTCTCTCCAGGGTCAGCATCAGATGTCGTGTATGCTCCTCCTCTATAATCGAGTAGATGAGGATGCCATCAATAAATACGATGACAAACACATTCAGGTATGCCTCAAACACCCGATTCATGAGGCTCATGAATGCCGATGGTGCATTCGTGAGCCTGAAGGGCATCACAGTAAACTCGAACAACCCATATCTACTACTGAAGGCAGTCTTCGGTATGTCCTCCTCCTAGATCCGCATATGGTAGTATCCCGACCTCAAATCCAGTTTTGAAAAGAAATGCGCACCCTCTAGCTGGTCAAACATCTCATCTATCCTTGGCAGTGGATAGGTATTCCGGACTGTCAGTCGGTTCAGTGCCCGATAGTCGATGCACAATCTGAGTGTCCCGTCCTTCTTCTTGACGAATAACACCGGGGCTCCCCAAGGTGAAGAGCTTGTCCAGACAAAACCGGCTTCCACCATTTCCTGGAGCTGGCTCCGAAACTCTGTCAGCTCCTTCTGGGCCATCCGGTAAGGGTCTCTAGACGGTAGCTTAGCCCCCGGCACTAGCTGTTTCCGGAAATCCTGCTCCCGGTGCGGGGGTAGCCCTGGCAGCTTCTCTAGAAATATGTCGGCAAAATCTCTCACCACCGAAATATCCGAGATGGAACCCTTAGCCTCGGTCATCTCATACAACACTTCATAGACTTACTCCCCATGCAAGTGGGCCTAGAAGACCTACACGGATGACAATAAGAGAGGGGGAATAGATCTAAAACCTTCGATGATGATGAAGGAATCCCCATGCCTCACAGTAATCCCCTTGGACATGCAGTCTATCTGAGCATGGTTCCAGCGCAACCATGTCATTCCCAGGATCAAATCAAAGAATGTCAACTTCATGATCGTCGCTGGTGCTTCAAATATCTTTTTGCCGATCTCTGCCTCCATGTTGCAGCGGGTGGTGGTGAATAACTCCGTTCCGTCAGGAAGCCGTATCCTCATCATCAGGCCTGTGAACCGCTCCACGCCTTCCAGCCCTTCCACGAAGGCTTCCGACATGAATGAGTGTGAAGCCCCCGTATCGAACAGTGTATAGGATGGCTTGCCGCTGATGAAGACTATGCATGGGGGGTTAACTTAAAGTCTTAGAAATCTAATTGTGGTTTTCTTTCCTAGTCTATCAGTTCTATATCCATAACTTTAAATATCTTGGAAAGAGAAGACTTAAAATTAACTGGCGTACCTGTGTTCACTCGCTCCGGATACTATTGTTGAGTCAGTTCCAATACATATACTTGCTCCCTCTCTTGCCTGTGGTCTCTGCCATGGTATCCACGACAGCAGCCTCATCCTCGGCCTCCAAAATACTGAGCTGGCGGGGCAGCCATTGGTGCTGGTGGAGGTGCCCCCTCATGGGGAAGTTTCTCCGTATATGCCCCACCTGATGACAATTGAAGCATTCTTGCAGGGGATATGCCATACCCACGGGTCTCTGCACCTCCCACATCTGGGGTGGCTGAGGGGCCACCACTACTGGTTCCCTCTGCTCCTGTCTCACCTTCTGCCGAGGCTAGTTTTCTACTCTTCTCCCATCTATGGCGCAGCCCCGCCGCTGATCATTCCTGACTCCCCGGCCCTGGTCCTCGGTTGGCTGCTTCCGGCCTCGGGTAGTATGTTAATCTGCCTCAATCCTTTTCGCCATCTCCAATATCCGAGGAATAGGTCCATCAGATACGAACAGCAGAGCCTCCCTCAAATCATCTCGCAGACCCTTATAGAACCTCTTGGTATAACCTGCCTCATCCAACTGGTAAGAATCCGCAAACCGGGCCAAATGGCTGAACTCCCGATGATACTCCACCACTGTCTTACTACCATGTCTCAACTGTAGAAATCTTTCTTCCAACTCATCTCTTGCCGACTGCGGGATAAAATGATCCAACAGTGCGGCCCTGAATTCCCCCCAAGTTATCTCAGCAACCTCTCTGTTAGCAAACGTCGTGTTCAACGATGTCTTCCACCACCTCTTGGCATGAGACTCCAAGCAAGAGACAATCAAGGGCACCCTCTCCTCCCACGGGCACCGGATCCCGGTCAGCATCTCATACATAATGTCCATCAACTCCTCTATCCGAACAACCGACTCTGTCCCCAAGTAGGATGGGGGAGAAAGTTCTCGGAAAATACTCAACCAGTTGGCCCCCGGGTTTGGATGTGGAGCCGGAACCTGTTGTGCCCTAAACGCCTTGATTGGTATTTTCTCGCATCAAGTCCGAAAACTTAATGCGGGTTAAAACTCCAAAAAGATTTACGAAGCACGGCGCCCCGGGCGATTTTATTTAAGTAGAAAAGCGGATTTGATTTTATTTAAGAAAACGGGGCGCGCGTATTTATTTATTTGGATATAAAACGGTTAAATCAAGTTTTAACGAAAGGAGGCAAGTGCACCTATCGTGTGTAGTACAGGATATTCCGGGTGGAATATCGAGGTCGTATTGTTCTCGGGCCGGTTCGTTTTTTTCTACTCTTCCCTGGAGGGGACTATTATTTTACCGATAATTTTATCTTGTCGGGATATTATTTATAAAAAAAAAGGCAGAAAATAAAAGCATAATAAAGGTGGAGCCGATGAAGAGCTCAGCTCGAGGGCACCGAAAAGACATTGAACTAAAATAAACGTTAAATAAAAAGAGCTCCTAAGTTTCTAATTAATTAGGGCGGAGACTTGGCCGTGGAGGCTCCACTAAAATGAACTCACCTATCTCTAGGACTATCGCTCACCTGAACATTAAGACTATTCGATCGGGCTCTCGTCCGACGAAGGATTCCTCTTAATGCCCGCATTACGCTAAGAACCCCGCTATTGGGTGGGGAACCCAATCCGGTAGAGTTATCGCGCCTCCTCTCTCGAGGGTTAGTGCGGAACTCCATTTACCAAGGGGTGATCGGTCCATATGCACGGCCTCTCGGCTAGCTAGCATATGGACTACGGAAATAGGGCCCACACATCGATTATGTGGTCCTACGCGTCGTAAACCCCGGGCAAACCTTAAGTGATTTTTAATTAAATAGAAAAATAAGACCTTTAATTATTTAAAGGAATTTTTTCTGTCCCAATGCTCTTCGATACTGAGGGCTAAGAACGTTAGCCACTCATCGGAATGGGGACGGCAGCGATTGAAAGCAATAAAATTAAAGCAGAAAAATAAAGCAGGAAAATTAAAGCAGTAAATGGAAAGCAGTAAATTGCAAGTCCTACTCAAACGATTAGGACTGAAATGAAAGCAGTAAAATTGCAAGTCCCGGCGCAAATGCGTGGGCGGGAAAAAGAAAGCAAGTCCTACTCAAACGAGTAGGAGAAAATAAATGCATTTACAAGGGCATTCCAAATTATTACAGTAAAGACCGGCCATTTAACTCAAGTGAGTAGGCGGTAAATAAAAGCTAACACTCACGCACTCAACATAAAATTAAAACACACCCACTCTACAAGAAGTAACACACTCTACTGAAATAAAATCCAGCCATTTAACTCAAGTGAGTAGGCGGAAAAATAAAAATACACACACTTGCTTGAATAAAATCCAGCCATTTAACTCAAGTGAGTAGGCGGAAAATTAAAACAACACACGCACACACTCTACAGGATTTGAAATAAAGCCATAAAAACTACTCATACACGCACGCACACGTACAAAATTAAGAAAACTAAGTGACTGAAAAATTAAAACTACTACATTTCTACCGCTAGAATTCGGTAGAAATGAATAAAAAGTGAAAATAAATTTAAAAGGAGCAAAAGTTTTTGCAAAATAAACGAAAATTGCAAGTGCTCGAAAAATTGAAATGAATACATTTCTACCGATGGAATGCGGTAGAAATGCATAAAATGAAGAAATAAAATTTAAACGGGCAAAAAGTTTTTGAAAATAAAAGCAAAATGAAGTGTTTGAAAAATTAAAATGACTATATAAACGTTCCTATAACTTCGCAAAAGTGATTAAAAAGTGAAAATAAAGTGAAAATGAAGAAAAGTTTTACGACCTAAAAGGATAATCTAAGTTAGTGAAAAATCAAAACCACTTTGAAAACGCTTTTACTGGTTTATAGGAATGCATAAAAAGCTATAAAAAACCTAAGTCTAACCAAAACTAAGTAAGAAATAACTAAGTATAATAACATGAAAATTAATCTCATACACCCACACACGCGTACAAAAAGAAAGCGAAAAAAAAAACAAAGTAAAAAAACAAATAAGATTGCTTAGAGATTGCATATAAATGAAGTCCATAACAATGTAAAGGAGAAAATATACAAATTTTATTGAACTAAACAGGAGATTACAAAGCTAAAAATAAAGGAGAGGGGAGAAAACAACTTTACATAGCATTTGGAAGCACCTAACAGCAAAGCCCTAAGCAAAATGGATCCAAAAAAATGGAACAGCAGCTCAAAACAGAAGGGTTCAATTTATAGAGAAAATTTTTCATCGGACACGCCCTCTGACACGGGCGTGTCAGAGGGCGTGTCGACACTGTACGTATGGCGGCCGTCCGATTTGATTTGAGATTTGACTTGGCGGCTGAAATCACGGCTGTCACGCCCCAGGTCACGGGCGTGACTATGGGCGTGTCGACACTGTTAAGCAGTAAATTTCGGTGACTTGACGGCGAGTTGACGTTGCGGCGGAAATCGCGGCGGTCACGCCCCAGGTCACGGGCGTGACTATGGGCGTGTCGTGCGGCGATTAATGGCGTTGTGACTTCGGGAGGTTGCCGGCGGCAGTTTGTCGGGCCAGGTGGAGGAGTCACGCCCGTGTGGCATCTTGACACGGGCGTGTTGGGTGGCTCGACGATTGTTGAGCGCGATTTCGTCGAAAGGAGTGCTCACGGCTTGGGTCACGCCCCGTGTCAGGTGACACGGGCGTGTCGACGGGCGTGTCAGCTGGGTCGACGATCGTTGAGCGCGATTCCGTCGATCTGGATGGTCACGGGCATGGGTCACGGGCGTGACTCGGGTGACACGGGCGTGTCACGCTATTTCTTCAAAAGATGTCATTTCTCTGTAATTTGACGTATCACGCCCTGGTCACGGGCGTGACCAACAGTACACGGGCGTGTACTCTGATTTTTTGGCAATTTTTCCTGAAAAATTCAGAAAACAAAAATAACTTTAAGTTAGAAAATATTTACAAAAAGGAAGCAATTTATTAAGCAAAAACAACTAAAAATTACAAAAGAAACGAATACATCTTATTTAATATATATAAAAACATGTATATTTACAACTCATCAAATACCCCCATACTTAAGCTTTTGCTATTCCAGAGCAAAAGTTGGAGATGAACTTATAATGAATTAAAGAAATCCTAAGTTTATCTACCGCTTGACTTAATTGAAAGAAGATCAAAATGAATATCTGGGGTATACGAGGTAAATCCTAAATTATGCCAAAAATTTAAATAAAGGAAGAGTTTCAGCAAAAGACTTCTCGTTATAAGCAAATAGATAGCAAAAAATTTTATTTGTGAGGCTAACAAAAATAGATTGGATTTATGAAACTGTAGCTTGGAAAAATTAAAGGAAATAATTTAATTTACAAATTATGCTCTCAAAAAGATTTTAAAAATAAATCTAGAATTTTTTTTGAATTTGGCGGAGGGAGATATCGTGGGATATGAAGAAGGCTTAGAATTTTTAGAGGCGAGGGTATATTTTTTCGCTCGAACCTCTAATGATTTTTTTTTCGAATATGGATGTTAGGAAAACGAAATCTTATTTTCCATAACAAAATTTTTTTAACATCTTCATAATCCAATGTATATGTGTAGGAGTAATGAATTTTATCCTCTTACTCCATGACATATAATCTTTTCAAATATTGGATGCCTATGTTTACGGAACGAAATCTTATTCCCATTGACATAGGATCTTTTAAGGAACGAAATCATGTCAAGTATGACATGAAAAAAGGTGATAGAGTTTTTTCAAAAATAAAACTAGGTCTAATAAAAACTTTTGAGAGCAACCTTTATAAATGAAACATTCCTAAATTTCAAAAAAAGCTTGGAGTTATCATAACTTGAAATCTAAGATTGTTATTTTTAACAAAATAAATATGCAACTATTTAGATAGATTAGAAGTGGTGCTGAAAACAGGTACCTTATTTAAAATAAAAAGCATACGAAAATTTTTAAAACTTAACCCCAGATATCTAAATCTATCGTTCTCTAATTAATAAACGAATAGTAAGCAAAGAATTAAAATAATTCGCTTATAAATTAACTCGCAACTAGATTGTTGGAGAGCGAAAAAGGGTTAAGAATTAAGATATTCGATTTATTTGTTACATAATTAACAATACATTTTGTTTTTGATTTTTAGGGTTTTTCTCTTTTTTTTTTGGATTTTTAGTCATTGGCCCGCGAACAGACTCTTTGGGTGGTTGGTTCGATGAGTCGAACGCCGCGGGCATGCTAAAAAGCGAGGTTTACAAATAAGAAGAGGCGGGGAAGAAAGAGATTTATTTTTACAAAACATATTTACAAAGGAAAAGAAAAATATTTGTTTTTTTTTTGAGTTTTTGTTTTATAATTTTTTTAGTTTTTGTTTTATTATTTTTTTTTAGTTTTTGTTTTATAAATTTTTTTTTTTTTTTGAGTTTTTAGATTATAAAAACAAGGAAAAAAAATTTTTTGGTTTAAAAAATATTTGGTTTAAAATTTTTTTTGTTTTTGGGGTGCAGAAAAAACAGATGCAAAAAAAAAGGAAACTAAGAATACACCCCCATACTTAAACACAACATTGTCCCCAATGTTGCAATCTAAGTATGCGGAACGATTAATATACAAAATATAATATGGGCAAAAGAAAGGGAGGGGGTCGGAACTACCCTTACACGAGTTCGGGAGGCCGGGTGGAAACCCTGCATTATTTGAGAAGAAGTAGCAAAAGCATAACAGAAAAAGAAAATGGAAAAGATAAACTCGGCCTAAAGGGTGTAGGCGGTAGGGGGCAAATGTGTAAGTGACGCGTAAGCTAACGTCTTAGCTGTTGAGTGGGACAGATAAGCGAGCCCCTAGTGCGCACAAGAGTGTGACGAGCCGAAGCGACCAAAAACGTTTTATTTATTTAAAGTATTGATTATTTTTAGGTATTTTTCAAAAAAAACATAGGTTTGCGTTTGAAAAGGAAGAAGGTAAAAACAAAAAATAGAGACGAAAACATATATATATTTTTTTTATTTTTTTGGGTAAGTTAAAATTTTTTTTTGGTTTGTTTTTGTGGTTTAGTTGTTTAGTTTTATAGTTTTTTCAAATGTTTATGTTTTAAGGTTTTTCAAATTTTTGTAGTTTTATAAGTTTGTCAATTTTTTTTTTTTATAATTTTGTAATAATACTTTTTTTTTTGTGGTGATAGTTTTTATTATGATTATGATGATTATTATTATTATTTTTGTTGGCCATTTTTTTATTTTGTTGAAAATATAGATAATAGGTAAAATTAATAGTATTCCAGAGTTCGAAATAACGACTCGAAAATTCCCCGGCAACGGCGCCAAAAACTTGATTGGTATTTTCTCGCATCAAGTCCGAAAACTTAATGCGGGTTAAAACTCCAAAAAGATTACGAAGCACGCGCCCCGGGCGATTTTATTTAAGTAGAAAAGCGGATTTGATTTTATTTAAGAAAACGGGGCGCGCGTATTTATTTATTTGGATATAAAACGGGTTAAATCGAGTTTTAACGAAAGGAGGCAAGTGCACCTATCGTGTGTAGTACAGGATATTCCGGGTGGAATATCGAGGTCGTATTGTTCTCGGGGCCGGTTCGTTTATTTCTACTCTTCCCTGGAGGGGACTATTATTTTACCGATAATTTTATCTTGTCGGGATATTATTTATATAAAAAAAGGCAGAAAATAAAAGCATAATAAAGGTGGAGCCGATGAAGAGCTCAGCTCGAGGGCACCGAAAAGACATTGAACTAAAATAAACGTTAAATAAAAAGAGCTCCTAAGTTTCTAATTAATTAGGGCGGAGACTTGGCCGTGGAGGCTCCACTAAAATGAACTCACCTATCTCTAGGACTATCGCTCACCTGAACATTAAGACTATTCGATCGGGCTCTCGTCCGACGAAGGATTCCTCTTAATGCCCGCATTACGCTAAGAACCCCGCTATTGGGTGGGGAACCCAATCCGGTAGAGTTATCGCGCCTCCTCTCTCGAGGGTTAGTGCGGAACTCCATTTACCAAGGGGTGATCGGTCCATATGCACGGCCTCTCGGCTAGCTAGCATATGGACTACGGAAATAGGGCCCACACATCGATTATGTGGTCCTACGCGTCGTAAACCCGGGCAAACCTTAAGTGATTTTTAATTAAATAGAAAAATAAGACCTTTAATTATTTAAAGGAATTTTTCTGTCCCAATGCTCTTCGATACTGAGGGCTAAGAACGTTAGCCACTCATCGGAATGGGGACGGCAGCGATTGAAAGCAATAAAATTAAAGCAGAAAAATAAAGCAGGAAAATTAAAGCAGTAAATGGAAAGCAGTAAATTGCAAGTCCTACTCAAACGATTAGGACTGAAATGAAAGCAGTAAAATTGCAAGTCCCGGCGCAAATGCGTGGGCGGGAAAAGAAAGCAAGTCCTACTCAAACGAGTAGGAGAAAATAAATGCATTTACAAGGGCATTCCAAATTATTACAGTAAAGACCGGCCATTTAACTCAAGTGAGTAGGCGGTAAATAAAAGCTAACACTCACGCACTCAACATAAAATTAAAACACACCCACTCTACAAGAAGTAAACACACTCTACTGAAATAAAATCCAGCCATTTAACTCAAGTGAGTAGGCGGAAAAATAAAAATACACACACTTGCTTGAATAAAATCCAGCCATTTAACTCAAGTGAGTAGGCGGAAAATTAAAAACAACACACGCACACACTCTACAGGATTTGAAATAAAGCCATAAAAACTACTCATACACGCACGCACACGTACAAAATTAAGAAAAACTAAGTGACTGAAAAATTAAAACTACTACATTTCTACCGCTAGAATTCGGTAGAAATGAATAAAAAGTGAAAATAAATTTAAAAGGAGCAAAAGTTTTTGCAAAATAAACGAAAATTGCAAGTGCTCGAAAAATTGAAATGAATACATTTCTACCGATGGAATGCGGTAGAAATGCATAAAATGAAGAAATAAAATTTAAACGGGCAAAAAGTTTTTGAAAATAAAAGCAAAATGAAGTGTTTGAAAAATTAAAATGACTATATAAACGTTCCTATAACTTCGCAAAAGTGATTAAAAAGTGAAAATAAAGTGAAAATGAAGAAAAGTTTTACGACCTAAAAGGATAATCTAAGTTAGTGAAAAATCAAAACCACTTTGAAAACGCTTTTACTGGTTTATAGGAATGCATAAA
Source organism: Platanthera guangdongensis (assembly GCA_039583875.1). Taxonomy (NCBI): domain Eukaryota; kingdom Viridiplantae; phylum Streptophyta; class Magnoliopsida; order Asparagales; family Orchidaceae; genus Platanthera; species Platanthera guangdongensis. Next base: position 140,518,897 of record CM077157.1, read on the forward strand.
AAGCTATAAAAAACCTAAGTCTAACCAAAACTAAGTAAGAAATAACTAAGTATAATAACATGAAAATTAATCTCATACACCCACACACGCGTACAAAAAGAAAGCGAAAAAAAAACAAAGTAAAAAAAACAAATAAGATTGCTTAGAGATTGCATATAAATGAAGTCCATAACAATATAAAGGAGAAAATATACAAATTTTATTGAACTAAACAGGAGATTACAAAGCTAAAAATAAAGGAGAGGGGGAGAAAACAACTTTACATAGCATTTGGAAGCACCTAACAGCAAAGCCCTAAGCAAAATGGATCCAAAAAATGGAACAGCAGCTCAAAACAGAAGGGTTCAATTTATAGAGAAATTTTTTCATCGGACACGCCCTCTGACACGGGCGTGTCAGAGGGCGTGTCGACACTGTACGTATGGCGGCCGTCCGATTTGATTGAGATTTGACTTGGCGGCTGAAATCACGGCTGTCACGCCCAGGTCACGGGCGTGACTATGGGCGTGTCGACACTGTTAAGCAGTAAATTTCGGTGACTTGACGGCGAGTTGACGTTGCGGCGGAAATCGCGGCGGTCACGCCCCAGGTCACGGGCGTGACTATGGGCGTGTCGTGCGGCGATTAATGGCGTTGTGACTTCGGGAGGTTGCCGGCGGCAGTTTGTCGGGCCAGGTGGAGGAGTCACGCCCGTGTGGCATCTTGACACGGGCGTGTTGGGTGGCTCGACGATTGTTGAGCGCGATTTCGTCGAAAGGAGTGCTCACGGCTTGGGTCACGCCCCGTGTCAGGTGACACGGGCGTGTCGACGGGCGTGTCAGTTGGGTCGACGATCGTTGAGCGCGATTCCGTCGATCTGGATGGTCACGGGCATGGGTCACGGGCGTGACTCGGGTGACACGGGCGTGTCACGCTATTTCTTCAAAAAGATGTCATTTCTCTGTAATTTGACGTATCACGCCCTGGTCACGGGCGTGACCAACAGTACACGGGCGTGTACTCTGATTTTTTGGCAATTTTTCCTGAAAATTCAGAAAACAAAATAACTTTAAGTTAGAAAATATTTACAAAAGGAAGCAATTTATTAAGCAAAACAACTAAAAATTACAAAAAGAAACGAATACATCTTATTTAATATATATAAAAACATGTATATTTACAACTCATCACGCCTCCAGGATAGCTGTCATAGTCGGCCCCTCTATGACTATAGGAATGGAGTGGGAACGGGGGGAGGTGGTTCAACATTGGGAGTCTGCTGGACTCTGCCCTGTGGTGTAGACTGTACTAGGGGCTGCATAACAAAAGCTAATAGTAAATAATCGACTCAAACCTAATTAGCGGTTGACAATTTATGTGTGATCACCCATATGGGCACACCACTGCTTCCGCTGCTTAGTTTGTCCCCACACTAAACTCGTGCAGGGGTGACCTAGGGGTTGTGGACTGCTACGTTTCGACCGAGGTCTGCTTTTATACCACTTATAAGACCCCCTTTTTTGAAACTTCGAGATCTTAGGCCCAGAACCGCCGCTTTGCGGTGACACCTTCACGCCCGGGAAGGTCAGCGCTACAAAACGCCGATCCTGCCGGCAAAATCGATCACAACTGTAGTAAAGTAATAAAAGGCGAGTCCACAGAAAATCACATATATAATAATAATCTCGATGAAGGGAGTGTCCACAGATATAACAAAATACTAAAAATCTTGGGCTCATGCCCAGTACATCAAATTCTCACTACATGTCTCTCATAGCGGAAGCAAAACTAAAACAAATTAGTAGCGAAGGACTCACAATCCCAGGTGTTTGAACTCCGGTACTAGATTGCCCCATCTCCAAGGGTGCCGACCTCCGGGGCTGCTCCTCCATGCTGGGCTCCACGGTCTCCTAAAATGTTGTGGTTCGAAAACCGTTAGTCTAAAAAACTAAGCCCTATCATCCCCCACCCCTTCCCCGATGGCTCCTATGCACCGAGCGGGGAGAAGGAAGGGAGAGGACATGAAATTGGAGAATAACAATTTAGCAGGTGGCGGCGGAACTAATCTAGCAGTCCAATAGTATATAAAGCAGTAATAAAAGCAAGAAAAACTGAAGAAGAAAGGTAACCTTAACTTATACGAGAACACATAGGCCAAGGGATCTTTTGCAGGGCTCCTATCATATAAAAAGTCTCATACCAATTTATTCGATAGGGTGTCGGTTTTCTAATCAGCATGCATATAAAGATTTCTGAAATAAACCTTAACTTATAAACACGCTCGCACAAACTTATAAACTAAGGGGTCGTTTGCAGGGCCTATTGTATAAGCATCTCATACCACTTATACAATAGATATCGGGTTATATGCAATGAATATGCTATGAAATACAATTATGCCATGATGTGAACATGCAAGTGCAACTCACCCACTCGACTTTGTGTACACAGACCTTTAGTTCCCCCTTTCTTGAGCTGAACCTCCCAGGATACCTCCGTAGTGGCAAACGGAAGCGGTGGGTTGGTCCTCGCCCACTTCTAAACCAGTAATTGCACTACTAGTCAGACCTATTGTATGCCTCGACGCTAGTGCACTAAGAGGAGCTCCTGCGTACTCTTGTCGGCTGGCGCACCGGACTTTATTTGGCCAAGTGCTAAACCATACTTGCCGAGTCAACGTATTGGCGTCGGTGAATCGACTCTCCAATACCGAAGACCCACCACCTTATACTTTATGCACATGCAACCTTGATGTATAACCAGCAAGATAAAGCTCTCCGGATCAACCCGTCCGTCACAAACAACAACCGAGCCAAAGCTCGTCGGGGCAACTTGCCCATCACTAACATTAACCGAGCAAAAGCTCATCGGGCCAACTTGCCCATCACTAAATCCACCGAGGCTACTGCCTGACTAACCAAACCTAACGTCTCGAGGCATCGAGGCGAGGGAAAGTGAACCCCTAGTTACTATAGTTACTCTTGCAATTTAGTTTTGCCTACAGTTTAGGTCAGCCCAGGAATGCCCAAGGTATACCCCGTGAAGGGCTCTCGAAGGCACTAGGAACTACGATGGGTTTACGCCCAAAGCTCCCTTTCGCAAGTCAATTACTATTATTGGTTGCTACCAGATTTCCCAACCATTAATTGTTTTACTAGATCTAACCCTAGTGCATTAGACACTTCCTCCCTACAGGAAAGATGATCTTTCGTCGATCCCGAGCACCACCGGACATTAGCCAATCCAACCCCTTACTCATCCCAACTTCCAACGTTGAACACATTTTTATTCATCCAAATCAACAAAAATCTAACCCCAACTCATGTGCCCAAATTCAAACTCCTACATAAATTCTGTAGTTTTAATAAATGTAGACCATGATAAGTCATATGGCATTTAAAATGGGAGGTACACAAAATATTCACCCAGTACCCCCACAATAATTACTGGACGGCTGTCATCTCATTTTTATCATAGCCCAGAAATTTATAATTTTCCAATTTTATCTGATAATTTATTTAATTAATCTAGTAATCCAAAGACCCCAAGTTGAACATGATGTAACAATTTCATACAAGCAAATTCTCCACAAAATTTACGATAATTTCAATATAACTACTTAAGATAAAATCCAAAGTCTCCCAATTTTTCAGCAAGTTTTAGACTCAAATTCTAGTTTTTGAAAATATCATATTTTTATCAATTTTGAGAGGCAAGTGCAGCAAAAACATTTCCAAAAGTTCTGAGAAACTTCAGGAATAATAGTAAGGATATATAAAGGCTTTGGTACAAGTTTCATAATTTATTGGCAAGTAATAAGCCCTAAGAAAATTATTGAACAATTTTCCAAATTAATGAGCTTGTGAAGTAAGTACTGCCTATATATACTCAAAAATCCTAACAAAATTCATACATAAAAATGAGATTTGAAATCCCCTCTGCCAAATTTTCATGAGCATTTAATGGGCAGTGGGATCATAAAATCCAGATAAATAATTAGGGCTAACTCATTCATTTTAAAGAAGGTACTAAAATATTTGACCCAAAATTCTCAATTAAATTACCAGAGGTTCATTCTACCCCTATTACCACACCACACAAATTTCAATGTTGTTCAAGGAGTTTTTCTAACCTTTCCTAGCACTACAAAGTTTGTGCTTAAAATTAGTGTTAGGGTTTTGTGGGGCCTACCCATTCCCAAATCCCCTAATGTTTTTACCAGAGGGCTTTATCTACCATGACACCCTCCCTACCAAATTTTAAGTTCAGTCAAGGTCTTTGGAACCCATGTCCTTCATAAGGCACAAAAGTCCTTTCTTAGGGCTTGGCCTTAGATCTTAGGGCAAATCAATTCCAATCTATCCCTTCTTCCATGGGGAGGTGATACAAGACATGCCAAGGCAGTGGCCGCAAATTCAACTTCTGTTGAGGTGATTTGGTCACACAAAACCCAAAGTGCACGTTTTGACCAAAATACCCTTTTAATGACAAGGCTAGGGTTTGCATGATTTCAACTCAGACCACCTCCAAATGTGATGAATATTTAACCAGATCTTTATAATGACCCCTAAAACCACTCACCAAAATTTGGGTGAGTTTGGATGTCATTTGGTCCTTAAATTAAATTATCCTAGGGAAATTAAATTATTTCCAAAACTATAGAAACATTGTCCCCAAAACGCTCATTTTTCGGTAGGATTAGATATGGACTAGGGTGACTCCCTGTCTAAATTTCAAGTCATTTGGACCAGAGATGAAGGGTGAGCATCCATTTTGGTTTATGCCTAGACCTAGGTATAGACCCCACCAAAATACGTGTCCTGGTCAAACCAAGCAACCAAATTGGTTCAAACCAATTTTAAAATAACGTAGACCACTAGGGCCACAAACCATGTGTTGACCATTTTCTCCTACAGAGCCTCTAACTATTTTTAGTAATTTAAAACATTAAATAGTACTAATGTGACAGAATTGAAATAATCAGAATAATTAAACCTATTGTTTAAAATCATTAAAGCACGAATCTTGGTGCAGCTTGGACAGCATCTGGTTGTATTCCACCTCCATCCGACGGTCCTGATTCAACCCGCCTGGAGTCATTTCCAACCACTGCCGCCGGCCATCCAGCCACCTCCCTTGCCGGCCACCGCTGCCACCACCACCACCTCCGTGAGGTGGTGGCTGTCGCCCGGTGGCTACACAGCCGCCGGAGGGGCTTATTCCGGCGAACCCGACAAGTATTTTTTTGCAGAAAATCATGGAGAGAAGCTCTCCCAATTGGGCTCAATTGAGCCCGATCATTGGCCCTAAAGTTTGCTATGAACTACCCATAGAAAAAGGAGTGGAGGAGGACCTTGCTTGCGGCCTGGAGATGCGTCGATCGCCGGGAAGCCACTGGTGGAGGAGATGTCTCCAGCGCTATGAAACAGCACTACGAAGTTGGTCGTCTTCTTCGGGCAAGCTGTGGAACCGAAAGCTTGGAATCTAGGGAAGTTTTTAATACAATAAAAAGAGGGAGGGGAGGGGTCTAGCTGGTGGTGGCCATTAATGGCATCTTAAGGTGGCTCTCAGCCATTGTGTGTGTGTGTGGGGGGGGGGTGAATCTGGGCTCAATCCAGCCGGGAAACTGTGGGAAATTACTGCTCTTCCCTAGAGGAGTTGAATCCAGCCGTTTAGAAGTTGAGGGAAGGTCCAATGCTTCAATGGCCATTGAAGGCATTTTTCGGCCATGGCATGATGCACTATTCCGGGCATGGACAGCTTCCAAACTGGCCCCCTGGTCTTCCTGAAGTGAATGTGGAGCTGGGTCAGCCAATGAGGAGTGGCCTTTGGCATCCTTGGCCATGAATGACACCCTTTCACCTTTCTCTCTCTCCTCCATTAAAGTGAGGTTAAGGTTTTCTCTCTCCTAGTCATCTAGGTTGACTATACTGACCTCTCTAGCCTATTGGCAGCCCACTCATTCATAATTTTCATGGTATTAAGGCTAGCCCAAAAGGAAAGAGGGATTGAGCTTGGGTTAGCCCATTTGAGCTAGGTTTGACTTAATCTTGACTAGGGTGGACCTAGGTCAAATTGACCTTTTCTGTTACCATCATTGGGTCTTTGGTGAGCTATTGGGCTCCCCTAGGGTCTAGGTAGGGATGGGTAGGGTTGACTTGGCACTTTCGAGGTCACCTGTCCATAGGGAGGGTACTTTGCTCAAATTAAGTTTAGGGTTGACTTTGGTCAAATTATCCACTAGGGCAGACCCCAATGGGTCCTTGGTGACCCATGGACCTCACCTTAGGGTTAGGAGGTATGAGTGCGGTCCACTTGGCTAGGGGATGGTCAATTGACCCAATATAGTTCAGTTTGACCCATTTAGGGATAGAGTTGACTTTGGTCAACTTAACCACTTCGACTGCCCTCCATGGGTCCTTAGTGACCCATTGAACCCATTTTAAGTCTTGGAAGATCCTGGTAGGGTTAGTTGGGCTTAACTAGGGCACACTGCCCTTAATTAGGGCACCTTGCCAATTTAGGCCTATAGTAGTCCTAGGTCAACTTGGCCTTCTTGGGCTTCCTAGGGTTTTGTCATGAACTAGTCATGACAAAACCACTCCTTGGAGTCTAGTTGTTTGAGGGATGTTAGACTGTAGGCCTACGAGATAAGGCTGAGGTAGGTGGTTTGATGACCACTGAGTTGTAGGAGCACTACAGGGCTCTAAGGTAGGACCATTTGTGGTCATGGGGTAGGGTTCTAAAGAGAACCTGAGTGTAAGACTGAGGGCCTGAGGTGTAAGCTTTGAGGAGCATTTTGGAGGGGTTTGGGCCTTGTCTAACATAAGTTAGAATGATGGGAGGGAAAGTGGATATACCTAATTGGGGAACCACTATAAATATTTGTGTGCTTTGTTGTGTTGTTTGTTCTTCTTTTATATTGCAGGTACTATGGACAAGCTCTAAGATCACCTTAGGAAGAAAGTAAAAGAAAGCTAAACACTTGGTAAGAAAAAAAAAGTACTGCCAAATTTTCTAAGAATTATTCACCCCCCCCCCCACAATCTAGATGACTAGCTAACCTTGAATTAATAAGTTTCAAGTGGTATCTGAGGGAGATTACTCAAAAAGGATTTAAAAATCTTAGTATACCTCCATGGTTAGCTATAAGATATAATTATGGGGTCGGGAATGAATAAGGAGCTAGGGACCATGAAACTACCAATCTGCAAGAAGGAAGGTTTTGGCCTCTAGAAGTGAAGGTTCACACTGTTCATGATAGCATCTGACTCTAGGATCTATGTAATAGTAGTGGAAAGTACTTTTATTCCCACAAAGGCATCCACCATAGATCCAACTCTAAGAGTTCCTAAGGCCTATATGGAGATGGTCAGAGATGAGGTAATTCTGTCTACCGTAGACGAAAGGGCACAAAATATTATAGCTAGTATCACTGATGACTCAACCTTCCAAAATCTTATACACTGCAATACCTCCAAAGAAATATGGAAACTCTTGTAGTCTACATGGAAGGCTCTGCGGAAGTTAGAGTTGATGGGAAGTTCATGATCAACCAATACTATGTGGCTTTCAGACAAAGAAAATTAGAAGATGACGAGGAATAAGCCTATATAGGGTTGATCTCTATCAGTGCAGGTACAGAAGTAGAAGTGGAATATCTTGCTATCAGGATAGGAATAAGGGCCCCTCTATCACATTCAGAAAGTGACTCAGAGGTGGATGAAGATGAAGAAGAAGATGTTCAATGCCATGGATTGATGGCAATGACTGATGAAGAGTGTAGCCAGGATCAGCCTGGACAAGCTCAGGTAAATTCTAAAACTCTGCCTTCAATTTCAAATCAGGAGGCTAGCATAGATTCTGAAGTTAAATCATCAAGAGATGAGGGGATTAAGATTCTGAGGATGATGTCAATTATATAATGGACAGGTATGGAGAACTTCTTGAAGCATTCAAGAAGTGCAAGCTCCTTTCCAAGAGACAGGCAATAGAGCTTCTCAGTCTTTAGGAGAAAGTGTGAAGGCCAAGAAATGGCTTTCAATGATATGGCTGCACAATCGGCAAGCTTAAGGGGATCATTAATATTCAGTCTGTGGTAAGAGTCTAAAATGAGAAACTTATCCAGAAATTTAAAGATGATCTCCTAAATAAGAAATTGCTGGTGGCCAAGTTTTCTAAGCCATGCACTGTGCTTCCCTTAATTGACACCATCTTTGCCCAAGAGGGTAAGAAAGGGTTAAGATTTAATGGTCATGCTAGACCTCCTAATCCAAAAGGAAAGGGAAAGGGGAAGGCACCAGTTGTGCCTATAGCCTCACTGCCTCCAATTTCTTTTCAGAAAGTTTTATTGTCTTCTAACAGCTATGACCATGAAAGTTGTTATGGTCACTGGGAGAATGGAAGATCCACTAGTATGGACCAATGGGGCCATAGACAAGGTGCAAGATACAGCCATGTGAGGGCCCTTAAGGCTTCCCATGAGGAAATTCAAATGGCCCATCCTAGACTTTTTGTTTTTGGTGCCCCATCCCAAAACTCAAGGATAATGCTGCTGCAGGAAATCTGAGTCATGCAGAAAAAGTAGTGACTCAAGATGAGTATTCTTACAAGGATGGAATGCATTTCCTGATGCTATCAGATGCATGTTAACTTAAAAGAGACATGCAGCTGGTGGCCATTAGAAAAGACCAAAACAGTCAGCTGAAAGGCTTACCTTTAGTCAAATTGCTACTGAAAGAAATCAGAAATATACAGCAGCACATCTTCCAACTATTCAGGGAGCATTCAAGCCAAGCGAGGCTCCTAAACAAAAGAGGAGATATAATGTCCATGAGTGCTGGTGTTGTGGTAAAGTGGGTCACTATGATGTAGATTGCAGGCACAATCCTTCAGTGTCCAGAGGTAGCCAACCTGTCAGGAATACTGCAGGAAGGAAGCTTATTTTCAGGCTAATGTGAACCTAGGACCCATTAGAAATTGGGTGCCTAAGGGTAAATGAATTTTTTTTTATGCAGGATAGTCCAAATACCTGTCTAGGTAAGACTTGGTATTTGGACATTGGGTGTTCTAGGCAAATGTCTGGGACAGGATGATTTCTCAAGGAATATGCTCCATGTAATGCAATAAATAAAGGTTGAGGCTATTAGATGTGTAATGCTCAAATTCTAGAGGCACCAAGCATCAAGGTAAGTCTCTCCCACTCTCCTGTATATAGACTAAGTTTGCAAATTCATGAATTAATTTAGATGTGCTTAGGATAAACCTAATCAAGCAAACTAGTTAGAAAATAATGATTCAATTATCCTTCATAATTTTCTGCACTGTTAACTTATGTAGCTTTTTCTCTCTCAAGCTCAAATAACATGTAAATCAGTGCATAGAAAGTTTACTAATAAAACTGGCATATTTGCATAATAGGTCTTCATTCTACTCAAAATTGATAAAATGTTTGGATAATAATAGTCTACATCAAAGCAGTGATGTGGCAGGTGGTCACAAAGTGAAGATGCTGGAAAGGCAGGAATTTGTCACACAACATGAACCTGAGTTCATCGAACTCAGTTCGAATTTGTCGAAGTGAGTTCAATGTTCGTCGAGCTGAGCTAATCATTCACCGAACTAAGCACAGAGTTTGAGAAATTTGGCCCAGTCCAAATTCGTTGAACTGACTTCAAAATTCATTGAACTCAGTTCAGAATTTGTCTAGACAGGTATTTGGACTATCCTGCATAACAAAAGGAAGCGAGAAATAAACTTCAAAGCATAAAGTACAATCGTAAGCTAACATGATTAATCACTTAATCTTTTGATAAAGTAATTAAAATTTTTCAAAATATATATAAGGGCGACATAAAACGAAAAGCCTCACAATTCTAAAAAGCCCTAACTCCTGCCGTTGAGACAAAACCATTCTCACCATCTTGCCGCACTGGTTCAATATCGCCAAAAATCACCAAGGATCTCCAGGACGGCTATAAAATTGTGAGGAAAGGATTCAGTCTTGCCTCGCTAGAGATTAAAGAAGTGTTATGGATGATTGAGACCACAGGATTGGAGTACACCATTTACGAACCCTCCCCCATCCTTAGAAAAGAGGTAGTAGAATTCTTCTCCAATGTTAAGGTGTCTTCTTCTCAAAATTCACTTAAGTATAAGATTGAGGACATCAAGATTAAGGTAAACCCTAAGAGACTAGGTAAAGCCCTTCGTCTACCCTCCATCAACCCTGGTGAGGAAGAAAAACCCACCATCAAGGACAGAGACAGAGCTCTCAGGTGGTGTGGATACAGTGATACCAAAGCTGGGTCTCTTATGAGGAAATTCTTCAATCAGAGTGGTGAACAGCTGGCAGATATTGTAGGGAAAGCCCATTTCTGCAAACATAGGTCACTTGACACAATCTCCGGATAAAGGTTTAATGTCATGACTAGGATATTCTTCAATAGGGAGAGCTCTTGGTATTCTCTCATCTACCAAAGAATAGTAGACTATCTATATAATCCAAACATGGGCCGAATTCTTTCTTTGTACCTAGTGAACAACTAACCTGATAGATTCAAGCAGGAGCATGGACTGAAGATTCACTACCTGAAAAGGATGGATATAAAGACATTGGATAGATTAACTAGGATCATAACCAAGAGCTAACCTTCAACAAAAAAGGACTCCTCATGGATTAGGGAAAGCAAGTTGCTGAAGTGGACAGTTCATCCTGCTCTGAACCTGAGCTAAGAACCTCTCCCCTTATTGATGTTGGTCTGCAGAAATACATATCCCTGAGTCTCTCCTCCGCAAACATTCAACTCCAGGATAATATTGTGCATGTTGATAAAATCCATGGCAGTCGTAGGTCAGGATAAGTTTCAAAGACTCCTGCTGAAGAAGAGATTGCTGCAGAAGATGAGGCAGATATGGCTGATATTGATAATGTAGCTGCAGTTGAAGATATCTCTGCTATAAAAGATAACTGTTAGCCTCCTAAGGCATTAGATAATTAACTTGATTGGTGAAACACGGAGAAGGATGCTCAGTCCGAGTGGGAGCATAATCAGATGAATTTGAAAACTTTGGATCAAGTTGTCAATAGAATGGTTGAGTCTACATATACTATAGGTAATACTCATACCCACTTAATTAATACTGTTAATACAGCTTTAGCTAATGAAATATTTCCTTCTATAGGTCTTGTAGTTAAGGGGGAGTCTTCACAGGTCCCTGCTCAGGATGACGTCCCTCCTCCATTAAGCCAACCACCCATTACCCAAATCTCTAATGAGTTACTCCTAAACTATATCAAATCACTTATGGAAGCTCGGACCACAACCCTCAAGGAGTATGTTGACCTATCAGTTGCCAAGCTAAGGGATGAATTACTAACTGAAGTCAAGGAAAGTAAAGAATAAACCACTCACTTAAACAAACAGGTCACCACCTGTTTTGATATGGCTGGAACTACTGGCATCACTACCCTCAGGAAATCCTTGGAAACAAGCAAAAAATTCTCTGCAGCTGATATAAGATATGTCTAGAATTATGTGAGTGAAAGTAATGAGGTGATCAGGGGTGCAGCAGATCATGTAAATTAACATGTCACCAATATTGTTGTCCACTCTTTGAAGGAGGCAATACTTCTAAATAATGAGCTACTTAGTAACAATGAGAAAATATTTCAAACTATATCAAGCAAAAATGAATCCAACACCACCCTACTGCAAAAGACCATCTCTGAAGAAGGCAGAAAGGAGGAGAGAATCCATGCTAAGACAGCAGCACTCATTGAAGATCAAGCTTTCAGTGTAATTCAAGGCACCAGGGTGGAAAAGCACCTGCCCGTTCTGGATAAAAGGAGGCCAGAGGACCTAGACTTCCCAGCACAAGCTAGAGTTACACAGGATGCACAACTTACTGCAAGAAGAAAGTGGGAAGGAAATCAGATGGCTGAAGAGTTCATGCAAAGAGGAGAGCTAAGAACAGAGATGATCCAGATCATGAACAACTAAGTGATGCCTCTGAATCCATCAATATCAATGCTTGGGTAAGTCATGGACAAATCTTAAAGAATATTGATAGTGTATATCCTTCTGAGGAATGGATAAAGTATTTGGAAAGAAATTCCTTAAGGGAAAGAGTATTCAAAGAAAATCTAGTAAGGAAGAGCAACCCTATGAAAATGTCTCCCATATATATTCCAAAGCCATTCATCTACTTCAAACGGCAGTAGAACAAAGCTGAAAACCTGAAGAAGGTTGTTGTTGATGTTGCTGCTGCTACCAATGATGCTGATTCAAGTTCATCAAAGTAAACCTTATATGAGCCTGCAAGACTTAGTGTTCTTTAAATATTTAATCAATGTCTTGTAATGAAAATCAATGTTGTAACAACATCAAATTTCTTTCAAAGAAATTAATATGAATTGGCCCTTACTATATTGTTGTGATAAATGTTCATGCAATTCTTACTTATACATCTGTGAATAATGAATATGCAGTTCTTCAATAGATATATTATAATCACAAGTTTTGCCTACTGTTGTTTGGCCAAGGCTCTCTAAATTAGTTAATGATTAGGTATATCTTAATCATAATGTTTACCTTGTTAATGATTAATAAAAAATTTATTGTTAATCATACTGTTACATTGTTAATGATTGATAATTCACTAGAAGTATAGGTTAATCAATCATATTGTTAAGTCATCTCATCTAGGGGGAGTTATCCTATACTTGGATGGCTAGTTATCATGATAATATCTCATCAGGACTATCATGATACTTTTTCTGTTGATGCACCTTAGCATGGATAGGTATTCTGCCTTCTTCAAATACGGGGAGATTGTTGGAAATTGTGCCCTCCAATGTTCCTCGGGAATTGAAGAGGAATCACCAATCATGCTAAGGGTCATAATGTAATTGATGTGTGCTTTAGTTCATGCATGCAGGTTGTCCTTGATTGAACAGGTGAACAAATAGAGTATGATGGATGTCAGATAATTTGACTAAGGCAAAAGCATCAAGACAGCTGAGAAGAAAGTCTCACCATAACCGCTAAGACAGCTGAGTAGCTCAATGCAAAGCATTGAGAGAAGGTTTGGTCTCAGCACAACCGCAGAGATAGGAAATAGTCTCAACTGTGAAGAAGGAAGCGTTGAGACTGTTGAGAAGAAACCGCTGAGACAGTTGAGATGGAACCGCTAAGAGAAAGCCAACAGAAATTCACTAAGTCTAGAAGCATTGAGTGAAGCATGTTCACTCAATGCTTCTAATGAAGAGCCAAGTCAGCGTGCGTTGATTGATTCAACATCACTCAATGCTTAATGAGTTCTGGAAGTTTTCTAAGTCTAGAAAGTGATGACCACTACTGATGTCACCAGAAGTCAACAAATCAAAGTATTTCTTGTCGTTGCATGAAAGCTATAGTAGCGCCGGATGACCACTGCTGATGTCAGTAGAAGTCAACAAGTCAATGTTTTTCATGCTGTTGCAGGAAAGCCACAGTAGCACTGGATGCTACAATTTGTATTCTTCTCGAGGAGGTGGTGCTCACCATCCATGGCTAGGCCGAAACTCAAATAGTATCGTTGATTCAAATCAACAGATATAAAAAGGAGAAATTGAATCAAGAAGACCAAGGGATTTGGTTTACAGAAAATAGAGGTGACTGGACTTCATCTTCTGCCACGAGCTTGAAAGGCAAGTCTAGCAGTGCAAGCCAGCAGGCAAAGAAAAGATAGCTAAAGCTTTTTCAAGTTCAGCAAGTTTGTTCTTTTGCAGAACAAGTTGGTTGATTCATCTAATCAGCAAGAAGAGATAGCTGCGTGATGGGCCGTTAGCCTTCAACAGTAGATAGCTATTCTTCAGTGTAGCAGAGAAGCATTTAGCTGTAGAAGATGACTAATTCCTTCTACAGCAAGAGGGCTGGACTAATATCTGCTCAGTCCAGCAAAGTAGACTCAGAGATTTATCTCTGAGTAATTGTTTTAAATTATTTCAATCTTTGACTAATTTCCTGTAGGATTCAGGTTGTCTGAATCTGAGCTATAGGGCCTTTTGTGCATGAGTTGTAGGTGACTAATTAGTCACTGTGATAGTTGCCCTGCTAGGGTAATGAGGTAAGATCCAACTGTGGATCTGATAGTAGGGCTTGTTGGATCCCTAGTTGGATTTGGGCTAGGTTCAATAAATTAGGATGTTTGACCCAACATGTAAGCAAAAGGTGTTTTCTTCGACCTCCGAAAAATGTTTTCAAATCTTCAGATTGAGCTTGACGAATTATAGCTCGACGAAATGTTTGACCCAACATGTATAGCTCGACGAAATGTTTTCAAATCTTCAGATTGAGCTCGACAAATTATTTAACTACCAATTATTTCGTCGATCTCAGATCGAAGAATTATTTATTTTTCATGAAACGGAGTTTGTCAATTCATATTCCGAAAAATCTTATATCTAGGATTTTCTTCGACCTCCGTCCCACGCTTTCAGTTCACTTGCACTTGATCTTCGTTTTTCTCTTGTAGGTGAACTAATGGCGATCCCAGCAGGCAGTCTTGCAGCGATGAAATTCGATACAGGATTTGATGTAGACTTTGAATCATTTCAACATTCAGACCTAATATTCCTGGACATTTTGAAACTGCTTGAAGATCAGCAGTTGGAGAATCTGATGTCCACCAGGATCAAGATAGCTGGCACTGAGATCAGAGAGTGGGTCTACACTTCTTCCACCACTGATGAGAACATCATGACCGACACAATATCAGGTAACACCGTCTCTCTTAACCCCGTTGTTCTGACTGAATTTTTTGGATTAAACAATGGTACAGAAGAATTAGAGATTGAAAATGAAGAGTTTGATGTGATGCTGAGTATGATGGGTTACTCTGGAGAAACCCCTTACAAACTACTGAATTGAAGAAACACCTCTCTGCTGAATACAAATTTCTAGCAGATATTATGGGGAAAGTATTGCTAGGCAAACACACTGCACATGATTACATCACCGGGCACCAATTCCTGGTAATGTGTGCTATGGTGAACAAGAAACCAGTGAAATGGGCTCTGATTATGTTTGGATTAATCAAGAAAAAGAACACAAAGAAAGATGTTTATTTTGGAAGAATTTTGGGAATCTTCCTTAAATAAAAGGCTGCTGAATCCCTGGTCTCCCTAACCATATTCATCAATGCCTCCAAGAGGCTCACCTGTGCCCTTTTTGGCAGGTGGGAGAGGACCATCACCATGCCCTCCAAGGCTTCTTCCTCTTCCACCAGTCCATCTGAGAGCACTAGGGCTGCTCCAGCCACTTCCCAACCTGCTGAAGATATCCCTGGGCCTCCACCTTCATCACCTCTAGCCATCCAAACTCATCCTCAGATGGCACACCAACTCCCCTCCCAAGTTCCTATCACAGTCCATACTCCGACACCTCCATCCTCCCAAATACATACATCCCCAACTCATATTCACTTTTATACATCCCCTTCCACCCAACATGGTACACATATTCCCTCCAACACTCCCACTCCCTCTCCTCATGATACACCAACTAAATCCCCACCTTCCTCTCCCTTACCCCATCATCTGGCTAACCTCCCATCCTTCACTTTGCCCACTTCCCCTATTCAAACTTCTTCCTCTCCAGATGCTCAAATGGTAGATGCTTTACCTCCTCCTCCACCATCATCTTCCATCCCTCCCTCTGTTTCCATTGAAACACCTTCTGCCATACCCTCTGCATCTCTGCCATTGGACCACTCCATTATTCCATCTCTCATTGACTTCTCACTCCCCTCCTCAAAAGCATTATAGTAGAGGCTATTATACCTCTTGCTTCTTCCATTTTTCTCTCAATTTTAAAATATCTGCTATCTCTGCTCCTCCATCTTCAGTCGGGGGCCTGACTCCAGTTCCCACTGAAATAAGGCAGGGGGAGATACTCTATGAAGAAGTAGCAGCAGAAGCAGTAGTAACAGCAGCAGCAGTAACAACAAAAGCAGCGGAAGAGTAGCAGCAGAAGCAGTAACAGCAGCAGCAGTAATAACAAAAGTATCAGTAACAGCAGCAGCAGTAACAGCAGAAAAAGAAGCAGCAGATGTAGATGCTGATAAATAATTATTTAATTTAATTAATTTTATTGAGTCTGATATGGATCTGGATGAGAAAGTCCCAGAGGAAATAACAACTGGTGGTGATTAAATTATAAATCCCACAGTTGATCTGATGAATCTGTTGAAAGTTTTTGATACTGTTTATTTGAGTGGATTTCTAGAGAATAGTACAAAGCCATCTTTGGATATAGACCCTTATACCTCACCAATATGCCCCAAGGTTGCCAAGAAACTTAAGGCTACTTTTGTTGTTCCATAAGTTCCAATACTGCCATCTTCTCCCAAAGCTGCTTCCCCCATTATTGCATCCCCTCCAAAAGTTATTTCTGCTACAACCTTCATAATGGATGACACTCCAATGCCTGATCTTGATGAATTGATCATGGCTGATATAGAAGAAGAGAGTAGATCAGTTGTTGAAAGCACTGATATATGAAGTTCTCCGGTTCCAGCTCCAGCTCCTACTTAGGCTAAAAAGCCCATTGATAAAACTGTACAAAAAGCTATTGATGCTTTATATGATAATATTCAATATTCTTCTAGTGATGATGATGATGATGAGGAGGAGGAGGAGGACTCTGATGATGAGCCTAAGAAAAAGAAAGTCTCCAAGAAAAGAAAGGCTCCTCCACCTTCTGCCCCAAAACCAAATCCAGCAAATGACACTTCATATTATATACTGCAGAAGATCACACCATATAAGGGCATGCCAGCATGGATGTGGCTGTCCAAGAACCAACAAAAAGAAAGAAAAAAAAAGCAGGAAGTACTCCCCACCTCCTCAGAGATATAGAAAGGATCCTCCTCCTCCTCATCCACCTGCTGCTGGTGCTTCAAGTTCTTTAACTCAGAGGACTACCCAGTATCAAACCTATCAAAGGTATCAGGGTAGGTCCTCCTCTTCAGGAAGTAGACAACAGAGGCATTACTCATCAGGCAAACAGCAAAGTCAACAACAGTATCAACAACATCAACAGCAACAAATCTCTGAACATAAAGAAGCTGAAAGCCCAAAGAGACCTGCCTCCCCTGCTGTACCCTTTGAAGATCCAGCGACAGCTACAACTGCAAGGATGGCCAGGTTCCAAGAGTTGGTTGGCCTATCCATGATCAACAAGGCAAAAGCTGAAGGAACGCATCCTTCTCAATATTCAACCATGTACAAATACAGGAAGGAAGAACATAACAAGTTTGCTAAGGCTAACAAATTTTTTAATATTGATGACTATATGAAACTGCATCCTGAAGGTGTAGTGCCAAGGGATACCTCCCTTAATATCATTGGTGTTGCTGACATGACAAAGACAAAGACACAAGCAGCTAATACAAACAGAGAGATCAAGTTTACTCAGCCAGGTGTTAAAGCTAAAGAGGAGAAACACAAGGAGCCCAAGAAGAAGAAATAAACTTTAAGTCTCTTTGATTATATTAAAACTGTCTGTTTATATTCTGATACAAAGCTCTCTGTATGTATTTATCTGCTACAGATTTAAATTATTCCTGCCAGATATATTTTTCTTGCTTTGTTATTAATGTAAGTCTGTAATTAGTGACCTTACCCAAATAGGGGGATATTGTTGGATCCCTAGTTGGATTTGGGCTAGGTTCACTAAATTAGGATGTTTGACCCAACATGTATAGCTAGGGTCATGTGTTTGTCTTAGAGTCTAGGTCATGTCCTTAGAGTCAACACTACATGGACCAGCCATCAGCAGACTGCAGAAGACTCAAGACTTAGAGAAATTTCAAAGACTCAGAAAATGAGTTCGACCTTCATCGAACTCAGGTCAACGAAAGTCGTGCTCAGCTCGACGAACTCAGAGACAATTCTCTAAGCTGAGCTCGACGAACATGGTTCCCAGGTCGATGATTTATGGATACTATACTTCAACATTCCAAGTCCAGAATTCTTCTCAATGAACTCCAATCGACGAAGTTAAAATATCAGCTCGATGAACTTGGATCTTAGGTCGACGATTTCTAGATCATCTACATCAACATTCTAAAGTGCAGAAACATCTAAAATAATCTATGTCCAGAATCATACTCCAGTTGACGAATTCAGGTTCTCCGCTTGATGAACTCTGGACCTAGGTCAACGAATTTTGTTCTCTGCTCGATGATTTCTGTGTTGTTCCAGACTTGGATAATTCCCTCCCTCTGTCCTTAGTTTATTGCGATAATTACTGAGTAATCAATGCTTAACATTCTCTGAATATTACCGTTAGATGCAACATTGATTATGGACTTCATCAGAATATTGCTTGTCATTTTCAATGGGACAGTTGGGGAAATCAATCAATGCAGATATTTTCCAGGCCGTCAGCATTGAATGAAGTAAGAAATTCAAAATTCAGAAGAAAGATTTCATGGAAAATATAAAAAGGATTTTTTTTTCCTCTTTCTTCAACAACAAGATACTGCATAGGGCTTTTCTTCTTCCTTCTCGTCTGAACACTGAGAACAACATACACAGGGCAATAACACAGTAAAGATACAAGAAGCCCTAGCCCTTGACCAGAGAAATTACAGCAAGCTGAAGAAGAAGAAGAACATACATTCAAATCAAGAATCTTATTCCTTCTTAATCTCAGGATTCTTCAAAGGACAACAAACACTCTATCTGTCAAGAAGCTCCTCGATACCTGCTGGTCAAGGCTGAAATATTGAAGGCCTACTCACCCTGCAGCAAGGTTCAAATCTTCCTGAGTTCAATATCTCAGGGGGAGCTTTTGCCAACATCATATATCCACTAAAGTCTTCTCAGTTGTATTTTGAGAAAGACAAGACATAATCACTCTCTCACCCCCACTATAAAAAGGGTTCTTTAACTCCCTTCAAAAGTTATTCTTTGTTGCAAGTCTCCTGATCAAAAGACTTGGGTTTGTTTTTGAGCACCTGATCAAAAGCTCATTGGTGGCAGTCACCTGATCAAAAACCTGCTAGTGGATTCCTACCAGGGTGGTAGAAGAGTGGATGTACCCAGGTTGAGGAACCACTATAAAATTCTTGTGTTGTCTGGTTGCACTTTTTCTTTGTTCTTGTTGTGGCTGTGCTAGCTAGGTTGCTTTGTTGTGATATATGGTTTTGTTGTGCATGTGATAGTGCTAGATTAATTTATCTTAGGTCTGTTTTTATTTACAGCAAAAAGTTTTTAAGTTTTCAAGATACTCTATTCACCCCCCCCCCCCCCCCGCTAGTTTATTTCAGATCTAACCCTTACTTTCAGGGTTGTCCTCCCAGCCTGAGGGCAAGGTCTTTTAGCCTGAGGTAGGTGATTGTTGAGTCATTGAGCTGTAGGTGACGTGTGTCACTGAGTCGTATGTCTTGGAGGAGACTGAGTGTAGGGCCTTTTGGCCAGAGGTAGGTGACAAGTGTTTCACTAAGCTGTAGGTGACTGGAAGGGCACTAAGGTAGGTACCTAGAAATGTACTGAGCTGTAGGAGTGTTGCAGAACTCTTAGAGTAGGGCCTTATGTCTGAAGTTGTATGGCTAAAATTCCTGAGCCGTAGGCCTTAGAGATAAGGCTGAGGTAGGTAGTTTGAGTACCACTGAGTTATATCAGTAATGCAGCGCTCTGAGGTAGGAACCTTTGTGGTTCTGAGGTAGGGTTCTGAAGAGAACCTGAGTGTAAGGCTGAGGGCCTGAGGTGTAAGCTCTAAGGAGAATTTTGGAGGAATTTGAGCCTTGTCTAACATTAGTAAGAAAGGTGGGTGGGAAAGTGGATGTACCTAATTGGGGAACCACTATAAATATCTGTGTGCTTTGTTGTGTTGTTCGTTCTTCTTTTATATTGTTGGTACTAAGGACAAGCTCTAATATCACCTTAGGAAGAAAGTAAAAGAAAGCTAAACACTTAGTAAGAAAATAGCAAAAAGACTTAGGAAATTTAAAAGACCTATTCACACCCCCACCTCTAAGTGACTAGCTAACCTTGAATTAAATACTTTCACTAGACATACTTAATGTGGATTACACATGTGCACACCACTGCTTCCACTATGTCAGTTTGTCCCCAAACCAACCAATCGAGTAGGGGTGGCACCATTGTTCAATGACTTCTTTAGTTGAGGACCATTAGAAGCTGATACCATTTGTAAGAGTCTCCTCCTGGAAAATAGCACACGATCAAGGGGATTCTTATGCCCAGAATAGCCACCTTGCGGCAGCGTCAACACATGGGTCGACCGGTACTACAAGACGCCTATTCTGCTTGCTCATCACAATATCATCCATGCCAACACAACATAAAGAATTTAATCAGAAGTCAAATTCACATAGGTATAAGTCTAAATCAGAGTACAACAAAATAAGAAGCTACAATAGCTTCTCAAATATCAGTGTACACAAACATGCTCGAAGAGCTTTAACAAAAGTCTCTCTAAACTCTAATCTATCACCGACGACAGTGAGGGAATCATCTTATCAGGCCCTGTCCTCCTAGCCTGGATGCCCTCCTGCATAATCTGCTGCTTCTCTATCTACGTAGATTCCTCCTAAAATGGTAGACATAGCAACCGTTAGTAAAAAAGACTAAGTGGATTTCAAATCCGCTACTCTGGCGACTCTTAGGCATCGAGCGGAGAAAAGAGGACAAGTACAACATACATATATATAAGCAATGGGTACAAATAGATTCTATATTCTACATATCAAGAATTGTAATAATAATAGTGTATAATAGTACTATCATCATTCTACTCCAGCAATTATGTAAGAGTACTATATCATTCAAACACAACATACCAAATTCAATAATATGAATGTAACTTAACTTATAAAATTCCATACAACAGGCGTTGAGTGAAATGAATTCAATGGTAGATGACGTATAGCGCTGAGTGAAGCCTATTTATTCAAAGACATGAAGTGGCAAGCTTACAATGTGGGCAAGTCCACAGGCGTTGAGTGAAATGAACTCACTCAAAACCATACAACTAAAGGTTGTGAGTCAGGCTAATACAGTCCAAGCCTAAAGAGAAATGAGTTGAAAAGTGGCCAAGTCCAAAAGCATTGAGTGTATCTCACTCACTCAACGTCGTAGCATCGCAATTGTTGAATAGCAAAGTTCAGAGTTCGTTGAACTAAGCCCTCGGTTCGTTGATCTAAGCATTCTCTTATTCGTCATGATGAACTCTAAATTCGTCGAACTTAGTTGTTACTTATTCGTCGAGCTGTGCTCAGGGTTCGTCAAACTGTGTTTTGAGTTTGTCGAACTCAAACTAAATTCAGATACAGATATGGTTAAGGTAGAAAGTGTAACGCCCCGAAACTCAAAAGAGCGACGGGAGGCGTTTTGAGCCAAGTTTGGAATTTGGCAGGGGTCACACGGCCTGGGACATGGGCTTGTTATAGGCCGTGTCCTTGGCAGGTTGTGGCGTATTTGATACAGAGCCTGCTGTGTCGACACAGGGCCTGCTGTGTCGACACAGGGCCTGCTGTGTCGACACAGGGCCTGCTGTGTCGACACAGGGCCTGCTGTGTCGACATAGGGCCTGCTGTGTCGACACAGGGCCTGCTGTGTCGACACAGGGCCTGCTGTGTCGATACAGAGTGTCGACACAGAGTGTCGACACAGAGTGTCGACGCAGGGGTCTTGGCAGGGTCTCGACTAAATGTCCTGACATAGTTTGAGTTTGTCGCGGATGTGCCCTGCTCCGGTTTGTGAACCGTGCAGTGTTCGGCCCAGTTTTTCCAGGTCAGACCTGGTTCGTAGCCGTACATTTCTTTATGTTGGGATCCGATGGCTGGAGGTTGTTTCTATTGGGATATACCCGAGTGTAGGGTTTGAAAACCCTCATATTTTATTCGCTGGTTCTCTGTCTAAGTTCTAGAGAGAGGGGAGAGCAACGAGGAAGAAGAAGTGTAGATCCAATCACCGACGGAGCTTCGGAGCTCCAAATCGTGAACTGACTATGGATCTACGGAGGCAAGGAAAGGGCGGTGCTTTTCATCCACATACTTTTCCATGGCGCCAAGGAAGAATGATAGGGTAATATTCTCTACATGAGCATGTGAAGCTCTACTGCATAGGGAAGCCCGCTCTCGCGAGGTTGCGGTGAGTTTGAGGCGTTCCTTCGGGTAGACATGAATAGTCCCCGTTGTGTACATGTAGAGTCTGTAATCGAGAATGGATATAGGAATGATGTGTGAAGCCTACCCGGACAAGTTGGTCTAGATCGGTGATGTTGCATTGCATAAATGGCCGGAGTAGACTCTGTGCGAACGTTTGTTTTTCGGGTTTTCTACGGGGTAGATTGCAACAGGGAGCCTTGGGGATTAACTCCAAGGTGCACCCGGAAAATTGGGCAAATGCGTGATTCTGCCAACTTGGTGGCCTGGGAGCCAACTTGAACATAATCGGGTTATGTGAAGTGTGTGACGGAAACGGGACTCGGGAGAAGTTTGACACGCGTATATGGCTTAAATTGTCGTTGCGATGTGAGCACGGGTTAGACGGAACCGTACCCATTCTATGTCATTCGGTGTGAGCCGTTGGCATAGATGAGGGTCTTCGGTGGTCTATGGCTTAAATTGACGTGACCCATGCTGGGAAGACAAAATGCTCATAGTTGGTCGTCAAAGTGGCGGTGGTGAGTCTGGGGTGTCTATGGCTTAAATTGACGTGACATTGACCGGATCACCGAGAATGTGCGCTGAGTGCACGGGGCGTGTGGCCGTGCGTGTCAACGCCTGTGATGCAATGCATATATATACTGCTTGGTTTATGCTAATAAAGTGCAGGGAAGGAGCACTGCCGCCCCGAATTGGGGGGGGGATCGTTATAATTTGGTCAGCATTACTGACCGTTGCTTTGGTTTGCCACCATTGCGGTGGATTGCGCTTGCAGGTGCTGCCGAGCCGAGTGGTAAATAGCAGGTTAATGCCCAAGTTACTGTGCTAGCCCTTGAAGGTCTAATGCATAGTGTTTTCTTTTATTCATGTATGGCTGGCCTGCGTGCCGAGATTTGGAAAACACTTCTATTTGAGTAAACAATTGTAAGCCATTGTACTTGTGTATTTCAACGTTCATTATGTGGCTTGTTAGTGGACATTCATGCTAGTGTTGGGTTCTTTATTAATGCAACTTTTAATTGCTTCCGATAGAATGACTCTGTGTAGGACGTTGGATTGGTTGGATGGTTTCCATTGAGAACCACCCGGTCTGTCTATGGTATATGGCATCGGGCCCCGACCGGACCTACTGCTACATGTTATGCGACGGATAGGGGGTGTTACAATTTGGTATCAGACTACTGATTTCGGTCAGGCTTAAATGAATTCGTGGGCGAATTCTTTTAAGGGGTGGTGAGCACATGTGTGTGCGTCATTGTTATAACAGCAAAAGAACCCATGAATGTCCACTTATGAATGAAAATACATGTGTTTGAGGAACCTGCGCGTTCCTATAATTGTGTTTTGCAATTTTGTTTGGTTGCTTTACGGTGTTTTGTACAACTATAGGTGATCAGAAGCGCTGCTGGGCCGTCAGAACGTCGAGTTTCTGAGGCTAATAGTGCACCAAACGAAGCTCCTGCGACACCTCCATCGGCTGAAACCATACGATTGGTTGCCGAAGCAGTGTTTTCCATGATCAACGTGCAACCTGCAAGGCAAATGCAGCAGCACGCTCCTGTGATGGAGCATGTACCTCTTCTAGAGGTTGAGCCGAGAAGAGTGGAGCAGGTAGTAGTGGAGTCGTTGGTGCCGAGGAGGGCAACCGAGAGACAGCTCAAACATGTTATTAGCTTTAATCCTCATGTGTTCTCGGGGTTGGGAACCCCATCGCATGCTGAAGATTGGCTCTCCCGAGTGAAGAGAGTCCTGATAGCAACTGAGACGGAGGAGAGGCAGATGACCACTATAGCTACGTTGCTGTTGGATGGAGGCACTAGGCTGTGGTGGGAGGGTTTGGAGCTGCATCTATTGAGAGGAAGGCAACTTACAGACATCTCAATGGAGGAGTTCTCGAGATTGTTCTTAGCTAGGTACCTCCCTTCGAATCAGAGGATAGCTTTGGGGAATGAGTTCCAGAGGTTGGTACAAGGAGAAAGTAGCATGGATGAGTATCTCCATGAGTTTACTCGTTTGGGTCGGTATGCTAGCTCCACCATCGCGGATGAGGAGCCCAAGACGAACCGTTTCTATAAAGGTTTGAGAGATGACTTGAGGCTACTACTCTCGGGGCCTATGACGCGGGGATTCTTGACTCTGGTCAACATGACCCGGTCCTTGGAGAAGGACATGAAGAATGTTCAAGCGAAGAAAAGCTTGGGTGATAAGAAGTCTGAGTTCAAGTTGTCGAATACCTCAAAGTCTGGGTACCGTAAGTTCTTTAAGAAGGCTAGGACTTCGGGTCCAGCTCCTTCTTCCGGTGCTTCTAGGGCGACTACGGGTCGGACCCAGGGTGCATGGTTTACTTGTGGGAAGCCGGGGCACTTTGCCCGTGACTGCTAGAGTGGACGTCCCAAGTCCGAAAGGAAGCCGGGAGCAACTTATGAGGAGAAGGGCATGGCGGTGGAGTCAACCGCGTCCCATTATGCCCCGGCTCAACCAAGGGTTTATAATCTTGGCCAACAGGAGGCCATTAAACAAGCGGATGTGGTGAGAGGTATGGTATAAATTTATAGCAAGTCAAATTGTTTTAAATACTTTTTATGTGTGTATTACCTTACCACTGCTTGTTTAGGATTTTTTTTTATTTGTGAGAATCCGGCAAGAGCACTCTTTGATATGGGAGCTTCACACTCCTTCTTGTCTGAAGGAATCATATCGCGCATCGGAGTACCTTCTTCGATAGTGAAGGACAAGTTGGATGTGTTGTTACCGAATGGGTGTTCGATGCGCACGGATAAAATCTGCGGTGTTAAGATTCGCATTGGGAATCAAGAGTTCGAGCTGCAAGCATCGTTACTACCGCTGGTGGAGTTCGACGTTATATTTGGCATGGACTGGCTCTCAGAGTAGCAAGCCTATATTTATTGCGGTCGCAAGTAAGTCAAATTGGGAGCAGGTCATGAGACGATGTTTACGGGCTTAAAAGGGTCGAGCAAGACGTTGATGTCTACTCTTCAGGTGGTGAAGGCGGTTCGTGCTGGTGCAGAGCTGTTCTTTACACTGTTGGAGGTTGCAAAGCTGAAGCCTACGTTGTATAGTATTTCAGTGGTAGTTGAGTACCCTGATGTGTTCCCCGATGATCTTCTTGGAGCCTCGCCTCAACGGGAGATAGATTTGACGATTGAGCTAGTGCCAGGTGCGAAGGCCGTGTCACGATCTCCGAATCGGCTAGCGCCTAAGGATATGGCGGAGCCGAAGGTGCAACTTCAAGAGTTGTTGGAGCAAGGGTTTGTGCCTCTAAGTTCGTCGCCTTGGAGTGCACCGGTGCTCTTTGTAAAGAAGAAGGACGGGAACTTGAGACTTTGTATTGATTATCGGGAGTTAAACAAGCTAACGGAAAAGAACAAGTATCCGATCCCAAAGATTGATGATCTATTTGATCAGTTAGTCGGGTCGACGGTGTACGCAAAGTTGGATCTCAAGTCTGGTTACTATCAGCTGAGGATAAGGGAGAGTTATATCCCTAAGACAGCGTTCAGTACAAAATACGGGCATTACGAATTTACGGTCATGCCATTTGGGCTCACTAATGCGCCGTCGGTGTTCATGAATTTGATGAACCGGACGTTCAGGGAGTACTTGGACCATTTTGTGATCGTCTTCATCGACGATATTTTGGTGTACTTGCATAGTGAGGAAGATCACTTCATGCATCTTCATTTAGTTTTGGAGACGCTAAGGAGGAATCAATTGCACGCCAAGTTCTCGAAATACGAGGTTAGGTTGTCCTCAGTGGCATTCTTTGGTCATATAGTTAGAGGAGAGGGTATTGCAGTGGATCCGGTGAAGATTGTTGCGATACGAGAGTGGCCTGAGCTTTCTACGATAGTGGAGGTCCGGAGCTTTCTGGGGCATGCCAACTATTATAGGTGCTTCGTGGAGAACTTCTCACGGATAGCGTTACCTCTCACTACTTTGACGAGGATAGAGCAGAAGTTCGTTTGGACACCGGAGTGCACGCGAGCTTTTGAGGAGTTGAAGTGTCGGTTAACCACGTCGCCAGTTCTTAGTTCACTGTGTGGGACTGAAGGTTTTGAGATTTATACCGATGCTTCAGACAGTGGTTTGGGTTGCGTGCTACTGCAGCATGGAGCATTATAGCGTATGGCTTGAGACAGCTGAAAGTGCATGAGATGAATTATCCGGTTCACGACTTGGAGTTAGCAGTCGTGATTTTTGCCTGGAAGCTGTGGAGACATTATTTGTACGGTGTGAAGGTTGATATCTACACCAATAACAAGAGCCTGAAATATTTGCTCGATCAAAAAGATCTGAACATGCGACAACATAGGTGGATTCAGTTCCTGGGGGACCATACATTCAAGATCCACTACGTGCCTGGTAAAGACAATGCGGCTGCGGATGCATTGAGTCGTCGGGCCCCAGCTCAAGCCAATTGGCTGTCGATCCATGACGAGCGGTTAGTTCGGGAGTTAGAGGCGTTGGAGATCTCTTGCATAGACAAGAAATCAAGTGCTGATGTATTATTGAATTGGACTGAAGTCCAATATGGCCTGGTTGATCAGATTCGACAGGCTTTGGATATGGATGGCCACATGAAGCAGATCATGGTTTAGGCTCTGGATGGGTCAAATTCCCAATTCGTCGTTGAGGATGGATTGCTTTGGAAGGACGGTCATCTGTGCGTCCCAAACGTGGGCAATTTACGGGTGGAATTGTTGTACGAGGCGCATCATACCAAGTACTCAATTCACGCGGGGAGCACGAAAATATACCACGATTTTAAGAAAATGTTCTGGTGGCCAGGACTGAAAAACTATGTGGCGCTCTACGTGGCGAAGCGTCAAACTTGCGCCTTGGTGAAAGCGGAGTGCCAAAAGCCGGGAGGATTCTTGAAATCCTTGCCTATTCTGTTGTGGAAGTTCGACGACATTACTATGGACTTTGTACATGGGTTGCCAAGGTCGCTAAAGGGGAATGACGCCATTTGGGTGGTCGTAGATCGTCTAACGAAGGTGTCGCACTTCATTCCGCATAGGAAGGATGATCCGGTTGAGAAATTGGCAAACCTGTATGTGGATAATATTGTGCGACTTCATGGTGTGCCCCGCAACATCGTAAGTGACCGAGATGAGCGGTTCACGTCCATTGATTGGATGCTGGTGTAGCAGATGTTGGGGACAAAGCTTAGTTTTAGCACAGCCTTTCATCCGCAAACGGATGGGCAGACCGAGAGGGTCAATAGGACAATGGAAGACATGCTTCGCATGTGTGTCCTGGACTTTGGAAAGCAGTGGGAAGACCACCTATACTTGGTGGAGTTCGCGTACAACAATAGCTACCAGGCAAGAATACAAATGGCTCCCTTCGAGGCCCTTTATGGTAGAAGATGTCACACGTCGTTGTCTTGGTTGGAAATGGGTGAGACAAAATTGTACAAGCGACACGAGGTGGAGGATGCTACCTATTTTGTGAGAACCATTCGGGAGAGGTTGCTAATCGCTCAGGACCGCCAGGCTAAGTACTATAATGCCAAACACAGGAATGTGGAGTTCGCTATTGGCGATTGGGTGTACATGAAGATCAAGCCGTTCAAGGATGTCTCGCGGGTGCGACGCTTGAAGAAGCTAAGCCCGAGGTACCTTGGACCGTTTGAGGTTCTGGAGCGGATTGGTGAAGCAGCGTATCGGTTAAAGCTTTCAGTGGAGCTTAATGGTCTACATGATGTATTCCATATATTAGTGCTGCGTAAGGCGGTGCAAGAGCCTACGCAAATGATTGCGGTCGATCAAGTGCCGGTCGATAGTGGGTTGACGACAAAGGTCAAGCCTGTACGTATTGAGGACTCGCAAGTCAAGCGGCTATGCAATAAAGAGATCATGATGGTCAATGTCCGTTGGGACAATTACGGTCGGGAGGAGCTCTCTTGGGAGCGAGAGCAGACTATGCTTGAGGAGTGGCCGGAGTTGTTTTGCTCAGGTACCGTTTACATTTTATGCTTATCTTTCCTGTATGTAATTTCGGGGACGAAATTCTTTTAAGAGGGGGAGAGTTGTAATGCCCCGAAACTCAAAAGAGCAACGAGAGGCATTTTGAGCCAAGTTTGGAAGTTGGCAGTGGTCACACGGCCGGGGACACCGGTGTGTCATAGGCCGTATCCTTGGCAGGTTGTGGCGTGTTTGATACAGAGCCTACTATGTCGACACAGGGCCAGCTGTGTCGACACAGGGCCTGCTGTGTCGACATAGGGCCTGCTGTGTCGACACAGGGCCTGCTGTGTCGACACAGAGTGTCTACACAGGGGTCTTGGCAGAGTCTCAACTAAATGTTCCGACACAGTTTGAGTTTGTCGCAGACGTGTCCTGCTTCGGTTTGTGAACCGTGCGGTGTTCAGCCCAGTTTTTCCTGGTCAAGCCCGGATCGTAGCCGTACATTTCTTTATGTTAGGATCCGATGGATGGAGGATATTCCTATTGGGATATACCCGAGTGTAGGGTTTCAAAACCCTCATCTTCAATTCGCTGGTTCTCTGTCTAAGTTCTAGAGAGAGGGTAGAGCAACGAGGAAGAAGAAGTCTAGATCTAGTCACCGACGGAGCTTCGGAAGTCCAAATCGCGAACCAACTTCGGATCTACGGAGGCAAGGAGAGGGCGGTGCTTTTCATCCGCATACTTTTCCATGGCGCCAAGGAAGAACACTAGGGTAAAGATTCTGTACTTGAGCATGTGAAACTCTACTTCTTTTACATAGGGAAGCCCGCTCTCGCGAGGTTGCATTGAGTTTGAGGTGTTCCTTCGGGTAGACATGAATAGTCCCCGTTGTGTACATATAGAGTCCGTAATCGAGAATGGATATAGGCATGATGTGTGAAGCCTACCTGGACAAGTTGGTCTGGATCGGTGATGTTGCATTGAATAAATGGCCGGAGAAGACTCCGTGCGAACGTTTGTTTTTCGGTTTTTCTACGGGGTAGATTGCAATAGGGAGCCTTGGGGATTAACACCAAGGTGCACCCGAAAAACTGGGCAGATGCATGATTCTGCCAACTAGGTGGCCTGGGAGCCAACTTGAACATAACCGGGTTATGTGAAGTGTGTGACGGAAACGGGACTCGGGAGAAGTTTGACCCGCGCATATGGCTTAAATTTTCGTTGCGATGTGAGCACGGGTTAGACGGTACCGTACCCGTTCTATGTCATTCGGTGTGAGCCGTTGGCTTAGATGAGGGTCTTCGGCTGTTTATGACTTAAATTGACGTGACCCATGTCGGGAAGTCAAAATGCTCATAGTTTGGCCGTCAAAGTGGCGGTGGTGAGGTCGGGGTGTCTATGGATTAAATTAACGTGACATTGACCGGTTCACCGAGAATCTACCCAGAGCGCACGGGCCATGTGGCTGTGCGTGCCAACGCCTGTGTGCAATGCATATATATACTGCTTGGTTTATGCTAATAAAGTGCAGGGAAGGAGCATCGCCGCCACGAATTGGGGGCGGGATCGTTATAATTTGGTCAGCATTGCTCACTGTTGCTTTGGTTTGCCACCGTTGCGGTGGATTGTTCTTGCAGGTGCTGCGGAGCCGAGGGGTAAATAGCGGGCTAAAGCCCAAGTTACTGTGCTGGCCCTTGAAGGCCTAATGCTTAGTGTTTTCTTTTATTCATCTATGACCGGCCTGCGTGCCGAGGTTTGGAAAACACTTCTATTTGAGTAAACAATTGTAAGGTCATTGTACTTGTGTATTTGTACGTTCATTCAGTGACTTGTTAGTGGACATTCATGCTAGTGTTGGGTTCTTTATTAATGCAATTTTTAATTGCTTCCGCTAGAATGACTCTATATAGGACATTGGATTGGTCGGATGGTTTCCATTGAGTAACCACACAGTTTGTTTGTGGTATATGGCATCGGGCCCCGGCCGGATCTACTGCTATATGGTATGCTGCGGATAGGGGGTGTTACAGAAAGCGTTGAGTGAGGCATGATCAATCAACTCTCTCAATTCCTAAAACGCAGAGTGTGGTTAAGGCCTAAGGCATTGTGTGAGCTGTGTTCACTCAACGCTCTCAACACCATGCATGCAGAAGAGGCTTTATAAAGGGTTATGTCAAAAAGCGTTGAGTGTGCATTACTCACTCAACACTGTTAACGCCTAGATAGACAGATTTGTCTAAGTACTTTGGCATTGAGTGAAGCTCATTCACTCAACACCTATTATACCGATGCTCGATTTTGGCTAAGTCCACATGTGCTGACGTTAGCAAAATTGACAAAGTCAACCATATTCAAATTGTGTGCGGTAAAGCCACAGTACATGACAAAAGGCATCGCAGGCCAACTGTACGACAGATATGCGTTAAAGAAAGGCGCAGCTGGAAGCTGCAGGTGGGACCCATTGATCTCTAAAAGCCGTTGATCAGCGAACTACAAAAGGATGAGATGGGCAAAGACACAAGATAACTTTTAATTTTTTCATCAACTTTAAAAGTTAGCAGCTGACTTCATCTTCCTCCCCATTGTTGTATGTAAAAAGCTTGAAGATCTCCAGCAAGAAAAAGTTCAGATAGCTGTGCAGTCACCATCAGCCAACACAAAATCAAAAATAGTGTTGGGTACATTGGTCAAATGTACCTGATTTGAAGAAGCCTCACCCAACTCAATGATATACATCATAATGTATTTGATGTATGTTTGAGTTACTTGTGCAGGTTAAGAAAGAACTGGACTGAAGCAAAAAGTTTCTAAGTCCATGTGTCGACACCCAGAGGGAAAGTGTCGACACTTAAGAAGACTTGTGTCGACACCCAGACAAGATGTGTCGACACTTGGAGTCATTGTGTCGACACCTGGGATGCAGAGTCGACACCAGACAGAAAGTGTCGACACTTGGAGCTGTGTCGACACTCAGTGAAGAAAAATGCAGACAGAAAGTGTCGACACAAGGAGCTGTGTCGACACCCAGTGAAGCTGTGTCTACCCCAGAAAGTGTCGACACTTGGAGCTGTGTCGACACTCAGCAAAAGTCTGCAGACACTAAGTACAAGTGTCGACACTCAACACAATGTGTCGACACTATGCAGAAGAGTCAACATTTGAAGTATGTGTCGACACCCAGAATAATGTGTCGACACACAGCTAAAGACTCAACACTTGAAGAAAGTGTCGACACATGGAGCTGTGTCGACACTTAGCAAAGAACAGAAAGAACAACAAATTATTCTAAGTACAAGTGTCGACACTATGGGAATGTGTCGACACTCAGCTGAAGTCTCAACAACAAGAAGGTGTGTCGACACAAGGAGCTGTGTCGACACTCAGCAAGTTTCTACATAGAAGACTATGTGTTGACACCAAGAAGCAGTGTCGACACTAGACAGATTCAACACAAGAAGTTGTGTCGACACAAAGGAGATGTGTCGACACTTAGAAGAATTCATCAAAAGCTAGAAGAACAAGTACTTGTGTCGACACTCAATTTTAGTGTCGACACACGAAGAAGAATCTGTGTCGAGACATATAAGGATATGTGTCGACACCTTGTAGACTTGTGTCGACACTTACAAAGCATGTGTCGACACTTGGTCTATAAGTGTCGACACTTAAAGACAGAAAGTCTCGACACTTACTGACTGTTAGAGATTTTCAAGAAGTGACTGGTTGACATGACAGCTGCCGATCCAGCCGGTCTATAGCAACTGTCAGAGATGTCAGAAGTCAGTTATGAACCGGACCAGCCGGTTACCATGAAGAAGGCATATAAATAGGCATCCACAGTTTACAGAAACTGTTGTTGTTGAAGTTGTTGAAAGAGTTGATCAAGTGATTAACAAGTAGTACAGATTATTCAAGTAATCAGAAAAGTAGTACATAGAGTATCAACACAAGAAGATCTTGCAGTCCAACTGTAGATCTAAGAAGTTGGAGAGAGAGGGCTCCATCCAAGAAATCAGTCTCTGGAACTAGGCTGAGAGGAAGGATTCAGATTCAATTCTGATTCTTAAGTGGCAGAGGTCAAGGAACAACTGCAGAGGATTCAGCCTTATTCAGTTCTACTCAAGAAGCTTTGAAGAAAGCTAAGTCAAGGTGAATCCAGCTGAGTTCTTCCAAGAACTCATCAAGAATCTCTCAACTCCTCTCTTATTATTCTGAGTTGTAGAGTTATATTTTGTAATATCTTTTTAACTTGTAGGATCCTTTGGATCTGAGTGATTGTAAGCCTATATTTATAAAGGCTGAGGGTAGGGCTTGTTTGCCTGAGTGTAGGAGATTGAGATCTCTGAGTGTAGACCTTGGATTGGCTGAGTGTAGGCCTTGATTGGCTGAGTGTAGGCTTTGGGATAAAGCTGAGTTGTAAGGCTTTGGGCCTGAGGTAGGAACCAATTTAGGTTCTGAGACAGTGCAGGAGTTTGGCTGAATCTAGTACACTGCTAGATAGGCGAAGGGGGAAAGTGGATGTACCCATATCTTGGGGAACCACTATAAATCACTGTGTGCTATGCTGTGAATGTGCTGTGGATTAGCTGTGTATGTTTGATTATTGCGGATTGATGTAATAAACTAGTTAGAAATCTGTGATATAACTGTTTGGCTGCCAACAAAGTTAGAAAAGGATTAGGTCACCTATTCACCCCCCCCTCTAGGTGTTTAGGTTCCATATCTTTCAAGTGATATCAGAGCGAGGTTTCTCAAAACAAGGACTAACAGCCTGAGGAAATCCTGTTTGGCAGATTCAGAGTAAGGTATTATACAGTTTCAAGAAAATCAAGAACATCAAGAAACATGGGTTCTTATGAGAATCACAAGGAATTGGGTTCCATGAAATTACCCATATGCAGAAAGGAGATCTTTGGGATCTGGAAAGAGAGGGTAAGGCTATTTATGGAAGCCTCTGACCCTAGAATATACATCACAGTAAAGGAAGGGCCTTATGTGCCAATGAAGATTTCAGTATTGAATGCAAATCAGAGAACTCCAAAGGATTTCTCTGAGATGACTAAGGATGAAGTTGTCCTGGCCACCATGGACAAGAGGGCACAAAACATAATAGTGAGTGCCATTGATGATGCCACTTTTCAGAACTTAATTCACTGTAAGACAGCAAAAGAGATGTGGGATACTCTCATTGTCTATATGGAAGGTTCTGAAGAAGTTAGGCAAGATAGGAAGTCCTTGCTAAATCAGGAGTATGAGAGCTTTAGGCAAAGAAAGGGTGATAGCATCACTGAGTGCTATAAGAAATTTTACAGAATAGTTAATGAACTCATGTCTTATGGAAGAGAGTTCACTAACTATAAACTAAATGACAAGTTCTTAAGGTCCCTAACCAAAGATTGGGACACCAAGATCTGTGCCATAAGAGAAATGGCTAAGTTGGGGGAAATTCCACCTCCTACACTGTTTGACAAGCTATTGTCTTATGAAATGCAGTTAACAGTGAGAAAAGAGGAGGAGAAATCTACAAGGACTGAGCACAAAGAAAGAACTGTTGCTTTCAAGACAGAAGTTCCCAGAAAGTGCAGGAATAAGTCTTCAACTCCACCTCTAGAGGTAGTTGAATCAGAGTCTGATGAGTCTGTCAGCACAAAGTCTAAGGGCAGTGAAAGTGATGAAGACTTTGCTGCTTTCACCAGACACTTTCAGAAGTTTTTGAAAAAGAAACAGTGGAAGTCAAGGCCTTCTACATCACAAGGAAAGGAAGACTCTTATCAGAAAAAGAGATCTTCAAAGAATGACAAGAGAAGGACAAAATCAAGCAAGGCAACTGGTTCAAAGATTGTTTGCTATTGCTGCAATAGACAGGGCCATGTTATTGCAGATTGTCCAGAGAAGAGAAAGGAATCTGGTGACAGGAAAAAGACTCACTTCAAAGGGAAGAAAGAAAAGTCTTTTGTTGCTAAGAAGGAAAAGACTCTATCAGATATATCTTCTTCAGAAACTGAGTCTGAGGCTGAAGCCTACATAGGGCTGTATGCAGAAGAAGAAGAGGAAGAATTCATGGAGATCTTGGAGTCAATTTATGAACAAGAAGACAGTCATTGCCAAGGGCTAATGGCTTTGACAGACAGTGCCAAAATCCTGGAGCAGCCAGGACCCAGTCAGGTACAAAGTTCAAGTTTAAATTCAGTTTCTTGTTCTAGTTCAGAATCAGATTTTTCTTCATCAAGTGATGAGAATATATTTGAGTCTGAGGAGGATATTCATCAGCTCATAGATGAATATAAGGTACTGTTGCAAGCCTACAAGAAAAGCAAGACCCTAGCCAAAAGTCAGGCAAAGGAGATTGCTGATCTCAAGGCTGTTGCAACAGATTTTGAGAAACAATTTGATCAAAAATTGAATGAGGTAGCGAGGCTGAAACACATTACTGTGATTCAGATGGGAACTATCACCTATAAGAATGATCAAATTAAGAGACTGGAGATTAATCTTCAGAAAGAAAGAGAGCTTGTTGCTAGGTTTTCAAAACCTAAATCAGTGCTACCTTTAATTGATGAATTTGTTCATCATAAAGGCAAGGCTGGACTGGGCTTTGTTAGACCTGCAGGGACTGAGCAGTCCAAGTCTAAATCCAAGGGCAAAGCCCCAACATTCAACAAACCTGCTGTAGTCAAGACAGCCAAGGCAGTACCTAAGCAAAGGTATAACAAGTTTGAATGCTGGTGCTATGGCAAGGTTGGCCACTTTGCAGTGGACTGTTGGCACAATGCCAGTGCCAAGGTGAGTAGCAAGCTACCTGGTGGAAAGCCAGTAGGTAGCTTTGTCAAGTTACAGACTAACAAGTACCAAGGACCCAAGATTGCTTTGGGTTCTAAGGTCCATTAATCTGTTTTGCAGGTGAGTCCAAGTGGCCATACCCCTACATGGTACTTGGACAGTGGATGTTCCAGACATATGACTGGAACTAGGGGACTACTGAAGGACTACATTCCAATCAAAAATGGTCCTAAAGTGACCTTTGGTGGTTCTGAAAAAGGAATCATCAAAGGGTTTGGTAACATTTCTTCAAACTTAGTTACCATTACTCAAGTGGCTTATGTTAAAGGGTTGAAACACAACCTAATAAGTATAATTCAATTAAGTGATGTAGGGTATGACATCTCATTTGTTAAAAATGGTTGTCATATCAAGAGGTCAAGTGATCAAGAGATTATCTTGACAGGTTATAGGAAGAGAAATGTCTACTGCCTAGACATTATGATTGAGAACAATGATTCTCCAGTTTGTCTTGTAGCTGATGAGACAGTCTCTCATTGTGTCAAATGGAACAAGAGGCTGGCCCATCTTAACTACAAGACAATTAGCAAACTCTTTAGCAAAGAGTTGGTGAGGAATGGTCCTCAAGTTAAGTGTGTTAAAGATGGCATTTGCTCAGCTTGTCAAAAGGGCAAGCAGACTAAATTAACCTTTAGAAGCATAGATAACAAAGATGCTGTGAGGTGTTTGTACCTCTTGCATTTGGATCTCTTTGGTCCAATGCCAGTTCACAGCTTAGGTAGGAAGGTCTATACCCTTGTAGTTGTAGATGACTACTCAAGGTTTTCCTGGGTGTTCTTCTTAAGACAGAAATCTGAAACACCTAGTGTCTTCTACAGCTTTGTCAAGCAAATTCAGAATGAACTTAATAGTACTGTGGTCAAAATTAGAAGTGACCATGGTACTGAGTTTCAATCTGAAAGTATGACAAAACTATGTGAAGACTTTGAGATATTTCAAGAATTCTCTTCACCTAGAACACCTCAGCAAAATGGCATTGCTAAGAGGAAAAATAGGACCTTGATAGAAGCTGGTAGAACCCTACTAAGTGATACATCACTGCCTGAGTATTTCTGGGCTGAAGCAGTTAACACTGCATGTCATGTTATAAATAGGGCTACCATCACTAAAGGGCTAAACAAGACCCCCTATGAAGTTGTGAAAGGCAGGAAACCAAATCTATCCTACTTCAGGATCTTTGGTTGCAAATGCTTCATACTTAACAATGGGAAGTCTTACATAACTAAGTTTGCTGCCAAGTCCCAAGAGGGAATTTTTGTTGGGTACAGCAATAATAGTAAGGCTTATAGAGTCTACAACTTGACTACACAAGTTGTAGAAGAATCAGTGCATGTAGTTTTTGATGAGACTAAACTTATTAATAATGAGTTGTCTAGCAATATATGCAGCCCCACAGTGTTGACAAAGACAATGGACAAGCTGACTATAGAAGAAGTGCCTGCTGCAAGACAGCAAGGAGAGGAGAGTAGCTGCTGTCGAGGGGGAGAACTACATGTGCCAATTGCTGAAGAAATCCAAGGAATACAACATGATGCAGATGCTGAAGTGGTTCAACCTGAAGTGAGGATGCCTCCAGCCCACAGGCATCTTAGAGATCATCCAGTAGAGCTGATTATTGGAGATCCAAGACAAGGAGTACAAACCAGGAGTAGAAACATGAATGTTGCAATCTATTCCAGCTTTTTGTCTCAAATTGAACCTAAAA
Organism: Platanthera guangdongensis; assembly: GCA_039583875.1. Taxonomy (NCBI): domain Eukaryota; kingdom Viridiplantae; phylum Streptophyta; class Magnoliopsida; order Asparagales; family Orchidaceae; genus Platanthera; species Platanthera guangdongensis. Next base: position 140,555,536 of record CM077157.1, read on the forward strand.
GATTTGAAGAAGCAATAATGGATCCACAATGGACTGAAGCAATGCAAGAAGAGCTTAATCAGTTCAAGAGGTGCAAGGTTTGGGAACTTGTTCCTAAACCTAAAGACCACAATGTAATAGGAGTTAAGTGGATCTACATGAATAAGATGGATGAACAAGGTGTCATCATTAAGAATAAAGCTAGACTGGTTGCTAAAGGATATAGGCAAGAAGAAGGTATTGATTTTGATCAAACCTTTGCTCCAGTAGCCAGACTGGAAGCCATAAGAATGTTCTTGGCCTATGCAACCTATCAAGGATTCAAGGTATACCAAATGGATGTCAAGTCAGCATTCCTAAATGGTAATTTGAAAGAAGAAGTCTATGTGGAGCAGCCTTCAGGTTTTGTTGATCCAACTCTACCTCATTATGTCTATAGACTTAGGAAAGCTTTATATGGGTTAAAGCAAGCCCCTAGGGCTTGGTATGAAACCCTATCTAGTTTCCTCATTGAGAACAAGTTCTCAAGGGGGAAAATAGATAAGACTATATTCCTTAGGGAATCTAGAGGCAATGTCATACTAGTCCAAATATATGTAGATGACATTATATTTGGGTCTACTAAAAGCAGCCTTTGCAAAAAGTTTGCAAAACTTATGCAAGGTCAGTTTGAAATGAGTAGTATGGGAGAGCTGAAGTTTTTCTTGGGTCTCCAAGTTAAACAGACTGAGAGTGGTTTGTCCATTATTCAGTCAAAGTTCACCCTAGAACTCATAAGGAAGTATGGTATGGATTCATCCAGTACCATGAAGACTCATATGGGGTCAAGTATGTCTCTTAGCATGGATGATGCAGGGAAACCTGTAGATGAAACCTTGTATAGAGGGATAGTTGGCTCCCTATTATACTTGACTGCTAGTAGACCAGACATCATGTATGCTACATGTGTTTGTGCAAGGTATCAAGCCTGCCCTAAAGAGTCTCACTTGACTGCTGTCAAGAGAATTTTGAGATATCTAAAGGGCACTCCCTATCTAGGCCTCTGGTACCCTAGGAATGGAGACTTTGATCTAACAGGTTATTCAGATGCAGACTTTGTAGGATGCAAAGAGGATAGAAAGAGCACTACTGGAACCTGTCAATTCCTAGGTGGAAGACTAATTTCATGGAGCAGCAAAAAGCAGACTAGTGTGGCTATCTCCACAGCTGAGTCAGAATATGTGGCTGCAGGAAGTTGCTGTGCTCAACTTCTGTGGATTCAACATCAGCTAGAGGACTATGGATTTCAGGTAAGTAGAACTCCACTTTACTGTGATTCTACAAGTGCTATTTCAATAGCTAATAACCCTGTATCTCATAGTAGGACAAAACATATTGAGATTAAATATCACTTTCTTAGAGAACATGTAGAAAGAGAAGATATTTCACTTAAATATGTTAAAACAGATGAACAAGTAGCTGATATGTTTACTAAGCCACTAGAAGAAGCTAAGTTCAATAGATTCAAAATTGAACTAGGTATGATAAACTTAGACTAAGTTTACAGAATAGAAATTTGACTAAGTAAAAAGGTGTCGACACATAGATAAGTTTATGTCGACACAGAATAGTGGTGTCGACACTTCAGGAAAAACGTGTCGACACATCTAGGAATGTGGTGTCGACACTTCAGAATGTTTGTGTCGACACATGTCAAGTAGGTGTCGACACATCCAATATGGTGTCGACACTTATGTTTTACTCAGAATTTTCTAAGTAAAGTCTCGACAATGTGTCGAGTTATGTTGTGTCGACACATAACCAAGTGTCGACACATAATATCTGTTGACTAAACTTGTGTCGACACATGTGTGTCGAGACATTATAAGTCAGTGTCGACACTTATTGCCAGTGTCGACACATGTTTAGCTAGCTGTCCCGCCTGTTCATCTTCAAAATCAGAAAGGTATAAATAGGGTTCTGTCTTTGTTTGTCGACACGCTTTCAAAGTTTCGAGACCATAACTCCTGTGTCGACACCTCTCTTTTCTCAAGACTAATTCTCCAAACCCTAATGGCTCCTAAGCTTGAGGAGAACGTGAACGAGGGCTATGAGCTAGTGTGCGGCGCGTTCGACGACGCAGATCAAGAAATCAAATCGGTGATAACCCTAGTCGCCAATTCTGGACTAGAATACTTGGTTTCAGAACCAACAAAGATTTGGAAGAAGGAAGTGCTCGAATTCCTTACTGGAGCTGCAGTTGATGAATCTGGATACAGAATCAAATCCAGAGTTCATGGATCCAAGGTCAAGATTTCACCAAAAAGTCTGAGGAAGGTACTCCAGCTACCTAAGACTCAAGATGAAGAAGAAGTAACTGCCTCCAAGATTAGGGAAGCTTTAGTTTGGTGTGGACTTGATCCCAAAATGAAGATAGGTTCTGTGTTTAATAGGAAAGGCATGAACAACCTAGGAAAGTTCATGTCAGAGATTGTGGGAAAGGTTATCCTCAGTAAGCCAGGAGGGCATGACAGGGTGTCAGCCTCCATGTTCAATATCATGACCAGAATAATATTCACCCTAAGAACAGATTGGTCTGTGATAGTTTATGAGAAAATAAAGGAAAGTCTGAAAAAGCCCAACCTGGGCAGGATTATCAGTCTCTACCTAGCTGATACCATACTAGAGGTAATGAGCTCTGCTGCTGGAAGTAAGATCAATCACATGAGGAAGATGGATCAAAGGATCTTTTCTAGATGGGAAAGAGTGTTGTCAAAGGACATGCCTACCCCTGAGAAGCTAGTTTCAGAGAAAGTCACTCCTCCCAGGAAGAAAAGGAAAACTGCTGTTGTGGCACAAGAGCCCTCAAGCAGTTCTGAGAGTGAAGAACAGGTGGTGTTCACACCTGATGAGCAAGAGGAAGAGACAGTAGTAAAGACTCCTGCTCCTCAAGAGACTGCTGAGATCCAGGGGGAGCTGCCTCCAGCTAGCCCCATCCATAGGGATCACAGTCAGGGGGAGCTTCCAGGTGTAGCAGAACCCTCTACACTGGAGAGTGAACAAGCCACCTCCATTATACAAGAGGTACTCTCTGAACTAAACACTTTAGATTTTTCTATAGTAGATTCTGATTTGTCTGATGTCCATCAGCAAACTCAGCTAAACAGTCAAGTTCCAGATGTTGTTTTAGAAGACAAATCTGCTGAACAAGAAGTGGTACCTGAGTCAGTGGTTGAAGAGCAAAGACTATCTCCAGCTCCATCCCCTCATGAATATACAATGGAAGATTTGTTTCTAAATCTGGATCATGCAGATTTTGACAAAGAAATTGATGCTGAAGATAAGAGTGCTGCTGCTGAGGGGGAGCACATGGAAGTTCTGGAAGAGCCTATTAGGCTGGAAACTGAAAAGGCAACTGCTGTGCCAGCTGACAAACCTCAAAGCCCTAAGGACAGGGTTGATATTGCCAGCACTTTTGCCTCTGAGGATGAGGAGAGTGCTAGGGCCAAGAAGAAGAAACTTTATGTTTTTAAAAGAAGAAGTCAGAGTTACAAGAAAGCCTTGCAATCCATTGCCCCACAGCCTATAGTTCAACAAGTTCCAACAGTTGATTATAGTGCTTTGATGATTGCCATGTAGATCAAGTTGGATGAGCAAAGGAAGGCAATAGAGGCTTATGTGGATGAAGGGCACAAGTCCCTATAGTTTGATCTTGCACAAGATATCAAATCTATAAGATTTGAGATGAATCTGAACAAGAAGGAAATGACTGACTGCTTCCACAAGGGTGGGAATGCAGTGGTCTATTTGGCTACTCACTAGGAGAAGATCAAGGCTCAGGTAGATGATATAGCAGTAAAGCAAGGATATGTGCTGGAGAATCAGTTAAGAATGAATGATAATTTGACTGCCTCCCATAATGCTATAGTCACTGAGTTGAAGAATAAGATTGCTGAACCTTCAACATCTACTGCTGCTGCTAAGGCTGACTTTGATAAGGTCTTTCAAGCTGAGATTTCTGCTATCAAGACTGCAATTAAAGATTCCCAGAAGGCCATCTCTGAACAGCTCACTAAGCTCAGACCTTACTTTAAAGAGGGAATCAGGTATTTGGATAGTCAGATAAGGTTTCAAAAGGATGATGTCAGAGACCATATGGCCAGAGAAGTCATAAAGGGGGAGAGAGTATTAGTCAAAGCTAGCTCTGACCATGCCAAATGGATATCTAACTCCATCAGAGCTACACTGGGCTATCCTCCACTTTGTGATGATGATAATGTGGCTGAATCAGGAATACAAACTGCATATCTTGGAGGTGAGCAACAAGAAGTAGCTCAAGTGATATATCCACCTCCAGATTTTGACATGGTTCAAGCAGATGTCAGCACAATGTATAGCCCAACTGAGGGCAAGGCCAATGTTCATATTGAGAAGGTTGTTCAACCTATTTCTGAAGCTCTGCAAGAGGCTCTGAACAAAAAAGAAGAGACAAGATTGTCTAAAAAGAGGTTTAGGGAACAAGCAGAACAAAAGCCAGATTTTGAATAATGGAGCCCTACCTCTAGAAATATAATTCTAACTGCCTAGAAAGCTGCTAAGGACAACATGAATGACAGGAACAAATGGTTCTCTGAGGCAGAATGGAGAAAGCATGAGATCAGGCAGGAGGCTATAGTACAATTCAGAAGGAAGGCTAAGATGGGAAAGCTACCTCCTACTGCTGTGGAGCCTAGCAAGTACTTCCCCAAGCCATACCACTATTTTGAGAGACAGAAAATCAAAGCAGAAGAGCTGAAGAAGAAGGACTTAAAAGGAAAGAAGCCTGCTGATGCTGCAACTGTTGAAGCCCCTGCCAAAGCTCAAGTCCAAGCTGGAAAGGGAATAGTTATCAAAGAACCTGATCAGAAATAGATTAGGAATTAAACTTGAAGCTTGTTGAAATCTGTTGAATGTAAAACATTTTTGTAAACCATTAAAGGTATATTAAAAATATTAGAACAATATATGATAAATATATTTCATGGTTGTTCTGAGCAGTATCTATTTCTTATTTGTTCTGCAATGCTGAATGTGTATACATGTGTGAATTTATTATATGTTTATGTTTACCCTGCTGTTTATAATCTGCTGTACATCATTTTGTAATTTTAATTATGGATGGTGTATATCATTGACTAAGGGTTATGACTTCTCCAAATAGGGGGAGATTGTTGGGTACATTGGTCAAATGTACCTGATTTGAAGAAGCCTCACCCAACTCAATGATATACATCATAATGTATTTGATGTATGTTTGAGTTACTTGTGCAGGTTAAGAAAGAACTGGACTGAAGCAAAAAGTTTCTAAGTTCATGTGTCGACACCCAGAGGGAAAGTGTCGACACTTAAGAAGACTTGTGTCGACACCCAGACAAGATGTGTCGACACTTGGAGTCATTGTGTCGACACCTGGGATGCAGAGTCGACACCAGACAGAAAGTGTCGACACTTGGAGCTGTGTCGACACTCAGTGAAGAAAAATGCAGACAGAAAGTGTCGACACAAGGAGCTGTGTCGACACCCAGTGAAGCTGTGTCTACCCCAGAAAGTGTCGACACTTGGAGCTGTGTCGACACTCAGCAAAAGTCTGCAGAGACTAAATACAAGTGTCGACACTCAACACAATGTGTCGACACTATGCAGAAGAGTCAACATTTGAAGTATGTGTCGACACCCAGAACAATGTGTCGACACACAGCTAAAGACTCAACACTTGAAGAAAGTGTCGACACATGGAGCTGTGTCGACACTTAGCAAAGAACAGAAAGAACAACAAATTATTCTAAGTACAAGTGTCGACACTATGGGAATGTGTCGACACTCAGCTGAAGTCTCAACAACAAGAAGGTGTGTCGACACAAGGAGCTGTGTCGACACTCAGCAAGTTTCTACATAGAAGACTATGTGTCGACACCAAGAAGCAGTGTCGACACTAGACAGATTCAACACAAGAAGTTGTGTCGACACAAAGGAGATGTGTCGACACTTAGAAGAATTCAGCAAAAGCTAGAAGAACAAGTACTTGTGTCGACACTCAATTTTAGTGTCGACACATGAAGAAGAATCTGTGTCGAGACATATAAGGATATGTGTCGACACCTTGTAGACTTGTGTCGACACTTACAAAGCATGTGTCGACACTTGGTCTATAAGTGTCGACACTTAAAGACAGAAAGTCTCGACACTTACTGACTGTTAGAGATTTTCAAGAAGTGACTAGTTGACATGACAGCTGCCGATCCAGCCGGTCTACAGCAACTGTCAGAGATGTCAGAAGTCAGTTATGAACCGGACCAGCCGGTTACCATGAAGAAGGCCTATAAATAGGCATCCACAGTTTACAGAAACTGTTGTTGTTGAAGTTGTTGAAAGAGTTGATCAAGTGATTAACAAGTAGTACAGATTATTCAAGTAATCAGAAAAGTAGTACACAGAGTATCAACACAAGAAGATCTTGCAGTCCAACTACAGATCTAAGAAGTTGGAGAGAGAGGGCTCCATCCAAGAAATCAGTCTCTGGAACTAGGCTGAGAAGAAGGATTCAGATTCAATTCTGATTCTTAAGTGGCAGAGGTCAAGGAACAACTGCAGAAGATTCAGCCTTATTCAGTTCTACTCAAGAAGCTTTGAAGAAAGCTAAGTCAGGGTGAATCCAGCTGAGTTCTTCCAAGAACTCATCAAGAATCTCTCAACTCCTCTCTTATTATTCTGAGTTGTAGAGTTATATTTTGTAATATCTTTTTAACTTGTAGGATCCTTTGGATCTGAGTGATTGTAAGCATATATTTATAAAGGCTGAGGGTAGGGCTTGTTTGCCTGAGTGTAGGAGATTGAGATCTCTGAGTGTAGGCCTTGGATTGGCTGAGTGTAGGCCTTGATTGGCTGAGTGTAGGCTTTGGGATAAAGCTGAGTTGTAAGGCTTTGGGTCTGAGGTAGGAACCAATTTGGGTTCTGAGACAGTGCAGGAGTTTGGCCGAATCTAGTACACTGCTAGATAGGCGAAGGGGGAAAGTGGATGTACCCATATCTTGGGGAACCACTATAAATCACTGTGTGTTGTGCTGTGAATGTGTTGTGGATTAGCTGTGTATGTTTGATTATTGCGGATTGCTGTAATAAACTAGTTAGAAATCTGTGATATAACTGTTTGGCTGCCAACAAAGTTAGAAAAGGATTAGGTCACCTATTCACCCCCCCCCCCCTCTAGGTGTTTAGGTACCATATCTTTCAAATAGTTCTGAAGAAAGAAGAACCTTCAGCCTTCGGCAGGTTTAGTAAGCTTCTTGAAGACTCAAGATCAATAGATCTTTAGCCTTCTTGAGCAGGTTCAGGAGTCAGCTTCTGATTTACTCCAGCAAAATTTTTCTTTACTGTGAGGAGAGTTACTGCAGAAATTTATCTGCTCTAGTTGTTGACATTCAGAAATTTCTCGGTGTCAAAGTTAATTAAAATATTCCTTGTTGTAGGATCCTTCTGGATCTGAGCTGTATGACCTTGGGACTGAGGTAATGCTAATTTGCCTGAGTTGTTGGAGAGGGCTCCTCTCTGATTGTAGGATCCTGCGGGGATCTGAGGTAAGTGAGTTTTACTCACTGAGAAGTAGGGTAATATTACCTGAGATGTAGGAGAGTGAATCTCTCTAAGTTGTAGGAGCAAGTTTGCTTTGAGGTACTGCTATTCTCCATAGCCTGAGTGTTAGGGCTTAATTTCCTTAGGTAGGTGATACTTGTATCATTGAGTATAGGTCCTTATAGCTGAGGTGTAAGTGTTGTAGGAGACTGAGAGATCCTGAGGGATCTGAGGTGTAAGCTCATTGGAGCTTTGTTTTGGAGAAGTGCCTTGACTAACAGGAAGTTAGAAAGGTGGGAGAATAGTGGATGTACCCATAATTTTCCGGAATAACTATAAAATTACTTGTGTGCTTTTCTGTGATTGTTTTCTAGTTCCAAGTATTTAAAAAGCTTTCATCTATTCAATCACAAAGTAACTCATGAAGAAACAAAAGAAACTCAAAAGTCCTAGACAAGCCTATTCACCCCCCCCCCCCCCCTCAAAATTGCTAGCTTACGTGAAAATAAGAAATTTCAAGTGGTATCGGAGGGAGGTTGCTCAAAAATGAATTTAACCATCTGTGTGATCTCCAAAGGTAGCTGCAGTTAAGTGAACATGGGCTCTGGAAAGAGCCAGAGAGAGCTGAGTTCCATGAAACTTCCCATCTGCAGGAAGTAGTATTTTGGAATATGTAAAGAGAGGGTGAGACTATTTATGGAAGCATATGATCCTAGGATCTTTGCAACAGTCTGGGAGGGACCTGTCATTCCTATGAAGGTCTCTGCTCTAGATGCCAACATCAAGGCACCTAAAATATACTCTGAAATGACAAAAGATGAGGTAATATTAGCTGGCTTGGACTAGAGAGCAAAAAAACATCATTGTCAGTGCAGAGATGACTCAACTTTTCAGAAATTGGTTCACTTCCAGACCTCCAAGGAGATATGGGAACCTCTTGTGGTCTACATGGAGGGTACTGAAGAGTTATGGGATGATAGGTAGTCTCTGGTCAACCAGGAGTATGAGGCTTTCAGGTAAAATCTAAAAGAGAACTTAGCTGCCTGCTATGAAAGATTTTTCAGAATCATAAAAGAGTTGAAGACCTTTGGGAGGGTCTTCAATAATTATAAGATAAATGACAAGCTTCTCAGATCTCTCAATAGAGACTGTGATACTAAGATCTGTCCCATAAGATAGGTGGCCAAGCTTGCTAAAACCACTCCCCAAACATTGTTTGGAAAGATGTTATCATATGAGATGCATCTAGGTACCACGAAAGAGGAGGACACCAGCAAATCCCAAGCCAAGGAAATGTCCTTGGCCTTCAGAGCAGAAAGCACAAGGAAAGGCAAGGAGAGGATTCCCTCTCCTCCAAGAAGACCGATGAGTCCATTATTTGTAGTGTTTTCAGGACTCATCTTGGATTGTTTTCTCACTCATGCACTGCATTTTGACCGGATATCTGTTATATTTGCATCGCTTGGTCATTGACTATTTTGTGCTCTTTTCTGGCCCAAGGGTGTGCAATTGCGCATTCTGTTGTGGGGGTATGCACATGGTGCTCCCCACGGGCTCTTTTCAGATGTTTTTTTATTGAATTTCTGTGATGCTGGAGGGCTCTCTTTAGTTTTATTGGATTGTATACAGGTCATGCGTTTTCCCCAAGTCTGAAATGCAGGTTTGAGGAAACTTACGGTCATGCGTTTTCTTAGCACACGCTCCTTTGTGATCGCGTGTTTTGTTTATGCAGGAGAATCGTCGAGCTGAGCTCGACGAACTGAGCTCGACGATCTTAACACACGGTTAACGCACTGTTTCTTCGAAACCGTGCGCGAAGGAAATGCACGTTTTCCTGTAGCTTCTTCTTATTGCAGTCTGTGGTTAATCGTGCGATTTGTTCATGCACTGGCGGAAGTACCCGTGCGAGAGTAAAATGCACGTTTCCAATGTTTCTCCCTGCTTTCCAGTGCTTTGTGTTTACGTGTGCGATTTCCTTCACGCACGGGTGGAATTGCCCATGCACGACTAAAACACACGGGTCAACGCTTCTTCTGTAAGACCCCCTTTTTTTTCTTTCTTCTTCTTCGACTCCGGGGTCTTAGGCCCAGAACCGCCATTTTGCGGTGACTCCTTCACGCCCTAAAGGACCATCACCACAAAGCGCCGATTCTGCCGGCCGAATTCGATCACAGAAAAGTAGCATAAAGATGTAAATGCAAATTGAAGTCCATAGAGAATCACATGTCATAGAAAATATAACTCCACGAAGGGAGTGTCCACAGAATAATACATCAGAGTAGCAAAATACGGGCTTAAGCCCGGGACATCATATCCTCACTACAAAAAGATCACTCATGCGGAAGCAGAAAAAAAAAACTACTCAAGGTCGAGACTCACGGTCCCGGCTGTGTGAACTCCGGAGCTAGACTGCCCCACCTCCAAGCGCACCGGTCTCTGGGGCTGCTCCTCCATGCTGGTCTCCACGATCCCCTAAATGATGCGGTTCGAAAACCGTTAGTCAAAAGACTAAGTCCTATCATCCCCCGCCCCTTCCCCCACGGCTCCTAGGCACCGAGTGGAGAGGAAGAAAGGGGAGGACTTGAAGGTGGAGAATATCAAAAGCAGATGGCAGCAGTCCTATACTAGCAAATTCTATAGCATGTAAAGACAATAAGCTGAAACATGAAAAATAACCTTTACTTATGTGAAAACACATAAGCCAAGGGGTCTTCTGCAAGGCTCCCATCGTATAAAAAGTCTCATACCAATTTATACGTTGGGGTGTCGGTGATCAAACAGCAGTAACTATATATATCAAAATTAACCTTAATTTATAAACTTTCCCACACAAGCTTATAGACTAAGGGGTCGTTTTGCAGGTCCTAAAGTATAAGCGTCCCATTCCACTTATACTTTAGGTGTCAAGGTTAAAGGTAACGATTATGCTATGACATGCAAGTGGGTATGATGGACATGCAAGTGCAACACACACACCCGACTCTATGCACACAGACCTTTAGTTCCGCCTTTCTGGAGCCGTAACCTCCCAGGATACCTCCGTAGTGGCAGACGGAAGCAGTGGGTTGGGCCTCGCCCACCTCTAAACCAGTAAAGCACTACCGGTCATACCTATCGTACGCCTCAACGCTTGGTGCACGAAGCGGACTCCTGCGTACTCTTGCCGGCTGGCGCACCGGACTTCTGTTGGCGAAGTGCTAACCACACTTGCCGAGTCAACGTATTGGCATCGGTGCATCGACCCTCAAATACCGAAGACCCACCACCTTAATTTCCTTTCCTTGTATGCACATGCAAATTAGCGTAATCAAGAACCGAGCCGAAGCTCCCCGGACCAACACGTCCGTCTCAAACGATCGAGTCGAAGCTCCCCGGACCCAAAGTCCGCCTATTTAACCATCCGAGCCGAAGCTCCCAGCTAACATCTGGTGCCATCAGTGTTTGTGAAATGTGCAACCCTAATTACTAAGTTACTCTTTTCAGCTTGTTAAAACAGTTTACGTTAACCCAGGACTGCCCCCGGTATTCCCTGTGAAGGGCTCTCAAGGGGCACTAGGAACTGTGTTGGGATTACGCCCAGCATTCCCTTTCGCAAGGTACTTAGTTTGTTATTGGTTGATTCCCTTACCCTTTGCTTTCTCATGTTCCGATATGCTAATCATAGGGTGATTTGACTCCAACTCTCTCCTTGGGTAGGACGATCTTTCGTCGGACCCGAACGCCTCTAAACCCTAGGCAAAAACCACACTCTACTCACTCATCTTCCATAGATGCCACCCATTCTACTTATCATTCCAGCAATCCATCAAGACCCATCACACGTGCTCTAATTCATATCCAAAATGATTTCCTGCAGTTTTGCTATATGCAGACCACTTAAGCTACATGACCCGTAAAAAGGGAAGTACATGAAATACTCATCCAGTACCCCTATGATAATTACTAGAGGGCTAAAATGATATTTGAAGCATAAATCCATAAATCCGTAATTTTCCTAATTTGTCTGACAATTTATTTATTTATTCTAGTATCCAAAAAGCCCAAGTTTGAACATGAAGTAGCAATTTTAGACAAGATAATGTTCCAATAAATTTATGGTAATTAAAAAATGTATAATCAACTCTAAGGCCTAAGTCTTCAAATTTTTCCGCAAGGTTTGGGCCCTTAAATTTAATTTCAAAGTTAACTCATAAAAAGTCAATTTAAAAGATTTTACAGTAATAATACCTCCAAAAATTCAGAGAAAATTCAGGGATGATTGTGATGGAATAAAAATACCCTAGAAAATGTTTCATAATTTATCATTTAAAAATAAGGCTATATTTGATTTTCTCATGAAATTTCAAGTTTTTGGGTTAATGAACAAAGTATACTAATTAACAATCAAATATTTCCACACAAATTCCCACATGATAATATTGAGCTAGAAACACTATGTAGCAAGTTTCATAATTTTTAAATAAGTAATGGGCTCTTGCAAGAATTATTTAGTATGTAACCAAAATAAAGCACTTGTGAAGTAGATGCCCTAACTAGGTATCCAAAAATTCTATCAAAATTCATACATGATTAGTATAGCCTAAAACTACCTCTTCCAATGTTTCATGCCCTTTCAATAGGCAGTGAGACCACAATAGCCAAATTATTAATTAGGGCAATCCTATTGGTTACAAATGAAGTGCTACAAATATTGATCAAAACTACTCAAGTAAATTATCAGAGGCTCAAAATATCCTCATTCCCTCACTACCCAAATTTGGTTAAGTTTCAAGATGTTTAGCTAACGCAAACCTACACTACAAGTTTTAGGTCCTAAGCTAGGGTTAGGGTTTTGGAGACCCTACCCTTTTCAAAATTAGCTAATATTTTTAACAGAGAGTTTTATACATCCTAGGAACCTCCTTGCAAAATTTGGTGTTCATCCAAGGTGTTTAGGACCCATGCCCTTCATAAGGCAAAAAGGTCCCTCCTTAGGGTTTGGCCTAGGAACTTAGGGCAAATCAATTCCACACTACCCCACATTCCATGGGGAGGTGCTAAGTGCAATAACAAGTCAGTGGCCCAAATTTCAGCATCTGTTGAGGTGATTTGGTCACTCAAAATCAGAAATGCACTTTTTGACCAAAATACCCTTATTAAGGTATAGTTAGGGTTGGGTCAAAACCTACTCAAAACACATCCAAATGAAGTGAAACTCTATACAGATACCTAACAAAATCCCAGGGACCACTCACCAAAATTTCGGAGGGTTTGTATATAATTTGACTACTTAATTTAATTACCCTAGCTTTATTAAATAAAGTCAAAAACTTTAGGAAATTTGTGTCCAAAAATTCTGAGCTTTAGACAGACCCTAGGTATAGGTAGGTTAGGTTCCCTGCCAAAATTTCAACTGATTTGGGCTAGGGATGAAGTGTGGGCACTCAATTTAATGACTGCCTATCCCTAAGGGTATGTCCCACCAAAATGGGTGCCCTGGTCAGACCATGCACCCAAATGGGTTCAAACAAATTTTAAACTAAAATAGACCCAGGGGGATACAACTTTTGTGTTGAAAGTTTTTCCACCAGAAGAAACTAAGTATTTGTAAAAATTAAAACCTTTTAATGTATAATGTGTGACAGAAATGAAATAATCCAGAAATAATTTCCTATAGTTTATTCCCTGATGCAACACGAATCTTGGCGCAGGGATCAACGGCATCCAGTCATCTTCTCCATTCAGCCAACAATCCCGATTGATCCCGCCTGGAGCAACTTCCAAACGCCACCTCCGGCGATACGGCCGCCTCCCCGGCCGGCAACCGCCACCACCACCTCCGTTAAGGTGGTGGCCGTCGCCAGGCGGCGGCTTGGCCGCCGAAGGGCCGTTTTCCGGCGATCCCGAGAGGAGGATTTCCATTGAAAAACCATGAAATTTCGAAATGGATTCGGGCTCAATTGAGCCCGAACCTTGAACCTAGTGATTGCTAAGAACTATCCATGATAGAAGGGGTGGAGGAGGACCTTCTTGGCGGCCTGAATGCGGGAGGAGCGGCGGGATGCCATTGACGACCGCGGCGATGCTCGGCTTCTGCAACAGTACAGTGGGATGGCTCGTCTCCTCCAGGTAAACGCTCGAAAATATTCCCCTTGGCCCCCTGATGGTGTTTAAATGGCAATTGGGGAAGGGGGGTGGCTGGTTCTTCAATGGCCATCAACACCATTAATGGTGTGGCTCGGGTAGAGTGGAGTGGGGCTGAATCCACCCCTTGGTGGCCGGGAAACGGCTGGAATCAACTCCTCTCCCCTAGAGGAGTTGATTGCAGCCATAAATGGTGGCTGTTAGCCTCCCTTGGCCGGCCTTCCACTCTCCCCTTCCTCTTCCTCATCTTCTCTCTCCTCCATTATCATGGAGGGGAGCACCTTCTCTCTCCTAGTCACCTCTGGTTGACTGGTCAACCCCACAAGTTAAATACATCCCACTTGGTTATGATGGTCATGGAAATGGGGTTAGCCTAAGGGAGAAGTGGCTTGGGCTTGGGTTAGCCCTTTTGGGCTAGGTTTGACTTGACCTAAATGAGGGTTGACCCGGGCCAATTTGACCATCTAGGTTGACCCCATTGGGTTTTTAGTGGCCCATTGGACTCCCTTAAGGTCTAGGGTTACTTGAATAGGGTTGGTTGGGCATCTTGGTGGTCACATGTCCCTTGGCAAGGGCACTTTGACCTTTTTAGGGCTAGAGTTGACTTGGGTCAACATGACCAACTGGGTTGACCCCTATGGGTCCTTGGTGACCCATTAGCTTCCCCTAAGGTCTAGGTAGGGTTATGTAGGGTTACCCTGCACTTTGGATGTCACATACCCTTAGAAAGGGTACTTTGACCAGATTAGGAGCTTGAGTTGACCTGGGTCAACCTGGCCTCTACGGTTGGCCCCAATGTGTCCTTAGTGACCCTTTGACCTCATTTTAGGGATAGGAGGGCATAGGTGGGGCCCTCTAGGCTAGGAGCAGGTCAATTGACCCTAAGTAGGCTAGTTTGACCCATTTAGGGCTAGGGTTGACCTTGGTCAACTGAGCCTCTTTGGTCGACCCTAATGGGTCCTTATGGCTCTAATGGGCCTCCCAGTGTATTAGGGGTGTTGTGGTAGGGCCTTGGGGTTAGGGTGTAGCCCATGGCCATCCTAAACCATTGTTCAGAGTTCTACTATTTGCAAATCATGATGAGTTTCCACATTTTGTCCCCTATCTCTTGGCCCATTTCTGGCTTCCTAGGGTTTTATCATGACCTAGTCATGGCCAAGACCACTATTAGGGGTCTAGTTGGAAATGAGATGTTACAAATCCCAATAAACAAAACAAAGATTTCGTCCCCGAAATCAAGGTTGAGCCTACGGGACTTACTACCGAAGAAAAGAACCTTGGAACATCCCATCATGACGCCTTGTTTGCTAAATTAGGTTTAAAGGGAAACCTAGATCTATGACCATTTCGTCCAATCGGCAAACCAAGATCCCAATAAACAAGGATAAGCCCCCAATAAACAAAAGATAAGCCTCTATCTCCCTAGAGCAGCCCTTAGTAATTTAAAGCAGGAAAATAAATTAACATCTTGAGGGATCTGAGAGGTATACCTGACTGAATAGCTCTGTGTATCTTTGTCGCATCAGGTCCTGCGGCTCCTTGGTATGCTCCTCCTGGCCGTGGTTCCTCCACAGGACCTTGACTAGTGGGACCTTCTTGTGTCGCAAGACCCGTACTCCTCGGTCGTCGATCCTCACCGGCTCCAAACGAACCGACCGGTCTGAAGCTACCGGCCCTTCGGGGGTCAAAATCTGCTGCTCCGGGCGTAGCAGAGCCCTCCTCAGCGAAGAAATATGGAAGACGTCGTGCAGAGCTGCTAGCTCTGGTGGCAACTCCAGCTTGTAGGCTAGGCTTTCGATCCGCTCCAGGATCCTGTAAGGGCCCATATACCTCGGGCTGAGCTTCTTCCTCCGACCACGCACCCGCGAGACTCCATGCATGGGCCGGATCTTCAAAAACACTTGGTCCCCCACCTGGAACTCCACCTAACGATGCCGGGCGTCATAGTACTTAGCCTGTCTGCTCTACGCCTCTAGCATACTGTCTCTGATCAGCCTCACCTGAGCCTCGGTGTCTTCAACAAAATCTGATCCCAACACCTTCGGATCTCGTCCTGAATCGATGAAAGCGGAGTTCTGCATCTCCTTCCGTACAAGGGTAGAGAGTTGTGTTGAATGTCGACCGAGAGCGCAGGTATGCCTGGACTGATCTTCTCTCCTTGGACGTACACTATCCATCCTGATTCAACACGATCATCATGAGCATACCATGATAATGAACAACTACTCACAAAACTTATGAAACACCTACGGGAGTTTTCTTTCCGGTCAGGGTGACCCTAGATATCTCGGCTAGTCTATCGTTGATGTTCCAATTATAATTATGCCCGGAGTGCGGATGAGGAATCATGTATATGAAAATTCCTAATTATATCCTCGAACTTCCACTCTAACCGGGCAATGTCTGTAATAGTTTCCCAAAAGTTCTTGCACTTAACCTTCATCGGGCGACGGACCTCACCGTGCATCACAAAATCCATGACTCCCTTCTTCACTCCAGGGAGATAAACGTTCCGAGATACACCAAACTTCCGATGATTACATTTCTCGTTTGTATGGGTAGCCAATGACTCTATAAAATCTCCACTTCGCAATCAGATTCTTATCCATACGAATACGCCCGAGTAGCACCCAATACGGTTTACGTCCATTTCACTATATTTACGACGCAAACTTTTCTAGATGAGATCTAAGGGAAACCCAATTTAGTAACTAATTTGCTCAATAAACAAAAGACACGCCACCAATAAACAAAAGATAAGCCTCTACCTGCCTTGGGCTGAGTATCTTTGATATTACCATGTTATATATGTCCTAGCTGGGTGCACAATCCCTAGGGCATCAATCTTTGACTTGGGGTTCCAACCTGAATCTGTTGATATACTCCATATTTTAAACCCTCTTAGTCATATTTACGACAACCTTATCCGGGTCAAAATGTTCCCAATCCCAACTGGGTCTCTTCCGAACTTGAATTCCTATCCGACCTTCGGTGTTTGTCGTGATGGTGGTCTCCAGGTAATCTTGTTACTAGCATGAGGGTTGAGACTATGTGTCTTCTACCATTCTGCTAACGGATTATTGGTCTCAATTCTCCTTAAAGCAGTCCTTCCGGTTTGAGTAATCCTTGATAGGGACCGTAGGGCTACCTGAGTTTATGGCTTAGGTAGCCATTCTCGTGTTATACTCCTCCTTTATTCTCTTTAGGTATCTCCTTAGCTTAACCAAGTTCATACCCAAAGTATATTTCAAACTAGGTCATACTATAAGTTATCATGGTTAGTCATGTCTCCTAGTGGGTTGAGTCTAACTCATTGACTAAAGAATTATAAGATGAGATCTTCGCAGCCTAAAGTGCTCCCTGCTAGGGGCAGGGTTTGCCGCAGACTACAAAGAAGGATTCCAATTGTTAGATAGCATACAAATGGAAAGAATGGACAAGATAAAGTGGACTTTTAAATGTGATTTCCCTTATGGGCACACCACTGCTTCCGCTGCTTAGTTTGTCCCCAAACTAAACTCGTGCGGGGGTGACCCAGGGTTGTGGACTGCTACTTTTCGATCGAGGTCTGCTCTGATACCACTTGTAAGACCCCCCTTTTTTTTCTTTCTTCTTCTTCGACTCCGGGGTCTTAGGCCCAGAACCGCCGTTTTGCGGTGAATCCTTCACGCCCTGAAGGGTCATCACCACAAAGCGCCGATTCTGCCGGCCGAATTAGATCACAGAAAAGTAGCATAAAGATGTAAATGCAAATTGCAGTCCACAGAGAATCACATGTCATAGAAAATATAACTCCACGAAGGAGTGTCCACAGAATAATACATCAGAGTAGCAAAATACGGGATTAAGCCCGGTACATCATATCCTCACTACAAAAAGATCACTCATGCGGAAGCAGAAAAAAAACTACTCAAGGTCGAGACTCACGGTCCCGGCTGTGTGAACTCCGGAGCTAGACTGCCCCACCTCCAAGCGCACCGATCTTTGGGGCTGCTCCTCCATGCTGGTCTCCACGATCCCCTAAATGATGCGGTTCGAAAACCGTTAGTCAAAAGACTAAGTCCTATCATCCCCCGCCCCTTCCCCCACGGCTTCTAGGCACCGAGCGGAGAGGAAGAAAGGGGAGGACTTGAAGGTGGAGAATATCAAAAGCAGATGGCAGCGGTCCTATACTAGAAAATTCTATAGCATGTAAAGACAATAAGCTGAAACATGAAAAGTAACCTTTACTTATGTGAAAACACATATGCCAAGGGGTCTTCTGCAAGGCTCCCATCGTATAAAAAGTCCCATACCAATTTATACATTGGGGTGTCGGTGATCAAACAGCAGTAACTATATATATCAAAATTAACCTTAATTTATAAACTTTCCCACACAAGCTTATAGACTAAGGGGTCGTTTTGCAGGTCCTAAAGTATAAGCGTCCCATTCCACTTATACTTTAGGTGTCAAGGTTAAAGGTAACGATTATGCTATGACATTCAAGTGGGTATGATGGACATGCAAGTGCAACACACACACCCGACTCTGTGCATACAGACCTTTAGTTCCCCCTTTCTGGAGCCGTAACCTCCCAGGATACCTCCGTAGTGGCAGATGGAAGCGGTGGGTTGGGCCTCGCCCACCTCTAAACCAGTAAAGCACTACCGGTCAGACCTATCATACGCCTCAATGCTTGGTGCACGAAGCGGACTCCTGCGTACTCTTGCCGGCTGGCGCACCAGACTTCTGTTGGCGAAGTGCTAACCACGCTTGCCGAGTCAACGTATTGGCATCGGTGCATCGACCCTTCAATACCGAAGACCCACCACCTTAATTTCCTTTCCTTTTATGCACATGCAAATTAGCGTAATCAAGAACCAAGCCGAAGCTCCCCGGACCAAAACGTTTGTCTCAAACGATCGAGCCGAAGCTCCCCGGACCCAAAGTCCGCCTTTTAACCATCTGTTGGGTACATTGGCTAAATGTACCTGATTTGAAGAAGCCTCACCCAACTCAATGATATACATCATAATGTATTTGATGTATGTTGAGTTTATTTGTGCAGGTTAAGTAATCACTGGACTGAAGTAAAAAGTTTCTAAGTCCATGTGTCGACACCCAGAGGGAAAGTGTCGACACTTAAGAAGACTTGTGTCGACACCCAGACAAGCAGTGTCGACACATGGAGTCAATGTGTCGACACCTGGGATGCAGAGTCGACACCAGACAGAAAGTGTCGACACAAGGAGCTGTGTCGACACTCAGTGAAGAAAAGTGCAGACAGAAAGTGTCGACACAAGGAGCTGTGTCGACACCCAGTGAAGCTGTGTCTACACCAGAAAGTGTCGACACTTGGAGCTGTGTCGACACTCAGCAAAAGTCAGCAGAGACTAAGTTAAAGTGTCGACACCTAGAACAATGTGTCGACACAACAAGAAGAGTCAGCACTTGAAGAAAGTGTCGACACCAAAAACAAAGTGTCGACACTCAACAGAAGAGTCAACACATGAAGTAAGTGTCGACACCTAGAACAATGTGTCGACACTCAGCTGAAGACTCTCCACTTGAAGAAAGTGTCGACACAAGGAGCTGTGTCGACACTTAGTAAAGAACAGAATTATCAACAAAATATTCTAAGTACAAGTGTCGACACTAAGGGAATGTGTCGACACTCAGCTGAAGTCTCGACAGAAGAATCAAGTGTCGACACAAGGAGCTGTGTCTACACTCAGCAAGTATCAACATAGAAGACTATGTGTCGACACCAAGAAGCTGTGTCGACACTTAACAGATTCAACACAAGAAGTTGTGTCGACACAAAAGGTGATGTGTCGACACTTAGAAGAATTCAGTTAAAAATAGAAGATCAAGTACTTGTGTCGACACTCAATTTCAGTGTCGACACCTGAAGAAGAATCTGTGTCGAGATATACAAGTAGTTGTGTCAACACCTTGTAGACTTATGTCGACACTTACACAGCATGTGTCGACACTTGGACTATAAGTGTCGACACTTAAAGACAGAAAGTCTCGACACTTTCAGACAGCTAGAGATTTTCAAGAAATGACTGGATGACTTGACAGCTGCCGTTCCAGCCGGTCTACAGCACCTGTCAGAGATGTCAGAAGACAGTTATGAATCGGACCAGCCGGTTACCATGAAGAAGGCCTATAAATAGGCACCTACAGTTTACAGAAATGAGAGTTCAGATTGTTGAAAAACAAGTTGTTAAAGTGGTACATAGAGTATCAACACAAGAAGATCTTGCAGTCGAAGTGCAGATCTAAGAAGTTGGAGAGAGAGGGCTCCATCCAAGAAATCAGCCTTTGGAACTAGGCTGAGAAGAAGGGTTCAGATTTATTCTGAATTCTAAGTGGCAGAGGTCAAGGAATAACTGCAGAAGGATTCATTCTTATTCAGTTCTACTTTCAAGAAGCTTTGAAGAAAGCTAAGTCAGATTGGATCCAGCTGAGTTCTTCCAAGAACTCATCAAGAAACTCTCAACTCCCCTCTCTTGTTTATGAGTTGTAGAGTTAATATTTGTAAAATCATTTTAACTTGTAGGATCCTTTGGATCTGAGTGAATTGTAAGCCTGTATTTATAAAGGCTGAGGGTAGGGCTTGAGAGCCTGAGTGTAGGAGATTGAAATCTCTGAGTGTAGGCCTTGTTGGCGGATTGTAGGCCTTGATTGGCTGAGTGTAGGCCTTTGTGGCTGAGTGTAGGCTTTGGGAAAAGCTGAGTTGTAAGGCCTTGGGCCTGAGGAGTAGGAACCAATTTGGGTTCTGAGACAGTGGAGAAGTTTGGCCGAATCTAGTACACTGCTAGATAGGCGAAGGGGGAAAGTGGATGTACCCAAAGCTTGGGGAAACACTATAAATCACTATGTCTGCTGTGCTGTGATTGTTATTTGTTGTGTATGCTTTGTTATTGTTGTGCAAAAGTAGTTAGAAATCTGTGATATAACTGATTGCTGCCATTAAAGTTTAATAAGGATTAGGTCACCTATTCACCCCCCCTCTAGGTGTTTAGGTACCATATCTTTTAAGTGGTATCAGAGGGAGGTTCCTCAAAAGGACTAACAGTCTGAGGAGATCCTAATTGGCAGATTCAGTGTAAGGCAACATACAGATTCAAGAAAATCAAGAAACATGGGTTCCTCTGAGAATCACAAGGAATTGGGTTCCATGAAATTGCCCATATGCAGGAAAGAGATCTTTGGGATCTGGAAGGAAAGGGTAAGGCTGTTTATGGAGGCCTCAGACCCTAGAATCTACATCACAGTAAAGGAAGGGCCTTATGTGCCCATGAAGATTTCAGTTCTAGATGAAATCAGAGAACTCCAAAGGATTTCTCTGAGATGACTAAGGATGAGATTGTCCTAGCCACCATGGACAAGAGGGCACAAAACATTATAGTAAGTGTCATAGATGATGCAACATTTCAGAATCTTATACACTGTAAGACAGCCAAAGAGATGTGGGACACTCTTATAATGTATATGGAAGGATTTGAAGAAGTTTGACCAGATAGAAAATCCTTGCTAAATCAGGAGTATGAGAGTTTTAGACAAGGAAAGGGTGATAGCATAACTGAGTGCTATAAGAAGTTCTACAGAATAGTAAATGAACTCATGTCTTATGGAAGAGAGTTCAGTAACTATGAACTAAATGACAAGTTCCTAAGGTCCCTAGCCAAAGATTGGGACACCAAGATCTGTGCCATAAGAGAAATGGCTAAGTTGGGGGAAATTCCTCCTCCTACACTGTTTGGCAAGTTATTGTCTTATGAGATGCAGTTGATAGTGAGAAAAGAGGAGGAGAAATCAACAAGAACTGAGCACAAGGAAAGAACAGTAGCCTTCAAGACAGAAGCCTCCAGGAAGTGCAAAAATAAGTCATCAACTTCACCTCCAAAGGTAGTTGAATCTGAGTCAGATGAGTCAGTCAGCACCAAATCTGCAAGCAGTGAAAGTGATGAAGACTTTGCTGCTTTCACTAGACAGTTTCAGAAATTCCTGAAGAAGAAACAGTGAAGGTCAAGGCCTTCTACTTCAAAAGGAAAAGAAGATTTTTATCAAGATAAAAAGGCTTCAAAGAAGGACAGGAAGAGGACAAAATCTAGCAAGGCAACTGGCTCAAAGATAGTGTGCTATTGTTGCAATAGACAGGGCCATGTTATTGCAGACTGTCCTGAAAAGAGGAAAGAATCTAGTGACAGGAAAAAGACTTATTTCAAAGGCAAGAAAGAAAAGTCTTTTGTTGCTAAGAAGGAGAAGACTCTATCAGATATCTCTTCTTCAGAAACTGAGTCTGAGGCTAAGGCCTACATAGGGCTGTTTGCTGAAGAAGAAGAAGAATTCATGTAGATAATGGAGTCTATCTCTGAACAAGAAGACTGTCAGTGCCAAGGACTGATGGCATTGACTGAGAGTGACAAAATCCTGGAGCAGCCAGGACCCAGTAAGGTACAAAGTTCAACTCTTAGTTCAGTTTCTTGTTCTAGTTCAGAATCAGATTCATCTTCATCAAGTGATGAGAATGTATCTGAATCAGAGGATGATATTCATCAGCTTATAGATGAATATAAGGTGCTGTTGCAGGCTTACAAGAAAAGCAAGTCCCTAGCCAAAAGTCAGGCAAAGGAAATTGCTGATCTTAAAGCTGCTGCAACAGATTTTGAGAAGCAATTTGATCAAAAGCTGAATGAGATAGCCAGGCTGAAACACATAAACTGTGATTCAGATGGGGACTATCACCTTTAAGAATGATCAAATCAAGAGTCTGGAGATCAATCTTCAGAAAGAGAGAGAGCTTGTTGCAAGGTTTTCTAAACCTAAGTCAGTGCTACCTTTAATTGATGAATTTGTTCATCATAAAGGCAAGGCTAGACTGGGCTTTATTAGACCTGCAAGGACTGAGCAGTCCAAGTCTAAGTACAAGGGCAAAGCCCCAACATTCAACAAGTCTGCTGTAGACAAGACAGCCAAGACAGTACCTAAGCAAAGGTACAATAAGTTTGAATGTTGGTGTTGTGGCAAAGTTGGCCATTTTGCAGTGGACTGTTGGCACAATGCTAGTGCCAAAGTGAGTACCAAACTACCTGTTGGAAAGCCAGTAGGTAGCTTTGTCAGATTGCAAACTAACAAGTACCAAGGACCCAAGAATTCTTTGGGTTCTAAGGTTCATTAATCTGTTTTGCAGGTGAGTCCAAGTGGCCATACCCCAACATGGTACTTGGACAGTGGATGTTCCAGACATATGACTGGAACTAGAGGATTACTAAAGGACTACATTCCAATAAAAGATGGTCCTAAAGTCACCTTTGGTGGTTCTGAAAAAGGAATCATCAAAGGGTTTGGTAACATTTCTACAAACTTGGTTACCATTACTCAAGTGGCTTATGATGAAGGGTTGAAACACAACCTAATAAGTATAAGTCAATTAAGTGATGTAGGGTATGACATCTCATTTGTTAAAAATGGTTGTCATATCAAGAGGTCAAGTGATCAAGAGATCATTTTGACGGGTTATAGGAAGAGGAATGTCTACTGCCTAGACATTATGATTGAGAACAATGGTTCTCCTGTTTGTCTTGTAGCTGATGAGACAGTCTCTCATTGTGTCAAATGGCACAAGAGGCTAGCCCATCTTAACTACAAGACTATTGGCAAACTCTTTAGCAAAGAGTTAGTGAGGAATGGTCCTCAAGTTAAGTGTGTTAAAGATGATATTTGCTCAGCTTGTCAAAAGGGCAAGCAGACTAAATCCACCTTTAGAAGCATAGAAAACAAAGATGCTGTGAGGTGTTTATACCTCTTGCATGTGGATCTTTTTGGTCCAATGCCAGTTCACAGCTTAGGTAGGAAGGTCTATACCTTTGTAGTTGTAGATGACTACTCAAGGTTTTCCTGGGTGTTCTTCT
The DNA here is from genome assembly GCA_039583875.1 of Platanthera guangdongensis. Taxonomy (NCBI): domain Eukaryota; kingdom Viridiplantae; phylum Streptophyta; class Magnoliopsida; order Asparagales; family Orchidaceae; genus Platanthera; species Platanthera guangdongensis. The sequence goes on from CM077157.1 coordinate 140,579,133, forward strand.
TAAGACAGAAATCTGAAACACCTAGTGTCTTCTATAGCTTTGTCAAGCAAATTCAGAATGAACTAAGTAGTACAGTTGTCAAAATTAGAAGTGACCATGGTACTGAATTTCAGTCTGATAGCATGACAAAACTATGTGAAGACTTTGGGATATTTCAAGAATTCTCTTCACCTAGAACACCTCAGCAAAATGGCATTGCAGAGAGAAAGAATAGAACCTTGATAGAGGCTGGTAGGACCCTATTAAGTGATACATCACTGCTAGAGTATTTCTGGGCTGAAGCAGTTAATACTGCCTGCCATGTTATAAATAGGGCTACCATCACTAAAAGGCTTAACAAGACCCCCTATGAAGTTGTGAAAGGCAGGAAACCAAACCTATCCTACTTCAGGATCTTTGTTTCCAAATGCTTCATACTTAACAATGGGAAGTCTTACTTGACTAAGTTTGCTGCCAAGTCCCAAGAGGGAATTTTTGTTGGGTACAACAATAATAGTAAGGCTTATAGAGTCTACAACTTGACTACACAAGTTGTAGAAGAATCTGTGCATGTAGTTTTTGATGAGACTAAACTTATTAACAATGAGTTGTCTAGTACTGTATGCAGCCCCATAGGTTTAACAAAGAAATTGGACAAGCTTACTATAGAAGTAGTACCTGCTGTAAGACAGAAAGGAGAGGAGAGTAGCTGTTGTCCAGGGGGAGAACTACATGTGCCAATTGCTGATGAAGTTCAAGGAATACAGTATGATGGAGATGCTGAAGAGGTTCAACCAGAAATTAGGATGCCTCCAGCCAACAGGCATCTAAGAGATCATCCAATATAGCAGATTATTTGAGATCCTAGACAAGGAGTACAAACCAGGAGCAGAAACCTAAATGCAGCAATCTACTCCAGCTTTCTGTCTCAAGTTGAACCTAAGAAGTTTGAAGAAGCAATACTGGATCCACAATGGACTGAAGCAATGCAAGAAGAGCTTAATCAGTTCAAGAGGTGCAAGGTCCGGGAATTAGTTCCTAAACCTAAAGACCACAATGTAATAGGAACTAAGTGGATCTACAGGAATAAGATGGATGAACAAGGGGTCATCATTAAGAATAAAGATAGACTGGTTGCTAAAGGATATAGGCAAGAAGAAGGTATTGATTTTGATCAAACCTTTGCTCCAGTAGCTAGACTGGAAGACATAAGAATGTTCTTGGCCTATGCAACCTATCAAGGATTCAAGGTTTACCAAATGGATGTCAAGTCAACATTCCTAAATAGTAATCTTAAGGAAGAAGTCTATGTGGAACAGCCTTCAGGTTTTGTTGATCCAACTCTACCTCATCATGTCTATAGACTTAGGAAAGCTTTATATGGGTTAAAGCAAGCCCCTAGGGCTTGGTATGAAACCCTATCTAGTTTCCTCATTGAGAACAAGTTCTCAAGGGGGAAAATAGATAAGACTCTATTCCTTAGGGAATCTAGAGGCAAAGTTATACTAGTCCAAATATATGTAGATGACATTATATTTGGGTCTACTGAAAGCAGCCTTTGCAAAAAGTTTGCAAAACTTATGCAAGGTCAGTTTGAGATGAGTAGTATGGGAGAGCTGAAGTTTTTCTTGGGTCTCCAAGTTAAATAGACTGAGAGTGGTTTATCCATTTGTCAATCCAAGTTCACCCTAGAACTCATAAGGAGGTTGGTATGGATTCATCCAGCACCATGAAGACTCCTATGGGGTCAAGTATGTCTCTTAGCAAGGATGATGCAGGGAAACCTGTAGATGAAACCTTGTATAGAGGGATAGTTGGCTCCCTATTATACTTGACTGCTAGTAGACCTGACATCATGTATGCTACATGTGTTTGTGCCAGGTATCAAGCCTGCCCTAAAGAGTCTCATTTGACAGCAGTCAAAAGAATATTGAGATATCTAAAGTGCACTCCCTATCTAGGCCTCTAGTACCCTAGGAATGGAGATTTTGATCTAACAGGTTATTCAGATGCAGACTTTGCAGGATGCAAAGAAGATAGAAAGAGCACTACTGGAACCTGTCAATTCCTAGGTGGGAGACTAATTTCATGGAGTAGCAAAAAGCATACCAGTGTGGCTATCTCCACAGCAGAGTCAGAGTATGTGGCTGCAGGAAGTTGCTGCGCTCAACTTCTGTGGATACAACATTAGCTAGAGGACTATGGAGTTCAGGTAAGTAGAACTCCACTTTTCTGTGATTCTACAAGTGCTATTTCAATAGCTAATAACCCTGCATCTCATAGTAGAACTAAACATATTGAAATTAAATATCATTTTCTTAGGGAGCATGTAGAAAGAGAAGATATTTTATTAGAATATGTTAAAACTGATAATCAAGTAGCTGCTATGTTTACTAAGCCACTAGAAGAAGCTAAGTTCAATAGATTCAAAATTGAACTAGGAATGATAAACTTAGAGTAAGTTTACAGAATTAAAATTGGCTAAGTAAAAAGGTGTCGACACATAAACAAGTCTATGTCGACACAGTATAGTAGTGTCGACACTTCAGGAAATAAGTGTCGACACATCTAGGATGTTGGTGTCGACACTTCAGAATGTTGGTGTCGACACATGTCAAGTAGGTGTCGACACATCCAATGTGGTGTCGACACTTAAGTTTTACTCAGAATTTTCTAAGTAAAGTCTCGACAATGTGTCGAGTTATGTTGTGTCGACACATAACCAAGTGTCGACACATAAAATCTGTGACTAAACTTGTGTCGACACATATGTGTCGAGACATTATAAGTCAGTGTCGACACTTATTGCCAGTGTCGACACATTTTAAGTTAACTATCCCGCCTGTTCATCTTCAAAATCAGAAAGGTATAAATAGGGTTCGGTCTTTGTTTGTCGACACGCTTTCAAAGTTTCGAGACCAAAACTACTGTGTCGACACCTCTCTTCTCTCAAGACAAATTCTACAACCCTAATGGCCCTAAGCTAGAGGAGAACGTCAACGAAGGATATGAGCTGGTGCGCGGCGCTTTCGACGATGCTGATGCAAAAATCCAGGCGGTCGTAACCCTAGTTGCTGATTCAGGGTTAGAATACTTAGTTTCTGAACCTACAAAGATTTGGAAGAAGAGGTTCTTGAATTCTAAATGGAGCTGAGTAGATGAGTCTGGATACAGAATCAAATCCAGAGTTCATGGAACTAAGGTCAAGGTATCACCAAAGAGTCTAGGAAGATCTACAGCTTCCAAAAACTCAAGATGAAGAGAAGTTACTGCATCCAAGACCAGGGAAGCTCTACCTGGTGTGGTCTTGATCCTAAAATGAAGATAGGTTCTGTTTTAACAGGAAAGGCATGACAGCAAAGGAAAATTCATGTCTGAGATTGTTGGAAAGGTCTTACTCAGCAAGCCAGGAGGGCATGACAGAGTGTCTGCCTATATGTTTGGAATAATGACAAGGATAATCTTCTCTCTAAGACTGACTGGTCAGTAGTAGTTTATGAGAAAATTAAGGAAAGCTTGAAGAAGCCCAATCTGGGCAGAATCTTAAGTCTCTACCTAGCTGGTACCATACCAGAGGTAATGAATACTGCTGCTGGAGCAAGATAAATCATATGAGGAAGATGGATCAAAGGATCTTTTCTAGATGGGACAGGGTGTTGTCCAAGGAAATGCCAACCCCAGAGAAGGCAGTTACTGAGAAGGAGATTCCTCCAAAGAAAAGAGAAAACTGCTCCAGTGGCACAAGAGTCCACTAGCAGTTCTGAAAGTGAAGAACAAGTTGTTTTCACTCCAGATGACCAAGAGGAAGAGACTGCAGTGAAATCTCCTGCTCCTCAAGAGGCTGCTGAGATCCAGGGGGAGCTGCCTCAAGCTAGCCCCATCCACAAGGATCACAGCCAGGGGGAGCCTCCAGTTGTAGAAGAACCCTCTACACTGGAAAGTGAGCAAGCCACCACCATCATACAAGAGGTATACTCCTGACCTAAATACTTTAGAAATCTTATAGAAGATGCTGATTTATCTGATGTTCCTCAGCAAACTCAGCTGGATAGTCCAGTACCAGATGTTGTTGAAGATGACACATCTGCTGTACAAGTGATTCCTGATCCAGTGGTTGAAGAGCAAAGACTGTCTCCAGATCCTTCACCACCAGAATACACAATGGAAGATTTATTCCTAAATCTGGATCAAGCAGATTTTGACAAGGAAACAGATGCTACTGAGAATAGAATGCTGCTGCTGAGGGGGAGCAAGTGCAAGTTTCTGGAAGAGCCTATAAGGCAAGAAACTGAGAAGGCACTTGTGGATTGCTAGGCAAAGAAGAAGAAACTGTATGTCTTCAAGAGAAGAAGTCAAAGTTATAAGAAAGCTCTGCAATCTATTGCCCCACAGCCTATAGTTCAGCAAGCTCCAACTGTTGATTATAGTGCTTTGATGATTGCCATGCAGATTAAATTGGATGAACAAAGAAACCATAGAAGCTTATGTGGATGAAGGGCAGAAATCCTTACAATTTGATCTAGCCCAGGACATCAAGTCTATAAGGTTTGAAATGAACCTTAACAAGAAGGAGATGACAGACTGCTTCCACAAGGGTGGCAATGCAGTGGTGTACTTGGCAACCCACCAGAAAAGATAAAAGCACAAGTGGATGACATAGCATTGAGCAAGGATATATTCTTGAAAATCAGTAAGAATGAATGACAACTTGACTGCTTCACATAATGCTATAGTCACTGAATTGAAGAACAAGGCTGCTGAACCTTCTACTTCTACTGCTGCTAAAGCTGATTTGACAAAGCCTTCAAGAAGAAATCTGCTGTTAAGTCTGCAATCCAAGCCTCCCAGAAAGCCATCTCTGAACAACTTCAAAAGCTCAAACCATTCTTTAAAGAGGGAATCAGATACTTGGATAGTCAAATAAGATTTCAAAGGATGATGTCAGAGATCATATGGCTAGAGAAGTCATAAAGGGGGAGAGAGTTTTAGTCAAAGCTAGCTCTGATCATGCCAAATGGATATCTAATTCCATCAGAGCTACACTGGGCTATCCTCCACTTTGTGATGATGACAATGTTGCTGAATCTGAGATTCAAACTGCATATCTTGGAGGTGAGCAACCAGAGGTAGCTCAAGTGATATATCCTCCACCAGATTTTGACATGGTGCAAGCTGATATTCATCAGATGTATAGCCCAACTGAAGGGAAGTCTAATGTTATTTGGATAAAGTGGTTCAGCCTATTACTGAAGCCATGCAAGAGGCATTACAGAAGGAGGAAGAGACAAGGTTGTCTAAGAAGAGGTTTAGGGAACAAGCAGAACAAAGGCCAGACTTTGAACAGTGGAGCCCTACCTCTAGAAATATAATATTAACTGCCTGGAAAGCTGCCAAGGATAACACTCATGACAGGAACAAGTGGTTTTCTGAAGCTTAATGGAGAAAACATGATATCAGGCAGGAAGCAATAGTTCAGTATAGAAGGAAGGCAAAGATGGGAAAGCTACCTCCTACTGCAGTGGAGCCTAGCAAGTACTTTCCTAAGCCATACCATTATTTTGAGAGACAGAAGATCAAAGCTGAAGAGCTTAAAAAGAAAGATCTAAAGGCAAGAAGCCTGCTGATGCTGAAACTGCTGATGCCCCTGTCAAAGCTCAAGTTCAAGCTGGCAAGGGAATAGTTATCAAGGAACCTGAACAGAAATAGTTTAAGAATTTACTTGAAGATTATTTGTAATCTTTTGAATGTAAAACATTTTTGTGAACTACTGAGAATGTATAAGACAAATGTTAGAACAATATATGATCAATATATTTCATGTTTGTTCTGTGAATATGTCTATTTCTTATTTGTTCTGAAATGATGAATTTGTATACATGTGAAATTAATACATGTTTATGTTTACCCTGCTGAATATAACTGCTTTACATCATTTTGTAATTTTAATTATGAATGGTGTATATCATTGACTAAGGGTTATGACTTCTCCAAATAGGGGGAGATTGTTGGGTACATTGGCTAAATGTACCTGATTTGAAGAAGCCTCACCCAACTCAATGATATACATCATAATGTATTTGATGTATGTTGAGTTTATTTGTGCAGGTTAAGTAATCACTGGACTGAAGCAAAAAGTTTCAAAGTCCATGTGTCGACACCCAGAGGGAAAGTGTCGACACTTAAGAAGACTTGTGTCGACACCCAGACAAGCAGTGTCGACACTTGGAGTCATTGTCGACACCTGGGATGCAGAGTCGACACCAGACAGAAAGTGTCGACACAAGGAGCTGTGTCGACACTCAGTGAAGAAAAGTGCAGACAGAAAGTGTCGACACAAGGAGCTGTGTCGACACCCAGTGAAGCTGTGTCTACACCAGAAAGTGTCGACACTTGGAGCTGTGTCGACACTCAGCAAAAGTCAGCATAAAAAAAAGAAAAGACTAAGGGGGGGGGGGGGGGGTTAAAGTGTCGACACCCAGAACAATGTGTCGACACAACAAGAAGAGTCAGCACTTGAAGAAAGTGTCGACACCAAAAACAAAGTGTCGACACTCAACAGAGAGTCAACACATGAAGTAAGTGTCGACACCTAAACAATGTGTCGACACTCAGCTGAAGACTCTACACTTGAAGAAAGTGTCGACACAAGGAGCTGTGTCGACACTTAGTAAAGAACAGAATTATCAACAAAATATTCTAAGTACAAGTGTCGACACTAAGGGAATGTGTCGACACTCAGCTGAAGTCTCAACAGAAGAATCAAGTGTCGACACAAGGAGCTGTGTCGACACTCAGCAAGTATCACACATAGAAGACTATGTGTCGACACCAAGAAGCTGTGTCGACACTTAACAGATTCAACACAAGAAGTTGTGTCGACAAAAAGGTGATGTGTCGACACTTAGAAGAATTCAGTTAAAGATAGAAGATCAAGTACTTGTGTCGACACTCAATTTCAGTGTCGACACCTGAAGAAGAATCTGTGTCGAGACATACAAGGAGTTGTGTCGACACCTTGTAGACTTGTGTCGACACTTACACAGCATGTGTCGACACTTGGAATATAAGTGTCGACACTTAAAGACAGAAAGTCTCGACACTTTCAGACAGTTAGAGATTTTCAAGAAATGACTGGATGACTTGACAGCTGCCGTTCCAGCCGGTCTACAGCACCTGTCAGAGATGTTAGAAGACAGTTATGAACCAGACCAGCCGGTTACCATGAAGAAGGCCTATAAATAGGCACCTACAGTTTACAGAAATGAGAGTTCAGATTGTTGAAAAACAAGTTGTTAAAGTGGTACATAGAGTATCAACACAAGAAGATCTTGCAGTCGAAGTGTAGATCTATGAAGTTGGAGAGAGAGGGCTCCATCCAAGAAATCAGCCTTTGGAACTAGGCTGAGAAGAAGGGTTCAGATTTATTCTGAATTCTAAGTGGCAGAGGTCAAGGAACAACTGCAGAAGGATTCATTCTTATTCAGTTCTACTTTCAAGAAGCTTTGAAGAAAGCTAAGTCAGATTGGATCCAGCTGAGTTCTTCCAAGAACTCATCAAGAAACTCTCAACTCCCCACTCTTGTTTCTGAGTTGTAGAGTTAATATTTGTAAAATCATTTTAACTTGTAGGATCCTTTGGATCTGAGTGAATTATAAGCCTGTATTTATAAAGGCTGAGGGTAGGGCTTGAGAGCCTGAGTGTAGGAGATTGAAATCTCTGAGTGTAGGCCTTGTTGGCGGAGTGTAGGCCTTGATTGGATGAGTGTAGGCCTTTATGGCTGAGTGTAGGCTTTGGGAAAAGCTGAGTTGTAAGGCCTTGGGCCTGAGGAGTAGAAACCAATTTGGGTTCTGAGACAGTGGAGAAGTTTGGTCGAATCTAGTACACTGCTAGATAGGCGAAGGGGGAAGTGGATGTACCCAAAGCTTGGGGAACCACTATAAATCACTGTGTCTGCTGTGTGCTATGATTGTTATTTGCTGTGTATGCTTTATTATTGCTGTGCAAAAGTAGTTAGAAATCTGTGATATAACTGATTGCTGCCATTAAAGTTTAATAAGGATTAGGTCACCTATTCACCCCCCCCCCCTCTAGGTGTTTAGGTACCATATCTTTCACCATCCGAGCCGAAGCTCCCAGCTAACATCCGGTGCCCTCAGTATTTGTGAAATGTGCAACCTAATTACTAAAGTTACTCTTTTCAGCTTGTTAAAACAGTTAAGTTAACCCAGGACTGCCCCCGGTATTCCCCTGTGAAGGCTCTCAAGGGGCACTAGGAACTGTGTTGGGATTACGCCCAGCGTTCCATTTCGCAGTACTTATTTTGTTATTGGTTGATTCCCTTACCCTTTGCTTTCTCATTTCCGATATGCTAATCCTAGGTGATTTGACTCCAACTCTCTCCTTGGGTAGGACGATCTTTCGTCGGACCCGAACGCCTCTAAACCCTAGGCAAAAACCACACTCTACTCACTCATCTTCCATAGATGCCACCCATTCTACTTATCCTTCCAGCAATCCATCAAGACCCATCACACGTGCTCTAATTCATATCTAAAATGATTTCCTGCAGTTTTGCTATATGCAGACCACTTAAGCTACATGACCCGAAAAAGGGAAGTACATGAAATACTCATCCAGTACCACTATGATAATTACTAGAGGGCTAAAATGATATGTGAAGCATAAATCCAGAAATCCATAATTTTCCTAATTTGTCTGCAATTTATTTATTTATTCTAGTATCCAAAAAGCCCAAGTTTGAACATGTAGTAGCAATTTTAGACAAGATAATGTTCCAATAACTTTATGGTAATTACAAAATGCATAATCAAGCTCTAAGGCCTAAGTATTCAAATTTGCCGCAAGGTTAGGTGGGCCCTTAAATTTAATTTCAAAGTTACCTCATAAAAAGTCAATTTAAAAGATTTTTACAGTAATAATACCTCCAAAAATTCAGAGAAAATTCAGGGATGATTGTAATGGCCTACAAATACCCTTGAAAAGTTTCATAATTTATCATTTAAAAATAAGGCTATATTTGATTTTCTCATGAAATTTCAAGTTTTTTGGGTTAATGAACAAAGTATACTAATTAATCATCAAATATTTCCACAAAAGTTCCCACATGATAATATTGTAGCTAGAAACACTATATAGCAAGTTTCAAATTTTTCAATAAGTATGGGCTCTTGCAAGAATTATTTAGTAATGTAACCAAAATAAAGCACTTGTGAAGTAGATGCCCTAACTAGATATCCAAAAATTCTATCAAAATCCATACATGATTTGTATATCCTAAAACTACCTCTGCCAATGTTTCATTCCCTTTCAATGGGCAGTGAGACCACAATAGCCAAATTATTAATTAGAGCAATCCTATGGTTACAAATGAAGTGCTACAAATATTGATCAAAACTCCTCAGTAAATTATCAGAGGCTCAAAATATCCTCATTCCCTCACTACCCAAATTTGGTTAAGTTTGCAAGATGTTTAGCTAACACCTCAAACCTACACCACTACAAGTTTTAGGTCCTAAGCTAGGGTTAGGGTTTTGGGGACCCTACCCTTTCAAAATTAGCTAATATTTTTAACAGAGGGTTTTATACATCCTAGGAACCTCCTTGCAAAACTTGGTGTTCATCCAAGTGTTTAGGACCCATGCCCTTCACAAGGCAAAATGTCCCTCCTTAGGGTTTGCCTAGGAACTTAGGGCAAATCAATTCCACACTACCCCACATTCCCATGGGGAGGTGCTAAGTGCCATAATAAGTCAGTGGCCCAAATTTCAGCCTCTGTTGAGGTGGTTTGGTCCTCAAAATCAGAAATGCACTTTTGACCAAAATACCCTAATTAAGGTATAGTTAGGGTGGGTCAAAACCTAGTCAAAACACATCCAAATTAAGTGAAACTCTATACAGATACCTAACATTAGCCCAGGGACACTCACCAAAATTTGGGAGGGTTGGGAGTAATTTGACTACTTAATTTATTTACCCTAGCTTTATTAAATAAAGTCAAAAACTTTAGTATTTGTGTCCACAAATTCTGAGCTTTGGGCAGGCCCTAGGCATAGGAGGTTAGGTTCCCTGCCAAAATTTCAACTGATTTGGCTAGGGATGAAGTGTGGGCACTCAATTTAATGACTGCCTAGCCCTAAGGGTATGTCCCCCCAAATGGGTGCCCTGATCAGACCATGCACCCAAATGGGTTCAAACAAATTTTAAACTAAAATAAACTCAGGGGGCTACAACGTTTGTGTTGAAAGTTTTTCCACCAGAAGATCCTAAGTATTTTTAAAAATTAAAACCCTTTAATGTATAATGTGTGACAGAAATGAAATAATCCAGAAATAATTTCCAATAGTTTATTCCCTGATGCAACACGAATCTTGGCGCAGGGATCAACGGCATCCAGTCATCTTCTCCATTCAGCCAATGATCCCGATTGATCCCGCCTGGAGCAACTTCCAAACCCCACCGCCGGCGATCCGGCCGCCTCCCCGGCCGCCACCGCCACCACCACCACCACCACCACCTCCATAAAGTTGGTGGCCGTCGCCAGGCGGCGCTTGGCCGCCGAGGGCCGTTTTCCGGCGATCCCGAGAGGAGATTTCCATGGAAAACCAGAAATTTCGAAATGGATTTCGGTCTCAATTGAGCCCGAACCTTGAACCTAGTGATTGCTAAGAACTATCCCATGAGAAGGGGTGAGGAGACCTTCTTGGTGGCCTGAATGCGGAGAGCGGCGGGATGCCATTGACGACGGCGGAGGCGCTCGGCTTCTGCAACAGTACAGGGATGGCTTGTCTCCTCCAGGTAAAACGCTCGAAAATATTCCCCTGGCCCCCTGATGGTGTTAAATGGCAATTGGGGAAGGGGGGTGGCTGGTTCTTCAATGGCCATCAACACCATAATGGTGTGGCTCGGGTAGAGTGGAGGGGGGCTGAATCCACCCCTTGTGGCCGGGAAACGCTGGATCAACCCTCTCCCCTAGAGGAGTTGATTGCAGCCATAAATGGTGGCTGTTAGCCGCCCTTGGCCGGCCTTCCACTCTCCCCTTCCTCTTCCTCATCTTCTCTCTTCCTCCATTATCATGGAGGGAGCTCCTTCTCTCCTCCTTAACCTCTGGTTGACTGGTCAACCCCACAAGTTAAATGCAGCCCACTTGGTTATGATGGTCATGGAAATGGGGTTAGCCTAAGGGAGAAGTGGCTTGGGCTTGGGTTAGCCCTTTTGGCTAGTTTTGACTTGACCTAAATGAGGGTTGACCCGGGCCAATTTGACCATCTGGGTTGACCCCATTGGGTTTTTAGTGGCCCATTGGACTCCCTTAAGGTCTAGGTTACTTGAATAGGGTTGGTTGGGCATCTTGGTGGTCACATGTCCCTTGGCAAGGCACTTTGACCTTTTTAGGGCTAGAGTTGACTGGGTCAACATGCCAACTGGGTGACCCCTATGGGTCCTTGTGACCCATTAGCTTCCCCTAAGGTCTAGGTAGGGTTATGTAGTTACCCTGCACTTTGGAGGTCACATACCCTAATAAGGGTACTTTGACCAGATTAGGTTTGAGTTGACCTGGGTCAACCTGGCCTATAGGGTTGTCCCCAATGTGTGTCCTAGTGAACCCTTTAACCTCATTTTAGGGTTAGGAGGGCATAGGTGGGGCCCTCTAGGCTAGGAGCAGGTCAATTTGACCCTAAGTAGGCTAGTTTGACCCATTTAGGGCTAGGGTTGAGACCTTGGTCAACTGAGCCTCTTTTGTCGACCCTAATGGGGTCCTTATGGCTCTAATGGGCCTCCCAGGGTATTAGGAGTGTTGTGGTAGGGCCTTGGGGTTAGGGTGTAGCCCATGGCCATCAAAAACCATTACTCAGAGTTCTATTATTTGCAGACCATGATGATTTTCCACATTTTGTCCCTATCTCTTTGGCCCAATTTCTGGCTTCCTAGGGTTTTGTCATGACCTAGTCATGGCCAAGACCACTCTTAGGGGTTAGTTGGAATGGGATGATACATCTTCTTCCACAATCAATACCATGCGTGCGAATATCGCACGGTTCGCGCACATTCGTACGCCAGACCATTCGCGACCAATTTTCTGACTTTTTCTATTTAAGGCGCAGATTTTCCAGGTTTTGGGAGAGAGGGGATTCCAGCCATTTTCCTACGCATTTTTAGGGCGAAACTCCACCGTTTCACCTCCGCCCTTCATTTTCCACCAAGGGAGAAGCTCCAGCCATGCTTGCAAAGCCTATACCTTGTCGGCACTTGCTCTCGGCTTTCTCCTCCATTTAGTAGCTTTGCATCAAATTTAGACGCCATAGCCAACAAGCAAAGGGAAGCTTGCAACTTCTTCCAGATCGTGACACGAAGAAGACGGGTCCACTGGAGGGCCGTGACAGCATTCTCTACCCTGGACGCAGTTGAGGACCGAGCTTGGATGTGGATTGACAACCTGGCGATTCCTTCTGCGACCCCTCAGCAAGACTTCGGATTCGGTCATTCTCTTGCCTTGTTCTTCCTTTATTGGTGTATATGTGTTGTTAAATATTTCTATGTAGATGATTTGCACTTTGGTTGTATATGTTATGTGTTTCATATTTATGTGATTCCTGTTGGGTACATTGGTTTAAATGTACCTGATTTGAAGAAGCCTCACCCAACTCAATATACATCAAAATGTATTTGATGTGTTTTGAGTTACTTGTGCAGGTTAAGTATTTGCAGGAAAGAAGAAAAAGTTTCTAAGTCCATGTGTCGACACCTAGAGGGAAAGTGTCGACACTTAAGAAGGCTTGTGTCGACACCCAGGCAAGTAGTGCCGACACTTGAGTCATTGTGTCGACACCAGGGATGCTGAGTCGACACCAGACAGAAAGTGTCGACACAAGGAGCTGTGTTGACACTCAGTGAAGAAAAGTGCCGTGAAGCAGTGTCGACACTTAGCAGTTGTGTCGACACCCAGTGAAACTGTGTCTACATCAAAAAGTGTCGACACTTGAGGCTGTGTCGACACTCAGCAAAAGTCAGCAGAGACTAAGTACAAGTTGTCGATACCCAGAACAATGTGTCGACACTCAGCAGAAGAGTCAACACTTTGAAGAAAGTGTCGACACAAGGAACAATGTGTCGACACTCAGCTGAAGACCAACACATTGAAGAAAGTGTCGACACAAGGAGCTGTGTCGACACTTAGCAAAGTTCAGAAATTTCTAAGTACAAGTGTCGACATAAAGGAGATGTGTCGACACTCAGCCAGAGTCTCAACAGAAGTAGAATGTGTCGACACAAGGAGCTGTGTCGACACTCAGCAAGTATCAGCACTGAAGACATGTGTCGACACCAAGAAAGAGTGTCGACACTCAGCAAGTTCAACACATGAAGATGTGTCGACACAAAGATTTTGTGTCGACACTTAAAAGAATTCAGCAAAATACTGAAGTACAAGGACTTATGTCGACACACATTATCAGTGTCGACACATGAAAGAAGCAGTGTCGAGATATAAAATCTACAACACAAGGAGTTGTGTCGACACCTTGTAGGCTAGTGTCGACACTTAGACAACTTGTGTCGACACTTGGTCTATAAGTGTCGACACTTAAAGACATGAAAGCCCGACACTTTCAGATAGTTACAGAATTTTCAAGAACTGACTGGATGACTTGACAGCTGCCATCCAGCCGGTCTACTGCACCTGTCAGAGTTGTCAGAATTCAGTTATGAACCGGACCAGCCGTTTACCATGAAGAAGGCTGAAAGATATGGTACCTAAACACCTAGAGGGGGGGGGTGAATAGGTGACCTAATCCTTTTTTAAACTTAAATGGCAGCAATCAGTTATATCACAGAATACTAACTATTTTATCACAGCAAACACACAACATGCACAACAACAATCACAGCACAGCACAGCATACACAGTGCTTTATAGTGGTTCCCCAAGATATGGGTACATCCACTTTCCCCCTTCGCCTATCTAGCAGTGTACTAGATTCGCCAAACTCCTCCACGTCTCAGACACAAATTGGTTCCTACACCTCAGGCCCAAAGCCTTACAACTCAGCTTTATCCCAAAGCCTACACTCAGCCAATCAAGGCCTACACTCAGCCAACCAAGGCCTACACTCATCCAACCAAGGCCTACACTCAGCCAACAAGGTCTACACTTAAGATCTCAATCTCATACACTCAGGCTCTCAAGCCCTACCCTCAGCCTTTATAATTATAGGCTTACAATTCACTCAGATCCAAAGGATCCTACAAGGATAAAAATGTATTACAAATATTAACTCAACAACTCAGAAATCAAAGAGGGAGTTGAGAGTTTCTTGATGAGTTCTTGGAAGAACTCAGCTGGATTCAATCTGACTTAGCTTTCTTCAAAGCTTCTTGAGTTGAACTGAATAGACTGAATCCTCCTGCAGTAGTTCCTTGACCTCTGCCACTTAAGATCCAGAATGAATCTGAATCCTTCTTCTCAGCCTAGTTCCAGAGGCTGATTTCTTGGATGGAGCCCTCTCTCTCCAACTTCTTAGATCTGCACTTGGCTGCAAGATCTTCTTGTGTTGATACTCTATGTACCACTTTAATGACTTGTTCTTCAACAAAGTGATCTCTCTGAACAACAGTTTCTGTAAACTGTAGTGCCTATTTATAGCCTTCTTCATGGTAACCGGCTGGTCCGGTCCATAACTGACTTCTGATATCTCTGACAGGTGCTGTAGACCGGCTGGAACGGCAGCTGTCAAGTCATCCAATCATTTCTTGAAAATCTCTAACTGTCTGAAAGTGTCGAGACTGTTGGGTACATTGGTCAAATGTACCTGATTTGAAGAAGCCTCACCCAACTCAATGATATACATCATAATGTATTTGATGTATGTTTGAGTTACTTGTGTAGGTTAAGAAAGTACTGGACTGAAGCAAAAAGTTTCTAAGTCCATGTGTCGACACCCAGAGGGAAAGTGTCGACACTTAAGAAGACTTGTGTCGACATCCAAATAAGCAGTGTCGACACTTGGAGTCATTGTGTCGACACCTGGGATGTAGAGTCGACACCAGACAGATAGTGTCGACACTTGGAGCTGTGTCGACACTCAGTGAAGAAAAGTGCAGACAGGAAGTGTCGACACAAGGAGCTGTGTCGACACCCAGTGAATCTGAGTCTACATCAGAAAGTGTCGACACTTGTGACTGTGTCGACACTCAGCAAAAGTCTGCAGAGTCTAAGTACAAGTGTCGACAATCAACACAATGTGTCGACACTAAGTAGAAGAGTCAGCACTTGAAGCATGTGTCGACACTCAACACAATGTGTCGACACTCAACAGAAGAGTCAGCATTTAAAGTAAGTGTCGACACCCAGCACAAAGTGTCGACACTCAACAGAAGAGTCAGCATTGAAGTATGTGTCGACACCACAGAACAATGTGTCGACACACAACTGAAGACTCACCACTGAAAAAAAGTGTCGACACATGAGCTGTGTCGACACTTAGCAAAGAACAGAAAGAACAACAAATTATTCTAAGTACAAGTGTCGACACTATGGGAATGTGTCGACACTCAGCTGAAGTCTCAACAACAAGAAGGTGTGTCGACACAAGGAGCTGTGTCGACACTCAGCAAGAATCAACATAGAAGACTATGTGTCGACACCAAGAAGCAGTGTCGACACTTGACAGATTCAACTCAAGAAGATGTGTCGACACAAAGGAGATGTGTCGACACATAGAAGAATTCAGCAAAAGCTAGAAGAACAAGTACTTGTGTCGACACTCAATTTCAGTGTCGACACATGAAGAGAATCTGTGTCGAGACATACAAGAAGTTGTGTCGACACCTTGTAGACTTGTGTCGACACTTACACAGCATGTGTCGATACTTGGACTATAAGTGTCGACACTTAAAGAATAGAAAGTCTCGACACTTTCAGACAGTTAGAGAATTTCAAGAAATGACTGGATGATTTGACAGCTGCCGTTCCAGCCGGTCTACAGCACCTGTCAGAGATATCAGAAGTCAGTTA